>JACGWL010000013.1:4449690-5117164 GCA_034509725.1 Sesamum angolense
ATGTAATTAATATTTTGGGTTAATAACAGATACCCTCATTGTTTGAGACGTTTTGCACTTTGCGCCTCAACCATTTTTCTTTTAACACTCGATCGTCCAATTTTTGATTTTTTTTATGTAGCACTTTATCATTTTTTTTTTTTCATATTTTGGAGAATAAAATGAGAATATTCTCACTGTGTGTATGCACGCGCTCCAAGCTGATTTAGTACCGGGCAAAATTATAATTTCACACTACAATTTCAAAAAATAAAATAAAAAGAACCCCAAAAATGAAAGAAAGCTTCTTCTTCATCTGCCATTGTTGCCTACTGCTTTGCTGGCCATCTCTTCATTATCCCAACTTTGCAAATCTTCCTCCAATTTCTTACACACCTTCGAACAATATGTTGACTCTTATAACCCCCCAACAAAACTAGCAAAAACTTCCAACATCTAACTAATTACAAGGAAATCCAAAGAAAAAAAAAATAATTTTGTCAAAGATTTACAAATAAAAACACAAATATCCGAAAAAAAAATGTCTACACTATCTAAATATATTTCCCTCGAAGAAATATCACAAAGAGAAAAAAATAAATTGCAAATACAAAAATTTGAGATATGAATAGTTTAAACAGTTATATGTACCATAAGCACAAATACGATTCCAACACTTTTGATCCTGATTGTGATTTGAAGATATTTTTTTTATGATTGTGAAATCATGACCACACAATTCGAACCTGTTGTGGATTTAGATCACCATGACATATCAAATAAAATGATATTCATATTTAACTAGCATGGTATAATTCATGTCATTTAAATATTTTCATATTCAATTTACAAATGTCTTCTTTTGAAATTAATAAAAAAAAAAAAAACATGGTAGGTCAAGGGTAGGTCATGTGTCCCATAAGGTTCAACACGTGCACACTTTGACAATTTTCTTAACAATTACTTTCCGACAAAATTATTATAATTAATTCTTTCTGTCTTCATTGATTTTATTTAATAAATTAATTATAATTATATTATAAATTTTAATTAAAAATAAATAAAATATGCAAAATATTAATATAAATATGTATAACTAATTAATAATTATTATTACTATACATCAACAACTATTATTAAAAAATTTCCAAAAGCATATTTTTTTTTATAATATTTATGTATATTTCATGGATTGGGCTGGAAAGATTGACCATCGTTTTAGCTTCTAAGCCCATTTAACTGGGCTATAGCCTTCAATCTCTACCCAAATCTTCTCCGGCCCATTCTCGAAAGCCCGAATTTATTCCTCTAGTTCTTGAGAAAATTTGATTTTCTTTTTTTTTTTTTTACAGAAACATTAATTACATAATTTACACCAAGCTGGTAAGCATAAGGATTCAATCAATAGACAACATTATAATAAACTCAATAAATTTATATTAAGTGAGATAATAAATACTCATCACAAAAAAATATTCACAAATGAGGCAAATACCAATATATTTGATAAAACTCGAACTTATTTATGGAACCTGAACCTTAATCACTAGACTAAAACATCATTAGTAGAAATTTTGATTTTCAATAATGATTTCTTCTCACTTCAGCCCCAACCTTCCATGAACTAAACCTGCTAATGGACAATTTTATCCAATCAAGAACCATATCTAATGAGGTTTTTAGTGTATGAGATTTTACCCATACTCGTGAGTATTTTAAGGTATGAGAGACTCTATCCGTATCCAATTTTTTTTTTTTTAATTTAATTGACTTTTAAGGTTTTATCTGTAAGGTAGAGTGTGGGTACGAGTATAAATTAAGTATTTTAGATATAGATAAGATAAAACATTAAACACTAACAAACTTATATGCATAAATGTAAATATTACGATCGATTGGATCTTACTCTAATAGTAAGGTTAAAACTCACAATTAAAAGATTATAATTTCAACTTTATGATTATCGAAATTCTTTAATGTCATCATTCTTTCATAGAAAAATTATAATTTTATTCCTGTATTTTGATAATTACGTCTTTTTAAGCCATTTAGCAATTTTCGTCCGTTTTATTTTTAATGTGCAAAAATTTTAAAATTATGGGACAAAATTGTTACAATGACGCGCAAAACCAAGCTTTTATCACTCCATATTTGGAGGACTAATTAAAAATTGCAACTTTTCCATATTTCACTTTCTTTCCAAATAATTTTGCAAAATTTATAAGCACGATTGCCCCAAAGAAAGAAATATAGATCTTTTGCATCAGGAAAAATTAGATATACACAGAATAATAAGCACCAAAATTGTTGACAACGGAAGAGAAACAAGAACAGCCCGACATCCTGGACGGATCAGTACTGAGATTTCTTCCTGGGTGAATTGAGATACTGCGCAGAGGATGTGGAGATGACGGACACGAGAGACTGAAAAGCTTTGGCTGCAATCCTCATTTTGATCTGCCCTCTCTGGGGAATTGGCCTTCTCCTCTTCAAGTTCTTGTTGAATGGTGCAGCAGCTGAGGCATCATTTACCTTATAATTAGTCCTCATGATCTTGTCCTAAAAACTGAAGTAGTGAGTGATGATTCTTGCAGGTTCTTGATTGAGTTGGAGTTGGAGTTGGTTTTCTGTGAACTGCTGCTGACTTTGATGCTGTCTAGAAATGGGAGTTTATATAGGATTGTGTGTTGGGGTTTTTGATATTTGCATGATTGAGGGAGGTGGGGGGTGGGGGTGGGTGCGGACAAATGAACAATTTAGCAGGTTGGTAAGGGGATGGGGAGGCATGACAGCTATGTTCTTTTGACATTGAATGATTTTGTTTGAGGAATAGGTTTTAAGGCATTTTAAAATTTTGGATACGATGTTTAGGAGCTTATAAAATGATATATACTATTTGATATTTTTATTTTGAATAAGATGTTAGAACTTAAGAGCTTATAGCTTCTTTTTTTTTTAAAAAAATATACGGAGTTCTCGTAACTTTATTTTAAAATTTAATATAATCTTTTAAATTAATTATAAAATAACATATGACATTTATTTTTTATTTTATTTTATCTAAATATTTTAAAAACTTATTTTAAAATAATTTAATTTTTTATAAGATGTATGCATTTATAAATAAGTTTAATTAGTACCCTCTAAATTGAGCAATGATGAGCTCAAATTAGAAGCGGTCATTAGAAGTGTACGCGGTGCGGGTTGGGGCAATTTAGATAATTTTTTGGCCCAACCAATAATTGCGGTTTTTAGAAAGCTCTACCAAGCCCAACCCAACGATCATAAAAACCGCACTTTGCGGTCAAATTGGGTTGGGGTGGGTTTGCAGTCTTTAGTGTATAGAAAACACTTATACAATTATATTAGTATTTTGTGACAATTTATACTTTTGTTACAATTATTTTGTCAAAATAAATGTATTTTTTTGTAGTACGAATTATAAAAATATAATATATCAATTACAATGTGTAAAAAATAAACACTTATACATGATTATATGTTTATTTTAAAAGAATACAAATAAATATTAAAAATATTACCAATTTTTTTATGAATAAGATTGTGAAAAAATTATTATTTCGAATTAAGTATATAAAAACTAACCATAATAATATATCATATTAAATAAAAATTATTTGAAATAAAATAAGATGGTAATGAGATTATAACAAAATCGTAATATCATCTATTTCAAGTTCTTGCATTTATCTACAGCATAAAATATGAAAGATTGTCAATAACCAAACTTAATGAATCAATTGATCTCGTTTACATATTTATACATATATATTATATAATATCAAAAAAAATATCATTATTATTATTAGTCTTGAATATTAGTTTATGCATAATCAAAACTTTTGTATAAACATATGAAGAATTCTAGTATATTATTATTGCTCTCCTTCATCATCATCATCATCATCATCTTCTTCTTCTTCATATATTATTATTACTACTTCTACTACTACTATTATCATTATCGCGGTCGAACGCGGTCTATGCGGTTTACGTAAACATAAAACCAAACCCGATTGCAAAAATGCGGTCTTTTTCTAACTAACTCAAGACCAACCCAACCCACCTTTAGCCCGCTAATTGCGGTGCGATTTGAGTTGGGTCGATCGGTTGGGGCGGTCCGACGGTTTTGTTGAACACCCCTAGCGGTCATATTCCATCTTCAAGGTTGGAGATGAAATATAATATTTTTGATGGGTTATAAAATAATATTTGTATTGGGAATGACATTGTCAATGGGAAACGTTGATATTCCAATGTGGATGAATCAGTGGAACTTTTGGCTTATAAAATTCGAAATGGCCTTCAATCAGTGATCTCTCCTTAGTGAGCTGGATGATTGAAGGGCTGTCCTGACGAGGCCTTCCTGCAACAAAATGACAAAATTATATTGTTCGGGTCGAGACATCATTTAATATATAATAGTTTTGGCATAATAGAGGGGAGTGGAGGGGGACAGCCTTTGGATATAAGAATAGATTCTTGTAATGAAATTGCATTATTGTAGCAGCACTTGTCTAACATTTGTCCTACAAACTACATCATCACAAATTCTAGATTATTTATGCATTGCCATGAAATCAAATATATATACACACACAACAAGTTAGATTATGTGTCCATGGAATTGGAGAATTTCCCATGAGGCCGGTTTAATTACTCTCTGGATTTGGTTGAATAATCGGCTCAATTCAGGCGAAACGACTCTTTACTTATTTGGATGGGAACGAAGTTTAATTATGAATGGATAGTAATTTATTCTCTTATGATATTGAAAATGGACGAACTATCTCTTATAAAAAATAAATAGTAATTTATTATCTATATTTTAAAAAATAAAGCAATTTACTTCAATTTTAAAAACATAGAGAGGTAAATTACTATATTTTGAAAAACACAGGGGGATGAATTGTTATTTTATTTTTTATAAGGGGTTGTTGTTTTTCTTCTTTTTTTTTGCAAACTCCGCCGCAACGGGAATTTATAAGGGGGTTGTTTACCTAATTTTCATAACACAAATAAATTAATTGTAATTTAGCCATTTAATTATTGTTCTATTTAGTTAACGTATTCCAACAATTTGGTTAGGATGAGTGTTTTGCTAGTTCAATCACAATGATCAATTTAAGTAAACTGAATATAATTAATTCTCAATTTTTTTTATCATACATTTACTTTCGATTTATCAAACCACCTCGTTATCTCATAACACAAAATTAACGGGGTTTGATTGTTGTCGGTTTACAATAAAATACTTTGATTTTGTATTCGAAATAGAAAAGTTTGTTTAGATCAAGTTTGTACTTAAAAATATCCAAAGAAACTTAGGTCAGTCTTGATTTTCTAATACATGTCCTGTAGGGTAAGAAACCCTAAGAACCACATATGGAATGTTTTAATTATAGCCCTTCTATGTCTAAACTAATGAGGTAGTATAAGAGAAATAATAAAAGTTGTAAAAATGCAATAAGTAGCAAAAGTTGTACCTAAGATATAGAGGATTAATATTAGTAAATTTTTTAAATAGTACGATTTCATGTAAACTATAAATTAAAAAATAATTAAACTGTCTATATTCATACATACCCAAATTTGAATTCAATCGGGATGGGTCAGAACGACTTAAATAAAAATATGCCTTGATCTATTTTGTAAATAATAAAAGAAGTGTGATCATTTAATGCATTTACGGTCTTGATACTGCAAATATTTTTCTGATAATGCAACATGTTAAAATTCCAAATTCCAAGACAATAATATCTGCTTGTTTTCCAACTTTGTTTTTTAATTTAATGAATTTCCACTATTTTTAAGCAAATTAGTATGGGAAATACTTGTTTCAACTTGGCTCAATCCAACCTTAATCAATTAAATGACAACTGCAGTATACTTGTCATGTGATTGGTGTACAACTCAGAATAAGTGACAATCACATCACACTTGCTTTGTAATTGGTTTGGTTCGACCAGATCTAATTTGTACAAGAAATTTTCAATTATTACCTCCATTTTGCATTATAATATATTGTCCTGATTGTTGGCTGGCTTCTCACCATGTGCAGCAGCAGCAGGAGGCAGCACGGCAGGAAGCGCCGACGAATTCTCAGCCCCGGTCGAGCGGCTCTATTATATACATACATTCCCTTTAGCTCCCAGACACTGAGAAACAGTTGCACCAAATTTAAACAACTCCCTCAAATGCCTACCAATCTACCTGTCATTTTTCGTAATATCAAAACAACCAAATCTTACTCAACGATTTTCCAAATATCCACACCAAAGGTTCATATAATTATTTGCAAACCATGTCTTGATCATATTCATATTGCTCAAAACATTTTTTTAATCATTTAAGATTATATTAATTTGGATAAATTCAATAATTTCGAATTCATAATAACAAATTCATCAATCTCTTCGGCACAACTTCATAAAATCTCATTTTGAACGGAAAAAAAAAATATAATTTTAATCTTACAACTTAGGGGAAGTGATATTTTTGGTCCTGCTCAAATTGTTTCTCATAATTTAGTACTGTAATTTTAAAATTTTAACAAATTAGTCCTCTTTTTAGAACTAAAATTGCAACTAAATTGGGTCATTTGCGATTCACATGCAATTTTTCAACCAAAATGACTAAAATTGTCAAAATTTTAACGTTACAGGACTAAATTACGAAAATCAGTTTATGTAGGACCAAAAATACCAACCCCCTAAACTCACAAGGTTAAAATTTTAATTTTTCCGCTAACTTGATGTGGAGGTGTTATTATGAAGGTCGTATTAAGACCTACTGACAGTCTAACATAGTATCTATGACTTTTTAAATTCTAAACTAATTTTAATTTAGGGTCTTTACGGACCGACCCCGTTGCCTCCAAAATCCTAATATGCATGTGCTCTACGTGGTGATTTGATCATTTTAGGGTTTGTGGTTCACGTGAAAACACACAATTGCAAAAAATCTATAAATCTCTGCCCTCCATGCATCAAGTACAACTTTGCTACCTTGGCATTTGTTGAGTTTGCCCCAGTGTTCCTACCATCAGCTTGTCCCAGTTCACATGAGGAAATAATCATCTTTGCAGTCATCTCTAGCCTAAAGTCGCACTCTCTGTTTTTACGTTTTTCTTCCTTTTCTTGTACATAGTTTGCTTTCTTGTGGTGCTTAGTCAGCTACTGACGTGACAAGATAGTTAGGTAGTTAGAGATATTTTGTGCACAAGCTATTATTTAATCCCCCTTCTCTGTAATCTTCAATATATACTATAGAAATCAATTTTTCAGTTTTACAGAGAAACAACCATGGCATTACTATCTTTCACGAACGGACAAAGCATCTTGAAATCGACTGCCATTTGGTTCGTGAGAAGTAAAGAGGGATTTGTTCTACCATCTCATATTTCTGGAAAACAGCAACTTGCTGATATTTTCACTAAGTGTTTGCCAGGCCCTGCGTTTTCTACTTTACTCTTCAAGTTGGGCTTGGTAGATTTCTCCCCAAGTCCAACTTGAGGGGGGAATGTTGAGTTTGCCCCAGTGTTCCTACCATCAGCTTGTCCCAGTTCACATGAGGAAATAATCATCTTTGCAGTCATCTCTAGCCTAAAGTCGCACTCTCTGTTTTTACGTTTTTCTTCCTTTTCTTGTACATAGTTTGCTTTCTTGTGGTGCTTAGTCAGCTACTGACGTGGCAAGATAGTTAGGTAGTTAGAGATATTTTGTGCCCAAGCTATTATTTAATCCCCCTTCTCTGTAATCTTCAAAATATACTATAGAAATCAATTTTTCAGTTTTACAGAGAAACAACCATGGCATTGCTTAACTGCTGCGTCAATTTTGGTGTTATTGTGTGTGTGAAATTCAGCAGCATTCTTATGACTTTCGTTTACTTCTCTCTTACGACCTATCTAACTTAAAGCATTGGAGAACTATAATCAAGACCTTCACTACGTGGTTTTGATGGTGATTTATTTTGTAGGCTTTAGAATTGATAAGTTCAAGGCATAACTTGTTTATTGTGGTTAGCAATTCGTCGCCTAGAGGTTGGCGGCGAAGCTGTGACAACGGCGTCGTCGCTGCCAATACATATATATATATATATATATATATATATATATATATATATATATATATATATATATATATATATATATATATATGTATGGTATATATATGTAATTATGTATTTACATATACACACAAAAATAAAAGAGGAAAAAGTGAATTATTTTTTATCTTTTTAAAAATAAATAAAAATATTTTAATTTTTTCAAAAATCTAAAAATAGAAAAATATTTACATTAAATAATATTTAAATTAGTTGAAAAAATATTATTTTTAAATTTTCAAAAGATGAAGTAAAAATAATTTAATATTTTTAAAAAGTAATAAAACTTTATTTTAATATAATTTAATGCCACATGCCCACTAATGCCACATTGGATTCTTTTTTTTTAAAGAAAAACTGAATGTATTTGTCAAATCAGCCTCAAATAGCCTATAATATTAATTTTCCCAATTTAAAATGCCACGTCAGATTCAGGAGCCATTTTTTGGCAAATTTAAAAGAAATTTCGGTGAACAGATGATTAAAATTGAGTAATTAAAAAAACTAGAGGATCATTTTGAAACTCTAAAAAAATTAAAGGACTAAAATCAGAAATGGGCATAATTAGAGGACTAAAATTGCCTTTAATCCGATTATTTATTTTACCCGCCCTCAATTTTTTTAATTTTTTATCAAATGTTCTTTTACAAATTCAACAAGAGTAAAGTAGTAAATATTCACCTCATGTTCTACGGACAGTATAATTATTTTTCATTTGAGAAGGGTATTTGTAATTTTACAAATAAGGATGGAATTTTTGTAACTATGGCAAATCTCATAAGAAATAATTGTAATTTACCCTAATAGCAATAACGATATCAATAATAATAACAATAATAAGTGATAATTACATTTACACCCCTTGACCTATGGCTTGTTTACACAAATTAACCACCCCTATCTTTTAGATAATTACATATACACCCATCAAAATATCAATATCACATACATAAACCACCCTTACTTTTTTTTTAAAATTACACACACTTCCCTAAAAACTTTAGCATCATTACACAAATTATCCTATTTTTTTTGCTATCAATGATAGTTTCTATAATTAGACAAACAATAATAGGGATGGTGTGTGTAAACTGACTATAGGTCGGGGGATATCAATGTAATTATCCCTAATAATAATTTGGTAGGAGTTGGAGGGTGGTGGAATCTTTTGTGTAGGGTAACTGGGAAAAATTCTTATCCGAACCTAGTTTAGTCGAATCAATTCATCAAAAATAAGTGTGATACACTTACTTTATGATTGATCACTTTTCCTATATTGTACATCGATTACATGGCAAGTGCAATGGTTCAAATTTGATCGAATCGAATTCGAGCAAGAATTTCTCGCGTAACTAGAGATGAATAAACCGAGCTGACATGTCGTCACCCAACCCCCATTCGATCCCCATGTACAATTAATTAGTTCATTTCAAGATTGATTGCTGCCCTATGTACGTAGATCAATATTCCTGCCCTTCTCCATCCATCACCTGCACGGCAAAGAAAGCTTCAGCAGATGGGCTCTATCAATCAATAGCAACTTAACAAAGTCGCATTTCCAGTTATATATATGAGCAAAGTGGTTTGTGGTGTAGGAACTAATGAAGGGTTTTGGGAGGTGCGGACAGATCAAATCATCAAGAATCGCATCAGTAGGATTACATTGATGCACTGGATTATTAAACATTCAATTTTTGTTTTTAAGTTTCAAATGTGATTTCTACTCCCGCATATGTACACATTATTACGTCATTACATGTCTGTACGACTTTTTGTTACAATTAATTATTATGGTTAAAAGTAAAAGATCGTTGTGAATTAATACTAATTAATTAACCACACCCGTCCAACGGCTATTAACCGTTCTTGCATGTGAGGTCAATACATTAGGAACAATAAAAAGTTACCCTTTTCTCTTCCAGTTATTGTTTATCCGTTGCAATCGATTACATGTTACGGGGTTTAGGGATGTAAGCCAGTTCAATCAGTCCTTCTGCCATTTCTTTTCATACCTGATATTGTAGATGGCAGAATGCTAGAATAGACTATAGAAACTCTTTTGGCTACTGGGTTAAATCATAACAAATATTGTTTAATTTTAGTTAAACTTAAGTTTTCACATCAATTTATATTGATTGTAGTAGATAATATTGATTTTTCATAAATTTTAAATTGTACTGATTAATAATATTGGGGATTATTTTATTATGGTGTATTAAGACATCAAATTTAAATTTGTAATAAGATAGGTGTAGGTACATTAGAAGAAATATGATTTTCAATCATGGTTAATTATTATAATTAATTAAAAATAAAAAAAATTATAGTAAATATTAATTAATCAAGATTGCATAACGATTATTAAAAGTGTGGTAAATATATGTTACAACTAAAAACTGTGTCAGATTTTGATCATAGATAATATCATATGAGTGTTGATTAATTGTAGTTAAAATTTAAATCTATATATTAATTTTGTCTGATCATGATAAGTAATAATAATTTCCTATAATTTTTAAATTGTGATGATTTATAGTGTAGGAAATAATTAATTTTGTGTGTTTATTTTTTTTTTTTTTTTTTATTTTTAGTGTAGCATGGACAATAGAAGGGGGAAATGGTTGGCCCAAAATTGGAAAGTGCTAGGCTCTTGACAGTGCCTTGAAGAGGCCCAATCTTCGATGTCTGTAAATCCATCTTCCATACAACATCAACATAGGACTTTACACCCTATATTTCCAAGATGTCATTATATCACCCCTCAAAATCATCGGTATTTGCATTTTAGGCCCCTTTCATTTTCTTTATTACAAATGTGAGACTTTTTATGTCGACGGAAGTTTTCACTCTGTTCCACCTTGTTTTGAAAATTAAATTTCTTTTAAAAATAATTACATCTACACTTTTTAATTTAATTACATAAATTATAATTAATCTTTTAAAAAATTACACCTACCCCCACCAACAATATAAAATCGTACATATGGCTATGGAGCTATGCCTATGCCAGCCGTGGATTAATTCTTGGTTTTAATAAGATCAAAATAAAGGCCCACAACTTAAATGAGAAATCTGTCCTTTTCGTTAAATAAATAGTGGGGTAAATTATACGTCAATAGCTTTAATTATATAAATATTTTTTACTTTTTATAAAATTATAAATACATCTCTTAATAAAATATTAGTATAATGTAGTTTGGGGTTGTATTTATGTAAAATTTTGATATTGAATATTATGGGTTAAGAAAAGTCCTGTCGAGCCCTAACAATCCATGGCACTTGATCCTAGGATCAATCCCATTATACATACATATATATATATATATATATATGGGTAAATTACAATAATTTTTTTTAAAATTTGGTATAATTACAAATACCCCCTCCTTATTTGAAAATTATCAATACCTTTCTGATTATATATATATATATATGGGTAAATTACAATAATCTTTTTTAAAATTTGCTATAATTACAAATACCCCCTCCTTATTTGAAAAATTACCAATACCTTTTTGATTTTAACTGACGTCTAACAATTAGCCCAATTCGTTAGGTTTTCATCCATTTTTTATGGTGAACTAACTAAAATGCTCTTGTAGTTATATATAAATAATTTAAAATTAAAAAAATATTATTACAAAAAAAAAAAAAAAACTAACTACTCAACCCCCCACCCCACCCCTGCTACCTACCCCCTCCCCAATCACCCCACCCCACGCCCACCCCCACCCCGCTGCCTCCCTCCTCCTCCTCCCCACCCCCACGCGCACGCCCACACCGTACCCCGCAGATAGGGGCGGCAGAGCGGGGGGCGCATGGGGGCGACGGCGACATGGTCTAGGCGGCGACGACGTCGTCGCCCTGCTGTGCGGGATGGCCACCGCCCCAATATTTTTTTTTATTTTTTAAATTAATTTAATTATATATTAAATATTTTAGTTAATTAAGAATAATTTTAAATAATTAAGAATAATTTAAATTATATTTCAATTAATTTAAATATATAATTAATTAAGAATAATTTTTAAATTATTAATGTACTTAAATTTATTTAAATATATATTTTACTTAATTAAAAAGAATTTTAAACATATAATTAATTAAGAATAAATTTTTAAATTTTGTATTTTAAAATAACTAAAACATCATATTAATTATACAAGTAATTCATTGAAATATTTTTAAATATAATTAAAGGAAAGTTTTAAATTTTAGTTTTAATAATTATTTTAAATTTAAGTTAAATTTATTTAAATATTTTAATTAAATAATAATTTAAATTATTAATATTATATCATTTTTATAATTATTAATATTTGTATTTTTAGAGGAGAGAAAATGCAAAAAAAAAAATTAAAAGTCATTTTGACTATAGTAATTTTAGATACAATATAGGGGTATTTTAGTCAATTAAAGACCATAAAAATGTCAAAATCCTCAAAAAATCAAGCCCAAACGCACTTCAGGCGCATATATCTCACATTCCGTTAATTTCTAACAGAATTAGGGTTTTTTGCTGAGTTTATTAAAACACAGGGGGTTTTTTAGCTATTTTTAAAACACATGGGGGTTTTTAGTTTTTTCAACAAAACACAGGGGGTAAAATGCATTTTAGCCATCTTATACTACATATTTATCATATAAAATTATTATCAAATGTGTTCTTAATAATTTTGTCATTCAAGCCTCAAGATAAATAATAAGCTTAGATATAATTAAAAGTATAAACATGGACTATGAATATATGATTATATTGAATTTTCGGAACATGTAGACTGATAGATTTCGACTCATCCTCATTGTTATAATTATACTTGTAGGAATTACTTGTATTTATATCATTATATGTTGCATGTATTGCAATTATTATGGTACTAACTTAAAACTAACCACAAAAAAGTATAATATTAGTGATAAAATATCAAATGATAATTTTATAATTATTACTGAAAAAACATAATTATTAAGTAACAACAATTTCAACGTTGTCATTGTATAATTATTGAGTTAAATTCATTTGATCCCCTATGATATGAAAAAATATCAAAAATTCCCTATGAAAAATTAAATATCAATAATCATCCTTATGTTATGAATAATGACCCATACAACCCTCTGGTCAATTTAGTCACAGAGAATTTTTTTTGAATATTTTTCATATCACATGGGGTGTCATTGATATTTTATTTTCTTAGAGTTTTTTTAAACATTTTCAATATTACAGGGGGAGTTCTTGAATTTTTTTTATAATTATTTGTGAAAAGAATGATGTATAAAGTTATTATTATAGATTATCAATGACACATTTATAGTGATAATTTACTGACAATAAAATAACAACAAAACATTAATGTTTACTATCTTTGGGTCATCATTATATGTACGTCTAGTTATGCAATATTTTTCGTTACTAATTTTTACGAATAACAATTTCTACAAAATAATAATCACTATTAAAATTATAAAATTTATTATTTAGACAAAATAAAAGTCCGGGTCACTAAATATATATATAACTAGTGGTAATTTAAATTTGTCGCTCACTCTTTTTTGTCATTGGTTTTCCTTTTCTTGTAGTGAATTTTAATGGATTTGATATTTATTCAATAAATAAATTAATTAAATTTTGATAGAGTTATACTAATTTTTTGGCTTCGTCTACTAAATATGGAGTGTACTTATAGTTATACTTATAATTTTGCAAAATAAATAGAGTGTTTGTGTAATTTGATCTAATTTAGAGGGTATCAATGTAATTTATCATTAACTAATAAGATAATTTTCCTCCCTAGAGGTTTGTGTAATTACATTTAAACTCCTATAGTTTGAAAAATTATATTTAGCATCATTGATATTTATTTTCATCCAATAAAAAAACTCTTCGTAAATCAGAATTACAGTACTTGCTGATACTAGCAAAAAAGTAGAATGAAAATTCATATTTACTCCTCATCGATTTATTACTGATTTGTTGCAGGTTAAACAAATATTTTCTTTTTAAACTATCATTGTACATTTTCATGCGTGCTAATGCATATGAAAAAGTAAGTTTTCACCCTTTTCATAATGTATCACTAATAAATCAATTAAAAATAAATATAAATTTTCTCATTAAGTATTTTTGCTAATTTAGCAAATGCCGCAAATTTTGACTAATATAGGGATATATTTGTTGAATCACCACAGACTTTCACCGGTTGAATGGTCTTCATAAGCAGTATTTTACCTCATTCAATTTCCGTGCTGTTAATGTGTAAGGAAGTGGGCCACTCAAATTAGTTTACTGCTCTTTCCCATTTTTACCTTCCGCCGCAATAAAACCATCCGAGATTTATTTTTGCGATAATAAATACAGTGGGTCGGGTCGACTCAAAAGCGCGGACCAGCCCGAAAAAGTCCGGTCCAAGACCAGGCCACTACTTTTCATCGGTCGTAGAGTGGTCATGGGCCTTTAAATGGTCCAATTGGGTCCATCTATAAACTTAGGCCCAGCCCATGAACCAACCCGGTTGAGGCCGGACCAGGACCAGACCAGGCCCAGATTAAGCCCAAATTTTTTTTTATAAAATAAAGATTTTCTTTTGAACAATTATATAAATTTATAGTAGTATTGTAAAATAAATAATAATAAATTAAGTCACACAAAAAATCATAACTATAAGAAATAATAGTTAAGATTACATAATGAACTTAGATGATAATAAATTCAAAAATAATTTATAAAAAAATTTGAAGAAAATAAATAAAAGATATTAATCAATTAAAGTACTAAAATTTTAAAAATAGAACAATAATGATAATAATGTTTAGAGTTTGAAAAGTACAAAAAAGCTATTAGCATATTTAGCTTGAAAAAATAAAATAAAATTTATATGTCATGCATTATTATTATATAAAAAATTGGCCCAGCAGGCCCAGCTCAGGCCCGGCTCAGGACCAGGTGGTCCTGGGCTGTTGGGCTGAGCTGGTCCTGGATTTCAATACTTGGGACCGGCCCAGGACCAGTCCGGTCCCAAACAGGCTTGGGCCAGCCAACCCATTTTTTTATTGGTTCAATCCGGTCTTGGGCCGGGCTAGCCCAGCTCGGCCCACTGCGCATCTTGATTCCGCAGTCAAAATTAAACCATTCGAGATTTATTTTTGCAATAATTATTTTGTCCTTTTTTTTTTTTGAGATTTGATATAATTTATACTATTACAAAAAAAAAATTGATCGTACCAATTTTAGATTGTTTCAATTTATTTTTTATTTCATTTATTATCTTTAAAATTATTTGATCACATTAGTAATTTAAATATTTTTTAATAATTCTATAATTATTTTTTTCCTCTTAACTACCCACTATTCCACATTTTTCTCTCACCTTACTTCTCATATTTATTACTATTTATTCTTTTAATAAATTTCTTTGTTCTTATTATCTTACACCAATGTTCCTTTTATATGCTCGCAGAAATTGCGTGCGATGATAACTAGTTATACAAAACACAAATTATAGTTTTAAAAAATTAAATATAGGGTTAAGTACATTTTGTCATTCAAACTATGATCTTTTTTTCACTTTGACATCTATTTTTTTTTTTTTATCAACTTATCATCTCAACTTTATACAATTTTATAATTAATTATTTCATCAAAAGTTGACAAATGCAACGATTTTAAGTTCACGGATAATAATACATCTTTTGGGTAATAAATTTTATCCATACCAACGCCCATATCCACGAGTATTTTAGGGTTTAACGATACTCAAATATTTATTTTTATGGATATGGATTTGGATTTTTGTCTGATATAAAAATATTGGGTCCAATTAAATTTAGATAATAACTATGATATAAAATGAGTATGGATATTACTTGCCATTGATAGATCTAAATAAATTTATCGAATTTGTTTGAATAATTTAATATTGTAAATAATTTCAATTATCAAACTATATTTTATCACATGATGATAAATAAATCCCAATTTTTTAATATAAAGCCATTATTTAAAATCATTCATCCTAATTCGTTTATTAAATTCAAATCATTCCACCCAAATATATATAGGCTGAAGGAGTGGGTATACTTACCTTTAGCGAGTAATAATAGAGTTTATTTTGACATTATTTAAATATATTGTGCCCAAAATTGTTTTTAAAATGTGCAAAATTATGTATGTATCATCACTCATCAATTTATAATTATAACACATCCTAAATTTCACTATTCAACAACGATTAATATTTCATAAATTATTAAATTTGTATATTTTGAGATGCCAACATAATATTTATAAATTTTTGGATAAAATAAACAATAAGCTCTGTTGATGTTTAGCATAATTACAAATACCCTTTATCGTTTTAAAATTATCAATACCTCCCTGATTATAATTGTTGTCTTTTACGCTTTCATTTATTTTTTATGGTGATCTGACCAGAATGTCACTGTGAGCAATAAATTATAATTTTACTTAATTTTTGAACTTTCTGAAAATATTTTTATGTACGAAGTGGATAATTTTTTTTTATAATAATTTTTCATTTTGTTTCATCCATCTCGTCCAGTTTCTTTTATAAGAAAATAAAGTTATAATAAGGGCAAAACTGACAAATCCAGACTACATTTAATAAGATTATATAATTTTATCTGGGTACTCGTAATTATATAAAAAAATTATAAAAAATCATTTTGATTTACCCTTATATTATACAAATTTGATACAATCTTTCATAATAATACTAATTTATTGGTGAATCTAGAGTTAGATGTGTGAAAGCTTTACGTGCGATATCAACAATGTGCACCTTTATTAACACTATCAATGTCCTTTGTACAAGTAATTAATTAAGACCATGTCAGTAGAGCTTGACCATAGTATGACTGCTCAAATTAATATTTAACTCTCACTTGCTTCACCCTAATTAATGATTTTTCATTACTAAAAATAAAATAAAAGATTCTCATCTCCACTTTTAAATTATAGTCCTACAAACTTTTATGGCAATTGTCATTATTTTATTATGCCACCTAACTCAATAATTCAATCATATTCATTAAAAAAAAAAAAAAGATAAATTACATTTGCAGTCCTAATTTATGGCATATTTATACACATCATTCTTATTTTTTTGACTAATTATAAAAATTAGTCCTAACACTAAAAAAAAAAAAATTACATTTAGACCCCCGACCTATGGTCTGTTTATCCAAATCATCCTTACTTTTTGGATAATTACATAAACCTCTCCTTACAACCAAAATATAAGAGTAGTTTGTGTATGTTGATGTTTTGATGGGTATATATGTAATTTTGCAAAAATCAAGAATGGTTGTGTAAATGATATCGACGTTTCTGATTGGTGTATATATAATTATCCAAAAAATAGGAATGGTTTTGTATAAACCTACCATAGTTCAGGAGGTGAAAATATAATTATAAAAAAAAATCATTTTTTTCAGATAATTTTGATACTTTTTATACATGAAGAAAAATAAAAGAAAAAACTGTTATTTATATTATCACCATATTTTTTTATAAAAAAAAAAAAATTAAAGAGAAAATGCACTGTGGCTAGGTCAAAGGACCATTTACATTTATTTTCCTCTGATCATTAGGAGACAAAATTATTGGCTATACACATAATAAAGGGAAACTATAGTACACATCAGATCTGGTTAAATTTTGAACTATTTTTTTTAAGTACGGATAATATATTTATTTAATAATTAATGTACAATATTAAAAAAATTACCAATTACACCATAGTAAGTATATCAAACTTGCTTTATTTTTTTGAGGTAAGAGCGATAATTTTTTTTATTAATTAAAATAAATCGATTATAAATACAATAATTCCTATTGGCATTAATATCTAGCAAAAATTATTACAATAATTATAATCTGCTCAATAACACATACTATTACAGTAGACAACAACTTATGCTATACAGTAGACAAACATCTCTCGCACTTAGCGGGGTTTGAACCCATGACCCTCTAACATCATGAGGCCTCAGTTTCACCAACTGCGTTAGGCCTCATTGACTATCAAACTTGCTTTATGATCAATTGAGTTTAATCAAATCATATTTAGGTAAGAATTTTTCCATCTGAAAATAAAAGCCAAAAGCAATCAATTTCTAGGTCTACAACATAATTATGATTAAATTACACCACTGAACTTTAATTATTATGTTTTTAAACCATAGAAGTTTGCTTAATATTTACATTAATTATGCAGCATTCACAATTAACACAATTAATACAAAAGAGTTGCATAATCTTCACTCATTGCTCACTTCCATATACTTAGCTTAATTTGATGCCACATTAATTACTTTTCTCAAACACCAAGAAATGTACATTATTCATTCATAAGACTTTTGTTTTTCTCTCTGGGCTGCCCCTGAAGTTTTGATAAATTAATATCAGGTCCCTATTTGGCAGCTTTGGTTGTGCAGACAACAAAATATTGCTTAAAACGTGTTTATATTCTTATTAAACTTATTATATCATAATATTGCACAAATCTTTTTAAATTATACTATACAAAAATATAAAATTATAATAAAAGATTCAGACTGTCCATCGACAAACCTCAGTTTATAAATAAAGTTCGTCGCTTTATTTTTTGTCCAAGTAAAAATGTAAAATTCACTAAAAAAATTATATATTTTGGTAAGTGCTATTAAGATTTAGATTTTTCGAATTGTGTTGTTAAATTTTCCAAAAAGGAAAATATTAAACAAGAATTTTTGGAATATATTATATAATGTGAAGAAAACCAAGAATCTTGGAATATTATTACATATATATAAAGGATAATCACATTTATATCTCTTAATTATTATTTTCACAAATTATTTCAATCTTCTTAAACATACACATATATACGAAATTAGACATACATCTCAAAAATATTAATATTATTATACAAATAGTTCTTATTTTTGAACTATCAAAGTAATTTCTATAATTACATAAAAATTATAATAATATATGTAAATAAATTATAAATAGAGAGGTGGAAATATAACAATTTCAATATATATAATGTGAGATGAGTGATCTTTGGTCCGGTTACCTACATTTACATGAGTTGTGCTGTTTAGTCTTCTGTCTGTTGAGTTCCAGATACACGTTTTTGCAATCCGACTTAGAGAAATCATAATCTAAATTGTATTCATCTCTACGGCCACCGCCACCCCACCTCCGGAAATTGTTCAAGTGTTTAACAAACAGATCTATATAAACTCCTTCTCCACCCACCTATATATACAAAAAAATCTGTACGTATCTACATCTACATACATACAGACATACAGACATCTCATTAATAGTAGAAAAAGCGTGTACGCACAGGCATCGTATTTGGTGCCAAATTATACATGTAAAGAGGGTCAGGTCTGCAGAGAAGAGTGTGCAACCTGGCACCTCTGCATGCTTTCGCTTTCCCTTCTTCTTCTGCATTCATTTGTCTCTATACATTTTTACTTTTCCCTTCTTTAATCTACTCAGATCTGTGGGTTTTTTTTTTTTTTTTTTTTGGTTTACCGCAATCCCACACAAAAGAGGAAGAAACCAAAGCCCATTTGGGTTTCAAGAAAAGATTTGCAGCTATCGAGTGCGGGGTTTGGATTCTTTCTTTATTGGAATTTGTTTACTTTTTTTTGATTCTGGGTTTGGGGGGTTTTTGGCGAAGTCGTGAAGGAAAATGAAAGCGGCCCAGAATAATCCGGAGAAGTTCATCTGGGACTCGATGAGGACCCCGACGGGGGCCCCGATGGCGGTGGCGGCCGCCCAGGGTAAAGCGTTGCCTAAGCTGATGGTGTGGCTGATTTTGTTCGTCTCAGCTACTTATATGGTCTACACATTGAAGCTGGTTTCGTCTTCCCACAGCGCTTGTGAAGAAGATGTATTCCCTGATCGGCATCAAACTGTTCGGCTTCTTGAACCCACAAACAGCACGGTTGAGAACGCCACGGTAAGAACACCTCAATTGGGAGGCCAAGAATCTGATAAAACAGGGCTAGAGCACATAGTCTTCGGCATTGCGGCGTCCGCGAAGCTGTGGAACAAGAGGAAAGAGTACATAAAGCTATGGTGGGAGCCGGAGAAGAAAATGCGTGGGATTGTCTGGCTCGACAGCCCCGTCAAGACTTACAGAAACGAGAGTCGGAGCCTGCCGGAGCTGAGAATTTCCGGCGACACGTCGCGTTTCGCCTACAGGAACAAACAGGGCCACCGGTCGGCCATCCGGATTTCAAGAATTGTGTCGGAGACTCTGAGGTTGGGAGGGATGGAGAATGTGCGGTGGTTCGTGATGGGGGACGATGATACTGTGTTTGTGACGGATAATTTGGTGAGGATTTTGAACAAGTATGATCACAACCAGTATTATTACATCGGGAGCTTGAGTGAAAGCCATTTGCAGAACATATATTTTTCTTATGGGATGGCTTATGGGGGTGGGGGTTTTGCCATAAGCTACCCATTGGCCAAGGCTCTTGAGAAGATGCAGGATAGATGCATACAGAGGTACCCTGGATTGTACGGCTCCGATGATAGAATGCAGGCTTGTATGGCTGAACTCGGAGTTCCACTCACTAAAGAACTTGGCTTTCACCAGGTGAGTAATGAGTTGCTCTTTCATTTCATTTTATTATTCACTTTTTGCTGGGGTTTTTGCCTCTTCCTTTTGGCAGTGCTTTTGGGTTTTGGATGTTCATGCTTTTCTTTTATTTTGTGGGGTTCTTGTTTTAGCTATTTTGGGGGTTTTGTCGACATGCATTTTCTTAGCTGGTGCTAGAAATCTTGGGACCTTTTTGTTTGGGGTTAAGTCTTTTTATTTTACATGGTTCCTTGTTGATGCAATCATTGCATGGCTAAAAGAAGATGAAAAAATGCTGCTTCTGCTCTGGGGAGTCTTGTGAACAA
This sequence comes from Sesamum angolense, assembly GCA_034509725.1. Classification (NCBI taxonomy): domain Eukaryota; kingdom Viridiplantae; phylum Streptophyta; class Magnoliopsida; order Lamiales; family Pedaliaceae; genus Sesamum; species Sesamum angolense. Next base: position 4,470,731 of record JACGWL010000013.1, read on the forward strand.
GAAGACAATGTGCAGTGTACTTCAGAAATTTCAGTAGTTTTAGCAAAGCAAGAAGCTTTTTTTGATGTTTTACTCAGTGATCTGATTGACAATTTTGAAGTTTATGGATTTGTGTTGGGAAATTGAGGGCGATTAGTTTAAAGGGGTTACTAGGCCATAGCTCACGGGTTTCCATGTGTTGGGCTTCCAATTTGGTAGACTTTTCACCTCAGTTGAGGCAAAAAAACCCCAGAATCCAATGAGGTGTAGTTGGACTCAAATGATGTTTGTCCCACTCATTAAATCATGGTGGTTGACTTGTTGTGGGGCCAGGTTTTGTTCAATCTGTGCTGGTTCTAACACACTATTTGGTATCATTGTCATCCCCAACCCACTGACCTTAGCTAACAACAACATTTCTGTGACAAGTGTTCTGTGGAAAATGCGTTGGTGGAATGTAGTTGGTATTATGTTATAGTTGCTTTAGTGTAGTGTTTATTAATCATAGTTTTGAAAAGTGGTGACTGAATTCTAACAGTGAATTTTGGTGGATGCAAATTCAGTATGATGTTTACGGCAACTTATTTGGACTTCTTGCTGCGCACCCCGTCACTCCATTGGTGTCGTTACACCACCTTGACGTGGTCGAGCCAATATTCCCAAACGTAACTCGAGTACAAGCTCTACAACGGCTGAAAATTCCTATGCAGCTCGACTCAGCTGGTTTAATGCAGCAATCGATTTGCTATGACAAGACGAACGGCTGGACTGTATCCGTATCTTGGGGCTTTGCCATTCAAATATTTCGCGGGGTTTTGTCACCTCGAGAGATAGAGATGCCATCGAGGACATTCTTGAATTGGTATAGACGAGCTGATTACACGGCATATGCATTCAACACAAGGCCGGTTATGAGAAACCCATGCCAGAAGCCCTTTGTTTTCTACTTGTCGAGGGCAAGCATCAAGTCAAACATGAACCTGACAACGAGCGAGTACACACGCCACCACACTCCTCAGACTCTATGCAAATGGAGGATGGCTGAACCAGGTGACATCGATCGGGTGGAAGTGCACAAAAAGCCTGATCCTCATCTATGGGATAGGGTAAGCAATCTTCACATTTTCATCAAACTCATCCATTCTTAAACATTGGACTACCTATTTTGTGTTTTTTTTATGGGTACTGCCTAGTTCATGTTGCAATAATTGTTTCTCCCCAAGATTTTAATGTTAGAAAACTAAGCATGTGCACAAAAGTGCTAAAATACCTAAACCAAGAAAATTGTACAGCAAAGGTCAACTTTTGATGTTGAGTTTCATAATCAAGATTTCTCTTACCGACAAAACAGGACAGAACCCTCCAAACAGTTACTTCGACAACTAAGAAACTTTGATATTACATCTTCACACACAGCCGAGACCTTTCTATTAATACTTATATCGTTTAATGTACAATTCATTTAGTTTGAGACTGTCTGATTAATAATAATTACTCAAATCTTTAATTGTTTTCTTGACAGTCCCCAAGAAAAACTGTTGCCGGGTCTTAAGCTCAAAAAAGAAAAGCTTGACGATCGATGTGGGCATATGCGGGGAAGGTGAGATCAGTGAAGTATAATAATGGCGACCCATTAGCTGTATTTGTTAGATGTATTCCTTGATTTGATTAATTCACGCCTTTCATATTTCTTGGAAACAGTGTTGCCATTTCCTCACTAATGACAGGGGTTAGGAAGAACTGAAAATGAAGTAGTTCTAGTTGTGTATTTAAGCATATTTGTTTGAGGCTTTGTTGTCGGAATTTCATGGTATGAAGCCCAAAATTTTGAGTTCCATTGTGTGTGTTTCTATATGAAGGGGGGAGGTTGGATGTGGGATTTCACATGTCTGTGTTGGGTACAACGTTTTATGAATCGAACTGCACCGGTTGGGTCCTTTTGGTGGTTGTTATTTAATAGTGATGATTTGGGTTGGCTGTGTGTGTTGGGGTCCCATTTGTTGGTGTTTTTTCAAAGAAAGTAGAAGTTGTCAATTTCTGTTGAAAAAATCACCATCATATATGAATGCGACTTCAATGACTTGGAAGTGGGGTTGGGGGTGGCCTTAGAAGGTGGTTGGTTGTGTAGGTACAGAAGAGTAGTCGGTGCTTTTACTTGAATAAATAAAAGGGTAAATTACATCTACCTCCCCTGAGGTTTGGCATAATTACAAATATCCCCTCGTTATTTGACAAATTACAAATACCCTCCTAATGTTTGATAAAATTATGTAATCCTTGGATGGAGGCACAGAAATGTCAACTTTGCCCTTACAGTATTTTTTTTTTTTTTAAAAAAAATTAAAGTCTTATAAAAATATTGAATGGGATGGATGAAAAAAATTTAAAAATTATAAAAAATATTATCACCTTAGTCGATAAAAAAAATATTCTTTTTAAAAAAATAAATAAAATTATAAAATTTAATTAATAAGGGTATTTTGGTCAGTTCACTATAAAAAATGCATAGATTGGGGTAATTGTTAGACGGTCGTTAAAATTAGGGGGTATTTGTAATTTCTCAAACAACGAGGGGGTATTTGTAATTATGCCAAACCTCAGGGGAGGTAGATGTAATTTACCCTAAATAAAATTGAAAAGTCTGTTTATTTTCAATACATTTACATTAACGGTCAACAGATGACATTTTTCACTTCTCTTCTTGAAACATCATCTCAGTTTATGAGCATATATGTAAGGAGGAGGTGGTGTCCGTTACTGGTAGCACAGTTTTGGGAATTTGGAGAAAAAGGCTGTTCATAAAGGTTATAATGACATGTCCAATGTAAAGCTAAAACGACCGGACGTGATGCTTTTGAGCAGAAAAAGGTTGTCTGTGGGGTTGGGGGTGGGTGGGGGATCGTCTTTTTTTCCCGTAATTATTGACCCATAGCCCCTCAACAGGTCCCTACGGGATTTGTGGCATAATATTTCGTTACGAAGATGATGAGTTGAAAATTCACATCAAGCTTATAATTCAGTGGGAGCGTGTGTTCGTGGGTTTAACCGCAACAGACAATCAAAATTCACAAAATCAAGTGTGGTGGTCACAAAATAAATATATTCAATATGCACATCAGTATCCGATATGCTTCAACATTTTACTAATCATTCCCAATACCAAAGATTTCGACCCACCACCATTCAAAATGGTGGTATGATTACAACAAATTTGCATAAAGTAATTGGAGAGAAAAGTGGTTCAAAAGCCCCAACATTCTGCAATATATGTAGGCCAAAAAAATGGGCTTTCTCCAACTGATGGGACTAAGAATAGTCCATTCCAGTTTAAATAGAGATGTAAGCTTACAATCCCGCAGTCAGACTTTCTTGGCGGGTTGGGTCGCTGGGTTCTTGACAAACCCACCTCAAACACGACCTGTTTACATCCTTACTCGGCAGCCATAAATGAATCAAGACACATTGATGTATAACATGTGTGTTTTAAACGACTTTCGACTCATCACTGACATGAAAAATCCAAGTTTGTTCAGAATTTTAGCAAGATAAAGGGTAAAATACATATTACCCCCTTGTGATACCTCAAATGTTCAAATAAGTCCCTGTGATAAAAAAAATACCATATAACTCCCTGTAAAATTTAAAAAGGTACATATTACCCCCCTGTAAAATTTCATGTTCCCAAAACTGCAACTAAAATATATATTTTGCCCCTAAATTATTAAATCACCCCTGTATTTAAATTATACATATTTAAAAATATAATATAAGAAAATATAATTTAGTTATACGTATATATATATAAAAAACCTAAAAAAAAAAAAAAAAATAGAGATTACTCACAACGGACGAGCGATTGGTGGTGGGTGGGATGTCAAAATGATCGTTGTTGGAAGGGCTTTCTAACGGTGGAAAGCACACGTCGAGAGGTCGTCAGATGTAGGAGAAAAAAGCGATAGAAAATGGGGGGAGCGGGTTAGGGGCAAATATGCACATTTTTAAATTTTACAGGGGGTTATATAAAAGTATTTTTTTTATCACAGGGACTTATTTGAACATTTTGTATATCACAAGGGGGTAATATGTATTTACCCGCAAGATAAATAATGAGAATACTGTACAGTTACAAGCAATGTACAAGCAAGCCGACTGATAAACACTGGTAAAAGGTGTAGTAACTGAAAACGTGGTCAACTGAATGATTCAACTCGATGAATTACAGAGAAAGAAAGCTCACTCTGCTTCATCCTCATCATCGTCCGGGACTCCCATATCATCTCCAATGCCTTCCAACAACTTATCCACATCCTCCCCCAACTCCAATAGCCTTGCGCCAAGCTTCTCCACCTTGCTCTGCTCTTGCCCAAGACAGACGAGTAAATCACTCAATTCAGCTTCACTCTCCTTTTGAGCTTCTTCCCTGGCTTCTGCTTTAATTTCCTCGATATCTGGAATAGGCAGAGCTCCTCCACTCTTCAAGGCTTTCACTTCATGTTCTAGCTGAAAGTTGGCCTGCTCCAGGCTATTGTAAGCATCAGACAAGCTTTTCAGGTCAGATTCCAGTTTAGCCGCTAAATTTTGGTGGGTTGAAGCCTCAACTTCAATTCTGGCTTTCTCTGCTTTCAGTGCTTCCAATCTTTGGGAAGTTTCATGTAGGTCCCTACGGAGTGTTTCAACTAGGACTCTTTCTGATCCGGCAGTACCTCTATGTTCAAGCTGGGATGAACCGCTTGCACCAGTCTTTGCTGCGTTCTCAGCAAGAGTAGCATTCCGACTCAAAAGGTCCTTGTAAAAGAAAGGAAGCAAAGAGAACATAAGACTGGAAGGGTAAGTACAGTTCCTCGCAAGGTGGAAATTTTCAGTCATCGGATGATTTTGCCATATTAAGTTCAGATGAAAATGTCCAAACATCTTTTGAAATGTTGAAGATGAGGTTATGCAATAATATCAAGAACTTTTCAATATTTGCAACAAAATGTTATTATACAGATAAATACCTGTATCTCAAGGCATTGCTTCTCCACAAATCTTTTAAGCCGTTTGATGTACTCCTTATCACTTTCTCCGCTGTTCTGCTCTAGTTCTGCTGGGACCACCGCAACCTGGCTTTTTGGACGACTGTAAATTTCTACAATTTGTTCTCTAATATTTGCCTCTAATTCCTTTACAAAGAAAACAAACTGAGAATCAAGCACCATTGCAAGAACTGGGTGATCCTCATTCTTCTGATCAGTGGTCTCATTTTCATCGACATCTTCAATCTCAGACATGCTAGCAGCAGTAGATCGAGTCAATGGTTTGCGCGCAAGAGCTGGCTTTGCAGATGTGAAAAGCAAGCTCGTCTGCATTTCATCAAACTTCAAAAAGTATGCAGTAAGACCAATTTTTTGGCTTATGGCATCAACAATACTGAAAGCACTTTTTCCACTGTCGCTGGTTTTATTATATATCACACACTCTCCTAATAGTACAGCAGCCAATCCCCTTACACATACAGTTGCAGTTTGATCTGAAATTAACTCGAGCAAGTATGTGAGGTGAGGACGTGAATCGAGGAAGCACTGGACAGCACTTGGGCAACCAAAGAGCCAAATAACTAGAAGCTTTAAGATAATTGGCTGAATATACATAGGGCCAGATGTGCCAGCTTTTCCATCTTTAACCATGGAAGAGGCAAGAGCCAGGTACTTCACCATACGGTGCATTAAAGGCTCTGGAGCCCCCAGTGATGGTCTAGGCGCTTCAAGTTCAATCTGAAGAACCTGCAACAGCTTCCATGTCATACTAAGAAAAGATGTGTATACAGGACTTTCAACCCCACACAAGGTGGATGCTCAGAGAAAATCTTGAAACCAGCTTTTTTCAAGAGATTCTGTTTCTCTTGATGTCTGAAAAAACCAACGAAAGATTTAAACAAGGAAAGAATCACATACCTTCTCCTTGCACTGAATGTTATCCTTCAAAACATGAGATAAGACACTTGCAGCTCTACAGCAAGCCTGCACAAGAGAATAGGCGATGTGGTAGAACACGGATGAGCCACAACATCATTTGAAGAGATGTACTATGACATTGAGTATAAATAGACAAGATGAGATAGACCAATATGATAGACGGAGCATGCTAGTTAGCAGAAGCATACATTCAGGTAAACTTTTAAGAAACTATTTTGGCTTATCAACAGCTGCAGACTCGAAAGATACAGAGAACGATTTCTGTCTATTTTTTGTGGGAGTGAAGACATTGATGGGGAAAGCGGGCAAAATATAGTCCTGCAAACCCCTTCAACATTTGCTCTCTCCCAATTTTTCAGATGGTGAGGAGTCGGACTTACTGAACTTGTATGACATGTCGTGAGTACATGTCCAAGCCAAACTTCCAACTTATTGATTATGACTCAACATGCATAGTTTATACTTTGTTCTACAAAATTAGAATAATTTTTGAACAAGTCAAACATTACAAACCATCATGTATAATTGAATGATGAGAAACAGCTTAAAAGATTTATCAAAATTCACAGAGTATAAACCACCAAAAATCAAGATATAATTTTCTCATTGTTCAGCTTTGTCCCTTTCTAAAGCACAACAAATGCATCATAAAAAGGTCAGACATTCCCTACCAAACAGAGATATGAAAGGAGGATGGGACTACAAGTTGGAAGAACCAAGTGCAGCTTAGTTTTGGACAATTCTCAAGGACAGATTTGTCATAACAAAGAAGTATGCAAAAATTATAAATCACATGATGTGTACAGCGTACCTCAAGATCCCCATCGCTTTCACTCAGTATCAGGCCATGCAGTAGCATGCTGCAAAAAACAGAAATTTCAAAAAAAATCTATCAACATTTTAAATGTCAGTATCCACTAAAGAACCGAAAACAAAGATAACCTTCCAAAAGACATGTTGACATCATCTTCAAATGGGGCATTAACCATTGAGTGTGGTTGAGGAGTTAAAGTTGATGCCAACATTCTCTGACCATCAGGATTTTTCTGTTCCAAATTAACACTTAATGAAAGTAATAAAAAGAATCACAAGGGAACATGAGAAACATAAAAATACTGGATCAGCAAATGGTAATTAACTTCCAAATTGGAATTGTAAGAACGATGATAATACGAAGTCAGAAAAAAGAGTTCATGACGAAAACCTAGCTCTATTGTCCTACCCAGCATATAACCTACTTGCTCACAAATGGAGAGAACAATCCAATAAATGCACAAACCTCGCAGTAGCTCTTAAAGACATAGTCCGCCGCTACGAACTCCTGCACGCTAGGTGTCCTTAAAATAATCCTAAGGATTGAATTTAATGCAGGCTCAACATGAGGCTCTTCTCCAATTACTTTACTTGCAAGGGCATCGCAATTCTTTGGATGACTGACAACCAGATCACCGATGCACTGGAGTGCCTGAAGAATTATACCATCAACCAATGAACACCAGAAAGTTCTAGAAAATTTCCCATGCATGCTAGATGAATAGTCACAAACATGTAGCATAAAAGAAGGTGATTGGCTAAACTTGTACTTCAGAATAAACATAGCCTTACAAAGATTATTATCTATTGCAGCAAATCGCAATATTTTTAAGTCTAGATTCATTTTCAAATCAGATCTCTCATTTATAATCTACAAAAACTTTTATATGGCTTACAATGACTCTCTTAGAAACACACCCAAACACACTCATTAGCAAAGAGAAACAAGAGTGAGGATTATGAAACACAAGATCTAAAGGATCACAAAGAATACATCATAGTAGAACAGTTATCTCACCATACAACGAACAGCAACAGGAGCCCATTGGCTCTCAACTCCCAACACTAAAAGATGGTCCAACACCTTTTTCTGCATTTACCAAAAGATATTAGGGAGGTAAACCAAATAGGAATTTTAGAAATGTCAAGTATATTTTAGCCCTAAACATTTTGTGAGAAATATATAAAATCAGACTCTAGATTTCATAATAGCTGAGAAAGAAGTTAAGACTTTGAGCATAAACCTGAACCAAGACTGTTTTATTTGCCACCCCGTTGGTGTCTTTTCCAGGATCAGTTTGTTGACCTCCATGTAGTAGCAAGTTAATTGTGTCCAATACACTGAGTAGATTTATTGTCTACTGGCAACCAGTTAATTCAGAAAACATAAACAAGTCAGAAGTAAAAACTTCCACGAAAACACATGTAACAGAGTACAAGCCTGAACAAGGAAAGAAACTTTTAAAAACATTTGTTGTTTAACCTTCTGCTGTGTGAACTTATAGGTGCTTCCTCTGAGCTTCAAGATTGATATTAAAGGGTCAAAGCCCATTGTCTCCCTAAGCAATACCTACACAACTTGCAGGTCAGCTTAGAAGCAGTTAAGATCATTCATCTGATGGAAAGTAATTATCAAAAGTGTATGTAAATAATAAAAATAAGCATAAACCTGGTTTGAGGCAATATTCCGGAGAAGATTGTTCAAAAGTTCCAGACAATCCTGTATGCAGCATCAAAGAGCAGAAAGATTAGAAGTCCTGTTAATAGACTGAATTCAGTGCTCACAGAAAGCATTCTCATACGAACTTAACATAAATAGTGATACGTCAAAGCATACAGATGTAAGACACTGGAAGATGTACACATATAAGCAAATTGACAGACCCATCAGGAGAGAGATTTGCCACCAAAATTTACAGTAAATGATAGCATTATTCTGATGATTACTATGCATAAAAGTAAATGAACTGAAGATGAATAAACTTCTTTGGCTAGTATCAGTAGAAAGATGCATGGTAATCATGTCAATAGTGTCTTTCAGTGCCAAATATTTGAGGACGAATAAGAAATGCTTTCGCTAGTTGCTGACTGAGTATTATCATCAAATCTAAGTGTTTGTTTATAAACACCTGGACAACAACACCGCCTTCAGAACCTCCTTCCTCTTTGATGATGCTAAATATTTTCTCAAAAGCCCTTCAAAGACCACAATTTTTTGAATTTCCTGAATGGTAAAGATCACGATAGTAAAGAAGAAGGTAAAACAGAAATACGTAGAAGGAAGAAATTTTCTATCAACAATGGCTTTTTAGAGGGAAAAAACTTACCTCAGCTTCTCGAGTCAAGTATGTGAGGAGTAATAATGCCTCATTGCGTATGACCTCAAAAAAGAAAACCAACAGTATTTGTGAATTTAACATGAATGGGGTCAATGGAAAACAAGAATTTCATTAATTATACCAGCAAGATACCTCACGGTCCATGAGCATATCCATGAGCCTTGTAATACCACGAGGAATGGTAAGAATAGCTTCTTGCAGCCTGTAAAGATCCCCAAAGGCTACTCTTAGAATTGCTAAAAGGGGGAGAAAGAGTCTTGTACAAAAAGGAAATAAGTCACACCTATTTGGGGAGTTGGTTAGAAGGGCTGTTAACAACTGCAATGTATAATATCGGACATAGAAATCCTCCTCAGCCTGCAAAGTTACTAAATTAGAAAATCATAAACAGACATGACCTAGATTTGACAATTCTAGAACAGTTGGCATAGAGCAATCTTACTAGCAAACTCAGAAGAAGAGAAATGTTCTCCACTTCTCTTGACAGCAAATCACTATTCATTAAAGCTGGTTGGACCTCATTCTTTGATGCTTTTGCATGTTCAATTGGACTTAAGGCACTTACAAGAGTTTCTAGAGCCCCTCGGACCTTCATACCTCCAAAGAAAACTTTTAACATTAAGCATAATCAGATGGAATATAAGATCACAGGCAAGCCTACATCCACTGTGGATAGAAGAGTAGGGAAACAGTCAGGTATAAGCTAATACCAGACACAATCTGAACTAACAACATGCTTATGCATAGAAGCTCTCTGGTGCAAATACTATGTGGGCCAGCAGCTGTTTCAAGAAACTCTGAACATTTATAAATAGTTACATAGCAAGTGGCCTAGACATAACAATGTTATTTAAGGTCACAACAGAGTTTGCTCATTTGAAAGTTAGTACAAACTGAATTCAAGATCGGAACTCAGCTACGGGAAGTGCAACATATAGATAGATGAAATTTTTGCCCAACAATCTACTTCTTTCTTTAAAAAAGGAAAGTTGAAGTCAAGAAATTGATGATCTTAAATCAATTAATTTCCTTAATAACATCTAACCACATTATAGCCACATAATGCAATGCAGATTCAGACTGTATGACTGGACGCCTGCTGCTATATTTACAAATTTAGGAAATATGACATGAAATGTTAAGGGAACTAGCTAAAAGAAATGAAGAGGAAAGTTCACAAACTAAGTAAAAAAAAAAGTGTCAAACCATTTCTACATCATCGCGCTCCTCCTTTAAGACACTCAATAGTACAGGAAAGCCTGCAATAAAATTGAGTTGGGGGAACAAATGATACCATGTAACGTGAAAATAAATTGAAGGAGTAGCTATTTCATGAAGAAGAGAAGAACCAACCCATTGCCCCAAAAGCTAACTGTGCAGCATTACTTTCAGCTACAACTGACTGAAGTTCAACCATGGCACTCCTCCTGTCCTCAGCTAGGACACCATTGCTGATGCGATCCAGCAAGCGTTCGACATAACTATACAAATGTGTTGTGAATAAATACCAATGGCAATAGCATGTTAAATGACAAGAAGATTATTCAGGTTGCCAGATTTGACAAGATCTTCCTATGTTTCATGGAGATGGCAATATATTCACTTCATTTTTCATCTAGCGGTGCCACCTTCTCTACAGGAAAGGCCTTTTCCTCCTAACAATGATAATACTGGAAAGGATGGCTGGTGGCATGCATGATATTTCATTATTGACAAATGAAATGCAAGTGTGATACAATTTAGCCTTTGTTTTTCCTTGTATCTTCTTGTAGACTGAAATTGTGCATACTTCAGTAAAAGAAACAGAAGAAGACATCATTGGGTGATCTTATGAGATTGGAGCATCTAGGAAACCACTACAGCAATTAATGAGGTGGTTGATAACCAGTGATTAGATTACATTAGCATAACATTTCCCTAAGCCCCAGGATTCATCTGCGCTTGAACTTTAGTTTAGTAAGCTCAATCTTAGAGGACTCTTTGGCAAGCGTCCAGGGAGACTGATAATACTCCAAGGCCAATTTAAAATTTTAGTCAATAAAACCATCACTTCTGCATTGGCAATTGATCATAAATTAATATATCCAAATTTGACCTTTGGGCTCATTCTACAGGATGTGCATTGCTTCAAGTATGCTTGTATGCAGCATTCAAGCATGAAAAAGTTACCTGTCTTCACTTGAGCTCGAATTGTCATTTCTAAAAACACGCCCAACAACACCCTGCATCAAAAGCCAATCAATGGCACTTTCTAAAACGCAATGCACAAAACATAAACGGGAAGCTCAAAGTTTCTGAGAAAACATCAGAAAATTTACTGTAAATTAACAACAGCTTTTCTAAAACTAATGCTACATTAAAAATCTGAAATTAGAAGAACAAAAAAAAAAACCGTTTCAAGTCTCCAATCAACCTAAGGTAATCCTTCAGTATTTACAGAGCAATAAAGCTGGAAGACATTCCATAATTACCTGGTACTTGGATACAAAATCCATACTGCACCGCCGAACAAAACCAAACCGCTTCAATTTCCGCAATGCATAAAAGCGAGAGAGCATCAAGTTAAGTAATCAATAAACAACAATTAGAGGTCAAAGCATTGATCCCACAGATTTCTGATCGTTAAGACAATCCCTAAGCACCGGCATCCTCCTAAATTGAAGAACTTAGATGAACCCTAAATTGAAAAATTGTTAACGTTTACCTGTGAAAGAGATCGAAGAGAGGGAGACACAGAAAGAGAGAGCCAGAGAAAGTGATTTTATTTTTTTAGGGCCAGATCAAAATTTTTGGTTTATGTGTTGAATTTCATGTGAAAACAATCTGGTTTTACAGGTCATCCCCCAAATGCCAATTGTAATTGGGCTGGGCTCTGTGTAAACCCAAAAGAGATATATCTTACTAGGCTCAAGTCAGCTTAAATGTGGCCCATATCCAGCCCATGAGAACTGCATTATTCTCCCCATATTCATTTATACTGGAAAACCTCGTGGCAACTGTAATACACTTATTTTGTAATTTATTTGGTTTAAAATTTAAAAAATTCTAACCCACATCGATTTAGCGAATTTGAACCAATTATATAACAAGTGTAATATATTTGTGTGTGATTAGTGTATAGTTAAAAAAAAGCGAGAAATCACATTACAAGTATATTATACTTGTTTTATGATTGATTTGGGTAAAAAAATGTCAAAGTGTAATGGTTGAAGTAGTAGATTATGGCTGTACACTAGATAGTATGTTGAAAACTAATGCTAGTATGCATTGTACCTCAATTACAATTGAGGGAGATCGTACGATTTTCGAGTCTGAAATTCCTTCTCCTTAATGAATCTTTTTAAGGATAAAATCGTGATGCTTCAACGGATGATACTATACGCAACAGGTGCTTCTTGTCGGTGCCTTGTGTGGAAGAATACCATATGTATGTCTCGAAGTCGGGTGTTGATGATGTTGGTAAGTGTTCTACATCAATTACAGACAAGAAATTTTGGGACGATTTATAATTAAGCCTCAAGGTTATTTGCTAGAATATTATTATTATTATTATTATTATTATTATTATATTCAACACACACAATATATTAATAGTTATAATTCAATCAATAAATTTAAAATAAACAAAGAATATCATATTATTATTAAAACTAGATTAAATATTTATATTTATAAATTCAAACTCAAAAATATTTTGATTGTATGACCTCATCAACTACTCCGGCGAAGAATCATTGCTCAAAATTTGGCATGTTGTGCAACGTGTTCGTAGGTAGGTGATTTTAAGGGTTCGCTTATGGGGTAAGTGGGAAAAGATGATATTATTTAATTTCTTGTTTATATTAATTACTTTATTTAAAAAGATTTGGATATTAATATTGGGAAATACTCAAATCTTTAGTGGTTCTTACACGTAATATGAAGGTTATATTAGGCTTACAGCACACTAGTTAACTTCTAGTTATTTTGGGAAAAAGTAGATGGAAGTGATGTTCCAACACTAGAAAAAATATGGCTAAATATATTTAATTATCATAGTTAAAAGTAAAAAATTGAAGCCGATGTTAATTAATTATGACTATACGACAGTTATTAAGTAGCTGTTGTTTCTACAAGCAAGGTCAAAAAAATTGTCTATAACTAAAAATGATGACAAATATTTTGATCAAAGGTAAAATCACAGCAATGTTGAGTAGCTGTATTTAAAATATAAGTTTTCACATCAATTTTATCTGATCACAGTAGATAATAGTGATTTACTTTAATTTTTAAGTTGTACTAATTTAATGTAGGGAATAATCAATTTTCGTTTGTGGTGGAATACAAAATTTCTTGATATATACTCTTCGGTAATTAATATACTAGTAAAAGTGGCGCACCAAAATATTTGTGCATAACTAAATTTAAAAATTAAAAACTTAATTGTTATTTTAAAAAATAATATTAATTAATATATAAAAATATTAAAAGATAGAAGAAAATTATGAGCAATTATCGAAAAAAGGTGAGAAAAATGAGAAGTTGAACATAGAAAGAAAAATAAAAATGAATAAAATAAGAAATTGACAGGCAAAAAAAAACAAAAATGTGTTCTTTTAGTATATAAAGGTACCATTAGGAAAAATAAATAAATAAATATTACTTGGCTATAATTTTAATAGTTATGTACTAAAAACTATAATAAATAAATTCTATTGACCATGATTAAATAAAATCGATGCAGAAATATAGATATTTCACAAAAAAAAAAAGGTTATTTGCATGACAAATATTTTAGACATCGAATATATCACGAGCAACAATTGTTGCATGACTATACGTGATCAATGACTATTTACTACAATTGTTTTATTTTTAATCATGGCAATTAGCTATGAAATATTGTATATTTTTTTTAGTGTATAGAGATATGTTGAACGATTATTATAATTACACAAAAAAGTTAATTATATATAATAATTAATTTATGTAGACACGGTTGTACATCGCGATCGCACCTTGGAGCTATGGTGTAGGTGTAGGGTTATAAATATAGAGTAGCTGAGTATTTTTTATTATAGCAAATGAAGTAGAAATACGTATTTAATCTTTTGATAAATTAATTAAATGCTATATATATATACATGAAAATTAAATTCAGATTGAGACGTGGAGGGCTAGCTAGAGATGAGAACATGCCCTATAGTAGGCCTATCGATGGGTGGGAATTATTTTACTCATATTAGGATTTAAAAAGTCTATACTATTATATATTATTGGAGAGGAAATTAATGTTGGTGTCCAAAAAAGTTTTGTCATTGGTCAATTTCTGTCAATATTATTTGGTCCTGTATTGGTTGTATTTTGACGTATTAGTCCTTTATTCTTTAGAGTAGCAAAATAGGTCCAATAATTTTTAATTTTTTGTGATTTTTGGTCCAAAACCCCCAAATTAAAAAAAGCATTTGTCTTTTTTTTTTAGGGTAATATTTGCAAACTACAGCAGTTGAAGGACCGAAATAACGAAAAAAATTAAAAATATAAGACCTATTTGCTACTCTAGAAAAATGAAGAACTAAAACGCCAAAATACAAACAATACAGGACATGAATTGCATTTAATTCTCATACAAAAACCTCACTTTGAAGAAATGAAAGGAAAAATGCAATTTTGGTCTTATAACTATCGGGGTGCATGTGCACTTTTGATCCTCTCTAATTTTAAATTTTCAATTGAGAACATAATTTAGAAAATATAAAAAAACACACATAATCCATATGTTGTTATAAAACACTAATTCATTGAAAATTAGCACATATTTGACAGATAATCTTTTAATTTAAGAATTTTTATTTTTTTGACAATTATAAGGGGTGACACATTTAGCCTAGAGACATTTTAGACTAAATGTGTCACCCCTTATAATTATACGACGAAATTTGCAATTTCTCCTTATGTTCCTCATACCACATCAACAAAAGTGGTCGAAAAAGTAAAAAAAAAAACTCAAATTAATTATGTCACGTGCAAAACATGTGATAATTTCCAACCAATTTAGCGACGAGACCTGAACTAAATACACCATATTTTTTAAACTAAATTCCTCAAATACAATTTTCAAATCGAACAGAATTGAAAGTGTGCCACCACCCTAGAGTTATAAGTGAACCAAAATTGCACTTTTCCATGCATATATAACCGAAAACTAAGCTCAAAACAAATAATCTTTCAAGACACAAAACTTGAAATTCTCCGAAAGAAGAAATAAAATAAGAGAAGAAGAATGCAAAAGTCCTCGTAGCTAGGAATGTTTGCCATCACCATCTTGAGCAACACTTTTGAAAGTGCAAAGAAGAAAGAAAGTCCCTTTAGGGGTTGTAGAAACTAAAGTGGCACCAACACTCTTACATAACTTTGTTGACTAGTGAGAAAAAGCAATCGAATTCTTTCTTTCTTTCTTTCTCTTGGGAGGTGGAGAAGGAAGAATTAGGACCACAAACCATGCATGAAGATGAGGTTGTAGTGATGATATATGTTTGTGATAGACGATGATGATGGATGACAAGTCCTAATCTTGAATTGAGGGGCACCTCTAACTGCCTCAAATTTGTGACTTAAACGTTGTTGTTGTCTTCGTGAGGGGAAAATGGGAAAAAATCTTTGCGTCCGTACCGCCCGGCCCCCATCAAAATTCGGACCTCAACCACAAATTTTAGCGATCGGTTAGCTTGCGCTGTCAGTCAGAGGATTAGAGAGAGATTGCGAGAGCGAAGAAATGGGGATTGTTTTCATGTTAATGTGGAGTGGAAGAATAACTTCTTTCTAAGTTGTATAATTTGTCTTGCCAAGAACAGAAACCAACCGTTTAATATTTTTGTCTGAATTTTGTTTTGTTTTAAAAGGTACAACCTTTTTTTTCCTTTTAAGTTGATCCACCTACGTATGTATGGATGAGAATATTTTCATGTTGTTAAAAGATCATTACATGATTGGGTCAATTTTATTATGTTCCTTCGTGTAGAAAATATAGAGGATTTTACACCTTAAAATTAATATTATTAGTTGTTTAGTAGAGAACTATCAAATATTTTTTGGAATTTAGAGTGTCGATGTCTAAAAAGACACTGGATGAACAAGTATTCATTGAACCAAAGAGGTGGTTAGATTCGTCCGAAGAGGTTACATCCGTTAATATATGATACGATGGATGTATATCTAGAAAACTAACAAGGTCGTTAGATCCGTTTGTGATATGAGGCATATCGGACGGGCCGGGAAGTTCATTTGTAATTCAAGTGCTACACATGTGCAAATTTTTGTTAAAATTTTTAAACGAATTGCATTTTTTATACCACTGATCTTTAGGCCACTTTGAAGCCGTAATACGATGTTTTGTCAACTTGAAAAAAATAATACCATATAAATGAAAAAGTATAAAAGTGAGGTACCAGCGTTAACTTTTGGACGGAGATAGGCACGTGAATTGCACATGGCATTAAGCTAGTTGAAAATTCCGTCCAAACAACATGTTAGGCGCACGTGGAGGTTAGATAAAATTGATTTGTTTATTTTTTTTTGTTACAACATCCAAAAAAAAAAAAAAAAAAAAAAATCAGTCTCCAATTTCCCTCCCAAAACGATGTCCCCCTTTTCATCCCAAAACCCTAACTTTGATTTTGTCAAAATCCACACCAATTATCTTCCCCAATTTTGGTATAATTAAAGAAGAACCCCAAGCGCTATTCGACTCAATAGGAGGATTGAAGGTGTGAAATCGTGGGAAATAATGCTACGCCCAAGGCATTTAAATGATTTAGAAGTGTGGAATATATACAGTACTATTTTTGAACTTATTTTTGTTTAATAAATCTTGCTTTATTTAACCAACTAGTAGATACATTATTGGGTTGCTGAATAACTTTTTATTTAATCGTGCCTTATGGATTTTTTTTATAATCAAGAATCGATTCATTTTATTTTATTTTATTTTATTTTATTTTAAATGGTGCATGTAGTTTATTCTAAAGTTTCTTGGTTGTTGGGTTTTTGCTACATATTTTTTAAAAAATAAATAAATATCATTTTGTGCATTATTGTATTGCTGAATTTGTTTTTATTTCTGAACATTTCTCAGGTGAACACAAACAAGAATTGTCTCATCATCTTTAAAGAACAAAATGAAAGTTAAAGGTGGGAAGAAGGGTACTTGAACTAAATACTTTGAATGGATTTTGGTGTTTTGTAGTTGATTTGTGTTTGAATGTGTAGGCAAATACACTATTTATCTTATGTTTCTTTTTATATATATTGTCAATGAATTTTATTTGTCTTTGCACCAAATTCAAATATACAACATTTTCTATAAGTATCATTTACATTAGCCAGGTGTCATATAATTAAGACATAACTGCAAAGAAAACAAAAAATGGAGAAAATCATTACATAGTTGGAAAGACAGATAACTGTCAAGAAAAATATAAAACGAGCTTAAAAAATGCTCAAAGACACCAAAAAACAGCCGAACAATTTTCACTTTTCCTCGGGAACTCATTGCCAGCATTTTTAACTGTCCAACACTCTTTACTTAACGCGACAACATGCGACTCGCATGCTTATTTTCATCCAAAAGTTAATGGTGGTACTAACTTGCACACTTTTTTATTTATATGATATTATTTTTGTCAAGTTGACAAAGCATGGTACTCGACAGCAAAGTGGTTTAAAGTGTGGTATAAAAAAATGTAAGTCGCTTGAAATTTTCCTATACATGTAATTTAGTCTCATGTCCAAGTTTTTGTAAAAAGAATAGACGGTAAGGATATTTCCAATGTGCGTGTCCATTAGTTGCGTGAGCAGCCAAGCTAACGAACACACACATTGCGCGTATCCTTGCCGTCAATTTTTTTTTTTAACGAAAACTTGAATATATGAAACTAAACGTGCCGAGTTTTCTCAATTTTAGGACTATTTTGAAATTCTATAAAGCATAAGACTAAATTTGTCTAGTTTTTTGAATTTTGAGACCATTTTAAAATTTTCGTAAAGTAGATGGCTAAAAATATTGAACCCCTACCGTACGAGACTAAAAGTGTAATTTTGGTCAACCAATTACATAATAAATATATTACAATTGTCATGTAATTAGTCACTCTCGTTGAATTATATATATAATAATCACATGTCAACTGTATTATGCTGTCTAATTGATTTAAGTATTTGACATATATATATATATATATATATATAGAGAGAGAGAGAGAGAGAGAGAGAGAGAGATTGAAAAATTGGATGCTGAATAATAACCAAATTAAATTCTTTTCAGGATTAATTAACCTCCAGAAACTCTTGGTCATGAGCTGCTGTTAAAATATATTGAACCAAAAGGAACAACAATATAAAAGTTTAAATACTTTTGCGCCAATCATAATCTTAATTAAAAAAAAAAAATTAAGGAAGAGAAAAAGAGCAATTATTAATCAAGAGTAGCTAGCTAGTTTGCAGCCATATAAGCAAATGAGCTTTCATTAATTGTATGTACCTAACACGATTTAACTGCAGATAAAATTCTTTCCATTCCTAGTAATTTACGTATACTTCATGTAATAATACATATGTAGGTTTAATCTTTCTTGACAACTCCCCGCAACTTTTTAACTTCACCGACAAAACAAGAATTGCTCGCAATTGAACTATCCAGCCAGATCATGAAGCAGCTGTGCGCCCATCAAATTCCTGTACGGTAAATTCTGGTTTTCACTGTCCAAGAGTGAGTACTGAACTGTCTGGCAATCTTCCATGTGGTCTCTAGGGTAGAACAGTGAGCTTTGCACTGATGCTGGAGAGAATGGCAAGCTCACGCCACCACTGCCGCCGTGCTGATGCAACCCCAGTGTCAATGACACCCCTCCACCGACGTAGTTGGTGGGTCCGCCGGCAGCGGAGGAGTGGTGGTGGGTGTATGAAGAGAAGTCCAGTTCCATGGCACCGTATGAGTCTCCCCCGGATCTAACAAAACTGCAGGGATGATTCTGCTGTTCATGATTTTGAAGGGCTGCAGCCTTGCTCTTATTCTTGGAAGTGTTTTTGTCTGTGTTGTTGATTATGGAAGAAAGACACTCGGAATCTATTCTGACCAGTTGATCGTGGGCCGGCTTTTGATCTTTGGTTCTTGAAGGATTCTGATTCGTCAGCCCATGATGATCATGATGGTTGTCATCAAGATTGGCGGCGCCGTCGTCTCCGATGCCTTCCTCCTCCTTTTGCTCTTCTAAGTACATCTCTTCCACCATGGGTTTCCATAGCCTGACTCTGGCATTGATAAACCAGTTGGAGACCTGAACAAGAAATCAGCAATAAGGCATATATTTTAATCCTACATGACAAGAAAAAATTCCATAAAATAACATTCAAGAAATAATAATTTAAACAAACAGATCATAAATTTTAATAAGAAGATATACATATATATATATATATATATATATATGTACACCCCCTTGATTGTATAAATTAATTGAAGGAAGAAAGGGACTTGGCCTGTTTGGCGGGCTAAAATATGTTTATCTACATCACTTGGATACCTGCAGTTTGGGATAAAACTCAGAATAAATACATGGAGAGTTGCAAGAAAATTCTTTTGAGATGGGGTCCTATGAAAGATTGCAAAAAATCCAGACAACTCCAAGAAAACAAAATATATATGCATGATCGATACATACATGAATAACAACTATAACTAACAAAAACCTGAATGTGTTTGCAAACTAATGATTGAGAAGAAGCAAAACACAAGAGAGTACTAAAACACAAGTGGGATGAGAACGGAAAGTAAGTAAGATTACGGGTGGAGAAAGTGCTCGAAAAGCCAAGCACGGAGAACTGAGACGGATCTTTCCGGTAGGCCTCGTTCAGGGTCTCCATCTCCATCACGCTGGAGAGCCCTTTGTTGCCTAAGTGTTTGATCAAGAATTCTAAGTCTTGGAGTTTCCCCTTTCATTGTTCCTGGTGTAGAAGTGTCTTTATCCCCCATAGCCTTCTTTGTGGCCTTAATTTGGCTCAAAATCCCATCTCTCAAGCACCTGAAATGCTTTGACATGGCCCTGGAAGCCATGGCAGAATACACAGTTGCTGCTCCATTTCCAGCTACTGCTTCAAAGGATGACACCACACCTCATCTGATCAGTAGTGTTTTTTATTTTATTAACACACCAACACTACACACTTTCTTAAATTTCATGAAAAAAAAAATAAAAAATGAGCCCATTTCAGTTCTTTAAGATTTACAGCTTCGGGCAGATGCGAAAGTTGTAAGAGTAAACTATTTGAAGCCCGAAAATGAACAGGATAAAGGGTTGTAAGATTTAATGAAACTCCCGAATTGTCTCCATGTGGGCATTAATAGAAGATAGTTCAGATTTTAAATTCCCTCAGACTTAGTTCAGTTACCCACCCACCCTTATCATGCATGAACAATATTCAGCAAGTAGTACAATAAAAATATAAAAATAATTAATACATAATATATATATGTATGTATATGTACTTCTTCTAGCATTTGAAGCAACTTGGTTTTTCTTCTCTGCAATTCAAGAAGGTCAAGGGAGTAAAGAGATTGCTTTTTGACAGCATCCTCGTCCTGCCATTCACCACTCATCTTCTGAACCTTAATCTTGGAGGAGGACTTGTCAGTTTCCTTTGTTCCAAGATTACAGAACTCATTCAGAAGCTCCTGAGCAGGGCCCAAGTACTTTGAATTCCTCACTATCTGAGACTGATGCTGCTGTCCTTGAACATTCACAGACCTGGAGCTCGACGGCCCGAATCTCAAATCCTCATGTTGTTGTCTGAACTCAAAAGACTGCAGTCCTATGCTTGAAGGATTCGATGAGCTCAGAGAGAGTGAAAGGCCTTGGCTCGGCCTTTCATTTCCTTCACAAGGGAAAACACATGACCTCAAAGACGGATCCATCTCCGCTAGCAATCTGTTGTGGTGGTATGAAGAGTCGGGCGACACCATCAGGGTCTCGTTGGTTGTGTCAGAAATCGCTGTTGTCAAGTCGTGGTGATGGAACTCATTCGATGTGGGCTCGTTGATTTCCTTGGAAGATGATGAATGATGACCGCCGGCATGGTTTCCGGCCAGCTTTCCGCCGAAGAACCCCTTCCATAAACCCGACCCGTTTTCTTGATGCAGAGTCGTCTTTGATGGAAACCCTATCATCCCGCCCATGCCTGCAGTACCCATGTTGTAGATCTCCGGGTTGGGGTCAAAGCTTTGCAACTGGGTCACCAGATGATGACTTGAAGAAGCACCGGAGTAGCAGTATCCAGTGGATGCGATCATTTCCCTTGGTTTCTCAATACTGGGACCAGCCATACAATATATATATATGTGTATATGTGTGTGTGTATGAAGATGATGTTCTTGTTCCTATCTAGAAAAATCAATCAAGATTCAACCCCATCAATCAAGAAAGCAGAAAATCAATTAATCAAAACAAGAACATGTGTCCCTTTTGTGTGTGTGATCTTTTGAGCTCAAAAGCTGGAATCTTTGTTGCTTATTCATCTTTGTATGTGGAAGAGAGAGAGAGTATATAAGGATGTTTAAAGTGTGAAAAGGGTGGAAGAAATATGGATATGAGGAGGTGGGTGAGGAGCAGGAAGAGGGTTTTTGGTGTTTGTGGGAAGTGTACTCTTAATAACCCAACAAGAAAGAGCACGCCATGAAACCAAACCTAGGAGGAAGGAAGACAGACAGTACTATACTCATCATCTCTCTCTCTCTCTCTCTCCTCAGAAATACAAGAAAGAAAAGATAGATATAGGTCGTTGATCATGACCTGCAACCCACATTCATCATTTGATTTGCTCTTTAACTTTCCTTTACCTTTCTCTCTCTCTAAACCCCAAAAGTAGTCAATGCACAATCATATATATAATCCACCATATGCAAACAAAAAAGACTTCCTATATCACCCCCCCCACCCCACCCACCCCCCTATGGGCCCAAACCCTCAATTATTTCACACTCCCACCATTAAAATACTGATTAGAACCATCCAAGACTTTTTCACAATTCTTTAAGTATGATTCTTGAATATTAATTAATAAACACTGATGATCACAGTGTCTCTTCTTCTACTTCTTCTAGGTAAGTAGGTACAGAGAAGATCATGGTCCTTTGCCTACAACACAAGGTACAAGCCGCCACATGCTGTCTTTAATTTCTTCTTCTACTTCTTTACTTTGTAAGAGAAACATAAAAGCATTTCTCCAAACTTTACAACCCCACCCCACCCCGGGAACAAAATTCAGATTCTTGCATATGAAAACATGTAGGGTGTGATTGTACATAGGGCCATAGAGGGTGTGTGAATCCCCAGAACTGAAGCTAAACTGGAGTTTCATCAGGCTTTTTCAGAGGCTTCTTACTGTCTTGTGTTTGTGGGGCAGATTTCATTATATTTCTGATCAAAATTCAATACAACAGTGAAAATTTTAGTGGGGGGTGGGTGGGGCTGGGGTAGGGTAGAGGGCGGAGGGGGGGGGGGGTGTAGGGGAATAGATGCCAATTCTGTATGTGCAAAATGTTCCCTAGATTAGAGCCTGTGGAGGTGATGAGATGAGGTGGTCCATATTTTCCAACTAATTCCAATTAAAACTACCCTATATATATTAAAGCCCTCCACCAATCTTTTCTTCTTACATCTATATGGGACCACCTTCTTTTCTTTTAAATATTTTTTTTATTATTGAACCGTGATTTTTACGAATGTGGCTAAAATATTTATCGTGATTAAAAATCATAGGACAAGAATTTGCTATGAGTTACACTCGTGGAAAAAATAATTTCCATGCATGGTGAATACTATAAGATTTTATCAATTTTTATTTAATCATGATGAATAATAAATTATTCACCACAATTTTACTTATAGACAATAAAACTATAAATAATAATAATTTTTTTTTCTAGAATACAAAATGCTAATGTCCAAAGGCCCCATTTACTTTGATGTATAAGTCTGTATAAAAAAAAAAATAGTGTAGGTTTTTACATTGTTTACTTTATTATAAGGGGCCCTGGTATAAAACCAAAGCTCTGGTATAAAATTAGTCCCTAGGTTGCACCAAATGAAAATAACCATTGTACCCTCAAAATTTGACTGAATAATAATAATAACAACAACAACAGCAACAATTATTAATAATAAATAAACAATAATTGTAATACAAAATAATAATAATAAATTTATTATTTAATAAAATTTTAAACAAAGGCCTGAAGGTAATTCCTACCAAAAGTACGTGGATACATCAAGTTAAACATTTAATGGAATTTATCTTATTTTAATTTTGCATATAAATAAATATCTGACTAATTATATAAAAAAATTTATCATTCATTTAATACGATCTCCTTAGCAAATGGGCGAAAGTATTTCCTTCCTAGCAACATCAATTAGTGGGAAGAATTATCTTAGTGTCGGTGTTCCAGTTATTCCACATTTGGGGTTGATGAGTTATACATTAATTAAGTCGTTTGCATGAAACATGTGTCATTCAGTATCAAACCTACAACACAACTATTGACTATTGTATGAATGCTCCAACTCTTAAATAACTTGTAAAAATTAATTTATTATAATTTTTCAGTTGCGATCATTTATAGTATAGGAAATAATTAATTTTTTTACAGATTATACTCAATTGAAAAATTAAAATAAGAATGGATTAAAGTGCTACGTACGTACACCCAATGTTATTGGGAAAAAAATGTATTTTTCCATATATATATATATATATATATTTCAAATTTAATTTGATAAAATTTAAATAACATTAATTTAAAAACGATTAATTGAATTATTTTAAATTTTAAGTAAGTCTTCAAATATTTTGGTCATGGACGGGTGTCTCAGCCGTTTGTAGGATTTAGGGTGATCAATATCAAAATTCAAAAGCACGATTAGGGTTTTAGGTTGGTCGTCGTCAATATTACTAAAAATTTCTTACTCAAATTAAATTTGACTGAATAAAAAATTAATTATAGAATAAATGTACACCAATAAAAAATAATCACATTTGTCATTTTTTTTATTTGTACACCAATCAAATGACAAGTGTATTGTACTTACCATATAATTGATATTGATCGGGCCAAACTCGATTAGGGTTAGAATTTTTTCGATAAAACTACATATATTTTTCTGATATTATAAACCGAGTTTGTGTATACAAATATGTACTTATCAAATACGCTAATATATCAGTGATGTCTTAACATAGTGCTTAAGATTAAGATCTCATGAATAAGCTCGAATATATACATGGGTTCAAGTTCCACCAAACTGAGGGTACGTATTTATCTTACTTAATGTGAATTATTTAATATTAGTTTCTTATAATTTAAGTTTCTTAATCGAATGGATATACTTCCTCAATTTATCGATGTTGATGTAATGTATATTGTTTCCAATTTTTTTTTCAAAATACTCTAATATTTTTTTATCCGTTGAGGTCAGAGCTAGTTCCATGATTTTACAAGCTAGTATAAGGTCATGATTTTAAGGGAGAATTATAATTTTAGTCTTGTAAGTTAAGGGGGTGATATTTTTAGTCCTGTATGAATTGATTTTTCGCAATTTAGTCCTATAACTTTATAATTGTGACAATTTTAATTCTTTTTGACCAAAAATTATAATTTACTTGCAATTACAGTCCTGCAAATAAATTCATGTAGGACCAAAAATGCCAACTACCCTAAGTTATAGGGCTAAAAATGCCAATGTCCCCTAAGTTACAGGACTAAAAATATCGAAAAATGATAAAAATTGTCAAAATTTTAAAGTTACAAGACTAAATTACGAAAATTAATTCGAACAGGACAAAAAATGTCACCCTATAAGTTACATGACTAAAATCGTATTTTTTCTGATTTTAATTAAACTCAGTTTCAAATGCGTGGATATAATTTGTCTCATTTGATGAATATTAAACACTATAGAAAAGAGAATATTAGCGATCATATATTAAGTAATTATATTTAAAAGTATCACATAATTTTTTATTTTTTCACTATAATGATTAAGTCTATTAATTCTATATCTCAAGTTAGCTTAGTTGGCGAAGCTAAAAATCCCATGATCTTAGAGGTCATAGGTTCGAACCTCGCTAAGTGCGTGGAATATTGTCTGTTGTATAGTAGGAGTTGGTTACTACTGCATAGTAGGAGTTGTTGTCTACTGTAATATTAGGTGTTATTGAACATGTTATGATTATTGTAATAATTTTTGCTAGATATTAATGTCAACAGGAATGATTGTACTTATAATCAATTTATTTCAGTTAATAAAAAACTCATTGCTCTTGCTAAAAAAAAATAGTGACAAAAGTTAGTAAATGTTGTCACTAAACATATATAACGATAAACAAATCGTGTATAAAATAATACATATATGTTCGGTTAAAATATAATAACAACAAAGCAAAAATCAATTCTAATCCTATAAGTATAGGGATTGACAATTTTAGTTCGGTTGCAAAATATTTGTTTTGGTACTAAACATTATAAATGTGTCATTAACTGTATATATACAGTAGTAATTAATAATTTAATACATAATTTTTATCACTAATAATTATATTATGATAAGATCAAAATTACTGATCACTTAAATATACCTTCAGTGACAACTCTAAAATTATGTATCACTTAATTATACTGAATTTTTTTTTTTTTTGTGATTGGTTGTCTACGGGCACATTAAACTACTAATTAATATAATAATATGTAATTTATATCACTTTTTTTTTATTTGGTAAATCTATATCACTTGATTATATATGTAGAAAACTCTAAATAATCATAAAAAATATACATTAAATTTAAATATATATATATATATATATAGATGGTATACAGAATTACAGATATACGTAGGTACACTCGGGGGTGAGCTATAAGAAGAAAGGTGAGGTGGGGGATCACGCGGAAGTCACGTGAGTGGACCTGTTAGAAAGTTGAATCCATACATACAACTTTTAAGTTTTTGTCTGGTAAATGGAAGTGGTCCCGCACTCATAACCCTAACCCCCCACCCCACCATATGAGACTGCTGACGTCAACACATGGGAATTTTTATATATATTAGTATTTGTGACACATATTATGTAAATTTTATAATACTATTTAAAATAAAATAATTTTGAAATATTTTTTATTTAATAAATTATATACAAATTAATATTAATTTTATAATAAAATAGTGTTAAGAAAAAAAAATGCATGAAAAAAGAAGGAATTAAATATAAAAGGTAGTGTGAGAGTGAGAAATTACGAGATGAATAAATTAAAAAAAAATTAAAAAAAACAGACCCATAAAGAAAAAGACACTAAAGAGGTGCTCTCCCTTAATAATAAAGTATAGATGATGTTTTAATTTAATGGGTTAATTAAGATTGAAATCCCATGAATAATTTAGAATTCTACTATAGGTATGGGTATTTTTTTCATTTAATGTGAGTGTATTGAATTTATTGTAGTGTTAGTTTATTGATTGAACTACTGTATTTATATCAGTTTATTGATATAGATTAGGTTTGATTAGACCAACTAGCTAGTCACGCAACAAATGTATCAAAAGATAACTTCTCTGGAAATTTTTTTATTCAGTTTGTCTTGACTAAATCAATCACATGGCACGTATATATTTATCATGTAATTCGTCGATCTCTTTTCATGTTCACGTACTAATTACATGACAAGTGTATTCTTAAATAATTTAAGGGATAGTTACATCTATATATACCCCAAGCCCAACAGCTTATTTACCACCCCTATTTTTAAAAAATTACACATACACCCATCAAAAACATCGTTCTCACTTACACAAATCACCTCAGCAATCTAAAAAGATATAAATATAATTATTTTTTAATTTAAATATGATCAGACCTGACTGGAACTAAAAAATTTGGCCCTTATTGGATGCTTTATGGCATGTTAATTTTAATTATGGGGGGATGACTTTTCGATGCAGTCATAATATAATTAATGGATGACCAAAGAAGTCATAATAATTATAAATATTTGCAAAATGGGCCACTTGAAGAAAATCATTGTACAATAAAGTCATCTTCTTCATTAATTATCCTTAATACCAATAATTAATACAGAAAATGAAACCTAAATAAGATGAGATGCATGCACATTATTGTAGTGCTTCCTCACCTATATATTAAAAATTATTTCTTGTCTAATTTGATTTTTTTAAATTTATACAGCAGTTCAACCGTCATGTTGCAACGAAAATATTATAAGTGAAAAAATATTAGTTAATAATTTTATATTTAAGTTAATAATAATTTATATTTTATTATTAAGGGAGAGTATGGTTTTGGAATATTATTATTTTAGTCTTTTTTTTTTTAATTTTGTATTTTTAATATTATTTATCACTTTTTTCTTTAAAAAAATATCTCCCTTTTTCCTTAACCGTCAAGTTGTACGCTTTTTTGTTTACCTTCCACTAACTTTAACTACTTAATAACTTTATTATTATTATTATTATTATATATTATTATTTATTATTATTATTATTATTATTATTATTTATTTAACATTTTAAATTTCCTTAATTAAAATACAACTTTAAAAATAAAAATTGAGTGTGCCACATCAATTATCGAGCCCTGCTATTATCCGCTACATTTAAATGGGTCTGAGGTTTAATTGATAATAGTTTTGATTTTACCGTAATTATTATTAATAATAATATATATAATTAGTGATAATATATTAAAATTATCACTATTTATCTTTGTTTAATTCATCGTTAATTGTATCTCTCTATATCTATCTATCTATTGAAATAATATATGTATGTATACTAATATAAAAAAAATTAAAAAAAAAAAAATTTTTTCACTCACAAATAGCGGTTTGTGAGACCAAAAAAAATCAAATTTTTTTGTTGTCTTGATATACTCCCAAATTAGTTTTCTTTCTCTACAAGAAAATAACTTAATAGTATCGAGCTAATTAGTACGTAAAAAATTCTCGTTGCTAATTTATATTATTTAACAGAAGAAATTTACTTGCGGATACATTTAGCAACAGAAATCTACATGCTAAAAAAATTCAGCAACGAATTATTTAAAATATATATTAAATAGTATAAAATTTGCAACGAAAATTTTACTTATTAATTAGCTCGACGTTGATTTTTAGCATCAAACTTTCTCGTAGTTATCATGTCATTTTCTTGTAGTATTTTCTTTATCTCTCTTTTTCTTTTCAAATGTGATATATTAATTTATATATTTTATTCATATTTAATATAATTTTAAAAATATAAAAATATATTTATTACACACACACGTAGAAACAAATTGCTAAAAAGGAGAGGCATGCAGTCCAATCCATAGATGTAATGAATTAAGCATCCTGAAAAGTAGGAGAATGACATGCATAAACAGTTGATCCCCTACAGTTCGAGCAATTTCATTGAAACTCGCGTTTTCTTTAATGCATTCCAGTTATCCAGTAATGGTTAAATAGATGCTACCTTTACATGACTATAACTAGAGTGGTCCACCAACGCATATATCGCATTTTCAGAATAGCGTTAAATAAAGTTGCTATAGGTACTTCTTGGGAAATAGTGTTGGGATAGGCTTAGTTAATGAAGTAAGAGCTGCATATGCTAGCTAGACCAATTTTTTTTTTCTTTTCTTTTTTTTTTTAATACGGTGCGATAATTATATAATTACATCAATATTAATAAATTATACAATACATCAGTTCGATTATATATAAATATAAAAAAAATGACAAAATAAATTACAGTTTAAACTCGCATACGGTAAGACGAATACCAACATATTTGAAGGATAGGATTCATGATGATCACCTCGAACATTAAATAGTCGTAATAAATAATTATTGACCACGAGCATGCACCGGTTATTAATCGTGATTTTTATGAGTGTGGCTAAAACATTTATTATAACTAAGGGCCATAACAAAAATATTAGCCACGGCAGACATACTTTTTTTTTTATGGATAAGATAAATTTTTGCAATAGTTTTATTAATTAATTATGATTAATAATAATTATTTATCAAAACTTTTAATCCATAACTATTAAAAGAATAGTCAATAGTAATTCTTTTTCTAGTGAATTTGTTCGTGGAATCTCCGAATTATTCTTTAGAAAATCTACCACATTTTTTTTATAAAAAAATACATAAAACTAACATGAAATCTAATTTAAGTATTTAATTAAACCATTACAATTCAATGTAATTTAATATACTATTTTTATTTAATGATTATTAGTATATGTAAGCTTTTTTTTTTTTTTTTTTCTCTCCATCATAAATGAATCTCGATCGTGTTACATATATGCTGAAGTGAGGAAAATAGAGTTGAAAAATAAATCAAACTATTTGGTATTTGATTGAATCAGTCGATAAATATTCGTCTAAACTTTATTTGTTAAATTTAATAAATTAAACTCACACAAAAAATTTTGCTCAATAATGTTTCGAGTTAGGATCAGCTCGATTTGATTAATATAAAAAATAATAAAAAATAGTAAAAAAATATCAAATTACTCAACCTTGACTCATATTTAATTCAATTAAAGCTCGTTTGAATATTAATTAATTATGTCATATATTATATAATTGATCATTATGGCTGAATATAATTTGGTAAGAAAATGGACTGTGAAGATCCTCTTCAGCCTATCATACTCTAAAAACTGCTCTCACAACTCATTAATGGAATATTGGAATCCAAAGGGTCTTTCACCAACTTAGTTCTATTTTTTTATTTGAGATAAAAAAAGATATTTATATAATTACATCAATATTTTAATAAATAGAATGTAATTGAATAATACATCAATATAATTAAAAATTACAAAAAATTCATATAAAGTAAGACGAACACCCACACGTTCGGCTGAATTCAAATCTATAACATCAAACTAGCTCATGGGACCAACTTGTTCTATTTTATGCTTACATGGCCTGCAACCAATAATGTGACAAATTAAAATGTTTTTTATTTCCTTTATTTGGAAACAGATGTACAATACATGAGCGATAGTGAAATAAGGATTGGTATCTTAATCATCAAATTGGATGTATTAATTTTTAGTTGATGTATATATATATATTCTTTTTGGATCAGTTTTTAGTAGGGTAAACTACAATGAGTTTCTTTAAAATTTTTGGGGTAATTATGGATATATTCTCGTTGTTTGAAAAATTATAAATGTCTTTGATGTTTGATGAAATTATGTAATATTTGGATGGATGTCTAGAATTTTTAATTTTGCCCTTATTGTATTTTTTTTATTTTTAATTATTAGAAAAAGATGAATTTTTTTGAAAAATTATCAACTTAGTCCATAAAAATTTTTTAGAAACTTTTTAATAATAAATAAAATTATAAATTTTAGTCCACAAAGGCATTTTGGCCAACTTTACCATAAAAATATTGATGAAAACTGAAGAGAGACTAACGGATTTGGCTAAATATCAGATGATCGTCAATTAGAATTAGAATATTGATAATTTTTCAAATAATGAGGGGTATATTTATAATTAGGAAAAAATACAATTTTAGTCCTGTAACTTATGAGGGATGGCATTTTTGGTCCTGCACGAATTGATTTTCATAATTTAGTCATGTAACTTTAAAATTTTGGCAATTTTCATCATTTTTCGGCCAATTTGACCGAAAAATTACATGTGATTGGCACATGTCTCAATTAAATTGCATTTTCAGTCCTGTAACTTATGGGACATTTGTATTTTTAGTCCTATAACTTAGGAGAGTTGGCTTTTTTAGTCCTACATGAATTTGTTTGCCGGACTAAAACTGTAAGTAAATTGCAATTTTCAGCCAAATTGGCTGGAAAAGGACTAAAATTGCCAAACTTATAATGTTACAAAACTAAATTGCGAAAATCAATTCATACAGAACTAAAAATGCCACCTCCTTAAGTTATAGGACTAAAATTATAATTTTCCCTTATAATTATGCTAAATCTTGAAAAAATTCGTTGTAATTTACCCTTTTAAGTATGTTTGTTTATATTGCTTTATTTGTTTGATTTATCAGGTTATGCTTACTGACATTTCATCTTATCTCATTTTAATCGAAAAAAGAAAAAGAAAAAAAAAGATGAAATATATGTTGCATGTAAAATAAAAGTGTAATAATATTGGTAAATTGATGTATTATGACAAAAGTGTTATAATTCATCTGATCATAATAATGAAATATATTTTAAAAAAATTCTCACAAGAAACCGCATATTCAATCAAAACAATATTTTATAAGATGGAATGAGATAATCGGAATAATTATATTATTCCAATTATTTATTTGTTTTTGGATTCTCCTGCAATTATTTTCTAGGATTCGAACAACTTGTGACCGTTATGTTTAGGATTTGTCATTTAACTTGTTGGGGTTTATGTTTTGTAACTTTCTTGGAATTACCATTTGTATCCACGATTTGAGGAAAGAAAGAGCAAAATACATTGAAATTGATGATGATAATGATCATCATCATCATCATCATGCAAAAACAAAAACCTAATGATCATGCAAGTTTGTTTCCAACTGAGGTCTGTCGTTTAAGGTCTCTATCTTTGTTAAACCTCAATCAAAAAGACTACTCTTTGCGAGGATGTTTTTTCTTTTTTTATTAACTCGAGTCAGGCTGTTCGGTCCAATCGAATAACTTAATTAATTTATCGATTGTTGATCATGAATAGTTTTACTTTTGTAAATATTATTTTACAGGAATGTATTTATAATGTTGAGATCTATTTTTTCCATCCCACTTGATTTATTTTATAACCCCTTCTATCATGAGTATTGAAATATTTGAGCTGAAGATCACCGCAATCTAATGTGAACACTAATCACGATGAACTCATCACACGTGTAAGAATAGTGAGGAGCGATGAAGTTCCATAATTCAAAAAGGAGGCCCCAGGCTCACAAGCCCGTTCTATGTCATGCTTATGTGTGCAAGACATATACTGTAAGTTCATTGGACGCAAGAATTGTCTTCAGACTTACCAAGTACGTTCCGAAATCCAGCGATGACCAACTTGTTGGAGATGGACATCCAATGAATAATTTTGAATTTTTTAATCAATACTTATGATTTCTAACAATCAAAAAATAAGGATAGTTTGTATCATAATATTGACATTTTGAGGGTATATGTGTAATTTTTTAAAAAGTAGGGGAGATTTCTATAAATAATGTTTATATTTTTTTTTATAGGCATATGTGTAATTATTAAAAAAAATAAAAAAATTCATGTAAACATATTACGGGTCGATGATGTAAGTATAATTATTCCTCATATATATTTAGTCAAAAATGTGATGGAAGATATTTTTCAGAACAAGTGGCTGTACTGCAGGCAACCTTTTCAACAGTACGAAACAAATAATAATAGAGTATTATAAACTAAATTTTGTACAGTGTGAAATGACAACCTCGTCCAACCTTAATTTAAGTAAGTTGATAGAGATTAGAGATATTTATTTCTTAATAGCTTGACGATAAAATCCATATTTGTGTCAGAAAATGTATCGATCTTCAATTAATCAATTCATTTCAACTGATAATGATGTAGCATAGAAATTTGACAAATACGTAAGTCGTTGTACATAAGAAAAATATAAAATTTGCTACAAAATTAAAAAAAAAATAGTTTAATTACACTTAGGTCCTTTCTAAAATTGTAAATTTATATATTTTTTTTCAAAAAAAATTGAAACTACACTTACACCCCATCTGAAAGTTTATTATTTACACATGACCCTTTTTTGTTAGATTTGAACGAAAAATATCGATGTTAATAAAAAAAATAATTTTTTTTAATTTTACCCTTCATTGAACATTTTCACATTATAATTTTGTACTTGTGAAGGAAAAGATATAATAGTATTAACTTCAGTCACACACACACACACACACACACACACACACACACACACATATATATATATATATATATATCCGTTTATTAAGTACAAAAATATATATGGGAATACTAACTAAATGAGGGGAAAAAAATAAAAATTTGTGTATTTTTCTTGGCTTAGGTCAGCAGGGGTTCAGGAGTAAATCGAAAATTTTAGAAGAAGTGTAACTGTAATTTTCAAACTTTTTGGGGGGAAGGTGTAATTTTAATATTTTTAGAGGATGTCTAAATGTAATTAACCATAAAAAAAATACACATACATAAATTATTACGCGCGATTCATATTTTTTTTAATCTACTTTAAATATAATAATTTCAGAAACGGTAATAACTTTTAGTTTATTTTAATAGTATATCATATATAAATTAATATAACTTAGTAATTGTTGATATATATGTGTATTGTAGTAGAGAACTATTATAGTAATGTGACCACATTATTTATTATTTAGTATATCATTGTTGTTGTTACTAAAAATAAATAAATTATGATACTTTCGTCAGTATTAATTACATATACTATATTATTTTCCAACATAATTAAACATCGTCAGCGCATTCACAATGTTTTAAACATCTATATAGCTATGTTCGAGTTCGACAAGCTCGAGTTTTTTTATTTATTACCGTTGGACCACAACTTTTGTATTTTTTTAAAAATAAAATAAAAAATAAACAAAATACGTAGTTTATAAAGACATTTAATATTTAATATCTCTATACGCTTCATAGCAAAAGTTCATCGAAAACAATTTAAACAATACAAAACATCGGAAAAGTTCATCAGAAATTATCTCAACAATATAAAACGTCGAAAAAGTTCATAAAAAAACCATTTTGATAATAAGAAAAAGTTTAGATAATGACTAATTAAAGAAATGTTTTTATTGACCAACCAGCATTCTCTGTTCGGAGATTAGCTAGGTTTACTTGATGTAGGTAAGCGTCTCATATTAATTATAAATATGAGGTTTTGACAAAATTTTGAGAATCATACGGGGTCACACGCCCCCGCATTACTCTTGATTGAAAATTTTAATGAGAACTAGATTGAGCAATATATATTTAATCAGTTATGTTGTGAATATTATTATACTTGTCATGCAATTAAAATTGTACATTAATCAAAATTTTCACGTAATTATAAAATCAGTTACGGGATTCTTAATTTTGGTCCAGTAATTTAAAAAAAAAAATAGTACTTTTAGTCCTATGACATTTTTTCTTTTGATATTTAACGAAAAAGACTACATGACCGCTAAGTGCATGGGACCAAAATGTTATTTTTTAAAAATTAGAGAACCAAAAATGATCATTTCATAAAACAACCAAACCAAAAGTGTAAAGACCGTTACTGTGATTAAAAATTCTCTTTTTAAAAATTACGGAATAAAAAGTAAGAATTCCTTAATCAATAGAACAACAAATGAAAAAACCCTAAATTACGAACGAAAAATATTATTTCTCCACGTCACATATATATATATATATATAACCATATAAGGACCACATTCATTCATATGCATATATAATGAGTTGGATATTTATTAAAACATTGGCATAAAGAAATGGGACATACAATGCACTTCATACTGATACACACCAAAGAATCAGACAATTATGAATTGCAAACCACATTAAAATATTGAACACCCAGACAAAACCATACGTGTGCTTCTTCTAACCACTCTCTAATCTCATTATTAATTATCCTACGTACTGCAAACACTATGTTTTCACCCCCCAAATACCACATTAATTATCCTTAATTTACTCATCTCTATTTAAAATATACATTAAAAAAATAAACCTATCTCCATTATTATAAATCACTGATCCTAACATGATTGTTTTAATCAGTGTACCAACGCCCACTCTATATATATGGATCAAATATGTCATCAAGACATCCGTAAATTTATTAATTTCTTTTTTTTTTTAACAAAAAAAATTGGTATCTATTTTTAGGATAGTTTGAAATACGAATAAATAATTTTGGCAAGTTTATCTGGCGTTCGCATCCCGATATTTAAATTAATTTAAATTTTATAATTAAGATTCAAGAATAAAGAATTTAAAGAGTGTATACAAATTGTGTGCGCCTCAATATTCACGAGATATTTTATTGCAGATTGGATTTGATTGAACCTGAAGCAATTGCGATTAGTATATAAATTAGAGAGAATAAATTGGTTCAACCCGAGAAAACTTAATTTGGATGGAAAAAGAAAGTATTTATTATGGTTATATACTCGTAATATTAAAATCAACAGATTAACTAATTAACCATCTCAATTCTTGATCGTAAGATCAAGCATTTTCTCTTAACCTGAACTCAAACCACCGGATTGTCCCCCTAAAGGCTGTGTTGAGTTTTGACCTTTTTTTCTTGCTTGCTCGTCAGCATCAAACTATAGCGTGTACTTTGATTAACTGAACCTTTTCGGTCTTTTATTTTAATTATCAAGAACTTATATTTAAAAAAGAAAAAAGAAAAAAGAGAAGAAGAACCTCGGAGAGATTAATGGATCAGAATATTAATTAATTAATGGCAAATCAAAAGCAGTTTCTTAGAAATTCATGATAAGTTATCGTTGAAGAAACATTCTTGTACAACGGACAAAACCTAATTAATTAGTATTCTTTTTTTTGCTGACGAATCAACATTATCCTAAAACATTTTTATAATAGATGCATGGACTAATCAGTAATTAATGAGTTGGTTTTGGAATTTATAGCTTGTTTTTCATTGAGAATTTACCAATAATTAATCATGTCATTATACGCAAATATAAACAAACTACCGTCCCACTCTTATTCTTTTTCATATTTTTTCTTAATTAAAAAATTCTTGTCCCGATCTGATTTTGTCATATGTTATCGAATTACATGAAAATATATTTCGTAATTAGTGTAGCATCTAAATAGCATAATCAATTACATGATTTTAGTTTAGTAAATTGATCGTAATTACATCATGAATCTCAATATTAACAGTTACAAATTAATGTCAATCAACATATCAGCTATTAGTATTATCTAATGATATTTAGGGATAATTATACTTTTCTTTTTTTAGGTTTGGTGTAATTACACGTACGCTTTTGTTTTGGAAAATTACATCTACATCCTAAGATTTGCTTCCGTCTAACAAATAAGTTCATCAATTAATCAAAATTCACAGAATTTGCTAATATTAACAACAACAAAAAAACTATATTAACCCATGTTTGATTTATTACTGACTTATTACATATCAAATAAATTTTTTATTAATCAAATTATCCTCATATGTCTTTATAAGGATAGTTTAATTCAAAAAAAATTATTTGACCTGCAATAAGTCAATAATCAGTCAATCAGGTTAATAAAACTCGATGCATTTTTTGAGAAAACAAATCTTATGAGTAGTAGATATAATTTTTCAAACCACAAAAAAATTATATATAAGTACACCAAACTTAAAAAAAATAAAAATATAATGATTCCTAATATTTATACTGAATTATTATTAAAGTAGAATAAAAATATAAGTATAATTTTAAACTCGTGACTTTACGGTCGTGGAACTCCAACTTCGTCAATAAGAAATATAAATAAATGATGGGGTCATGGTCACGATATGAATCCAAGACATTACGGTGGGATTTTCAAACAAACGGGAAGAAGACTTGTGCCAACAAACTTGTCTTAATTTAATATAAAGGCAAATGATTGGTTCCTCAAATACTCCAATTCTGTAATATAATTACCAAGTTGCCATCCCCTGAATCATCAATCAACACGCCCTTTTGTCAGTTCACACTAAAATTTTAAATTAACGGACCTGTCTCGCTTTGACACGAACGTGATTTTGGTTGTCTCCAGATTAGGAATCATCGGCTGGAGAGCTGAAGTTCTATTATGATTGTTAAAAAAAATTATCAATTTTAATAATTCGGTTTCTTTGTCTTGAGACATGCATACAAGAGAAATTAGGGAACAAAGGGCTGCTAGAATCAAAACAATCATCAGCAAGTGGTATAATCAATCACTTCATGGAAGATGAGAAATAACAGTGATAGTTTAAGGACAGATATTAGAGAGAAGTTGTACTAGGAAGATAGAAAGAAGGCCACGGACAACCAAAGATTAAGACATCTACATACTCTCACACGAAAAGATCGATTGGCTAAGCTAAAAATATGTAAGTGTAGCCAAACTTTTAGCAACCAAGATCGGATGGGACCTCCGCAAGCTCGTCAACAGCAGCCCAGTTTTTATAGACTAGCATGAGCGCAGAAATCATATAATTTGTAGCTGTGACGCACCAGACGAGTCCTAGCACGATCAATCCACACGACGCTACTGTAGTTCCAACTATCAGTATATTTTCTTTCAGAAAAGACACGGAAAACGCCAAACAAATTGCTCTGCGGAATAGGAACGACAAGTAAATGGTCTGATTGATAAAGAATCAAGATACTCCATCAGAGCCTGCGTCGTAAGTTCTTCCAGACAAACTTCAGACACCAACCAGTGTTTTCGAAAGCTCCGATATGTAAAAATGGATGTCTGACTTCAGTTTAGAAAGGAAGACGATGCAAGATAATCATACAGCGGGAGTGGCCAACAGGAAGCAAGTAATGGAGATGATCAGTGGAGACCGTAAAAAAACATCAATCTGGACCTCCCTATATCATGAGTTTTCTATACTGGCAGCCATAATTTGCAATAGACGTGGCCTCTCAAGTTCACCATTGCGTCTCCAGAATGCCCTCCTCCACCAAACTTCAAAACCTCTCTGGATATTGGGGCAATCATCACCGGCATTTAGAAACCGATCAAACCATGATAGTAAAATTTCCTGCTGCCAGGCCATTGGCAGAGTTAGTATAGTGTTGCTAAGGCCATCCTCAATTAAATGCCGGTCGAGGCCCTTTGAGGCCCTTCTCATCCATCCAAAGTCATCGTAAAATGGCACCAACCATGTCTGCAAAAGCATGCACCTGGCTTCTTTGGAAGCCAAAAGCTGACCCTTTCCGATCCCGACCAACAGCCTAGCCGTAACTCTGCTGACCTCGTATCTGTGGATGGCGGGCAGTTTAGAATGTGCCTCAGATAAGTCAGACTGTGAGGCCCACATCCTTAGAAAGTCCTCTGCAATCTGTCTATCAATCAGTATATCCAACAGCCAGTGCAAATTATCTGCCTGTCGTGCTATCTGGCCTACATCCTTCATGTCTGCTACTGCCGCCCGTAGAAAATGATGGCGAAGCAATTTCAGGCACTCATCACAAGCTGAGTACAATGACTCTTTCCTCAAGTCATTCTGTGATGAATTCTCACGTAACATTTTGGTCACCAAGCTTTTCATCTCTCTCCTAGCCTTCTCATCTTTTCCTTCAAGAACTATTTGCAATAGCTTCATAAGCACTTCTTCATTATCACTTCCATCCTCAACCCCTGTGGTAACATCGAGAGAAACTCTCTTCAAAACTTCCCCAGCGCCAACTCCTTCAAGCCTAAGCTCTGATAACAATGAAGCAACCTTCTCTTCCTCATCTTCGGCCCAGGGAGCAGCTTCTAAGTACTCCAAGCAAGATAACACCCCCGCATCAAATCCAATTGCCGCTGAAACCTATAATAGAAGCAAATCACATTATCACATGCCATATATCTGGAGATGTTACAGTAATGTGCAGAAAACAATCATCTGTGTCTTTATAATTTGCATAACTAAGACATACACATTTATCAGCCCAAAAAAACCTTTGGAATGAAAAGTTCTGGGAAGAACCTCCATACAGAAAAAATCAACAAGATACATTATGTAAGAGTCTGCATAGTTATACTTCTGTTCCATCCACGAATTCAAGCCATTAGCATTATAAAGATTCAACCAAATGAGTACTTCCATAGCCATCCATATAGCTATTTTGATGGAAGAAGACAGGAAATATGAACAAAGCCGCAATCTTTTAAGTAGGTTTCAACACTTGTGTGAAATAGACTACTTTGAGGAATGTTGCTCTGATGACAAAGCTTTTGAAGTTGTCAGACAGTATGGTGGGCCTGTATTTCGAAGACTTTCTCCAAAAAAAAAAAAAAAAGTCTGGTTCAGAATTAAAAGTCAAGAATGCAATGCGGGATCTAAAAATTGATTGTCATTAGTCTTAATAAGGAAGTTGACAGTCAGAATACCATGGAAACTTCACCATTCGCAAATTAAATTTTAGTTTCTTATTTGAAATGATTGAAACAATCCAAAGATGCATAAATTAGATTGGCGTATATAGACATAATTTTCGCTCTACAATTTAAATAGTGCCACACAATCATTTATTTTAAAAACTTAAATATATAACTTACTCAAGATTATGCACATTATGAACTTATGCATAGAACATTTTTAACATTTATGTTGTCTGAATGTCGCAGGTTAGAATTTAATAATGTTCGGTTCTATTACTAATGTACCTTTGTGTATCAGACATAATTCTTAACTAAGCTGGATGCGAGCAGATCAGACCTACTGGATACATTACGCATGTCAGTTGCTCCTAAATGCAGTTACATAACAGCTATTGATGGTGTAAGAAAGATTAAAACTACATCAGAAAACCACAAACTCAACTTTTACCACACAGGAGTTCAGAATCTAGGGCTAATAGTAACGACACCATGGAATCAGCAATAGCGATGTTAAACGGGCACCATGCTGGAGTAGTAACCTAGCTACTTCATTATCTTCTTTTCGCTGTCAACTATTGCCGATGTATGCAAGAAATAATAGTCATATGTATGATCCTTCTTAAGATTATTATCCGAACAACTTTTAATAGAATCTCAATAGGGAAAATAAACAATTGCAATCGCCAAAACTGGATAATCATTAAACTCCACGAAAGCAATATTAGAGTAATCTAGGTGAACCCAATTCCTAGTTCATCAAATTTCAAGGTTCTAACAAGCTGAGCGCTCGCCCATGAGTGTCAAGATTCCAATTCACACTTAGATTTCATTAAGGTCTAGCAACCAAGTCCATCATTGTAAATTAATTCATCCATTTCAGTAATACATCACCTTCTCATTTGTTTCAGCAATTTTCCTCCCATTTAACTAACCGCATCAAATCTTATATTTCCAACAATTCATATATTTTAATTCCCTTCCTGTGTGGAGAAACATTTCCTACAAATCACAAGATACGAGCAGTTGCCACTATCTTCTTTGATTCCTTTGTCATCTATACTGGTCATCTCTGTTTTTTCTTCTGTCTCATTTTCATCAATTCACCAATGCATTGAAGCACACATAACAAATATAATAAACATAAGGAATCCCACAGTAAGAGCAGATGATGCACATGCACATTGCAGCATTACCTTAAGAATACCGAGCACACGGGGAACCTCCTCTTTCATAAGCTTTCTTCTCAAATCCTTGCAATACATCAACCTCACAGTCTCAATGTAAACCTCAATATCCTCACAATCCGCAATCTCCACAATGTACGGCCCTGAACTTCGCTGCTGCTTGACCCACTTCTCGTTCAACTTCAAAGCGAAAAATCTACTGTGGGCTACCAGGATCTGCCTATGAACACTAATAGAAACGTTAATCCCATCCTTTGAACTCAAAGTAAGCTTCACATCGCCCGAAATTGCGTCGTTAAACTGGTTTCCGGGGCTCCTGGATGCTAGCAGATCCATCAGACGCTGCTGCATCAATGCTTGCTTGTCTTGAGGAGGTGGGTTTGTGGCAAGCTTCGAGCTTGGTTGATTTTGAGCGAAAACAACGCCGTTTGGGACGAGGGTTGTTGCTCTTGGGTGGCAGTCGGGCTCATTTGCCATCATCTCGAAAAGGGTTGGGCTTGAACGGGTTTTATCGACTAGAGGTGGTGGAGACATTGGGTTGAGAAGACCAGCGGTTAGTGCGGAATTGAATTTGCTAAAGGATGACGGAAAATTATCTTGGGTGCCGGCACTAGCGGCCGGAGTGGGTGTAGCTCCGCCGTAAACGCTAGTATTATGAGAGTCCATGGCGGAGGGAGAGTAACGGATCTTCAGATCTGTAGGAGAGGAGGATGGCAATTGGGAGGGTATTAAAGATAAGGAAGTGGCGGCGTCAACCGACGGCGGAGGTGGTGGTTTGGAAGCCGAACAGCACCAGGACTTGTCTGGAGAGACCACAATGGTAGTGTCAAGTTTCCGGCTCTGACAGTGGCTTTGGGCTGTAAAAGAAGAAGAAGAAGAAGTAGAATCCAAGGGTTCGTCGGCGGCAGCCGTGTTGGTGTTAGTGGTGATGGTGGTCTCACGGTAGCGGCGGCGTTTGGGCTTAATGGGTTGGGTTTGGAACTTGAGATGAGCAGCGGCAGCTGCCATATGTATGAGAAAATGTGTCAGTGAATGCTTTAGTACTACTACTACTACTACTTGGGGCAGTGTGTGTTTGTCCTTTAGCTTTAGGGCTCCATTGGCAGAATCATCAGATTTTGCAATGTGCAGACAGACAACGAATTAACAATGGCGATGGGCACGAGACCGCATTCAAACACATGAAGACAGACCAACGAGGTGAATCCAATTAATGCAAGAAAACCAAGCACTGTGATTGTGGGGTGTGTATGAACTACTGTGAAAATACATAATTCAGCTAACAAGATTGTTCAAAATTCTTGCAAAAGCAGCACAATTCTTTACACAATTGTTCCTTGGCCGTAGAGGCATACAACAACAAGAGTAGAAATCCAAAAGGGGACAGCAAATCCTGAATGAAGAAACTGAAGTCCCACCAAACTGGTCCCCTTTGATAATACATTATGTCTTTCCTTGGTGTGCATGCTTGTCCTTACCATACCTGCCGGCTACCCTTTTCTCTATACTTATGTAGCTTTTGTTCGGAAAATTCTAGCTCTAATATGATTCGATCAAATTTGAACCAATTATATGACAAGTGCAATTCATTTATTGTGTAATTGGTTGCAGTTTAAAAAAATGATCAATTACATAGTAATTGTGTTTTGTGATTGGTCTGGTTCAGCCAAACCTAATCCGAGCAAAAATTTTCTTTTTTGTACAATGTGTTAATACCTTTGGCTATAGTGCATTATGGAAGAACTTGATCACTATCTTAACACCAAATATATAGAAGCGAAATTTTAAGGCCATTCACATGGACATGTATTCATACGAGCTGTGAGCTGTTGAATCAATGTATGAAGACACCATAAAGCATGATCCCACAGTTAATAGTTTATATAATACAAATTCATATGAACGGTAGCGACAACTCAAATAAATACATTTAAGTATGATCAACCTGATTTTATTTATACACTGTGCTCGTTATTTGGATTTAGGACTAAAAGTTATTGTTCTTAGCAATTGCCAACATTAGGGTTGTAAATTCCATAAATGTAAGATTTTATGTTGTTTATAATGGTTTATAGCTACATGGATTGTGTACAAAGGACATATATTGATGATATTCACATAAACAACATTGCAGTCCCACATAAATATATTTAAGTGGGCACCCAATTTAATTTATACATTGTTATGTACATTATTTGGATGTAGGACAAAAAGTTGTTATTCCTAGGATTTTCCAACATTATATTCAAGACATATAAAGGTGTAATTTCAGTAAATGCAAGAAAATACAATATATGGTCCGCCACCCTCTTCAACTTTAAGGATCACCGCCAACCTCCTTTGTGTATTGGGTATAAAAATATTAAATTATAATAAAACGATAGATTTTTTTATTTTTTATTTTTTTTTTACCCGCAAATACATTTTGAATTGAATATCTTCGTAATGAAATATTGAACTCAAAATCAATGGGTGTCCCTGAGGGACAAGAGACACTTTACCATTGAAATTCGATTTAATTATCTTTTTATTATAAAAAAATATAATTAAAATAATACACATAAAAAAATTATTGCAAGTCGCGAATAGTGGACAACGACTCCAAGTCGTGGACACTATCCGCGACTTTATATTAAACTTTGTGTTCCACGTTGTTTTTTAAAATTGAAGTCGCTTATAGATAAATTTTGTTATGTGTATTATTTTAGTTATATTTTTAGTATTCTTTTATAATAAAAAAATAATTAAACCATTGAAGTTCTATATTGTGATCCATGTTGTTTGAGCTTTATCTATTAATATTACTATATTATGGGTTTATCTATTAATTATTATTTATATTATAATACTTTTATTTTCATGTCTTTTTACCCTTTCCCATGTAAAATATTTAGAGTATCCCTTTAAAAATATAAAAATTATACTTTAAAAAAAAATTTAACATTACACTTACAACTCCTTCAAAAATTCACAATTTACACTCAATCCCTTTTCCTTATGGTTTGAATAAAAAATATTGACAGTAACATTAAATTTTTAATCTTACCATTCATCCAACGTTCACGATTTAAAAAGTAAAAATGGTGCAATGTAGTGATCCATGTGAATACAATTTTGGTGGTACGTAATTATACAAAGACGTAGAAAGACAGAGTAGCAAGGGTGTTTAATGCTGCACGGGCTACCAACCGGAGCCCGATACCCACATCATTTAATGGGTTCAAGTAATTCAAAAGGGGTCCATGCCCAAAATGCGTTAATATAAAAATTAATTTTGATCAGAAAATATTTATTTAATATGGCTAACCATAAGCCACCAAAGTAACATAATTTTTCATTTAACTTTTTTACTAATATCAACAAATTACATGAAGTTTGACAAATGGATGTATTTATTTGTTAGACGAAAGTAAATAATATGAATATTAAATATAATTTTTCAAACTCAAAAAATTACATATAATTTTACGTTAAATCTTAAGGAAGAATTAGTGTAATTATCTATAAAAATAATGGATTATAAGAGGGAAACTATTATTCTTCTTGGCAATAATATTCTCGAAACTTCATAATCTTTTTTTTTTTTTTTCAAGAATATTAGTTTATATTTGGATTCAATGCAACTAACCCTCTATGATATTGTAATAAGTAATTTAACGCTTTATATTTTTCAAAATGAAGCAATTTACCCCCTGATGAAATGAAAAATATCGATAAAGCTCCCTATGAAAATTTAAATATAAAAAAATCATCCTTATATTATTGAAAACAATGATCACACAGCTTCCTAGTTTAACCTGATTTCAGGAGGTTTTTTTAATATCAAACGATTGAATTGATATTTATTTTTTAAAAAAATCTTTTAATATACTATTATTCACATAGGGTTCTGAATTTTTCCATATTATATCATGAAGTGGGGAAATCCAAAAGTTTATTTTAATAAATATAGCTTTCATGCTCAGCTTTATTTCATTCAGTGCCCTTGCCCTTTTGGGTCATCATTCATTTCCCAACTCAAAGATTTCATTTCATTTTGACGATTATATACCCGATGTGTTGTTAGTATACAACTTCATCATTTGAATTTGAAGGTGAACAAAAAATTGCGTCGTTTTCAAGTATGTACACTTCAAGATTTTTGGGCCTAAATATTTTTATAAATTGTGAAAAGAAAACCTGCACGTTTTGCAT
Source organism: Sesamum angolense (assembly GCA_034509725.1). Taxonomy (NCBI): domain Eukaryota; kingdom Viridiplantae; phylum Streptophyta; class Magnoliopsida; order Lamiales; family Pedaliaceae; genus Sesamum; species Sesamum angolense. Next base: position 4,515,380 of record JACGWL010000013.1, read on the forward strand.
TCCGACAATTAAGTCATGTATATGCCAATGATTAGAAACAAGAATGAAAACTAAAAAAAAAAAACGTAATATGAGAGTAGTAATTCAGTACGGATGCTTTGAACAATTTTCACGTGCTGTTGTCATAGAGTGTTAGAAAAACATTTAACTTGTATCCCCTTGTTGGGCCTTCGGGAGACCTTCTCACTTAAGGGCATTCCAAACAGAGCATTAAAATCCATCTTGGCTCCTCTATGGGCTTCGGTATTTTATTCGGCTCTTTTATTAGGCGTCAAATTTAGATTATATTTTTAATTTGTAAAAAATACGTGTTAATTACTCGTTAGTATTGATTAATGGTACCGGTAGTAAAGTCACATTGACCCGTTCCCATCCTCTCTCGAACTCACTTTTCCTTTTTTAATTCAATGATTCATTTGTGTCACATACCTACGACTGTTTCTGAGCTTAAATAACCAATAAGTTATTTTAAAATATGGGCGAATTATAAATAATTTTTTTTGTTGTTGTGAAACAATTATTAAATTCTCTTCTGCATCTTTAACGGGATCCTTCCGAATAATTTATGCCAACCCGTTATTCCATTAAGTTTCATTATTATTTGATTGATGTGAACTGGGACTAAAATTTGTTATGGGCTAAGAATTATAATTCTTAAATATTATTTTTAAAATCTTTTTAAAAAAAATTATGTACTGAGTGGAAAATTTTTCTACAATTTATAAACTTTTTCTATCCACCTAGTCCGTTGGTTTTTATAATTTCTATTTTTTAAAAACAAAATACAGCAATAACAAAGTTGAAAATTCAGACTTTCATTCAAAAATTACGTAATATTGTCAAACATCAAGAACTATTGATAATTTTTCAAAAAAATAAAATATTGTGGATGCCAATCTAGTTTCGTCTTAATTAACATATCGGGATTCAAACTCTGAAAAGAAAGAAAAAGAGTATTTACTTTGTTGATATTCGATTATCGTAGGTTATATCAACAGTTGTTGGTCCAATAGTAAGCGAGATAAAATTACGTCTCTTGGACCTTCTTAAGCTAGAAAGTTGAATCCGGTCCAAAGTAGGAAATGCAGACAAAAACATATTGGGCCAGAACGAATCTCAAGGCCCACCAAAATCAGCAGATCACGGCCCAATTGTCAGCTGAATTCAGTTTATATTCCATTTAGGTAGAAAATATTACTTCAAGCACATGGGCTGTGCTGAAGTTATTACAATTCTATTTGGTCATAATTAATTAATTTTAAGTTAAATTATAGCTACTTCTCTTTATATTTGTTATAATTATAAATATTTATTTATTATTTAAAAAAATAAAGATATTTTTAAATAAAAATAATTTATGTAGTCCATAAAAAGTGAGGTGAAAATTATTACTCTCCCTCCCCCCCCCCCCTAACCGCTTTTTTTTTTGCGCTTCAGAAGAATTGTTAGATAAAATCTACAAAATTAGGTAGGGGGTAATAAAACAAATCCAGAATATATTAGTATGTAACTTTTTTTTTTCAGAATTTGAGAACTATATAAAATAATAATGATCTAAAAAATGCATGTTGAACAGTTGACTATAAAATTTGGATAGAAACTTAACAAATGATAACGGAACAGGCTTGTTGTTAGACGGGGATTAAAAACATCAAAAGGGTATTTGTAATTTTTCAAAGGACGATATATATATCTTTTCTTGTAGTGAGAGGCAGTTGCAATTTACCTTTGATTATATTACTAGTGTTATTGTATCTGTGATTTGTTTAATAGACCTATAAAATCTTAGTCTCTGATCTGATGGTTAAGGAGAATTTTATGAAACCAGTACAAGATCAGAATTCGAACGTGCGATTTTTTGTTTCACTTTATATAAACTTAATGTAATGTACTATTTCATTATTATTTGTAGTTTGATTACTATCAACGAATTTATTAATGTAGTAGTCAATTTATTGTGATAGCAATAGAATAATATAATTACCATTTAAAAACAAAACAATCTCATTTTTTTGACTCCTATTTATTTTTCTCAACACCTACCATTCTATTCAAAGTTGAATCAGTTTGAAAGGGATTCATTCAAATTCACACGACTTAATTTAATTAATTTAATGACAACAAACGATTTAAATTTTTGACCATGTTTGAAGAGGACAAGTTTTGTTGAAGATTATTACAAATTTACCTATGTTTGGCGTACAATGTTGATCTAGAAATACATTATAGTTTTTCAAATTATCTATTTACCCAAATTGTGCATGTTATTGGATGGGCCTGTCTATGCCGTTTATGTGAGTTTGTACTTATGTCTATTATAAATCGTTAGATTATAAAATAATATAATCATTATATTAAGACAGCGATTTATGATTTTTTTGGTTAAATTTCATATGAAAAACATTAAATTTTCTTATCAAGACAGGGTTGTTCACGTTGGTCCCTGTTAAACTATTAGTAAGAGATATTCACTTAAAGGAAAGTTTGATATTTTATCATGGTTAAAAGTAAAAAGTCCTCCCCGAAGTTGGTGTAAACATTTAGACCCCATGTGATTTGAAAGATTATATTTCTATTACCCATAATGTTTACTTTCGTCTAATAAATAAGTCCATTTGTTAATCAAAATTCATCAAATCATAACAAATACTATATCAATTTATTACATGGATGATAGTATCGATTTTACATGAATTTTAAACGATGATAGTTTGTAATTCGGAAAATAATCCATTTTTATGTAGTGATTGCCTCATAGGTGCAAATATTTGCGTGCTTTAGTACTATTTTTTATTTTATATAAAAATCATTAATTACATATAAATACATTCCGCAATTTTACACATTTAGTCCTTAAATATTAATATATACAACAATGTGACTGGCCATTTTCTCTTGAAAGAAAATACCTCATAAATCACATTATAATTAAGCCTCCTAGCGAATAATCCCAAGTACTTTTTTATAATCAATTATAAAGAATAATTGATATTATCTAAAAAAATATTCATTTTTTTTGCAGTTTGAAATTTTAGTTTTTATATTAAACTTTTTTTTTTAGTGAATTCCTCACAATTACATTATGAATTTCAATCAGCAATCAACTTGCATAAATTATTGATATAAAATATGTATAATTAATTAACAACTATTATTTAAATAGATCAATATTCATATATTGTAAAGATTCATGAAACCTCAATTTCGACAATTAAATTATTATTATAATTATTATTATTTTGGGTGAATGTGAAATTGAAGTGTTAGGTAGAAGATGAGAAAGAAAAGGAACATCCCACATGCCCACTTGACCCACTTTCCTTACTCTTGTCTCTCCTAAATATTATCTCATATATGTACATATCACCCTTCATGTGGGTCACTCTTAAAATTCCTCTATTTGCAAATAAACCCCTACATTTCTAGTTTTTTACTTTTCTAGCCTACCTAATATGCTATGAGAAAAAAAGCCTAAGAATGTTAAAAGACTAGTCCAAATACTACAAAGACCCCTACCCATCTTTTATACTTACAAATAATAAAAAAAAAAAAAAAACAAGAATTGTTGTAGCCTCTTTATAATAATTTATTGTATAATAAAGTTCTTAATCTATGGTTGATTGCCTGAAAAATAATTTTTATAGTGGGTAAAGATAGAATAATTGGGATCCTATCCCTCTAGCTAGGATAATTATTTGTATATATAGTTAATTTATTTATTTGTGTCTAAATTATATTTTTCTATCATCGAGATCGTTGGACATAACCGAAACACTAGTCAAGTTTAGTTTGTAATGCCATGAATTTAGTTTTCGTTAAGACAACATATTCGTTGATGGATTTAAAGTTAGAAATTTTAAAATTTTAATAATAAATTTTTGGAATTTGTTTGGATATTTTTTTTATATTATTAAAGGGTATTAAAATTTTCAACTCCCATTTTGAATTGTATTTTCTTAAATATCAATAATTTTATTTTTTTTTAATTTGGAGTAATTTGAAATCCTTTATTTAAACCCTTCCTACGTATAAAAAATAGAGAATAATTCTGGGATAGTTGATCAATTGGGTACATAGAGTTTGCTGCTTTGATTAGTTTAACAATCCAGTGTACTGCGTATTGAGAAATCTCAATATATATGGCGACTCGGTGAAAATATGATGGGGAAATCGAATTTTTCTTCCTATAACTCAAGCTCAATACATTTTCAATTACGAGAATATAAAAAAATAATCTCATTTACTAAAAAAAAAATCTCACTTTCAGTCCTTTTACCAACTTCTGTCGGGTCATTGATGGAAAAAAACACATACAAACATGATTTCTTCCATCAATATCCTAACATAAGTTGGCAAGATGACTGAAAGTGATAAATTTTAAAAATCACTGAGACTAGTTTCAATAATACCCCAAGCATATGACCGAAAATGTACATGAAGAAAAATGCAATATATTCGAAATACGATCCTTACGTTCCTATTTTTTCTGAATAAATTAAAAACATTAACATTAACAAGAAATAACATGTGACCTCTAGTATATTCATGAACTAAAATGAAAAGGTCTGTCCCATGATGTTATAACTATGGAAAAATTTGTGGAAATGGATGTTGCAAATCATGGAATTGGTGTTAAAAGTGAAGTAGTACAAGATAGGGAGGGGGAGGGGCCAAAGGAAAATGATGCAAGACTTGGAGGGGTTATGGAGGGAAGATGAGGACAGGTTACATCAATTACAAACATGTAATAAAGCAAAGATTAGATTTAGATGTGGACAGCCCCTTAAGGAGACAACTCCAATTCATTAGTCAAAAAGGAGACCACAAATCCACATCAAAGGAGATAATGTTTTTCTTCTTTCATCACTTCTCATTCTTGCAACTGCACTAGTCCCCATACACACACTATAGCTAAGTACTTAAAAGATTACACATACTTCACATTATTGAAATAATTATATGAGTGTTTTTAGTCTTTATAAAGATATATGACTTCGTTATATTTGAAGAATGACCTAAATTTTGGGTGAAAGTTTATAATGATTTCAGTAATAAATTCAGATCGAAGCAAACGATAACAAGTTGTCAAGAATGAGAAGCGAAGATAATGAATAAGGTAGCCAAATGTGAAATCATACTTTTAGTCCTGCAGGATAAGGGGTTCGGCACTTTTAGTCTTATATTTTATGGAATTTTCAAAATAGTTCGAAAATTGGAAAAAATCGACACGTTTTCCCATAAATCCCGTAAAGCAAAGGATTAAAATGCATCGAGTTTTCTCAATTTTGGGATCATTCTGAAAATTCCGTAAAGCGAAGTGTTAAAAATGTTGAACTCCTCCTATCTTATGGGACTAAAAGTGTAATTTTGCCATTAACAAAAGAGAAAGAATGTTCCATAAGTGTGAAACATGACAAATACTCCACCCATGCAGTTTTTTGCTTTTATGATGGAAATAAATTATAAAAAAAATAATAATGTAAATTATGCCGTAATAACAATTGAGCATATGAACAATTAATTTAATATTTGTAATTTTACCAAAAAGTAGCAAAAGTTGATTGAGAGCTGTTTATAACTTTTGATTTAAATCAAATTTTAAACAGTTTTCAAAATAAAAATTGTAAAAAAAAAAATACTATTCTCAACTTAAATTTAGGGAGTGTTTGCAAAAACTTCTGCTTTTAAAAGTGATTTTTTGTAGAGAAAGTTGGAAGTTATAGCAGAATGAAAAGTCGGTAGTAGTGTTTGTAAAAAAAGTGAAAAGCAGATAAAAGCTAAACTGGATAGTGTTTGGAAAAAAATCACTTCAAAATAAATTTAATTGATGAAAGACTGTTTTGTCCCTATATGTCAAAAACATACTATTTTTTGCATATTATTTCACTTGTTGCTTGTCATTAATATTTATTTTTTCACAAAAAATATAAATTTTATTTTGATTAGTATTTTATATTTATATTTTTTAAATATTTACAAATATTTAATTTAATAATGATCCCTTTAAGTAATATAATTATTAATTCATACACAATAATTAAAACTTGCATGATTATAAAAATTAATTATTTTATTAATTAATTAAATAATAACATGTGAAAGAAATAATATAATTAGATGATATAGCACATAAATATAAAAACTTAAAATATTAAACATGTGAAAGTGTAAATTTAATTATTATTAAAATTTAAATTATTTGAAACTTCGATATCAACTTTAATCTATAATTTTGAAAATAAATAAAAAAGGTAAAATTGAATTAAGGTTATTATAATAAGGGTAAAGTAGTAAAAAATAAAGTTGAATTTATTTACAAAAAAGCCAAAGCAGCTAAAAAGCACCCCCGAAGGTGCTTCTAGCTTTTGGCCTAAAGGCGCTTTTTTTAGCCGTTTCAGAAGCAGAAGCTGGTATCGCAAACACCTCAAAAGTGCTTTTTTGGAGCAAAAATCTGAAAAAAGCGCTTTTCAGAAGCGCGCGCAAACACTCCCTTAGCACTAAATTGATTGGCGGTTAAACAAGCGTTTGCAACACTCCACTGCGTATTATTCAGTGATCTCTGGGAAGTGATGAGAGACTTCGATGATTGCTCCAATAATTTTTTTTTATATTTTTCATTTCTTATTTATTTATTTTTTAACAAAAAAATGATTGAGAATGTACTCAAACACACATTAAATTATACATATTTTTTTCTAGTAATACATAAATTCAACCAATACATCAATATAATTAAAGCTAATAAATAAATTACAATAACTCGCATAAAATAAGACAAATACCCACACATCCGACAAGGCTCGAATCCATAATCTCTAATTTGTTCACGGAACCTGTTATATAAGTACTTAATTTACATATATAAACAATAATTTTTTTCATCAGTACGATTTGTTATTCTAATTTTAAATTACTTAATAAGAAATATTTTTTTATTAATACCTAATATTTAATGATAATATAAAAAATTCGAATCCTGCCAACATATAAATTTATTATATATATATATATAATTATAATCGATTCACTTAAAAAAAAAAAAAAAGTAAAAATGATGATTGATTTGTATTGATGAATCCTTTAAGAAAAAGGAGAAAGATTGAGCAAGATTTTACCAAATCTAGCATAGGAACATAATGTGGGAGCCCTCTAAATCCAGACAGATTATGCTCTTTGATCTGCAATACTTATACCCCACTAAATAACCAACAACCATCACACTAACACAACTTTAATTCCCTTCTTTTCTTATGTGCTAATTTACATGATTACAATCAACATATTAATAATTTCACTAATATATTAATTTAAGGGTAAATTATAATATATAGGTTTTTCTTGATATTTGTCATAATTATAAATATCTCATTGTTTTTTAAAAATTACAAATACCCTATTAAAATTACAAAGTGTTAAATTCATTTTGACCCCTGTAATTTGAAAAAATATCAAAAGCCCCATGTGAAAACTTAAATATAAAAATCATCCTTATGTTATGAACAATGACTCACACAACTCCTAGTCAACCTGGTCTCGAGTTTTTTTTTTTAATATTTTTTCATATCACATGGGGTGTAATTGATACTTTATTTTCTCAAAAAATTATTTTAACATTCTCAATATCACAGGAGGATCCTTAGATTTTTTCCAAATTACAAATACCCCTTGTAATTTCAGGGAGATATTTGTAATTTTTCAAAAAGTAAGGAGACATTTGTAATTAGGGTTAAATACAGTTACCACCCCTGAAGTATTCACCCTACATCAATTACCCCCCTGAAGTATTGAAATCTTAAAAAAAAAACCCTGACCTTTGTTTTTAAAGTTTGAAATGCCCATTTTACCCTTACAAAAATTACTTTTTTAAAAAAGAAAAAGTAAAGTAATTTTTGAAATGCCAAAATCACTATTTGTCTAATCTAATTTCACTTGTTCATCGAACTCTTTTTATTTTGTGATCCTAAAGTACTTGTGATATTTTATTTTAATTTTATTTGTTTGTCAAACCAAGTTAAAAATAAATTTATACATGCATAAAAATTATCACGTTGACATAATTATCATATATATAAAAATATATATGATAAGTATATATTGATTTATATTTTTATTAGTTTATCAGGCCTTTTAATTTATTAATTGTATATTTATTTAAGTAAATATATTTATATATATATGCATGTATTAGGGTAAAATGGGCATTTTAAACTTTAAAAACAAAGGTCATGGGGGTTTTTGAAGGTTTTAATACTTCAAGGGGTAATTGATATAGGGTGAATACTTCAAGAATAGTAACTGTATTTAACCCTTGTAATTATGACAAATTTCAGAGGAGCCCGTACGATGTAAAATGATATGAATATATCTGGTGAGATTCGAATGCATAACTTCGAATCATTGATTCAATCATTGTATCAACATAAAATGATATGAATATATCTGTGAGATTCGAATGCATAACTTCGAAACGTGTTCACGATACGTCAGTATCTTAATCACTAAATTAATTCATTATTGGTTTGAATCGATGCCCGGAGAGTGGTAAAACGTTGGCAAGCTGTTGCTGACTAAGTCGAATAAAGGGTACATAGAAAGGACATGATTAGCAGTATAATTGTTGAGGGGGTGGAGAACAAAACGTGATTAAACAGTAATTAAGGGGGAGATTAATGAATAATGATAGTGGGGGGTCAAACTCAAATGAATCTGTTGTTGGTGTTGCAGCAGGAGATGCTTATCAAAGTGTGGGACATAAACAGATTGTACAGCTTTGCAGACACGGTTTTTAACGTGCCTCCCTTTGCGTAGCTAGCTGTAATAACTTGTTCTCTAACTCTTAATCCTGTCTTAATTTGTCTTAACCTTTCACCCTTAATACTCTCTCTCTCTCTCTCTCTCTCTCTCTTGAATACACACACAGACACGCATGGGTTTGTGTGTTTAAGAGAAAATTAGAGACATGCTATAATGCTTGATGATCATGGGACCCAACACCTAACAAAAAAAAAAAAAAAAAGAAATCATTAAAGAAAATAATTATTGATCAAAGAATAGTAATACGAAGCGATAATATATAATGGGCATGATAACTGCATAAATGAGTTGTTGTCTATTGTAATAGTATGTGTTATTGAGCAGGATATGATTATCGTAATAGTCTTTATTTAAATCTTGAAGTCGACATGAATGATTGTACTTATACTCGATTTATTTCAATTAATAAAAATTCATCGCTATTACCTCAAAATATTTTTTTTTTTTTAAGGATTCTATGAATATCTTAAGAATAAGTCCGCAACTCCTTCATCAAATATATATAACTAATCAATAATCGCTATTACAGTGAAACAACAACTAATATTAAAATAGACAGTACACATGTTCGTGGATTCGAATTCATAACTCCTTGGACAAGAACTTATTCAATTTCATTAGTACTCATTAGCGAATCTATGTTAATTTAATGATGAGACATTTTCCGACAGGTAGAGTTGGACGTAATTCGAAAGTTGGCTACACATTAGACAACTTTTGGTACCACAAATCAAGCTTATAGCAGGCAAATTTCTGACTGCATTTACTGTAAATCTTAAAAAAAGGAGAATTAATTAATACATTACAAATCTTGTTTTCTTGTGAATACAACTAATGTTAACAACACTTTTGACAGAGGGGAAAAGGTTATTACACTGCCATTTTGCAACTAATTAATTGAGTTTGACAACATAAAGGACAGCGGATTAATAATAAAAGCTAATTAAATTATTTTATTAAGACAACTACTGCTGTCGAATAAAATTTTACTTGGGTTCTGTTTGAATTGAAATCTTAAAATTTAGAGATAATTACACTATTCTCTCCTGAAATTTGTTGTAATTACACATAATTTATTTGTAGTTTGAGAAATTACATTTAGCACATTTGATGTTTGTTTTCGTCTAACAAATAAGTCCCTCCATTCATCAAAATTAACTGAATTTGTTGATATTAACAAAAAAACTAAATGAAAGTGGATATATTTACCCGCATTTGACTTTAAAGTAGATCTAACATTTTTTTGAACTAAATTACCTTTATAATGGTGAATGCATTAATACGTGAAGATGTACGAGAGAATTTAATCATAAAAATTTATTTGGCATGTAATAAGTCTAATATATGTCAATTGGGGGTAATATTTTTTTTTTTTTATTTTTTGTTAATATCAGCAATTTCAGTAAATTTTAACTAACGGAAGAACTTATTTGTTAGACGGAAGCAAACTTCAAATGTGCTAGATATTAATTTTTCAAACCACAAAAAATTTACGTGTAATTACGCCAAACTTTAAGTGGGGTGATTGTAACAATCCCTAAAATTTAAATAATATGTAAGATGTAGTAAATATAAGATTTTATTTGTCAAAGTATTGCATGTCGGTATAGCTGAGTTCAAGAGTTCTTTATTGCGACGGAAATTGCAACGGATAACCAATAAATCCGTCACTATGTAAATTTTAACAACTTCTCCACAAGAGCTTAAATTGCATTTTTGTCGAAATATCGCTGCAATGTGTCCCAAACTGAATCTGACGGAAATTTGGCAACAGGGGCATTAATTTGCAAATACCATTGCAAACGTTATATTCAATGAAGCTGACCGTCGCAGAATCCGTCGAAATCAATATAAACGTGGTAAGTAAGATATTTATAGGTTGTAAAATTAAAGGCATAGTTAAAAGAAAAGAAAAAATGGGTGCATGTGTGTGGTGATGGTGGGATAGTAAGAGGACTGGAAGCCCACATGATGTGTGAGAGATTTTGAGTAAAAAAGACAAAGGAAGAAACAAGAGGAGGGAGCAAGGGTAGTGACTTATGAGACGGACCTCCGCTCCAAACTGTCGGGGCGGGCCCGACTCCACACCCCCCCTCCCTCCCTCCCTCCCTCCTCACACATCTCATGTCTCCACTCTCCACCCCACTTTCCATGTTTTTCCCTACAACACTATTTCATTAGGAGAAAATGTTAATTCAGATCGAGTTTGATAAGATTTGAATCGATTATAACACTTTTATTGTGTGATTTGTATATAATTTTTTTTTTAAAAAAAAATCAATTACATGATACGTGTATCACGTTTGTTGTGTGGTTTATTTGGTTCGATCGGATCTGTTCTCGAACTTCAATTGCATTACAAAAGAAATTTGGTTTTGATGGGAGTTTGTTTGTTTTAAGAAGGAATAATACTTAAATAGAAGTGAGATTCGTGTAATTTTTATACTGATTGTGGACCGACCCTATTCGACTTGATCCAAGAACCCGTTTGGTTCAACTATTGATAATTGTCGATTTTTTAATGTAAATTATCTGGCGTGTGATGACTGTACTGAAATATCTCCTCGTTCCTTTTTTAATCACACATCTAATCTAACTTTACCGGTTTATTTTAGTTGGAAGTTATATTAGTGAGTTTAAGCGTTATGGTTCCACCCAGAAATTTTAGATCCGATCCAGATAAAATTTTATAATTATGATGCAATTAATTTATGGGCTCGAACAAAAAAAAAGAAAAAAGAAAAAACTGACTAATTGAAAAATGGTCATGGATCCATTTAATAAAATTCTCTAAACCCTACATGTAAATTAGGTGCATGACAAAGTCTCCAAGGCCTACACAAAGGAAAAAAACAAAATACATATGTGTAGCACATACATATGCCTACTTGGAAATTATTATTAAGATGAAGGGGTGGGGTGGGGTTGTGGGACAGTGGTGTCTTTGGCTTACCTAGACATGAGAATTGAGAGTAGGGTGTGAAGGTACTTGGGCTCACAAACGGCCACGAATTGCATTCATCAGCCATCCGCCCATGTCTCCTTTCCCGACAATTTCACTTTTCATTTCACACCATTTCTTTATTTATTTATTTATGTACTATATATATAAATTAATAATTTATATTTGTTTTTTTTTTTTATATAAAGATATATAGTTTTTGATTTATTACAAACCCATAACTAAATTTTGGTTGGTTCCACGACAAGGTGAGGATACTCCTGTCTCAACTTCTTTGTTTCATTTGCTTGGATATATGTTCATTATTTATATACCTGAATGTATGTATGTATGTATGTATGTATGTATGTATATTACAATAATAAATATGATTTTTATTATGGTTAATTGTTATGATTAAAGGTAAAAAATTATAGTGTATACGGCTGTACAACAGCAATTAGCTGCAATTTTTGCTAAAAGTCAAAACATTTGCTACAGTTAAAAACTATGACAAATATTCTGATTCATAGGTAAAATCACGAGAAATACTAATTAAATGTGATAAAAAGTTTTAGTGTTCATATTAATCGTAGTAGATAGTATTGATTGACTATAATTTTTTTTTATAATAATTTATAGAGTTGGGATCATAATTATTTTTTTTTTTTTTGGGTAGTGTATATACATATCTAAGTGACTCCCTCTAAAATCAATTGAAAAATGAGAAAGTTGGCTTACATTTAATAGGGTACACTTACTAAAATTAGATTTGATTACATAAAAAAACATAATTATGATCGTTGCAAAATTATAAATACATTTCTCGATATTATCGTTGTAATTGCATATACATCTCTTGAGTTAAATTGACATCCCTCAAAGAGTGTCTTTGTAATTTTACGAGAAGTAAAGAGTGTTCGTATATCTAATTTAATAAAATATCGATAATCTTCGCTAACATCTTAAACTTTTAGATGAAGTGATCGTTTAACATTAATAATTTGTATTTTTTTTTGTTGTCTACATACCCCCTCTATTATTTTAATATTGATTTTTTTTCACAAATCTATTTAAATAACAATGGTTATGTAGACTTACCATTTAAAATATGGGCTTCATTCAACCAATTGAATTTGGATTAGAATGTTTGTATTATCCTCAAAACCCACTTATTTTAGTAATTGATACTTTCCAACCACATAGATACTTATCCAAACACGTAACCTAATATTAGATTATGTATAATGGCATAGGATTTACTCCAATTTCAATTAAAATTACCATTTTACCCCTTGAATCTCACTAGGATCTTATCGATTCAGAAAATTCTAACTCGGACTAGATCCGTCCAAACAACTATTTTCATTCATCTCATTAATCAAGAATGATTCAGGTTCAATCATCTCATCTTGAGATAGCGGTTTATTAATTGTTTCTTTCGATAGAACGATCAAAATTGAACAGAAGTATAAGATTAAATTTCGACCAATTTGATGCATTGTGGGAACGCAGTCTCAATCATATAATAATTTCAATATGTGATTTATATATATACACTATCCCACCATCAATTTCATGCAATAATTTGGTACCAACCTATAAGTACTAAATTTAAATGAGTGACATAAAAAATTCTCATTAAATAATTTGTACATTGTGTTGGTGGGGTGTGGGGTTTGGAAAGCGATGATTGGTGGAAACCAAAGAGTCCCACCTTTGATGCCCATAGTACATCGTCGCTATACTCAATGACTACTTTATTTCCCTTTTGGTCCCTCTATTTCATCATTCTTCCTTCACAATCATTTCCCCACTCCCATAATTTCTTCCACTCTTCTCACTTAACTTATAATTGCATAAATTAATAAATATTAAAAAACCATACATTTTATTATTATTATTATTATTATTATTATTATTATTATTTCTTCTTTGAAGGGTCTTACTAGCTATATGCAAATTGTAAAATATAATATTTTATTTTTTTATGTGGAAAAATAAAAGAAAAAGTAAAATGGTTGTTATCAAGACCTTTTTGAGGGTTGTGGTCAATTTTCAGAGACAAATTAATGGACCATTTTAGAGTATTTCTTGTAGAAGTGTGAAGAAACGTAAAGAAAAAAAAAAGGGAAAAAGAAAATACTATGAAGCTCATCAAATATTTGATGATAAAAAATAAAAGGTGGGAAATGTTCCTTTAAACCATATGATTTCTTTTGGCCACGTATACATTATTATATTAATTCTCCTATTTTAAAATTTTAAAAAAATTATCAGAGTTTTATGGGTTAAATATCCTATCATATAGTATTTATCTCATGTAATATGAATTTATTATAATTCATTTATTCTGTTATATTAATATAATACTGGTTGATCCGATGTATTGCTCAATTTCAATAAATTGTTAACATAATTATGCAATTACCACTTCTATCCAAAAAAAAATTTATTAGAAACAATTATATTTACACCCATGACTTATAATTTATTTATACAAACCACCCATATTTTTTGGATAATTGCATATATACCCACGTATCATTTACACAAATCACCCTTGAATTTTTTGAAAAAATTACACATTTATATGATCAAAAAACGTCGACTAGCATTGCTTTTTGACTGTTATGGGTGATTTGTGTAATTATGCAAAAATAAATAAGAATAATTTGTATACCAAATCATAGTTCAGGGATGTCAATATAATTATCACAAATTATAATTTATGAATAGAGAAGAAAAGACAAAAATAATATCTAAATAATCTTCAAACATTTAAATAAAATAGAAATAGCAGAAAGGATTTGATGAATTTTGGTCCCCCTAAGTCTAACTATAGTTCCTAAATGCTACTCATTTAATAAATCATTTAATATTTTTAGTTCACAAACCAAATAAATTAATTGTCTTTATTACTTAGTAATTAAATAAAATTGCACACGTGTTAATTATTCGCACGGCCGAAATCGGTACGACACCGTTAATACGAACATGACAGCTGAATGAATACACCCTCCGCCCGCCCGCCCTCCCACGTCCTCTCGTCGTAATTACCTCTTCAACCAGACCTATTTTCGTCATTCATCTCACCCCACTTTCTCTATATAACAACTCCATTTCTTCCCCCTCTCTCCCCCGTTTCTCCATACCCTCGCTCGCTTTACACGCAGTACACGCACTAACAGCACCAGAAAGCACCTTCGTTCGACCCTCAGGATCTCGAGCCGAGCTTAGTTTGTGGTAAGAGGTGAGAGAAAATGGGGTTTCCAGTGGGGTACACTGACCTGTTCTTCCCCAAATTGCTAGTCTACCTGTTGACAGTTCTGGGATTCGTCCGGAAGTTTGTGTATGCTCTGTTATCACTTCTGGGTCTCGGAGATTTCCTGGAGCCGGAGACGGTGTCGTACCAGTCCCGGGCGGAGTCCGGGTCGGAGCCCCGGTCAGTGTCAGCGGCGCTGATCCGGGAGCTGCTGCCCGTGGTGAAGTTCTCGGATTTGGCGGAGGATCTGGACCCACCGGAGAACTGCGCGGTGTGTCTGTACGAGTTCGGCAGCGACGATGAGATCCGACGGCTGGCGAATTGCAGGCACATATTCCACAGGAGCTGCCTCGACCGTTGGATGGACCACGATCAGAAGACTTGTCCGCTGTGCCGTACGCAGTTCATCCCCGAGGATATGCAGGAGTCCTTCAACGAGAGGCTCTGGGTGGCTTCCGGGATTTCTGATCTCTACGGCGACTACTCGCCGATTACTACTGGTTTGTAGTAATTTTTGTAGATTCAGGGTTTTTTTTTTAATTTCTTTTTGGAGAGGGAAGAGGTGGACGTTGTGATTGGTAATTACTGGCTATGTGAATGTAAATATTACAAGAAAAGAAAATTGGAGAATTGAATTTAAAGAAAGGTAAAAAAAATAAATTCCATTTATCTGTTTTTGTATTTTGTTGAAATGGTTTGACCCAAAATTAGTTAAATTATTACTGAAATTGTTACTCGTATTACATCCATGCGTGTATTGTTTCGAATCTATTTTTGACCTAAAATTTAAGCTAATTATATTTTTTTTATTTTAAAAAAATCACATGTAAAACGATTCAATTACTAATGCGATACCAATATGTGTTATAAAAGTATGATTAAAATATTTACACAAAGTACGATGTTCGATCAGATCAATTTTTCTGCTATAAAGTCTATTTTATTTATATTCCATTCAACATATACATATAATGTGTATAAGGATGATATTATAATTTTGAAAAAAAATTATACATATAACATGTACATATTAAATAAAGTAGAAAATATAAAATCCTATCCGAAGTCCAGTAGACATATCCCACAAGTATAGGGGAATGAAGTTTTGATTTGGACAAAAAAAAAAATGTTGATTAAATTAGGTTTGTTTAATTTAAATATTATATAATAATAATAATAATAATAATAATAATAATGTGTTTTTTTTTTCAAATAAAATAATATATAGTGATTGTTGTGGTTTAGTGAGACAAATTTATATATTGATGAAGAAATAATAGTGAAATAATTGGATGTAATTTTGAAGAATTTGTGAGTAGTAGAAGATAAAGCATGCATTTTGTTGTAGTATATGGGTCAATTACTCTTTTCATAATTTGTTAAAATATGTGGATTTGCTCCTAAGTTATGCCATTGATGCAACAACCTATTATTACATCATTACATTTTAATATTAGATTAAGTTTGGATAATAAATGATTTGAGTCGAGTGCGACGCATTATTGATTGAATTATTATAAATTTTAAAAACTTGTGCTTGAATTTTGTGTGGTTATCAATTTGATGGAGCTTTAATTTGATCAAATACTAGTTGAGTTCGAGTAATTTGATAAATTTTAGTATTTTAGTGTAAATTACAACCACCTACTCTGAGATTTAGTATAATTACAAATACCTCCTTGTTGTTTGAAAAATTATAAATTACATCCCCTGATTTTAACATCTCTCTAATAACGAGACCATTCAGTTAGGTTTTTATTCCATTTTTGTGATAAACTGACCAAATGCTCTTTGGGTTATAAATTATAATTATATATGTATTTTATAATTTTTTAAAATATTTTTATGAACTAATATTCCCTATAGTGATTATTCATTTTACCCACTCTTAAATTTTTTTATATTTTTTAAATACTTTTTTTTTTAAAAAAAAATCAGCAAAAGTAAAGTAGTATTGTCAATCTTACCATCTAGGGGTTACATAATTATTTTTCATTTGAGGGGGGTATTTATAATTTTTCAAACAATGAAGAGGTATTCATAATTATGTCAAACCTTAGCGGAGGTAATCGTAATTCACACTATATTTTATTATTTTTGTACTAATTGGATCGAGCTCGATAGTTTATCGAATAAATTTTTTTTTTCAAATTTGGTTTCTTAAGTTTTCACAAATTGAATTCAAATGAGTCTTAAGCAATCATTTCAATAAAATTTCAAGTAATTTAATTTATTTTCATCCCTAAATTAGGTTGCGTCTCGATGGACCGGTTAAATTTTAAATGTCTCTATTCCACATTAAATAGATTCGAAATTATTCAAACAATTAAGCTTGATAGATTTATAATTATTAAACTGAAACTCTTGTACATAGATTTCACGATTTGAACAGAATATCGAATATAAACACGCACTCACTTTAGAAAAGAAAGCAGTCGCATTTCAAATAGTACCTAAAGCCACGATTTCAACCTTATCAATTGGGCAAAAATCTGTTTAGAAGGGCCTACTAATAGGACTTTGTTGGTGGAGTAGCGGTTGAGACGGATCTTGTCTTCCTCTTTAGTCACTTGACATTGTGTGCTTTTAGGTATAGATCACAACCTCTTCCATTCCATGTGTTTTGGTTCATTTACACTAACTACACCAATTTCTTTTGGGCATCATTGGAACTGCAATTTGTGAAGTGCATCATTTGATTCATCATATGTTGTAAACGATACTTACACAGGGTGTTTGCAAACACTTATTTTAAGTTTGTATCGATTTATTATTGAAAATTAGCTGGAAAAAAAAAGTGTTTTGTTTTACAATTTTTGTGTTTGAACTGCTTAAATTAAGTTGATTTCAGTCAAAAGCTGTAAACAACTCTCTACCAACTTCTACCGCTTATTAGTTAAATCATAAATATTTAAATTGTTTCTTCAAAGTCCGAACACTCAAACTTCATCCATTTTTCACTTTTAACTTTTATTTTCAAATACTCTAGCTTCGTCCCACAAAAAAAAAACATAGATATTCCAAACACCTTTTAATTATATCCAGCATGATACAGTTTATGATCTGCATAAATCGAAATACTTTTTATTATTTAAAATTAATTATTCTACTGTAAATACAATTAGCTCAAGCGTTGTTTTCCGTGTACATCATGAGTTATGCAGTAGCCAAGCTAAAAACACCGTCTGTTTAACTTTCATATAGTATAAACTGAAACAATCTAATCTGTAACACACGTCCATCTCATCATGGAACAAAATTTAAATTATCAAAATAATATTTTTATTTTAAATGTATGCTTGCATCTAAACTAATAATTTGACACATCATCATCCTAAATACATAAAGTTTAATTTATTTTATTTTTTTTCCTAAAATAAAATAAAAAGTTGAGGAGGAAGCAAGGCATGAGAGTTTGGGCCAAGATAGAAAGGTGGAAGGAATGAAGAGCATATGACCTCTTTACTGTCTCTCTCAATCATTCATTATATATATATATATATAGCCCTCAGCCTACTCTTGTTGTAGGGTTAGGCCTACAGCCTACTACCCAATTTTCACATTTATATCACTATTACTTCTCTTGATGCACCAATCCCTCTACTGCCGCAATCTACCTGTCAATACAACTGTGGGTCCTAATTTCGTCGATTTTCTATCATAATTTTTATTGAATATTAATATCACGTTGATGGGTGGTTTATATGTACTTTTATTAAAATTTAAAAATATATATATATTGTAATTTGAAAAAATTACGCCAACACACTCGGACATGACATCGACATGTGATCAAGTGTAATAGAAGATCTTTTACCCTAACTTGTTTGTCTGTGATTATATTCTCAGTTTTTGGTGGTAGATATGTTGTTTTTTAATTTTATTTGTGTGAAATGAGAATGTGTTTGAATTTGTCAATACGGTCGTTTTTTTACAGTGAATTATGATGTTAATCAATATTTTCAATAAAATATGTATAAATAAACATATTTTTAATTTAATTATTATTTCAAAAATTGAAATTTGAAAAATTAAATAATATGGATGTTTGTAAGACTTGTAATTTAATAATTTCATGATCCTGATCTGATGTTTATCTGGGATGAATATTAAATATATATATATATATATACACACTCTTGCAAGTGATATTAAATTTAAGAATTCAATGTTGGTAAGCTTCATTGTTTTGTTCTTTTTTACTTTATTGAGATTTTGAATGAGGGTCATAATTAATATATATAATAGTCTCCCCAAATTGACGTCAAAAAGGGCATGAAACCTTTTATTTGTTCTTGAGAGTGACATTGAGGCTATCATCTATCTCAACATCACCTCAATCTCATCAACCTATTTCCTACCAAATTACTTAATCATGAAAATTGATTTTAATGCATTTCACATTTTGATGAAACTGTGACGATGAATCCATCCTTCATAGCGTAGTTGTCATTCAAATCAAATATTTCACAATATATATATTGAGTGACTCATATGGTCACGACTGAGGAGAATTGCTATGCTGGTCGTCCTTTCTTTGTTTTCTTTAAATTAAATAAATACGTTTAAATGAGACAAAAGAGACGAGCACTAACATACACTTATATTTGTGAAATCCAAACTCACAATCTTTTTTATTGTGAGGCATTAACCTATTCTGGGCTTTTCGAGTTCTTTAATTCTTTTATTTTTAATTTGAAAAAAAAAATAATGAAATGGGTAAGATGTCGATGTAAGGAAGGGAGTGATGATAGGGTTTATAGCAACAAATACAGCTGTAATGAGGAGAATTGTGTGTTGAGTGTAAACTGAAGTTGGACAATGAGAGATGGATCAGACAATGGTTACATGGAGCTAAGGTTTTTGGTGGGGAATTGGTTGTAATGTCTTTTCTCTTCGTCTATTACCTCCTTTTTATTTATTTATGTCTTCATTACAAAATGATACTTTCCTTCTCATACTAATTTACAATCTTTTTTATTTTTTTTTATAGAATTTTCATTTTTTATTCAATAATTTTTTAAAAATAGTACTTTAAATTTGATCCCATGACACTTTTTTGTTCAGTATTTCAATAGAAAATGCAATGTTTCAATAGGACCAATAGTACTATTTTTTAAAAATTACAGAATCAAAGTGATAATTTAAAGTCCGTCAATCCAAATGCAGCCTAAACAAAGTATTGAAGAAGAGAATAGCGTTTGTAATGTGGAAAGAAGATGGCGTGCGCGCTTTGTGAAGGTTGAGGAGTGAGTGATAACTAACACGATTTTATTCCAATCATTTCATGTCCACTTGTTGCGGATACAAAGCCAAGAGAAGAGAAGAGAAGAGAAGAGAAGAGAAGAGGAGAGGAGAGGAGAGGAGAGAATCAAATTAAATAAAAACAGAGAGTATGGTAACGCGTTGCGTAGTTGGACAAAAGCGATTCCTCCTGTTCAATGGCCTTTGGAATCTTCTTTCAGGTTTCCCTGATGCTTCTGCTCTGCTCCTATTTTTTTTTTACAATAATTGGAGTCGTCGAAATAAATTGTTGTTAATTCAAGTGTTGGTGTCCTAACTTTGATGAAAGCGTGTGCGGTTTTCTGTGATTTTTAAATGCCGATTTTGGTGTAAGTGCCGCCGGACTAAGACTCTTAATTCTGGCATTTTCATGCTGCAAGTATGACTGATGATTAACATATATATTTTTCCATGTGTCTTATAAAATGTTAGTATTTGGTCAGATTTTAAAAAATGAGCTTATTAAGATCTAAATAATTATATTATTAGAGCTTTTTAACTCTTTTTAAAATAATAGAATTCATGACATATTTTTATGATTTATTTGATTTGTAATGAGTCAAATAGCAAATTAATTTGGGATAAATATAAATTTTCATCCATTTTTTTTTTATAGAAACAAATTCAATAAATTTTAACTCACACGAATAAATCTATTTATTCGACAATAACAAATATTAAAAGTACTCTCCACCACAGAGTCTGTATGGAAAGAGAGAGGTGGACTAATACTCTTTTTTATAATTTTTTCTTAAACTATAACCCATGTTAAAGACTAAGAATTCAGTAGAAAGAAAATCTAATTCAATGATGAAGTGTGAAATAAAAATCTAAGCTTACAAAACCAAAAATCCTTACCGAGTTAAAGATAAGAATTAAATTAGAAACAAATCCTAATTATAAACATCGGAAATTAAGACAAATAATAATAATAAATCAAGTATCAGCCCCAGCTATAAACAAATGTGACAGTAGAGAGCAAGTCTTACACAATATAGAAAAAATGTGTTGAGATAGTAGTATATCCATTGGAGCCACCTGCAATCTCAGTAACTCGGAGATCGAATGCGGCTTCAGAATCACTTAGACGAGTCCAACAAAGGTAAGAAAATACAAGTCTAATATAAAAGAGAAAAGGGTATGACACAGGGTACTCATGCTGTATCTTAAGGACAAGCTCAAACATTTTGTACCAAACAATTGTAGTCTCAGTCTGTAATAAACAACCGGATTTTCACAAACATGCACATTCTATCACACCCTCCTCATGTACTCGAACCCCGGAGAAGTGCAGCAGGAAACTATCCATGGGAACACAACCAAGCACCAATGCATCATAAGCTGGATAGATCACCTCTGGTAGCCAGCAGGGGGATAGCCAGCAGGAGGATAGCCAGCAGGTGGAGGATAGCCAGCACCCTGAGGGGGATAATTTGGCTGGCCCCCATATGCAGGAGGAGGATATCCAACAGTAGGGGGGTATGGCTGATCAAGGCGAGACATTTGCTGCACAGCTGGCACTGCCATCGCGGGCTGTGGGCCAAACTTACCATCTCGCTTGTCCATTTCAACCTTGTGCTGTGTCTAACATTCAGAAAAAGGAAACAGCATTCTTATAGTAGAAACATGCAGCTAATAAAACTAGTACATGTTAAGCATGCCAACGATGCTAGAGGTGTAGATACTCTACATGGTTTTCCTTACGGGAAAAAACCAATGGTTTGTTTACAGTATTAAAAGTAACGTCGTCACTCAGTACTTGCTTACCTGCATACAAGCACACACCCTGTAAAACCAAAATTATATAGTGTGTTAGTAAGATATTGTGGTACCTCAGCCAATCTCAAGAAAGCAATAATAAACTAGATGAGGTAAAAGAGAAGTTCCTTACGAGCAATATACCAAATCAGACAAGCACGAAAGAATCTGAGAAGCCTCTGAGATTTCCTCACTTCCAACAATCATAGCAACAATCGAAAAAATGCAAGCAATTTGTTGGAGGCAGAACATGAAACCCTAGACACAATTAATTGTCAATATTGAATAGAGCCACATAAGAACAATAAGTATTCGGTGAGGGGGTGTGGAAAGAGATAAGGGTTTGGCACTGAGAAATTACGATGATGCAATTATCACACTGCGTTGTCTGTATGTTGAATTCATCTTGCAACATGAACCGCGTCGAAGCTACAGAATTTGCAAAGCATAGGAAAACCTGAAATTGCAATTTGATTTTTTAGGAGAATCTGAAGTGATCAGTGACAGGAGAAATACGTAATATATATACATATATATAAAGAAACAAACAAATTTTCCATGCACCACAACACATAATGGAAGAAGGGGCAGCCAAAGGGGCTTAACAAAGTCGTAAAATTACAGTCTTAAAATTTCACATCAAAGCCTGAAGCAAGGACTTCTAATCTTTTTGAGTTATAGTATCAAAAAGACCAATTAATTAAAGCAAGACCTATACAGCACATTCAGAAATAAAAAAAAAAAAAAAAAAGCTTTGGAGCAAGGAGAGAGAAGACTATAAAGTTGGTTGCACTCATGCCCTTTTGAACTCAAGTTTATTGTCAGGAAAGTGTTTCCCCCTACATCCTTAAAATGAAAAACAAGGTAACCATTTTGCAATGTGCACTAGACAGTGAAAAGAAGAACTTCTTTAACTAGAAGATTATTAACTTTACAAACATTGGTCTTCTCCTCTCTAATAACAATTCTCAAATATGAATATGTAACTGTGTTTTCCTCGAAAGAATAAATATGGAAATATCAACTCCAGCAAGAGAAGCTAGATCTTTTTACAATGCCACAATGGCGTGCTGGGGTAGTTTCAAGGTGGAAGATTGCAATGACTTCCCTACACATCATACAGAAAATGTCCTCAAGACGCCGATCATATAGGTACCAAATTATCCCAGTGTAGGAGATGTCAATGTCATTCTGGTTGATAATAGTCTCCAGGCTGCTGAAGTTGAATCACAGCTCAGGCTCGTTCAGTACTACATTTGAAGAAAAAATTGCAAATCTGGGACGTGATTTGGCCAAATGGCAAGGTAAAGGACTATAAGCTGCCCTTCCTTCAGGAGATCAATTCTAGTCTTCCTAAATGACATTAGGAACTCAACGCAAAAACAATCCTAAGAATGAAGTAATGTATTAAAAAATCTCAAGGAATATTTACCAATCTACAAAGGAGCTTCTTGTGAAGTGCATTATCCCAGGAGTTCTAATAAAATTATGAACTCTAAAAATTAACAAAGTAACCTCTATTACCTCAGTTGCAAGGCAAAATTCAGGACAACGACTTTCACCACACCGACCACTGCAAGGCATATATCCAGCACAGCACACATACCTGTCACAAGCAACAGAAAAAAATTACAATCCAAGAAGCAAGTTTGATGGCAAACTAGAAGGAGAGAGGATTTAAATTACCTGGACATGTCATTGTAAAGCGCTCTTTTGCGAAGCATATATGACACAAGGTCCACTGTAATTCGAAAGCTCAAAGGATTAACAATTTCATATATAATTTTCAACAAACCAATTTTTCAAATTTGCTTGCAGCATGCACAATAATAAAAAACACAAAGCTGCTTCAGGAGATTGAGCCAAAATACATGCACAATCTCACATTTCGCTATCATTGAGGTTTCTATTTCTTGAAAGAATGCAAAAGAGGCCATCTAGCCCTCGGCCATAAGTCTCTGCTCAATCCATTTCAGTTTTCAAAAGAAAATTCCTCATGAAATCAAGAAATCCTAAAAGCTGACTACTCATTCATTCATCATCAATGTGGATAACTTAATTCTGGCCCGCTAAATTTACAAAAATTGAAGTCATTTCTGAAAGCAATTTACTGGAACATTGGGATCATAAGAAAAAGAACACGGAGTAATTCAACTAAACCGTGTTCAATTAAATAAAAAATGACAATAAAACAATCAATGAAGTATAAATACATGAAAATATGAAATATAACTACATACTCGAAGTCAACCTTAGTCAGTCTAGTCCCAAAGCCAAGTGAACTATCTGGCCCTAAAAAAACCTAAAATGAAAACAAACAAATCAATTAAAAACAAAACCGATCTAAGAAGCATATAGAAGTAGCCGAAAACCCAAACCTCAACTCGGATCGCAACTTCAAAGTAACACACAAACAAACCGCAAAAAGAAGTTAAACTAAAAAAAGGGGGGGAAATCACAACTCCTTTACTTACCACCAAAGCGCCAAGCAACAATCTGCACAAAACCGGAAACAAAAATCAACTAACAATCAAATCCGGACCACGACACACACATGTAAAAAAATTGAGCCGTATCAGTCGGCGTGCAAACACAGATTACACAAGTATAACATACAGGGAGGATCCTGTTGAATGGTGCGCATGAGATCGGTGTGCCACAGATTCCGGTAATTCTGGCGCAGCTGCATCTTGTCCAAGTGCGCCTGCGACCCCATTTCGGCTTCTTCTCCTTCCGAAAATGAAAATTCTTTGCCTAGATTCTGATTTCTTTGGATTGACGAAGAAAACCAAGCAGCGCTATGCTCCGCGAGAACACAAAAAAGTTGAATTTGAAAAGACGACGGAATTATGAAGACTGTAGAGTGAGGAGAGAGAGAGTAGGAAAGGCGTTAGCTGGCGAGGTGGGGGTATCCTCTGCGCGAAGAAAGCGTGGAAGACTTTTCTCCGGATAATTGCAGTTCTGATCCTTATATATTGCCGTTAATTTGTTTTTAGTCTCTAAATATATTAAAATTTTATTTTAATTCTTTAATTTTTAAAATATTAACATTTTCTATCCTTAAACATAATTAATAATTATTTTGCCCTTTAAAAAAAATATGTATAGTCCAATTATCTTTTCTCATATGCTCATAATTAAGTCCAATATGCTTTCGAAAATAAAATTAAGTCTCTATAAATTGTTATATATCTTAATTTGACCGTCTTGTTCATAGGTATTCTAAATCCTCGATTTTATGATTTTTCTCCAATCACACTACCAGATAATACTGAGGATTTGAAATACTTATGAATAAGGCGGTCAAAAAAAGATATATATAAATTTATAAAGATTTAATTTTATTTTCGTAAGCATGATGGATCTGATCATGAGCATAGAAAAAAGATAATTGAACTATATATTTTTCTAAAGGACAAAATGGTTATTAATTAAACTTAAGAACCGAAACTATTAACATTTTAAAAGTTGAAAGAGTAAAATAAAATTTCAATATGTTTAGAAACTGAAGATGAATTAATAATAATATACGAGGACCAAAACTGTAATTATTTCACTTTTCTCCATTTTCTTATCTCTAAAAAATATCTTGACTAGTAACGATTTTGACGCTTTCACAATTACTAGATGACAGGAAAAATTAATAATTTATTAAAATAAAAACTCGCCAAAAAAAGCGTGGATGAGTAAAATAAAGACATTTCATAGAACGGATTGAACTTATATATTTTGATCTTTCTATGATTTAATTCCTTACTTAAGACCTTGAGAACTATTTAACATTAAAATATTTAAAGAAAAAAATAACAGGAGTACTAAATAATAATACGGATATTAAATTCTCATTTTCACCAATTATTCTTTAAATTATTTACTAGTAAATTTTTTAATTCCTAAATTTTTAAAATTAATATATAAACTACATTAATGATTTAATAATTTAAAACACATAAAATAATTTTAATAAAGAAGTCCAAAATCGGAATCTAAAAATCTAAAAGATTTCGAAACTGAGCCATATAACATTAAATCTAAAAAAAAACAAAAATTTCCCATAAGAAAAGAACCAAACTTGTGAAAAAATTAATAAAATTATTTAAAACAGAAGAAAACATAAAAAATTTAATTGACAAAACGATTACAGCCACAAAATGATAAACAGGAAAGGCTAAAAAAAATTTAAAAAAAAATAATGCGGAATAAAAAATATTAAAGATTGTGGTTTTAAAAACCCCCTGTGTTGCTGAAAACCCCCCTCTATTTAAAAAATAGGCTAAAAGCCCCCCCTGTATTTCTTAAATATAACTCAATCGCCAATTTCCGTTAATATAACTAACGGCGTTAACTTTTTTTATAAAATGACCGTTATACCCTTATTTAATATATATTACCTCTTATTTTAGTAACCGTTGGATTTTTTTGATCAAATAATGATCGTTAGATCTAATCAATTAATCTCAACCGTTAGATTTTAAGAGAAATGAAAAGTTAAGATTTAGCAAATTATTTAACTAATATATTTAATTTAAAAATTATAAAAAAATATTATTATTATATATAAAAAAAGTAAAAGAAAAACCTTTACTACCCCACCCCCACCCCCCGCCCCCGCCCCACCCCAACCCCCGCTGCCTACCCCCCCCCAATCGCCGCTCCTCCCTCGCCGCCTCCTCCTCCTCCCGCCAACCCCGCCCGGCCCGGCCCCCCCTCCCGCAGACAGGGGCGACGCCCGTCGCCCCCAAATCCGGGCGACGTCGCGTCGCCTAAATCAGATCTGGGCGACGCGACATCACGTCGCCCAGAAAATTACTAAGGGCGACGGCCGTCGCCCATGGTTTGGGCGGCGACGACGGCATCGTCGCCCTGCTGTACGGGGGCGGCGGACGTCGCCGTCGCCCCCTTTTTTATTATTTATTCTTAATTAATTTTTTGTTAATTAAATATATTTTAGTTAATTAAGAATAATTTTAATAATTAAATATATTTTTAATTAATTAAGATAATTTAAAATTATTATTGTACTTAAATTAATTTAAATATATATTTTGGTTAATTAAGAATAATTTTAAATATATAATTCATTAAGGATAATTTTAAATATTTTTTTTAATTTCTAAATTTGAATATTTAAAATAACTAAAAATATATTAATTAAATTAAAATAATTCATTGGAATACTTTTAAATTTAATTAAAGTGAAGTTTTAAATTTCAGTTTTAATAATTATAAAAATTATTTAAATTTAAATATAAAAATATTATTTTAATTAAATCATAATTTGAATTATTAATATTATATAATGGCAAAAAATAAAAAAAAGGAAGCTTCACACTTGTTTTTGGGGGAGAAATGAAAAAAAAAAAAGACAAATGAGTCAAAATATCCTTATAAGGTTACATAGACTCATAAAGGGTATTTTAGTCCAAAAGAATAGAAAATATAGATTTAAACCTCAGAAAAACAAGCCCAAACGCACCAACCGCGTTTCCCCCACTCTCCGTTAATTGTTAACAGAATGGGGGGTTTTTTGTTGACTTTCACAAACACAATGGGGTTTTAGTCTATTTTCAAAATACAAGAGGGTTTTTAGCTTTTTTAACAAAACACAGGGGGTAAAATGCATTTTAGCCATTTGATTGTTATAATTTGAAATTAAGTCAGATTGGAAGGATGAGAGACACAAAATCAGGTACCCTAGTTGCCGTGATTCGTGCCAAATTGCACAGCTACAACGTGGGTTGTACGATACCTCCAACTCTCCATGTGTACATATATCATGTATAAAAAACATTAAGGAATTAGTAAGCTGTTTTATTTCCTAAATTTTATACGTAATCATACGTAAATTTTTTATAATTAAAAAAATACAAACAACCCTTTATAATATTGTAAATGAGTAAATTATCTCCTTATAAAAAAATAAATAGCAATTTACCTTATTGTATTTTTTAAAATGTAATAATTTATCTACCTATCTATAATATTATAAAAGAGAACTCTTTGAGTGTATCAATTTTAGATTGTTCCAATTTACCCTTCATTTCATTTTTTCTCTTTAAAATTATTTGATCATATTAATAATTTTAATATTTTTTAAAAAAATTTATAAATTATTTTTTCCTGATAGTTACCCGCTGCCTCACATTTCTCTTCTCTTTACTTTTTTATATTTATTATAATAATTTATTCTTTTAATAAAATAATTTACAGAGAGGCAAATTATTTTATTTTAAAATTTTAAAAAATATTACAATTTATTCATCATATTTCCCAATGCTTTATTGGTATTGCAGGTAAAGTGGGGGGTCCTGCTCTTGATCTCAATTAGTGGTGGCTATTAAATTCCAACCCGTTGACAATAATCCAAATATAGAATCGAACTGTGGGAGAATAGTAGAAATGTTTTTCTTATATACTGATATGTCTGTGATTTCGACGAAAGGATAAAATTCGTCGCAACAAATCATAAGGTGAAATTAAGTTTTAGAGAGGGAATTTTTGGGAGAGTGTATAGTTTGTTGTCAAATCAATCAATAGGAAATTGGAGTAAAAAATAATAGGGATGATTACACTTTTTCCCTTGAGATTTTGTGTAATTACATGCAGACCCCATGTAGTTTGAGAAAGTATATCTAACATCCTTGAGGTTTATTTTCGTCTAACAAATAAGTTACTCCTTTAATCAAAATTCATCGAATTAATTGATATTAACAAAATAAAAATAAAATAGAAAAAAAAAATATATATATATATATATATATATATATATTACTATCGATTGACTTGTTACTGACTTATTGCAGGTCAAATAAATCTTTTTATGACCAAATTACCCTCATAAGTCTTCACATGTAAATAAATATGAGGAGGTATTTTTCACCGTTATAAGAGTAGTTTCATTCAAAAAAAAATTATTTGACATGCAATAAGTCATTAGTAAGTCAATCAATGGTAAATATCAATTTTCTTAGTTTTTCTGTTAATATCAACAAATTCAATTAAATTTGACCAATAAATGGACTTATTTATTAGATGAAATCAAACCTCATGGGTACTAGATGTAATTTTTCAAACCACGGGAGTTTACGTGTAATTACACCAAATCTCATATGAGGGAGTGTAATTATCCCAAAATAATATTTTAGTTATGTAGTGTGATAGAGTATATATATTTATTGCATGACTTATATATAAAGAATTATTTTTTTGCCCTTGTAACTAAATGTATGTTAACGACATATACATTAGATACATATAACCCATTGACTCAATTCAAACTAAACTTTGTATTTTTTTTTATAAATATTATTTTTAGAGGTCTTGTCCTATTCATTAACAGTCTTGAGTTCTTTTGAAATAAAGAAAAATAAACCCACCCCCTAAAAAAAAAAAAGAAAAAAAAAGATAAAGAAAAAGGAAGGAAGTCTCCACTGTAAAGTATATATATATATATATAGGATTATTTGCAAATAAAATTACATAAATTAGGGTTGTCATCCACATTATTCATTATTGATTCTAGTTTCTTTAGTCCAAAGTTGTAATTAGTTGCACTGACGACTTATACCATTGTCCATCATGAATAAACAATCACTCAAATAACAATCCATTTATATTTTCAAGATAATTGGTCAAATACTTAGTCTTTCTTTTTTTTGGTTTTTTACAACAAAAAATTTAAATAGAACTTCATTTTTTCCTTTTTCTAGGTTACCTTCTCTATAATTAGATATTTATTTGGTTTGTATTATCAAAATTCAATAAAAATCCACCAAAAAAAACTATTCATTTTTTTTTTCCAAACTTTTCGATGATCGAAATTTTTTATCAAAAAAAAAAAGATGTATTCATTTGTATTTTATATTTTTAATAATAAGTTATATAATTAAGCATTTTTTCTTGAACCAACATATAATATTTACATCATGCTCTAATCAAGTCCATTAGTCTTGAAAAGACATTTACCAAAGTAAATCACAATGTGGATATAACAATTAATGGGTTCATTTGTGGGCTTTAGGTCCAAACCTAATCTTGATCCAATCTCAATTCCTCCAAATTGCTAACTTCCTGATCTCTTTTCCCCATCCTGCTTGTGGGGTTTGCAATAGCTTCTATTTTAATTGGACTCGGAGTATTTGAAAAATAATTTAATATTTATAATTTTTTAATACGCAACAAAAATTTGTAAGGAAGAATTTATAATTTTTTATTTAAATTAATTTAATTTAAACAGTTTAAGCAGAAACTGTTAAATAAGAACACTCTTTTCAGCTATTTTCAATAATAAGCTGATGAGTGTTTATTCTCAACTTTTGCAAATACTCTGTTAGTTGCGTCTAAGAAGAAGTTCTCATTGCTGACGAGGGTATGATCTAATAGTTAAGGTTAGGGTCTCGTAATTGTAAAAATATGATATTATTGAGTCTGAATTTTATTCACTAATTTTCTCTTATGAGGTGGGATTAAGAGAATTTTTTCCCCGTGAAAACAACAATTATGATTTGAGAGTGAGAAAAAAAAAAGTTTTTTAGAGAAAAGAAACCCGAGGTAATAAGAGAAAAATATGTAATTATGAAATTATGAAAAAAATAAAATTACTATTTTAACTAATTTCTTTTTTTAAAGAAAAAAAGTAAATCAAGGGTAAATTTGGACATTCTAAAGTTGGTACAACAAACAGATTTTCTTTTATAATAGTATAGATGCATGAATATTGATTGAATTTATAATAATTTATACTATTTGTTTTATAAGGGGGGGAAAAACTAAAGAAAGAAAAGGAGTTATGTTATTCTATTGAATTTAATTATGTAATATTTACACAAACTTTTATTATTAAATAGATTATTTCCAAGTAAAATTAACTTTATTGCATTTTTGTAAAAGCAAAGGTCATAGCAATACCTAAAAGCAAAGAGAACACAAATAAAAAGATGAGGTGCTTAAAGATAGAAAGCCTATTAATTATACCTTTTCAAGATTCTTATTTTAGCCTCATCATCATTATAATATTACTCCTTGTATAATTCAATTATATATCTAGAAAATAGGATTTTTTTATTATTATTTTTTTATCCAAATCAAGTTTTACGGGTTCAACTAATTATAGCAATATTTATCGTATATTAATCATGAATTATACACCTATCACATATTAAGGATAATAAATATGTCATATAATTAATTCAAATTGATAGATATTCAGACCTCAAAATGTCAAAACAGGATAAGATCTGCGCACTTTTTAATCGGATCGGCCCGAGAAATCAAAACCACAACTGTCGATCATCAAAACCTAAAAGACTGGGATCACTATATATGAATCCGTACAAGTTCAGACATTTGTCCCCATAAATATCATAGAGCTGTTTTAGGCCATTGTACGTCATTTTTAGTTGAGAGAATCGTATATTTTCTCCTTTCAATCTCACATGCAGCTATTTTAAATATTGAAGGGCCTGCTCGTATTTTTAAATCCCACACATCTTCTGGATCGACTAACTTGAATTCATGCATCCCAATCTCCCAACCCGAATAGTAGGTTTAATCAAATTCGATTTGTGCTTAGGAAAAAAAAAAAAAAAACTTTCTAAAAATTATGGCACAACATCAACTACTTCAATAGCTTAATTAGGTAGGGGCCATCCACGACAAAAGAAAAGTACGTCAAAAATTTGATTTTTTACAAAAATTTACACTTCAAAATAATTATTACATTTAAGTAAAATTATGAATACCAGTTCAATTGTCATAGCAAATTTTAAAAAACTATATAAAAAAAAAAATTTCCCTCGCAATAATCGAGTTGACACAATTAAAAAGATTACCTTTTCTTTTTTCACATTTGTTGTGTCAAAAGCATGTGAAATTCTTGCTCAGATCTGGTTCGGTCGAACATGAACCAATGATATGACAAGTGCAATATACTTGTCATGAGATTGATGTACAGTTTAGGGAAGTGACCAATCACAGAGCAAGTCTATCACAACAAATGTAAAAAAAAAAAGTAATCTTTTTAATTGTGTCAACTCGATTATTGTGAGGGAATTTTTTTTTTTTTTTTATCTTTTTCTAAAATTTGCTATGAAAATTGAACTGATATTCATAATTTTATTTAAATTGGTTCGATCAATCAAGTTTGGATAAAAAATTTTCGAAAAGCATAAGCAAAAAGTGAGAGTGGAATGAACTTAAAAATGTGGAGAGGGAGGCAAGTATTGGCAAATCCAAAAAATATTGGGTAATTTCCGAATAAGGAAATAGTTAAGGGGCTTAGATATAAACACCGTTGTCTTTATATACGAGAAGTCGAGTGACCATTCAACACGTTCCGTCGCTCAATCCTTCAGAGCAAAGGAGGGGGCGGCTTATTACCTTCCAATTTCCGTAGAACAACGCCTTCTCTACCATTCAGTCACCATCTCATCTCTCTCTGTCTCTCTCTCTCTCTGTGCACAACTACTGTGTGTTCTACGTGAGAGAGAAACAGAAAAAAACTAGAAAATGAAATTCTTGTCTTCTTGTTCCAGCAATAGACAAGAGAGCTCTGATTAAACAACCCATCTGTCCTAACTTGCTCTTTGTCTGCGCTTCACCAACTTCACACACATACACTCACTCTCATTCAAGTTTTGGATCGATTCTTTTCCGATGTCTTCTGACCTGTTTGTGTTCGAGAATTCTTTCTTCTCCGACCCATTCTCCCCCTTCGGCGATCCTCACCCCCACCTCCCCTTGGAATTCCTCGAAGAAATTCAAGAAAACAGCGCCGGTTTCAGTCAGGAAAACAACAAAAACCCACTTGACGAAACCAGCTCTCTCGACCAAATCGCGTCCGCTCTGCTCTCATCTTCACCCCCCAGCGTTCAGCTCGAGAACCTGTCGCTGTCCCAGTTCGGACACACAGACTACGCCGTCAAAACAGAGGAATGTCAGCTCAACTTCGATAATTTCTCCGTGTTTGGCAGTTCTTTCCTGCCCCAGAGCTACGATGGGCCGCACGAAACTGCGGTGAAGTTCATGCAGAGAAGCTACAGCAGCAATTCTTTCGAAAACAAACAGGGGTTCTCGTTCCGGCCGCAGTTCGACTCTGTTCTCGAGTCCCATATGAGAAGGGTCTGCAGCACTGGAGATCTACAAGTCAGTGAAAATCATTCGGATTCTGATGTTGTTCCTTCGAATCATACGAGAATTGTTGTTTATTAATTTCTACCATTTTTTATCTGTTTTCAGAATGTGGAAACAAACATGCAAGCAAGAAACGTGTTGTCTTCGAGCCCGCTGTCGACGGAGAAGTCGTTCATGGAGGAAGCGAATTTCAAGGTGGGGCGGTACAGCGCGGAGGAGAGGAAAGAGAGGATCGATAGGTACAGAGCGAAGAGGACACAGAGGAATTTCAACAAGACAATTAAGGTAACGACAGTTTTGATTAGTGTAATAATTCTTGTTCTCAAGTGAACAATTAGTGTTTGTGTGACTGATCATGAAAATGTTGGTTGGCGTTTTTGTTTTGTTTAATGTAATAACGACAGTACGCCTGCCGGAAGACGCTGGCCGACAATCGCCCGAGGATACGTGGCCGATTTGCTCGCAATGATGAGGCTGGAGAGATTCCTAAAGCATCAATGTTCCACAGATATGAAGATGAAGATGATCTCTGGGTAATATTCCCCTGTCAACCCTTTTTTATACTTACTTGCTTTTTATTTTTTTAAAATTATGTAATACACTCATTACATCATTCGATATACACTGCAAATGCAATAAAATAAGACAACGTCCATGTTCACGAGATTTCAACTCAAAATAAAATAACCCCATAAGCCCACAAATGCAAAATCTCTTACCACTTGATTGATAATGCATCGTAAAGTTGCAGTTAGCCACCTTTAGTAAGAAAGTAAGGTTTATCTTACTGCCCTCGAGAATATTTATAAAAAAACAACGTAGTTTTCACAACCCCTCAACGTCACAAAGCATCAAAATTCTACAATGATACAACAAGAATACTTAAAAAAACTAGCAATGGCGGCGATGGTCCCCCCCACCCCCACCCTCCTCCCCAAAGCAATATTGTCTGAGAATTTGCGATGCTGAATTTCATGTCATTAATACTAATTGTAGATGGACGGGTTTCACGAAGAAGACGACGATGGAGTCGCACGACACGGAACGTTCTTCAACGGCTCCGCCTCCACTACTCAGTACCATAACTATAGCTATTGATGGCGATCGCCATGAAATATTTGGAGATGAGAATGGAGAAAGTCAGAAGGTTTTTTTTTTTTCTTGTTTTTAATAAGTTAGGTGTTGAGCTGAGGTTTGATATCTCTTTCAATGTGATAGTCGGCAGCAATTGCTTTCTTCTTCTTATTTTTTTTCATGTTAGTGATTAAGACTATGGTGTCATGTGCAATCATGATGTCATTATCTTTCCGACTTTTTTTTTTTCTTTCCTTCTTCCAAATCATGTCGCAATCTGTATATATGAAAATCCGCAGCTAATAAATCACAAAGTTTTCAAACGCATTTGTCGTCTCGTCGTTTTTCTCTATAAACGCAGTTATCGCGCGCTTTTATTTCATCTGTTTTCATACCGTCGAAACGTAAAATAAAGTGTAATAACTTGACATGGTTATTACAAGCGAGTTCGTATTTAAATCGGTTGAATGTGTTCTTAGTGCAAAGTCATGGTCCCATTTCATTTGAGATGCCAAAATGGTGACTGGGGTATATGGGTAAGTTTGAATGGAGTTGTTTAAGTGGTTGTGCATGGTAATAACCTATAAAATATGAACAAAAGTACCATCTCTTTTTCTATGGTTAGTAGTTGTAATAATTTGAGGATTCCATTGTATGATTTTTTTGCATTAAACATATCAAGAATCTTATAGGCCACATATAGCCTAGATCCTCCTATACACAAGCCTATAGAATAAATATTTCTGATTCAAGTAACAATGTTAAATAAAAGGGATAATTACACTTCTCTTCTCCGAGATTTGGTATAATTATACGTAAACTCTCTATGATTTGGAACATTACATCTAGCACACCTGATGTTTGCTTTCATCTAACAAATAAGTTCCCCCATTTATCAAAATTCATCAAATTAATTGATATTAACAAAAAAATTAGAAAAAAAAATCTATATTAACTCTTAATTGATTTATTAATGATCAAATAATTTTTTTATGATCAAATTACCCTAATACGTCTTCACACATTAATGTATCCAAAGACGTATATCTTCACCGTTATAAGGGTAATTTAGTCCCAAAAAAATTATTTAACATGCAATAAGCCAATAAAAGGGTTAATATAGATTTTTTTTCTAATTTTTTTAGTTAATGTCAGTCAATTCGGTGAATTTTGACTAACAGATGAACTTATTTATTAGATATAGGCAAGTCTCATGAGTGCTAGGTAAAATTTTCCAAACCACATGAGGTCTACATGTAATTACATCAAACCTCATAGGAGGAAAGACTGTGAAATCATTTCAACCGATCAGTTCAACTCAAACTGTTACATAATTAGCAAGTTCTCGTAGTAGTCGGGTTTGATTAAGATATTTTCAAATTACACTTAACAATTATGTATTACTTACATAGTATCCGGTATGTTTTAAGTTATAATACAAACACTAATGTATTTTAGGTAAGCATGCAAAATTTATCATCCTACCAAAAAAAAAAGTACTACGTTATGTTTTCATGTATTCAGTTATATACGTTTGGATTAATGAATTTGAAATTAAGAATTTTAAGTCCTTTACAATAAGTTCTCTTAATTTGTTTCGATTATTTCATATTACAAAAGGATTCAAATATTTTAGGTTTTATTTGCTCTATGTTCTATAAAATTAAAATTGATGGATTTCAATTTTTTTAATATAAAATCATTTTAAACAATTTCCTTAAATCATTCTCAAACTCAAAATCTTTCAACACAAATGCAACCTTAAATATTATACTACTATATAGTTCATAGTATTTATTATTCGATATTAAATTTTAAAAAATATGATTAATCATAATTCTAATTTGTACTTAAATACATCTTTTGAACACTCTTCTAACTTTATGTAAGCACCAATTATTTTTTGTTCCATTTTAGGTTATTTAGTATTTTCGTTATTTAACTTTATCCTTTAGCATTTTGGGCATATATTATTTTTATTTTTAAAATTTTAATCCTTTTTTTTTATTGGAGTTCAACAAAAAAAAAGATTCAAATCACAAAAATTAAAAAGATGAAGGATCAATATACTATCCTAAAAAGTTAAAATAACAAAAATGTTGAAAAAAATGAGGTAATAAAAACAATAGCCCAATTTTAAAAGATTATATGAGAAACGCGTGTATTTTTCCAGCAATAAGGGTGAACTCTGGTGAAAAAGATGAAAATCCTGAAAACTAAAATGCTTGCAAAAATGAGTCAAGAGAAACAAGAGCCCCAATTTAAAAGATAACGTGAGATGCACATGTATTTTTTCGACGTAAACGGTAAATTTCATCAAAGAAAAAAAATGAAATAGTGAAAACTAAAAAGATATAGGATCAAAATGCTACAAAAGAAAATTAAAAGACAAAAACGCCAAATGACTTAAATTATGGAACCCAAAATGCATTTAACCCCATCATAATTTATACATAAAATATTTATTTCAAAATTTGCTTTTATTTTTTATTCTTTTGTTGTTTTTAGCACAAAAAGTAATCAATAATTGATTTTACAAAGTTCCATAGTAGGTTGCCTTTTGGAAATATCTGATAGCATTTACCACCAACTTGCCTAGTAATATATATATAATGCCTCCCTATTATTCCTTCTGGCCTCTGCAACATTTTTGGTCTGGAATTTGTCTCATAAAGCTGCCTTGAATACAATTTTTAACCATTGTTACCATATTTTTTTTATTAATTGATATTTTAATACGATAAAAATTATAATTTTAATCCTGTAAGTTTAGAGTGACAATTTTAATCTTCTTGAAATCAATTGTTTCAATTTGGTCATGCATTAAGAAAAGAAAATTGACAATTTTAGAATAATTCTGATTGAAAATTTAAAAATTGGCTGAAAAAGTGCATGGAATGTGCACGTGACACGCCAATCTGAGAATTTTCAAGCTATAATCGTCCTCAAACTGCCAATAAATTAATTTTTTATATTGCTAGACTAAATTACCAAATTAATTCAACATCACCGAAATTGTCATCCTCTTAGAGAACTAAAATTGCATTTTGTCCTTTCAATATGTTATTCAGTGTTTATTTTGTTATTTATATAAATGTACGATTATATGACAACGGCAGTATATGTCCTATATGAGTAATTTGGATTTATTCGAGCTCAATTTAAATTAAAATTTCTTATACCTGTGAGAAGTTATATATATGACCTTCATCTTCACAAATTATATATTGTAAATTACATGAGCTCTCCTAAAGTTTGACATAATTATAAATACTTCATCATTTTTTTAAAAATTACTAATACGCCCTTAATTTTAACAACTATCTAATAATTAGCCCAATCCATTAATCTTTCTTAGATTTCTATCTATTTTTTATGGTGAACTAATCAAAATGCCCTTGTGAATTATGAATATAAGTTTACTCAATTTTTTAAAAAAAATCTAACTTTTGTGTGTGGATTAAGTGGATAAATTTTTATAATGTTTTCATACGCCTTGTCAGATTTTTTTTAATAATTTTTTATTTTTTAAAAATAAAGAAAAAATACAACAACGACCAAGTTGACAATTCCATATCTCCACAAAAAAATTACGTAATTTTATTAAACATCCGAGAATATCTATAAATTTTCAAACAATATTTATAATTATATCAATTTTCAAAAAATTTGGTTGTAAATTACCATATTCTGTATTCAAAACTATATAAGTTATTATTACAATCCTTGCATATTAATCCTTTCCTTTTATGGTGTTTTGTACATAGAAAGCGATCACGGCAACATCTTTAGGGATGTTATAGTAAATTCACCCACCTAGTTGAAAAGTTTGCCCTTCCAAACTCTTCTCATGATTTCTTGTGTTAGAAATGACGTTTCACAAATTGTGCACGTGTGAAAAGAAAGTAATTGCAACACATATGAGTTACATGGTTCTAGAAGTTTCTTCCGTATGTAATTATTTAAGTTTATTTCTTACAAGAATAATTTTGTCAATATCACAATAAAATAGGAAAAATATAATTTATCCATGTAATATTATAAATGTGCAAATTATTCCCCTATTAAAAAATTAGCAAATTACTCCCTATATTTTTTAAAATACAATAATTTATTTTTTTGTATTTTTTAAAATGAAACAATTTATCCCAATAACTTAATTCGAATGTCAAGTCGGGGCAAACTCCTCCAACTGACATTCTCCTTCCAACATCGTTAATTTTCACAAAATCAACCTTACCCTTTTAACTCACTTATTCCTTTTTTTTTTCTAGGGTTACGTAATAAAAAAACTAGAATAGCACTCATTATGATATGTGTGTCGGTCAGAATTTCTACAACTGATTTACCGTAGTAAGAAATCGACACTCCAATACATAAAAATCAACACATAATTTATGACATATGTTAAATTCACCGAATATTTCGACAAGGATTCAACATAGAGGACATGACATTACAAGAAGAATATATCTTCCCTATGAAACATTGAAATTTCCACTTGTCCTGAACAATGATCAATCCAGAGACATATTTGACCACTGCAATAAAAATGTAACAGCACTTGGACAATAAATTAAGATGATTGATTAATTAATTTAATTAATGAGCTTCTTAATCATGATGATGATGTTGGGCTAATAAGCAATAACCACGTTTCAATGAATCTTTTGCTTCACATCTTTGAATCCCAAATTTGATAATAATAAGATTCCCAAATTGTTTACAAAATTATTGTTCTGAGAAATTAAGGGATTTTTTTTTGGTCTCCCAAATGAAGTTTTAGTCAAAGGAATTTCCAAAGCTAGAGCCTATATATCCTAGGTTATAATTAATTAATATATATATGTATGCATAATTGTGTTTCAACCCTTTTTAGTGCTGTCTAATCATGCTTATATTCATGATTTCTCATTAAACAAATTTATGTTACTATGTAATGTTGCTTGTCTTGATATTTCCTTGATTCTGGGTTTTGCAAATATGTTGTTGTAGTTTTTTTTTTTTTTTTTTTTTTTCCTTTTTCATTTTTGGGCTGCTGAAATTTGGCAAGAACGAAGAACGCATGCTTGGGTATTAATTGGGAAAAGATTAGGGTAATTACAACGGATTCTGTAAGGTTTGGTATAGTTATAAATACCCGTTTGTTATTTAAAAAATTACAAATACCTCCGTAGATGTTTGATAAAATTATGTAATTTTTGGATGGTTTAAAATTGTTAATTTTGCTCTTACTATTAACTTTTAAAAACTTGTAAAAAAAATGAAATTAGTTGGATAAAAAAATTATAAAAAAGTTAAAAAATTATGGAAGGGCAAATTTATCAAGAAAAAAAATAAAGTTGCATTTGAATTGTTGGATTATATATATATATATATATATATATATATATATATATATATATATATATATATATATATATATATATATACACAAATAGAAAGGGTAATTATATGATTATATCAATGTTTTAATACATTGTATAATTGAGCATTACATTGATTCGATCAATATATTAGTATAACAAAGAACCATGAAATATATTAAGATAAACACAAAAAAGTGAACAAGTAATACCACACGTCTGAAAAGACTTGAACCCATAACCTCAAACTCCTTATTCACCACTCGACTAAGACTTTGAATTTTTGGATTTAAGGTTAGGAAATTCGAATTCTTAGTTAGTAATAATCTTTTTGAACTAATTTTTTTGGACATTTAATATTACAAAGGATTTTAAATCCTTCAACTCTCATTTTACCTATGCCTTGTAAATTTTGATGGATTTCAAATTCAAATCCTTCCGTCCAAATGTAACAATAACAAATAATAACCTGCAACCATGTCCATCAACTCTTTTGGATTGGATATTAGTTAAAACAGTAAAATTTACTATATATGTTTATCTTATTAAAAAAAAATCCTAATATATATATCCCCTCCGACTTTTATTCACAAAGTACATAACTTATATTCACATAAACCCTCAAACTATCTTTGAACTTTATGAAATTATAAGTCGACTTTCAGGGTCAAAGGGGTAATGCTGGAAACTCCCTAGACTCCTCCTGGTCATTTGTTCGTGCTGCATGCCAACTCTGATGGAAAGAATTAATTAAGCAATGGAATTGACATAAACGCCCTTGAAATATATTTTTTGACGATATCACCGATCAATTTCAGTTAATAAATTAATACAAACATATAACAATCAAAAGCGATAAACAAAATATAACAAATTTATGTGGAGAATGTCAATGCATACAATTATATAAGAGATGAGTAACAACATTAATTATATGTATAATAGCAAAAGGAGATGCTTGTTTGAAAGCAAAAATCTTACAACAAAATCCACAGACAAAACCCCTTTTTCTTACAAGCAATTTCAGCATCTTGAAGCAGCTTTTGGTAATAAATAGTTAGCCCCACTTGTGACATCTTTTACTAAAAAGTTTTGGGTGTCTGAATAATAAGTAAAATATGAAGAAACAAGGACTTATTCTTGGCTAAATTCTTTCAACACTCTACTCAAAAGTTATGACCATTTGATCAGTGAAAGCACACTATCAAACATTTTCTTTTAGCTCCTATTGACACCTATCAAACACACTAGGGTTTTTAAAGCAAATGAAACCCATAAAGAAGCAATCAGCATCTCCAAGAGTCACAAAAAGGAGATAGATGGAAACAAAGAATCTCATCCTGCCTATTACTCGTCTACCATTCGTGTTTTAAGTTATATAAATCTTCTCTTCTCTTGATGCAAATACGTAAGTTCTGTTTTGATTTTTTGATCTGTGGGTTTTGCAAGAGATATAATCATTTGTCTTAGTCAATTTTAATTTCTTTCTAAGAACTTCAGCATAATCATCCCGATCTTTTGTAATTTACATGACTTGTCAATGGAAATTTTCCGAAACTTCAAGAAATGTAAAGAAATCATCTGACAGATTGTGAAACGTGCATCAAAACATGAAAAGGGGACGTAAATGCATAATGCAACGGTTTTACGTGATTCGTAAAATTCTCTTACATCCGCAGTCGTTCAAGATCGATTTTACCAAGATAAATCTCTTATGAGTTGTAATAAAACTGCAAATTAACTATTTATACTAGATTATAATATTTTTTTTAGGAGACTATACATAATTCAACTCAATAATCCGACTAACACAGAACAAATCAATTAGATTCGCGATCAGTAAACATGAATGTAACGTTGAGTCTGACTCCACGCTCGGACAAGAACTGAAAGGAAGCAAATTCACATAATGGGGGGAGCAAAATGCAAAAGAATGGTTATAAAATTTGATGATCATCAGTCCAACTACCATTGATTCCAAGTGACAACTTTTGACCAGGCCAGTATTGGGAACTTACATAATATATT
This sequence comes from Sesamum angolense, assembly GCA_034509725.1. Taxonomy (NCBI): domain Eukaryota; kingdom Viridiplantae; phylum Streptophyta; class Magnoliopsida; order Lamiales; family Pedaliaceae; genus Sesamum; species Sesamum angolense. The sequence continues at coordinate 4,557,039 of JACGWL010000013.1, forward strand.
AATTTTAGTACCCTATCATTACATATCAAAGGATGATTGGCTGATTAATAAAAGTAAGAGAATCCTTTTCCCAGGGGGCCATTTGAAGCTGCTGTGAAAATGAGAGATGGGAAGCTTGTCTTCTGCCCTGTCCTTGTCCTCTTCTTCATTACACTCAAAAGGGATTAAATACATTTACCTTCTCCTCATATATGAAATGAGCCGTATAGAAAAATAATAATAAATTATCTCTTTATATTTAAAAAATAAAGCAAATTACCTCCGATTAGTTTAGATAGAAAATAATTTGCTTTATTTTTCAAAATACAGAGGAAGATTTGTAATTTTATTTTTAAGAGAAATTTTTTTTGCTCGTTTCTCATATCGCAAAAGGATAAATTGCATTTTTCCCCACTGAAAAGCGATTTTTCCTAACAAATTTTCAAAACTTAAGGGTTTTTTTTTTGTTTTGTTTTTATTATATTATTACCATTACCAAGAAGACAATCATTTCATAACTTAAATATTAATGTGCACGAGTGGTGCATTAGTGCTTTTTTTTCTAAAAGATTTTCAATGTTGCACCTACAAGATATGCATATGTCATAATGATGATTTAATGGAGCAATTAACGGAAAAGTTGTGTGGGAGAAACACATGGAAATATAGTCTCTTGTTTCTTTGTTTATTTTGAATATATATATATTTATTAATTTAAAAATATTAATATATTTAATTAGTATTTGAATTCTAATATAATAAACGATGTAATAACCAATCGAATCTCATTCAGAAAAGAAAAACGAAAATAAATTTTAGTTATCTTATTGTTAGACGGTAACACTGGCACAAACAATTTCTGGGGTCGTTTTTCCGTTATTCGTAAAAACACATCTCATCAACCTTATTATTTTTTTTAAAAAAAAGGGTTATTTAATTTTACTTTTACAACTTCTTTCATTCAATAAGTAAATTTAATATAAGAAACATGGTTGGTCCAACAATTTTTATAAATTCTATTGAAAATATTTACGAGAAAACAGTTATTTCTATCAAATCTCACGAGAAGATAATATTAATTATTTCTAATTTCTAATTTGAGTTTTTCATCGCTAGGGCAGGGGTGGTAGGGGTAGGGTAGGGTAGTAGGTTCCTTGCAAATGGCTTGCGGTTGACTAAACCTCAAGGAAGGAAATTTCTTCCATGGAATGGAACATCAAGTACAAATTATTCCCCAAAAACTTTACATGATTTGCCCACTCACTCACACCCACACACACACACTCCTTTGCTGCAATTATCTCTATTAAACTCTCTCCACTATCCCTTCTAAATAAATATTTGCAATTATTCGCATTCGTATCTCACCTTTTATTTCCTGTTTTCCCTTTCCAACACCTACATTCTTTATATATATATATTCAATCAATACTTCTTTTTTTTTTTCTTTTCTTCTTATTTGCCTGCATCGTGATGGGACTAAAACCAACTTCAAGGGTATTTTAGTAATTAGCCTTTAAGGTGACGAGCCTATAATACACCCAAATAAAAAACGAGCTTTCCATATCTTACCATCAATCTCATAATACACTCACATAATGAACTCCAAACTCGTAACGTTTAGGTAAAAACTCAGTAACGTGACCGTCAGCACAAGTTGCAAACTAACTTCATGTCAATCCATGCAACAGTATCGGACCTCTCTTTGTCCAAAGGGGTAATATCTACTCAAGTGGGAGTGGAAGTGCAGTAGTTGATTAGTGAATCAAGACAGGAAAGGAATGTGGTGGGAAAGCAGTCAGTCAAATGCTAGATTCAAATTTCCACTTTCCTACCACATCGCAGCTTCAACAAATTCTTCCAACGTGTGGAGAATCCATTACAGATTACAACACCCAATTCTGCACCAAAATTATATCTTTTACTTTCACTTTAGTGACAGTGTGTGTGTCGGGTGAATCTCTTAATCAACCAACTTCCAAGAAAATGACAAAATTAAGGAGAAGTTCACTTTGTCCGCTGCCGGTGGCTGAGATCCCGCTGCCGGGCAAAGAAGTAGCAAATTTGTGTTTGTATAGTTTCTGTATAGGCCAATATTCCACCAACGAGAAATAGCCTTCAGTTTTCCTTCTGTTTTGGCAGTACGTGCGTCTTACTAAGTAACAAGCTACTAAAGCATACTTAACGTGTGTGCATAATTTTTATTTTTTAGGGCTTAATGCAATTTACCCTCTATGATATTGCAAATGATCAGATACCCTCCTATGATAAAAAGAACAAGGAGGTGAATTGTTTCATTTTAAAAAATACAAAAAGATAGATTGCTATTTTTTATTTTTTTCCACACAAGTAAAATTTGCTCATTTACAATATCACAAAGGGTGGCTTGCATTTTTCCCAAATTTTTTATCATATTTACTTCGTTAAATGAAATATAATGAAAATAAATTAAACAACTGATCAAATAAGGAAAGTATGTGCATGAATAGAAAATTAGTGATTGGGTCGGTGGGTGAAAAAGATGGTTTTTGTTGAAAAATAAGTATTTCTGAAACATTTTAGTCAATCAATATAATAACAAATAAGGGTACTATATTTACTGAAACCTTCATCTTATGTCGAAAGTTAGATAAATCAACAAAGAGTGGATTGTCTTCAAAGTAATGAAGAAAGAGGGTAACTGAAGTTCATCAAAAGGGGAAAGGAAAACTGATGTATAATGAGAAGTACATTGCATTTCAAATTGTATAACTTAAAAGGGCACATGATATATTACAAAAGATGAAGAGTTTATTTTGGAACAGCATCAGAGTTGGAAGTGTTAAATCAGCAAAGAACACATACTCAAGAAGGTGATGGATCGACCCGTGATGATCAGCCAAACCGTTTCTTGAATAAGTGGTGTCTCTTATTCGGATCCTTAGGTTTGCTCTTCATCTGACCATGTAGCTTTTTCTGCCCAGTACTGCAACAAAAAGGGGGTATCATCGACCAATATAGTTGAACACTATCAGGAAGAAACATGAAAAGCTGAATGCTTGACAGAATCAAAAGAAAAAGCTACTGCACTATTAACTGAGGGGAAGGTGTTAAAATTTCAACATCAGGACCTCAAATGGTAAGCTACTGCAGCTAAACATGAAAAAATGAAGTATATCACCGAGTTCAAAGATGGTTTAATGATTGTGCCCTTTCACCGAACTTAGGCTCAATCTAATCCTCCGTATTTCAAGATTATCTAAAACCTCATAAAGTAGTACCACATGACATGACAGAAGAGATCCAATTTTTCTCTTCATAAACAAACGGAAGAAAACATGTTGAAGGACAAACTCCAAAGAATCACACCTATATTCCATGTAAACCATTCCGCTGGCTCCAGACATTGCACTCATGGAGCCAGCTGAGCGACGGGCTTTCTGAAGAGCAATGTCATCGGCATCTTCTTCTAGTTGCTCCAAGCCGACTGCATCGTCACCCGCACTGAGCACCTGTTGTGATAAAAAAAGAGAGTGAGTGTTTTTTGCATATTATACGAGAGAACTTCCCCTATTTCATGGATGAGAGTCCGAGTCTAAAATCTCAAATTAAAAAATCAAGTGAATAACAAATATATACCTTCCCAAGAAGGGCAAGTTGATCTTCAAGACGATGGTAACTCAACTCAGGTCCTGCATCATCAGGAGGCAGGCTCGTGATCACCTGGAAAACCATTTAGACCAGGTAAAAGCTTATAAGAAGAGACATTCAAATGTTAAATAATCTATTGGGCATGAAAAATATTGTACCTTAAAACTATAACCTTGATCAATCAAAAACTGCTGCCTTTTGTAGAGTAATACATTTCCTGCATCAAATAAGCAGAACAGATTTACTGAACTGAAGATGAAGTAGAAAAGCAACTGAATGTGTAAAGTGAAAGAATACCACACCTGAGTGTCTGTGGATACAAGTGAGTAGAAAAATGCATTGTATTCTTCCTTGCCTCCTGCCATTCTGTCCTGATGCTTCCCCTATCAACCATTAACATTATCAGAGTAAGAAACTTAACACCAGAAGTAAATTGTCAAGATAACCACTAAATTTCGCATTGAACCAGATATTATCAATGTAAACAGCTTCAACTAAATGTTTGGATGGAAGTCAACATCATATGTTAGAAGTGGTACCCACTCAAACATAAATCCTCCTATCCAGCCTTCCCATTATCCCTGTTCTTTCAAATTAATATCTAGATCCTGGACTTATTTACTGAAAACCATGCTGGGAAGACATCAGAAGAAGACAAACTTTTCAAACCCTCTCTTTTGTTAAATATCCTCAAAGCTCATCTATGGAGCCAACAAACCCAACATTATGTATAGTTTCCCACACCCAATATCACATTTTCAAGAAGCTGCATAAGCCTGCAAACTTTCAGCATTAACATTACTTTTTCAATAGTAACGTGGAAGATCAACTTAAATAACATGGTTGAGGAATCATGCTAATTAACTGGTTGAGAAGAAGTCAAGCACAGATGACAAACATGAATGGGTATCTGCCTTCTGTTTTTATACAAAAAGAAGGGTACTATTATATAAATTGAAATAGAGAAAGCAAACTGGAACAATTTTTTATTAAGGGTAAGTTCCAAATTAACATAAGTTCTTCCTCTTAACATAAGAATAACTTAGTAATATACATAGAATGGAAGTACCTTAGCCCTGAGAATACGCCCAAGCCGTTGAGCCTCTTGACGCCTTGAACCAGCATGTGATGAAATCTGAATTATCACATTTGCCTCAGGAATATCTATAGAATTATCACCCACCTGTCAATGAACTGGCAAAAATTACCCTCTGAAAATTATACCATGCGTAAACACCTTTCTATACTTCAAAAGGAACATAAAACGTTAAACTCCAAATATACATATCTGCATGTCTGAAATTTTTTTTCTAAAAAGGAAAGAAACAAGTTTGTCTGTGGCAGAAGACATGTGCAGAGACACCACATCAGTTCATAACTTCACCATAGAGCCACGCAAAATCTGGCTTAGCAAGCTTACACACCCATATGATACTTTGTTATGGTAACAGATAAAGGCTACACAATTACTTTCACTTTTCCACCCAAAGCTTCAGATTACTCTTAAAATGGTATACCTTCAAGAGTAAGAAAGAAATATATTGATGGTATCAGGTATGAAAAAAAGAGATCAGGTACATTTTGGACACGTAAGGTACTTTTGATACTAAGCAAAAATTTTCACGTCAAAGCTAAAAATTATCCTAACATTATGTGGATAATATTATTCTTTATCTTCCATTATACATGGATTGAAAATCTAAGTCATCCCAACATTTTTTAGACTGTACTGTATTTTGTTATCTTCCATAATAATTTATTCCCTTCTTTTCAAATGAAGTAGTTTATTTGGTAAAACAAATCAAATTTAATACATGACCTTGTAATTTATTCACATAATTGATGTCATTATTCTGAAACTTCATTACATGTATGTATATATACATGTCTATTAATATGTTGTTCCATTAATCAATCTTGACTTCTACTATCATATTTCCAGAGTTCATGTGCATCTCAGATACTAGTGCAAGACATGGCAATAAACTGTATCCATCCATCTCAGACAATTATGCAAAAAGTGTGTTCATTATGCTTACAAATTGAAATCCATCGTAAATCATAATCTCAATGAAAACTGCAGATTAACCAATAGTGTCTAGATTTTGTTGCCTGTGAACATGATGTGCATGTAAAGAGAACCATATTTCAACATCACTACTTAATAGCAGGTACAGAAAATCTGAAAACTATGCAGAAGAAGATAAACTGCTTACAGAACTCCAGGTGCAGTAATTAATAATTAAGTCGCAATGTTGCACATACCTTTGACAGGAAAATGGTGTTCACATCTCGGCTGGTTTTGAAAGCTTCAAGAATTTTTGTTCTTTCAGGATGGCTGCAAATCACCTCACACCAACGTATGCTATGTAAGATTCCAATACCAGGTATAGTGGATCTCACAGAATAATAAAATCGCTACCTGGTGCACCATAAATCATAGGTTTTCGAAGTTTCATAGCATACTCCGTCAGTGCAAAAAGATTGTCAGCAAAAACAATTATCTTGTCACCCCGCTCCCGTTCATGGAACCGGATAAGAAACTCACAAGCCCTGAATTTATTAGGGTTCATCACATACAGAGCCTAAAGACACAAAGAAAATTAGTATTAGCCGAGACAGCATTCAAGGGATTATTCTTTAAAATAAAATTTTTATATATATACATATATATATAATAAAATAAAAAATCAAACCAAATCAAATCTGTAATGGTCAATCCTAGACCTCTCTTGCCAGGTAAAACAATCTCGCAGTTCTAATTCTTGATAAGATACAATAACCAAAAAAAATCAATTATTATCCCTCTATTGTTAGTTGGAAATGGACTGCCAACAGAGGACACCAAAGGAACGGAAAATCAACGACTTGGGATGCTTAAAACTATTACTTACAAATTTTAACCAAAAACAATTTTTCTCGACAATGTCGCTTCCATTACACAAGAAAGCCCTAACCTTGCCATACTGGAGCTAAACCATACAGTGAACATACAAAGGAAATTTCAAAGACCACCATCATATGAGAAGCCATGCCGAGGGCCAAAAGCGTAAACGTTTTAAAAGCTCTAATAGATTGCAATATCCAGTATGCTACAGTTATTTTTTATCAATATGATAAGCCAATCTTTGATGCACATACTGATTCATTTAGAACATTCTGGAAACAGGAGCACCTCAGTAGATCATCTTTGATTCAGCTACATTTATAAGCAGTAAGACACATGTATTATAGGGCAATGGCCATCTACCTTCACTCTTTAGCCCGAGAGGGAGAAGGCAGCTAACTAGCTGATAGAATAGCTCTACCATATCTGATATACACATGCACAGACATACATATTCTCCTGGACTCTACTTACCTGTTTCTTTTTTGAATTTTCTTTTTTCAGATATTCGGCAAAGAACTCCTTTGTCATTGGACACCAGACTTCTGCACACTGAACATTTGCAATGAACCCTCCTTTCACTAAATCCAACCAGTTTGCCTCATACAACTTTGGGCCAATAAGGAAGTTCAAATCTGTAATCCTTTCATCCTCTCTCACAAGTGTTGCTGCAAATCAGTTGATCAAGGATTATGTCCTTGGCATTGACGAAATTCTTTGGATTTATTAATAGAAATTTATTGGATACACACCAGTTAGCCCAAGTTTGCAGTGAGATTTTGTGAGACTGATGACCTTCCTAAACATGTGTGCAGGGACCACGTGCACCTAAATATTGAAGAAGAAAACAGTATACATCATCACATATCTAGGCGAATGCCGTAATTGTGCAAGAGAAGAATAAAAATATCAACCACCCAAAAATAAGATGTCACCTCGTCCATGAGGAGCAATCCCCACTCTCGGTTTCTTATGTCTTCAATTATCTTTTCAGCTTCCTCAGAACGTTTACCACCAAATGCAATCATATTATATGTTGTCACCACCACTCCAGCATTGCCACGGAATCTTTCTTTGCTGTCAGATGTGAAACGACAGATTTGCTCCTCTTTAATGGTTGACCATAACTTAAACTGGAAAGCCCACTGATCCACAGACACCGCATTTGTAGCCAAACAAAGACAACTCTTTTTTATTCTGGAGGCTGCAGAAACACCAACTAAAGACTTTCCTGCACCACAAGGTAGCACAATGATACCTGATCGTGCTCTGCCTGAAATGACAGAAATACCTTGGGTTAGCAAAATACAATTTCTTCTCAAAAGTGTTATACCAGCCAGGAGGAAAGAGAGAACGATAATTAAAATTTCAAATATGATATTCTCATGCTCATTGTTACAGGATATGGCCATCTCGTTATACATTCTCAGAAAATAAATATCTACTAAAATTAATGGCAGGATGCTGCAAATAAAATGTCCAAACAGCTTCTTCTCAAAATTCAATGCTTCAATCTACGAGTTATCATTACTCCAAGAACCACCGAACTTAGAGGCTTAAAGTCTAAGCTTGCACTTCATAGTTGTTTTCTCAGAAAGACAACAAATAAAAATGATCGAAAAGTAGGTGATGGCATACAAATGTATGCACAAAGTTAAACAATGAAAGATGTGAATAGGCTCGGTCTTGGTGGGAGGACTGTTACCATTTCCAAACATCTTACTAAGACTCTTTTCTTGGTAAGGACGTGGTTGTGCATGAGGCTTCAATTCCATATCCAAATCAGGGTTGATCTGCAATACCATGACAGTTAATGAAACTTTTCAATTGACCTCAAACATTCAGTACAATATAAAAAGTGATAGAAATGCTCGAGCAGTCTTTCTAAAGTCAAGCTCCTTTTTTAACTCAAATTCCTGATTCCGGATACACTTACAGTGTCATTTCTGAAGTCATACTCCTCCAGCATGGGATAATTTAGAGCATTAGGTAAACAACGTTGTTTTACATTTTCAACCTGCAAAAAGGGAAACTAGTCAAAGCTATATGACTGGAAAGATCTAAAAGTTTGGCACAGCAATTTTTCAGGTAACTCAATTAAACTAGATCAATCAGTACAAGGGAAATACATGAAAAGCAAATTCCCCACCAGCTTTGAGAAGTATGATAAGAAAATCGACTAAGAAACCATAGTCACCAGACTTCAACCTGATCTTAATCTTGTATATCAAGAAAAATACTAACGTTCTCATCTCGTCACTTAAGTTACCTGCTATAATAGTTGTACAGACATGCATATGCACGCATTATACATATCTCCCGCAGCATGGTATAACAATCCAGACAAGAAAATGAACAAATTCAATCTGCTCCTTCCAAACCTTGAGCAGGTATACAAGATCAATTAAGTCACTATCTGCCTCAAACAACATCACTTCAAGATCATCTCTCAATAAATTACTCTTTTGATATCACTTTCTACAAAATAAACAATCTAATCAGATGAATTGTTTTGAATATATTTTGATGAAGTACATGTAATACAACAAATCCACCCTACAGGGAGTAGAATAACACGGACTGAAACCTAATGTGATCTAGAGCTGCTGAGAGAAAATAGCACACACACACACTAGAATGGATGGAAACTGTGAAATACTTATAAATGCATCAACAGACCTGAGCAGGGTCAATTTCAAAGGAATGAGTTTCTTTTTCTTCAGCTGCCGCAGCCAACTCTGCTTCATTTAGCAACTCATCATGGGCGCCTTCTATTTCACCCGCAGATTTGCCAATTGTAAATCCATCATTCCCATGAATTCCCTGAAGAACAGCAATTCATAGTTGTTGAGTTATCAGCCAAATATAGAGGAAAAAGATCTACTTAATTAACTGTAAGAGGTTGGATCATCGTGCACAAATTTCAGTAAGCATATACCTCAGAGAAAATTCTAGCTCGCCCTATAACTTCATCCTTAAGCAACGTTTTTAATACCTGAAAATAACCATAAGTGTTATATATGGTCCTCTCACCAAAAATAGACAGGACCAAAATATCTCACCTCTGGAAAAGGGGACTCAATAAAATATCTATTCTTCTTCAGCACGAGCTTCACTTTACCATAATTAGCAGTGGAATTATAGATGAAATCAATCATCTCTTTTGGAAGCTTGGTCTTTGATAACTTATTCAAAACAGAAACAATGGTCTCAGTTTCAAGTCCCACTGAGACAGCAGCATATAAAGAATGTGGGGTCAAGTTGTACTCATGCATTGACTCCGGCCTGTTGAGAAGAATAGCATCAGGCTCCATTATGACAACATTAAATGCAGAACAAAACTTAAAAATAGAAAACTGAACGTCACACCAATATGTATTGATTTGAAATGTGTATAGGAAAAAATACAGATTAAACGTATTGTTTTTTTATCATGGAGATTGCATACAGGAACTTCAAATCCATATAAGTTTCAATTGCCAATATCCTGCAGATCTGCATTCATCAGACTAAGGTAAGTTTGACCGCACATGGATGGATGAAGACGATCAGAAAAGCACCTTTTCTTTGATACTCGTCAAATTAGACTTTAGATGCCGGATGCGTCTGATGCATGATCATGGCAGCATTAATAATGAAGCTAAAATTTCAAAGCATAATGGAAGTGCTTGAAAATTGTTTGTACAAATATCTCGTGAAACACTCAGAATTATAAATTTCCAAGAGACAGGTATGTTTCTCAAAATTGACCCCTACACTGAGATGGTCAGTCACTCTATTCTCGCTGGTGCCCTCTGACTATGAGTTCACTCCCTAATTAGTTCCTGTTTCTAGGGAGATGACACAATTCCTCTCAGCTATGTCCTTGGTCCTTACACTTTTATGTTCTTCCAGGCCCCGGACTAGGAGGCAGAGAACTGGCTTCCCCTCCCCTTGCTCGACCACCAGATGAAGCTACCTCCACTAGCATAGACTAGTAGCCTAACTCAGTTGTTAACTACCTAGCTCTGTGTCCTGCTTAGCTTCTTTCCCTCCTGCTTAAGACTTTAGCCTAATAAGGGGCATTATAGCAGGTATTGAAGAGCTCCATTCACGAAAATCCATGATATGTCTAGGAACCTATTAGGTGCCACATCCACAGACTGATGCAGTATGATATCGGCATTTGCCATCCAAAAATCATTTGTAGAACAGCTAAAAACCATGGGGACACCTATTAACATAATTGCGAGTCCTACCAGCAATTGCCAAGATCACATAATGCTAAGCAACCGTACAAGGAGCATAACTGTATAGACCACCCCAAAGAAATACCTGCAAACCGGTTCAGCAATGGCGATAAGGAAATCATAGGCCTGTTTATACAGTGCGGAGAAAGTCTCAAGGAAAATCCGACCATCTGCACAGGCCCACAATGGGCGATTCGCGTGATCGGGCTTAAGTTCCAACTTTGAGAAATCCCTCTTTTTCCCCTCACCTAAAATGCCAAAAACCAAACAATTAAATCAATGCAACACATCCAAATCAACGCGGTCCAAGAAACAGAGAACAACATGGATAATCTAGAAGCAGCATAAGTACCATCGCGAAGATCATCATCCAAATCTTCATTGAAGTGGGAATCATAGTCTGCAGCAGCTGAAGCCGTATACTCCTCCTTCAATTTACAAACATTAGATTAATTCAGAAACGACTTCTACCATTCCCATTAAAAAAATTCAAGGAAGTATCAATATCGTTATACAGTAAAACCCGGAAGAAAAATTCACCGAACCTTGGAGAACTTGGTTTTCTTGTAGGGCCGAAATTTGTCACCTGAAATAAGCAATTTTTCATCAGATTATGTGTATCAACATCGAAAGATTTCCACCCGATCTTTCAAATACAAACTCTACATTATCTTCCAATGAGTGTCAAATTTCAAAATTAATTCTTGCAAAAGAAATACCATTTCCCATAGTTATCAGTCAGTCTTCAGGATTTACAGAAAAAATCACACAGAAATACTGCCTTCTTTTCGCCAAGAAATTCTCTCGCTATATATATATATAGGAGGAAAGGAAAAGGAACCACGGCGCGGCACCGCCACACATGAGACGAATGTTTGCAAAAAAGCCCCTAGAGAAAACACTATTTACACAATAACTCCTTAAAATTTAAAATCCTCCAACTCAATCCAACCTAATAAGCTGTTTGCATAACGGTTGGGACAATTTATAGAGTCCGATACTAAAGATTGTTTCGACTGAATAATTTATCTTATTTGAAATATCATTCACGTCCATATTTTTAATTATCAAATTACATAAATAACCCTTATCTCTCAACTTCTGATTATATTGCAATGAGACATAAATTAAATTATTTCTTCTGCAAGTTCTTTGGACACTCGCATGATTTAACTCATAATATTATGATTCTAATATTAAACTATGTTTTATTTTCATTTTAGAACAACTATTTATAATAGTTTCACAAAGAAATTGTAACATATTTGAAAATCGGATCAGTCCCTTCTTTAGACAAGATTTACCAATTTTTGCTGATATTAATAAAAAAAATTGAATGATAATTAATATTTGCCCTTAATTGATTTATTATACACTTATTACAAGTTAAACAATTTACTACCCTTTTCACGGTGAAAATATATCTTCTCAAATGCATTGACGCGTGAAGACGTATGAGGGTAATTTGATCGTAAAAAGATTTATTTGACCTGCAATAAATCAGTATATCAATTAGGGGTTAATATATATTTTTTCTGGACTTTTTTGTTAATGTTAGCAAATTCGATGAATTTTGATTAACGGATGGAGTTGTTTGTTAAACGAAAGTAAAATTCAGGAGTGTTAGAAGTAATTTCCAAAACTACAGGGGTTTTGCGTGTGATTACACCAAACTTAAAGGAAGGGGAGTGTAATTATCCTTAAATTTATAAAATAAAAAATATTAATAAAATATGGAATGCTTAAGACTAGATTCGTAAAAAAAAAGTATAATTATAGTAAGTTATAGGACAAAAAATTGCTAACGAACTAAAATTATAGAATTAAAGATATAATTTTACCTAAAATAAATTAGGATAAATTGCATAACACCCCCTGTGTTTTAGTGAAATAGCGTAAAATTCTCCTGTGTTAATTTAATAGGCAAAAAAACCCCTGTGTTTTATAAAATACAGCAGAAAATCCCCTATCCGTTAAAAAAATGGAGAGTGGCTCACACTCGCCTTTTGTGCGAGTGGGCTTCATTTTTTGCTTTTTTTATGATTATTTAAAATATATAAATGTCCATTTTGCCCCTTTTTTTCATATCTAAATACATTTTAAAATTTAAATTGATATACTTATATTATTTTATTATATATATATATATATATATATTATATTTAATTAATTCAAATTATTTATTGGGTTCAATATATTACAATAAATTATATCTATTATGAAATATATTAATTTAGATATAAAACAAATAAACAGTATATAATTTTTTGAAAAATTAAAGTTTTTAATTTAAAACTCAAAATACAAGTTTAATATTATAAATTTATTTTTAAATTAAAAACTTATATGAAATATAAATTAAATATAAAAATACCTAAACATTTTTAAAAATTAAAATTTTAAATTTAATACAATACAAATTTAATTTACTAAAATTATTTTTAAGTTAAAATAAAATATAAAAATCATTCATAATAATTATATATTATTAACTACATTAAATTATTATTAACAAAATACTAACAAATTAATTATTTTTAAAATTATATAATTTTTAAAAATATTTTTAAAAAATACATTTATTTTTTCTCCTTCATCTCCGTCGCCGGGCGACGTGAGGTCACCCCCTTTGCGGGGCGATGTCGCCCTCTGTACGAGTGGGGCGACGTCGCCCTCTGTACGAGTGGGGCGACGTCGCCCTCTGTACGAGTGGGGCGACGTCGCCTGTACGAGTGGGGCGACGTCGCCCTCGGCGTCGACGGCCTCACCGTGCGGCAAGGCCGTCGCCGCCATCAAATATATATATATATGTATATATATAGTTATATTATATTATATTATATTATATATATTATATATATAGTGTATATATATAATATTTAAATTACTTAAGATTTGGACCGTTCATTTTTTTCAATTGAAGATCAATGGTTGTTATAAGAAAGGTACAACGGTCAATTTAGCAAAAAATTAACGCTGTTAGGATTTACTTAACGGAAGGGGAGAGTATGCAACATTTAAAAAAATACAGGGATTTTTTTGCCTATTTTTTTAACACAGGGGATTTTTAGCTAAATTTAAAAAATATAGGGGGGTTTTATGCAATTTACCCAATAAATTATTGAAAACCATAAATTAAAACTCAAACCGAAAGTCTTTGTTGGTAACATCAAGGGTCAATCATAAATATAATACATATCAAAATAAAAAATAATTAATTGCAAATAAGGGTAAATTATAATAAATTCTTATGAAATTAGTATAATTATTAATATATATCGTCATTTTGAAAAATTACAAATATTATTAAATTTTGATGAAATTATGTATTTTTTTATTGAAATTTAACTTAATGTTGTTTTATTATTTCTAAAAAAAATAGAACGATATGAATGAAAAAAAAAATATGAAAATTTATAGTACAAAAGAGTATTTTGGTTAGTTCATCATAAAATTGAACAAAAATCTAACAGAGACTATCAAACGAAGTAGATATTGGACCACTGATAAAATTAGGGGTAATGATAATTTTTTAAATAATAAAAAATATTTATAATTATAGAAAAGATGGGAGGAGCTTTGTAAATTGTAATTTAGCCTTACAAGTAATAATGAATTATTGTTTGAATATTAAAATAAGAATGAGAAAGCAGACAGATTGAGATTGACAAAGAAAACCCGGTTCTATACGCAGCCCGGTTCACGATCAACCGGTCCACCTCCACCATTTTCTTCAATTCCAGTCTCCACCTTGGGCCTTTCTTGCCATTTGCAGAGCTCTGTGCAGGAGAGATGAGTGGGCACGACTCCAAGTATTTCTCCACCACCAAGAAGGGTGAAATTCCTGAGCTCAAAGAAGAGCTCAATTCACAGTACAAGGTCTCGTTCCCTATCTTGCTGCTCTGCGGTTCTTTTCTTTTTTTCTTTAAATGTGTCGTAATTGCGATTCGATCAACTGACTGGACGGTTCATGCCTTGTGAATTTTCTTATCTAATGCTTTATGTGTTAATATGCCTGTTCCCGGATTCATGATTTTGCTGATATCGCAATTTCTTTGTTTATTTGGTGTGGATTGAGAGGTTAGATCTAGTGTTTTGGTGGTATGATTTGCGAAATTGTATCGGTTTGGATTTCCATTGTTGTGACTGATTGGTTTGCTAATAATGCGACGTGATTTGTTTGTGTTGAATTATGACGAAGAATTGCTGAACCTCTGAAGCGATTGAACACTGTAAATTATGCTTTGGTAATGGATTGTGTGCTTTTCTTTCTTCTATGTTTCTCCCTTTATCCAGAGTGTAAGTATTTGATTATTTTTTTACCCTTTATGGAATGGAGATTTATATGTTTTTGTGGATTAATCCTATATGGTTGCAGGATAAAGAAAAAGATGCAGTTAAGAAGGTCATTGCTGCAATGACGGTGGGGAAGGACGTATCTTCACTCTTTACAGATGTAGTGAATTGTATGCAAACAGAAAATTTGGAGCTCAAGAAGCTTGTGTATTTATATCTCATCAACTATGCGAAGAGCCAGCCTGATCTTGCTATACTCGCAGTGAATACATTTGTGAAGGTAAAATATCAAACATAGGTTGTCAACAGTTGTATCTGTGATGACATTTTGAGTATTCGAATTAGCAAGTATGCTGAAAAGTCAAAACATCAGTCACCTGAGTTGGTTTTTGAGATGCCATATTCTTTCAGGTTATGATCAGCAAAATGCAATTAGTGGTTTTTTTTATATTTTTCCTGCATTGAGTGCTTATTCTATGTAAAATAGATCACCTTGCTTGGAGTTCAACAACTATATAGAAAGGAAAAAGGGGAGCTTTTAAGTTCTGTTACAAAAACTTATTCATACTCCCAAAAATTGATTGGAGGAAAAGTGGCTGCTTCTTCCTCTTTAAATAATAATATTAAAAAAAAAAATCTTTTGATCAATGACGAAAAGTCACTACCTTTAGAGAGTAAAATTTCATGTGTAACCTTCTTTTCCAGGATTCCCAGGATCCAAATCCTCTGATTCGTGCTTTGGCTGTGAGAACAATGGGATGCATTCGTGTTGATAAGATAACAGAGTATTTATGTGACCCATTGCAGCGTTGCCTCAAGGTGACCTTATGAATCTATCATCTGCCATCCTCCCCCCCCACCCCACCCAGTTCATCGTCTACAACAAAATCAATATCAGGGGGGGGGGTTGTATTTGGGTTTGTTTACAATGATGATTGTGCTGGATTAATTCTTGTCTTCTCCTTTTTGTTAGGATGATGACCCATATGTTCGCAAGACGGCAGCTATATGTGTTGCTAAACTATATGACATTAATGCAGAGTTGGTAGAGGATAGAGGCTTCCTAGATGCTCTCAAGGATTTAATATCTGACAACAACCCTATGGTTGTTGCAAATGCTGTCGCTGCTCTTGCGGAGATTCAAGAGAGCACTAGCAGAGCCATCTTTGAGATCACCAGTCATACACTTACAAAGCTTCTTACTGCTCTAAATGAATGCACCGAGTATGAATGCAAATTAGCTTGTTCAATAGTTAGACATAAACCCATAGCCATAGAACCCACCTCGCGCCCATGCCATGATATTTGTGAATGTTTACATGTATGGTGTTATAAGATAATGTTTATTTAATGTGGAATCTTAATCAACCATCAGTGGAAATAGGAGGTCCAAAGAACTGCCATAAATTCTCTTTATTGTCTTAGAATACGACCCAATTCCCATTGTTTTTCAAAATAATATGATAAACATTCTAATTTCTTGTCTTGTTGCAAAACCGAATTGATGATATTGGGAAAAGTCATAAGATTTAGGTCTTTGGATTATCCATTTTTACATGGAAAGTTTGCGTTTCAATGGCTAATGAAGCCGCATCAGCCAAGGCCTCCTTACCCTTCTATATTTGATTTTGTATGAAATGCCTGTTAACATTCATCTTGCCTATGATATTTGAAACAATTTGTGTTTTGGCTAATTCATCTCATTAGATGTTTACTTGTGATTTGCTTGATTACCAACTTTAGGTGGGGTCAAGTTTTCATTTTGGATGCTCTTTCCAAGTATAAAGCAGCTGATGCTCGTGAAGCTGAAAATATAGTGGAACGAGTTACTCCTCGATTACAACATGCAAACTGTGCAGTTGTGCTTTCTGCTGTAAAGGTGATAGTCCTGTCCCTCTATATGTTCTTTTTCCCAAAATGGTTACCTTTGTTCTTTTCACAGCATGTATCTGCTTTTTTCGTTCTCTCTTCCTGTTTAGGATTGTGGTCAGTTGTTTAATGGTAGCATATTGCTTAAGCATGTCTTAATGGACATTTTGGGATGATATTGCAGATGATCCTTTTGCAAATGGAACTGATTACCAGCACCGATATAGTCCGGAACCTTTGCAAGAAGATGGCCCCTCCTCTTGTGACATTACTTTCAGCAGAACCAGAGATTCAGTATGTTGCTTTACGGAACATAAACCTAATGTGCAAAAGCGCCCTACTATACTTGCCCATGAAATCAAGGTAGTTTAATGTAGTGTCGCCTCATGCACACAAAGTTGTGTTGCTTTTCCTGGAGTTGGTAATTCCAACATAGAGGCAAACTTATATATTATTGCCGTGTTTTCTCCTAAGGTGTTCTTCTGCAAGTACAACGATCCAATTTATGTGAAGATGGAAAAGTTAGAAATCATGATAAAGCTTGCTTCTGACAGAAATATCGACCAGGTAAGTTGAATTTTGTTAGTAGATTGCATACTCTGATTTGTGTTAAATGTAGTTTGTTCGATTATAATAATGCTCTTGTCGTATACACTTGCAGGTTTTATTGGAGTTCAAAGAGTATGCTACAGAAGTAGATGTAGATTTTGTCAGGAGAGCTGTTCGTGCTATTGGACGATGTGCTATCAAGTTAGAGAGAGCAGCTGAACGGTGTATTAGTGTCTTGCTTGAGTTGATAAAGATCAAAGTAAACTATGTTGTTCAAGAAGCTATTATTGTGATAAAGGATATATTTAGGAGATACCCGAACACGTATGCCATTGCTTTTTTCTTTTTACTATTTATTTTGTAACTGATGTTATGTGGTCATAATTCTTGTCATCTCAACATAACAATTTCCATTTCTCTTCAGGTATGAGTCCATAATTGCTACACTTTGTGAGAGCTTAGACACCTTAGACGAGCCAGAGGCAAAGGTGCTTTGAAGGACATAGACTCTGCTTTCTCTTTCTACATGCCTTTTTCCAAGAGGTGATATTTTGAGATTGTTGTCCTTATGCATCTTTCTTTACAGGCTTCAATGATTTGGATTATTGGTGAATATGCTGAAAGAATTGATAATGCTGACGAGCTTTTGGAAAGCTTTTTGGAAACATTCCCGGAGGAACCTTCCCAGGTCCAATTGCAGCTGCTGACTGCAACAGTTAAACTTTTTCTTAAGAAACCAACTGAAGGGCCGCAGCAGATGATCCAGGTATGCTTTGAAGCCTCCCATGCATCTTATGCATGACCCTCAAATGGTCTGTCTAGCCTGTGCCTGATCCACCTAATTTTGAGTTGATTTGAGTATGATTTTATTTCTTCATGCTCTTGTATTTACAAGGTACCATCCTTTGACAGGACACAACAGATGATTATTTGGATGTCAAATGAAAGAATTAAGGTCCTAAAGAAAGGAAGAACTAATATTGGTGAAAAGAAAAATTCACATTGAGTTTAGAGTTTTTCCTTAAGTTTTCCTCTTTTCAGTTTAAGATTGTAGGGATGATGGTAGTTCCAAGTCAAACCTGGACATGCCATGTTGGGGTGTGCTTCAAGACCATAAGTGGGTCTTATGTTTTGGTGGTTTGGACCCGGCCGTCCCCCACCCAGTTATTGTCATCCACCCATCTGGTACACACACACACACACACACACACACACACACACACACACACATATATATATATATATATATATATATATTCATAGGTTGATTAATGGATATTTTTATGTGATATATGTAAGTAAGGAAAAATATACATATATTGATTACCCATGTATAAAACATAAATATAATACTTTCATAAATTAAACTAAGAATGTGAATTCTAAGTACTTTATTTGAAAACAAGTTTTATACTTTCAGTAATATGTAAAAGAATGTCTGAAACCCTAGTTTACTGAGTTAATTCATAGGTAATACTATTATTTTCTCTTAATTAAAATTGGTGATGTTTTTCTTAGAAGAATAATTTTTGAATACTTGTAGAATTAAAGAATGGTCTAGTGGGTTGTATCCTTCTCCGTCTCTGGTCCACTATGGGCCGGGCCTGCCAGTTCTTTGGTCTCTATAAGTTGAGCCTTGGGTTTTGACAAATAAAACCTGTTGCCATCCCTATTAAGACTCAGGGGATTTGGTAACTTTTAAATTGTTGTTTAGAGTCATGGGTGCTTGAGAATGTTTAAGTTTTCAGAAATTCCTCGCATGAGTTTCGAGTTGGGAATTGTATTGGTCTTATCTTTGCTACATTTTCAGAACTTGACTAACTCTATAATTCTTTTAAATAGGTTGTTTTGAATAATGCAACTGTTGAGACTGACAATCCAGATCTGAGGGATCGTGCATACATATATTGGCGACTCCTCTCAACTGATCCTGAGGTATGCATGTAGTTCACAATAGTTCGTACTTTGTTAAAATCTAATTGCTATGGGTAAATAAGAGGTTTGGCATAATTACGAATATCCCTTATTATTTGAAAAATTACAAATACCGCCTCAAATGGAAAATAATTATGTCACCCGTAGACCGTGAGTTAGAACTTCCTACTTTAATGTTGTTAAATTTTTTGTCTAAAGAAAATGCTTGAGAAAATATAAAAAAATTTCAGGATCGGTGAAGTTAAATAGCCCTAGTCCATAAAAATATTTTAGAAAATTCAAAAAAGATAAAAAATTATAATGCATAATCCAAAAGGCATTTTTGTCAATTCACCAAAAAAATTGGATCGAAACCTAATAGCCGCTAACGCTTCTTGTAAGAGAGAAGTTAAAATCAGGGATATTTGTAACTTCCCAAAAGGAGATATTTATATTTATACCCTTAAGGGATGTCATTGTAATTTACCCAATTGTTGTTGCACAATACCCTTGCCGAGAAAAGGAAACCAAAAAAGTTAAAGAAACCAACTCCTGGGGATTAAAAGGTGAAGGAGGTTGAGTTGAGAGGCCTGTATTGTGTAACCTAATTATGATATTCTGCTCGGTTC
Source organism: Sesamum angolense (assembly GCA_034509725.1). Classification (NCBI taxonomy): domain Eukaryota; kingdom Viridiplantae; phylum Streptophyta; class Magnoliopsida; order Lamiales; family Pedaliaceae; genus Sesamum; species Sesamum angolense. Next base: position 4,577,021 of record JACGWL010000013.1, read on the forward strand.
AATGTTTAGCTTATTTCACTTCTTCCCCATGCATTTCAACTGCTTTGTCCTGACACCTGTACTACTCCACTTCGGATGAATGGGAGTAATCCATTGTTTGTTCACTTTATTTTCACACTGAAGTGCCCTGACTAAGGCGGGTAGTTTCTTGTTCAAAATTCAAATCTAGCTTGATTCATCCATGTTGGACTTTGCTTAAATGAGCCTCTGGTGGTCAACTTTTGAGCTTACATTTCTGATCATGCTGGCAGTGTCTCTAGGAATGGATACAACATTTATAGGGATAAATAAGTGTTTATACGTCTACCCATGCCTTTGTGACTATTGAATTCTCTTATCTTTCAGGCGGCAAAGATGTTGTTTTAGCGGAAAAGCCTGTGATCAGTGATGATTCAAATCAGCTGGACCCTTCTCTCTTAGATGAGCTTCTAGCCAATATTGCTACATTGTCCTCTGTCTATCACAAGCCCCCTGATGTGTTTATAACACGGGTGAAGACCTTGCAGAGAACTGAGGAAGAGTATTATCCTGATGGCGAAGGAGGGAATTCAGAATCACCTTATCATGCAGCTAATACTGCTGCATCATCACCAGCCACCACAAGTAATGCACAGCATCCTGCTGGAATGCAACCAGCTGCCGCGCCTGCAGCTCCTGCACCCGTGCCTGATTTACTTGACCTTGGTATGGACAATAACAACAGTGCCATTGTATCTGTCGATCAGCCTGCAAGCACTGCTGGGTATGTGCATTGGATTCTGCATTTTAGCTGCTATTTAATATGTCATGTTTAGGTACTTGTTTTTATATGATGAATGGGAGATGATTCATAAAATTGTATCGTTGATTGCAGACCTCCTTTGCCAGTTCTATTACCAGGGTCTACTGGTCAAGGTCTACAAATCAGTGCTCAGCTGATAAGAAAAGATGGCCAGATATTTTACAGCATGTACTTTGAGAACTATACTCAGATTCCACTTGATGGGTTTATGATCCAGTTCAACAAGAACACGTTTGGTCTTGCCGCCGGTGGACCACTCCAGGTAAATATTTGTTTTAATCATGTATGCTATTTCAGTTTTTGTCCTTTGTTTCTGAGCTGATATCTCATATCAATCAGATACCCCAATTGCAACCTGGGACATCACTAGCACTCTTCTGCCTATGGTTTTGTTCCAGAATATATCTCCTGGTCCACCAAGTACTCTTCTGCAGGTTGCTGTGAAAAACAGTCAGCAACCTGTATGGTATTTCAATGACAAAATTTCATTTCTTGTATTCTTTTCCGAGGATGGAAGAATGGAGCGAACAACATTCCTTGAGGTATGAAATTTACGAATCTCCTTGTGTAATGCTCCCTGGCTAATAAGTGATAATAGATTAGATGATTTTAATGCTTACAAGCTTTCTATTATTCTTAGAAATCTGAAAACATAAGTGAGCAGTAAATTCATTCTGTATACCCCAGTCTGGTATTCAGTAATGCTTGGGTGAGCACGCAATGCTGTTAGGTACTTATCATCTCTCCTAGACTTGCATTGGAGGTGCTAAAGTGTTAGCTTTTGATGAAAAATTCACTCCCTGACTCGATTACATTTCATTTCAAAAGTAGCACGAAGTTTAAGCTCAGATATGAAAAGTGAGATTTATGTCTCGGAGCTTTTCCTTCAATGCTAATGTTCAATAATAGTATTTGTCTCATATGAAGTTAAAGCATGGTACTCTTTTGGAAAGTAATGGAAATAGGGTACACTTTTGGACATGATTATGTCCTTAAAATAAAGGTACTTCTGGTAAGGTAATATGAGATAGCAATAAACTTCAAATCCTAAGAAATTGAGAGATTTAATTTCTGAATCCATTAAAGTTCGGAGAGTGGACGCACATTTCCTACTGATGCCTCATCTACCCTCGTAGAATGTGCTCAAATTATATGATCTGATCTGTCAGAGGAACTTTTGAAGCTTCAGTTAGGTATGCACCGTGCCACATTCTTTTAGGCGAAAACATTTATTAACCCTTGAAATACGCTTGCCTGCTGGAGAATCATAATTCACTGGGTGCCTTGTGCATCACAGGCCCAAGCATAATGGCGGATTCTTAGTCCATTTTCATTTAGAGATTTTCAATCTCACTCAAACTCTTTGCAACCATGAGGGTGTTTTAACATATTTATTCTGTTAAATAAGCCATCCAGCAATTACTTCTGGAAATTGATCATTTACACCTTTCAAATATGCAGACATGGAAATCTCTACCTGATTCAAATGAGATTTCTAAGGACTTTCCAGCAGTAGTAGTGAACAGTGTTGAGGCAACCTTGGACCGGTTGGCTGCATCCAACATGTTCTTCATTGCCAAACGCAAACACATAAATCAAGAGGTACTGTATCTCTCAGCCAAGATTCCTCGAGGAATCCCTTTCTTAATTGAACTTACAGCAGCAATTGGCGTCCCTGGCCTAAAATGTGCTGTAAAATCTCCAAGTACCGACTTGGCCCCGCTTTTCTTCGAAGCCATTGAGACTCTCCTCAAGGGTTACTAAGCTTGTTCATCCTTTACGCCTGATCCTCAGCGGGTCTACCTGGTTTTTCTTCCGGATATAGGTTTGTTATATTCTTGAATCTTTGGACAAGATATTGGAGTTCTTATTATTTGTTATTATTTAGTTTAATTTCCCATCTGTGAAGACCGTTATCAGCCTATTTTGTAGGCATAGAGTGTAGGCTCTTGTAAAATGATTTTGCTTGCTACACTGACATTGTATGATCGTTTTCAATATTTGCCCTTTTTCAGTTTATGAAGAAAATGAGCAGTTTCACTTGTAGTATCTCCACTCTCTTCTTAGTGTGAGGAAGTGTTGTTAATACTAGAAATCTGGTACAGTCGTCCACCGTCGTAACGTAAAATTAGCATTATATATATGGTGTTATATAATTTATATATTTATGAGAAAAAAAAAGTTTATTGAACAAAATCAGCGTACATTTTTTAAAATTATTAACTTTCTAACTTTATATTTTAATGATGAATGAGATACAAGGAGAAACAAAGATTTGAAACCATCACAAAAAATAAATATATCTTGATTGTAGGCAATATGTTAACCGATATTCATTAAATTAAGTAGGGAGAATTATACTCCCATTTCCTGAAATTTGTAATTACAAGTAGAATCCTTGATTTGGAAAGTTACATTTAGTCTTTTTTAAGTTTGTTTTCGTCTAACAAATGAGTCCCTTCGTTAGTCAAAATCCACCGAATTTGATGATATTAACAAAAAAATCAGAAAAAAAAAATTATATTTATACTCGGTTGACTTATTACTGATTTATTGCAGGAAGAAAAAAATCAAAATCCACCGAAGTTCTTCCAGTCACTACAGACAGGATCGCAAGGGTTTTAATGCTCAACAGCATGACAATGAAGAGCTAAAAATTGAAGTTATAATAAAGCTTGCCCAACAAACCCAGAAAGCGCACTTAGTGTTGCTCCATAGTAAAGTATAAATGAAAGAAACAGAAAAGTTGCACAGAAACAATCAACCAGGAGAGGAGGCAAGCAGGCAGAGAATAAAAGGATAGCAACTGGAAATCGGTGTATCAACAAATACTATTACATAGTAGAATTCCCAACTTATTACTTTCTGTACAAATTTATGCACTCAAAAGAAATCTTCAGACTCTAATTGCTAGACAAAAGCTGACCAAAACCTTTACCACAAACTCCTGCTGATTTAGAGCAACATGTAACCTAAAATTCGACCAACGACAGGATACAGATTAAACAAATCGGGGGCTTAAAAAACTGTGAAATGGGAAGGCGACAAAACATGGGTTGGAACTTAGAAGAGGATAATTAAACCATTAAAGCAGTAATGGTGCTTACTGGAAGTAGAGGAAAGCTAATATCTTCTTTTTTTTTGAAAAAATATTTATGTTTCATCTTTGATGCACACCACTCCGATGCCCCACCCAGACATCCATCTTGTCGCCTCCTTGATTTATACACAGGAAAAAGAAAGGAAAAAAAAAACCTATGTAGTATGAACTATCTGCCAAAAAATGTTCAAATTTTTCTTCAGACCTTTTTCTTTTTCTTTTCTGAATCTTCAAATTTTCACAAATTCAAAGTAAATAAATAACAGAAATCTCAATAGACAAAATGAACAAACTATAACTAATGCTGTGACTGCAGCTGGGGACAATACCGCCTGAGCAGGTTCCTTACTTTGCCTCGTTGAATTCAATTACAGTGTTTCAGTAGCTACTCCCCTATAGCAGGACTGAAAACCATTTCCTGCATTCAAGAAAACAATTATATTATTTTTAGTGCTTCCAAGGTTAACCATGTTTAGAAACAGACTTAGATAATCACAAAATTTACAGAAATTATGTAAACCTGATCACACACAGGACAGGTATCACTTCTTTCCATCCATTCAAGAATACAAGCAAGGTGAAAATGGTGATCGCATTTTGTGATGATTTTGGGTTCTCCGAATCATATTCTGCACAGGGAGTACAGAAGTGAAGTTCAATATGTCAGCATCAAATACACCAGAGGAGATTAGCAGCCAGTTAATTAAGAAGGTGGTAGATATTTATTGCACCTTCAAGACAAGTGGGACAGACATCCTCCTCATCTTGCAGTGGTGGAACCACAGGGTCTATGGATTTTTTAAGTTCACCAGACTTTTCATCCACCGGTTCTTTTGATGCTGCGAGCTCAATATTTATTTCGGCTGTTTCGTCAGAATCCAAGTTCTTTACCTTTGCCTCCAAGGTGCTGCCAGAGTTTGGGTCTTCAACAGACTCAGTGCTGGTGGTTTGCAAAACCACTTCGGTCTTATTTCCAATGCTTTCTCGGTTTCCTGATGGCGTAGGTGGGCGTCCTGCATATGTTTCATAAGGTATAGGTGCAGGAGGAGGCCGATAAGTGTCTGGGACTGAGGTATCTAGATTGGTATCAACCAAAAGCCCAGCAGAGAGAGCAGACACCGTTGCATGGTGAGAAGATAAAGGTTGACGTTCTTCTGACACTGGATACTAGAAGCACATCACCAAAATAAAAAATCAGATTATGTCCCGAAAAAGATTAGCAGTAGTACCAGAAAACATATGTACTGTTATGAAGACAAGCGAAGGAATCTAGTCATTACCTATTCTCATCTTAGTCTCATAATTCTGAGGAAACAAAAGCAGTGCACTCCCAAGAAAAGCATTGCTGGATTTCCTCACTATACTATCACTTAACAAAGGTGGCCAATCATCACTACATGAGGTAGTGGCTAAAGAGAACCTAGACTAGCTTCAGTCTATACTATTGCAACAACTCTAAAAATGGCTGCAAGATTTGCTGTGGAACTGGGTAAGCAACCAATAGCCTATCAGAAAGTCACACCAAATGTTGCCAGCAAAGGTAAGTTGGTAACAGACCCTGAACCAGACTACTGTACCCCCCCCCCACCAACCCCCACCCAAAAAAAAAAAACCAAAAAAAAAGAGAATCCACATGAAGAAACTAAAACAAGGATTGTGCATTGACTTCCAACTTTTCAGGGGTAACTGGCACCAGTAAACTCATATACTCAATTTATCATGCCAAACAGCCTCTCAGAGGTCAAATACAGCCAGAACTTCAACTGAAAAGTTGTGGAATCTCACTTCTAGTAGTTAAAAGATGCTTATTCATATTACCCTTCACCAATTTAAAAATGGTAAAGTATTCAGGATGATATCTGTCATGGAGAACTACCACACACAAGCACAATGTCCTAGGAATTCGGTAAAACCTTGAGTAGAATATACACTTCAATAGCACATCCTAAATACTATGAATGCTATGGGTGCTTATCTCCTTCAAGTGCAAAAAGGCACGGTCATTCTCTTTTGAATTTAATCATATTCTATGCATATGTCAACTTTATTCTCAAAATAGAGGCAGCTCCGGCATATAGAGGTATGGAATAAATTAAATTGAATTCCTCATATACAGTCAGAATTAGAATGGTATTCTTTTGTCACCAAAGTTCCTGAAACTCCTCACAGACCAATAGGCAATGTTAATTTCTGTCAGCTGAGGTTAGCTAGATTTATTCTAGAACTTCTCTCAATAAGATCAGTAGCCTAACAAAAGCTAAAGAACTGTTCTTTCATCAAAATGTTGATCATATCTTTCAAATCACGCAGGTTAAGATCTGGTAATGACCATGTTGGAATTAACTTGATTCCAGGTGAGACAGCATACTAGATCAATAAAGTGCAAGAAGAGTAAGAAATGACATTTGATCCTTAAAGTATAAACTGGAATTAGATTTAACTAACTGAAAATCACAACTGAATGGGGCAAGAGATATCACTCACATGTAAGAATCGCGGTGACCTATTAAGTTCAGTGCTCTTAGAGGCACAGCAACAACAACAGCCTCCCATCTCTATTTAATTATATTTTTATCCACCTCCAGCCACCTGACTTTGCTCATTGTTCTCTTCTCTAAACAAATAAGATGAGACCATAAAGTAGTGACAATAAGCAATTCACTTTCAAAGCTCCAACCAGATCACACATAATTGATGGGAACTGCTAACAGTTATACAGTCATCAACCTCTTCAGAAAATACAATTCTGCCAGACGCAATCACAAAAGTGCAAGATTTTCGGAAGAAGTTAACAAGAAAAAAGAACAGTTTGGCAATAAGAATTTGAAAACCACATCGATTAGACAAACTAAAAAGCAAAAAATGATGGAAATTTTTGACAAATTAATAAAGTACGAGTATCTCAACTTAAACAGCATGCAGATGAACAGGCTTTAGGTAGAAGAATATATGGCAAAAGGAATTATTCAGGACATCCAAATGTCAGTTTGCTACATAGACATGGCAAATTTTCCATAAACTATATCTGAGAGACTGAAATTGGATAAAAGACAACACCGGTTCATTTAACTTTTGATCAATCTACTGTAATATAACTTCAGAACGGAAAAAAGTATTGAGTGGTTAACCACATTCAATATAGGCACTTGTTTTTCTGATTTGGTTCTATTATGACTTTCTTCTATGTTCAATAAGAAATTAAATGTTACTTCAATCTCTTGTAAGCACCAACACAATCTAACCTACAAAGTTAACTATGTTTTTACTGAAACCCAATGCAACATCAAATCCTTTCCAGGGTCATAATTTTGTGACACAGTGCTGAGTGAGGAGGAGCATCAACCCCACCCCACCCCCTTTCATCACTTTTTCCATTATGTCACAGCTACTAATAATCAACACAATCCCAATGATCATCTTCGTTTCACCAATTCTTGAATAACAAAAAACGTCATCATATTATACTTATTAGCCCCGCAGAGTGACCAGTCCCACCAGCTCGTGAAGTGTGTTTTACACACACATGATCAACATAATTCCAATAAGCGAAAATTGCACAATAGATTGTTTATCGAATTTTAAATGAATCACACAAGCACAACCATACCAATGAAAGAAACCAGAATACCAGATTGGTCAAACCGATCTAAATATAGCTTAAATTACACCCCGAATATCAATTCAATAAAACCCGCAAAAACACAACTGCACAATCTTCAGTTAAACTACAACAAAAAATCACTAATAACTGAAAAACGCAGATTGACTCCCAAAAGTCCCTTGTATCTCTCTAAAAGAACAAAACAAACAAACAAACATAAGAAGAAGAAAAAAAATCAAGGCATCCACAGCAGTTCTCTCAATGAAATTTCCAAGAGCCGCCACACACAGACAGAATTATCCATGGATTTAATCACAGCGAGCGCATTCAATAAATCTTCGAAGCTACAATCAGCTGTAAACACTCAGCATACAAAATCAAAAGTCAAGAACAGAAAAGCTAATCAAACAAATTCAATCCGTCAATCAAACTCGATACAAGCAGTTTTGCTCAGCATAAGCCAATACTCAGACGTGTAGTCCCCAGAAACGCATACAGTAGCATACATACAGCCACAAAGATACACGTACAGGCGTGCGTATCTATACCTCTTCGTTGGAATTGATTAACAGAGACCTCTCTGTGTTTGTGTACGAGAGAGAGAGAGAGAGAGAGAGACTTTTACTGAAAGGAGAGCGACCTGGAAAGTTGCCAAAATGTGAGAATAATATTTTACATAATACAAAATAGTATTATTATAAATATATTTTTCAAATATTACTCAAACTGGTCCACTTTTTTTGTTCTCAAATATTACTGGACTGTATGCACTGACTACAACTTCACCCAACCAATTCATAATACACTTAAAATTCTCATTCAAATAAGATTTTATCGAATCAAAATAATTACGGGTACACTTAAAATTCTAACTCAAATTATATTTGGCAGAATCAAAACAGTCACAAAGTAAATACGATACACTTGTTATGTGATTGGTCGTATTTTTGAAACTGTACATCAATCACACTGCAAATGCACTATACTTCCCATATAATTGGTTCAGGTCTTATCAAACCTAATTTTGGTTTGAATTTCCCCTCGCAACGACAAGTGACCTTCAGTCTGATAGTTGTGCGTTTGATTTTCTCTATAGATATAGAAATTATACTAATGAGTAATTTGTAAGTACTTATATAAACGATTTATAGTCTATTCTCATGAAAATAGTGGTGATTTGAGTCAAAATTATCCAAACTGTTTGTATAATACCTCCTTTTCTATTATTTTTTGGGAAATTGGCGAAAAATTCAAATTCTATTCCCAAATAAATACTTATTTAGGTAGGAGATGTATAATAAATTTAAAAATTGAAGGAAAACTCTATAATTGAAAGAAAAGCTTTCCAAGTACTCCTTCTTTTTTTGCTATGTAACTTTAATAAAAAAATATGATAATAGACTTAAATTAGTTTTTCCAAACAATCCTTATATGTATAGTAAAAAATAAGGAATAATCACACCGTTTTATCCTAAGATTTGGTGTGATTACATGTAATAATTTAATAATTGTAACAAATAGATCCCTCTATTAGTAAAAATTTACTGTATTTGCTGATATTAACAAAAAAAATTAAATGAAAATCCTCATTTACCCATGTTGACTTACTACTGATTTACTGTATGTCATATATATATATTTTCCTAACCAAATACCCCATATATCTTCATGGGCTCATGCATGTGAGGAGGTATATTGTCATCTTTATAAAGGTAGTTTGATTAGAAAAGGTTATGTGAGTTGCAATAAATCAATAATAAGTCAACTTAAAAATAAAAATGATTTTTTGTTCAATTTTATTTTTCTAATATCAACAAATTTGATGAATTTTAAACAATAAATGAATATATTTATTAAATAAAAACAAACATCAAAATGCTCAATGTGATTTTTTAAATTATAAAGAAATTATATATAATTACACTAAATATCAAAAAACCACGGTGCGACTATCCCGAAAATCAACATTAAGGTCACCTTTAATTTGAATTATTAGTTAAAATATTTGACTTAATTATTTTTTATTTATTTTATTTTGAATGAATCAGATATTGATAGATAAAGCTCGTTACTATAATTTATTGTAGCTGGATTGCAATTCTAAAAGGGCAAAAAAAATTAAATATTAGGTGGGTGTAGAGGTAAATAGCAGATGCCAAGGGAATATTTTGTACATCAGTACATGTCTTCATGATTGGCAGTCTTAATAAAATAATGGTTGTGTGATACGCCAGAGCATGAGGAATGGTGGACTCGCGCGGAATGGACGGCCACAAGTGTAATTTTGGGATCAGAATTTATGTGCGCCATCGCCGTCGCCATCGCCATCGCCATCACCATCACGCTACCACCGAGTGGGTGGCTGCCCTTCTAACAACCAAACTCTCTTTGGCCCCTCCACTATTAAGGCAGTGTTTGGTATCAATTTTTATTGTTATCTATACTAAATCAGTATCCGTATTAATATTAAATATATATATATATATATATATTCACAAACTGTAATTAATGACGCCGCCTCATTAATTTTTTATAGTTTAAAAATATCTTTCAACTAATAGAATAATTAATTTAATCAATAATGTGTATGTTGGTAACAAATATTTATTTAGGAAGGTAAAAGAGTAATTTTCATATATATATATATACAAGACACACACTAAGTACATACACCCCACCCCACTAAATAATTTTCAATACCATTATAAATATTCAAAATATTATTTTGTATAGCAAATTACTATTAATTGATTTGACAACATAATACATACTCTCTCTAAAAAATTATCTCTAAAACCTAATTTCACCACTTGTGCCGAGGGTAAAATTTCTATTTCATCTTTCTATTAAAATCACAACCACATCAATCAACTTCCCATGTTTTAATAAGTTAGTTTTATTTTCTTTTTTTCTTTATTTGTATCTTTTAATATAATACATTGGTTTCTATATTTGACTTTTATTTATAATATAATTTAAAATCTGAAAGATGTCAATTAGAAAAAGAAAACCACTCCTTACTCTTCCACTCAAATTTGGCGAATTGTGACGCTGCAACACTAACATTTAAATTATTAATTATTCTTTAAATATTTATACTAATATAACTACTTATTTATTTTAAATGGTACAAGTCATTTTTTACGTGTCAATCTTCACTCTCATTCATATTTATTACTCATTCTGTTTTTTTATTACATATTGATTTTTGTTCTTGATACATATTATCGTATTTATCTGACTAAATGCGCGCAATTCTTCAAGCTACGATGCTAGTTTATTAAAATTTCAAATGAGAAGTACGGATTTTTGTTTTTGTTATCAATTCTTTTTATGAAAGAATCAAAATGCAACTGGATTAGCTGATGTAACTTGCATTTATTGATTTAGTCTTTGAATTCTATTTAAAAATGGGTCCAATAAACTTTTTTGAAAGATGGCAAAAAATCCCAAGCATGGAATTCGAAATCGAGTTTGATCAAATTTGAGCTAATTATATAACAAATATAATACACTCACATATGATTATTGTATAATTCAAATCAATCACATAACAAGGGTATCGATGTATTGCACCTGTTATATCATTGATTGGGTAAGAATTTCGGCAGTGTTACAGTCTACACATGAAAATGGAGAAGCCGAGAGGCACAATATTAATTGGCTGAATGAGTCATAATATAAGGTTAGGAGGGTTCAGTTCAGATCATGGAATGAGTTACACTCACACACACACACACACACACGTACACACACACACACACTGGTCTCTACATTAACAGTTCGATAATTAGAGGTCAACTAACTAATGTTAGGGTGCATAAGGGTACCTACTACATACATTATATATTACAGGAAGTGAGCCAATCTGACTCTCTGTACTCAGTCTCAAAAGCTCAATCTTTGCCGACTGATCGCAGTCTCTTGGCCGCACGAATGAATTCCACGATCACTTGTACCTCGTCAACTTTCTGCAGTACCAAAAGGACCGGGCATTAGATACATTCTCCATTATAAATAGATTGAAGCAGTTTTGAACGGCTTGGGGTGAGGTTGAGTTCAAGAGAGTAGACCTGTGCAGAAAAATGCTGCTGGACGACGTTAACCAGTTGTTCCTTTGTAGGGTTAGGACTAATATTTGCCTGCATGTGTGGTTGAGAAGCATGAATTCAGTAAATGATCAGAATTTGATGGGAAATAGAAGGAAAGAAGGATGAGGAAAGAAACACCCACAAGATGGAAGCTTCGCCAGTATCTCCATAATGATCCAGTGCCAAGCTTTGCCAAGTTCACTCTCTGTAAAAGAAGCATATAAAAGTCACCATCTAAACGGAAAATTTTCCATCATAGAAATGAATACCAATGAGTTGTAGGTAACAAATTTGAAGAGTCGAAAGCAATAAAATTGCGAAACAACCAAAAGAGAAATAAATTGCAGAAGGCATTGGGCTGGTGTTGTCTGATAGATTGATAAAAAACCTAGCCAAGAACATTAGATCAAGTATTCGACTCATCAAAACAATGTAAGTATCAGAAAACCTAGTCATGATACCACCATTTACATAAAAGAAGAGAGAACAACTGCATGCTGAAGTGTTTCAAATGAAGATATTTCATCAAGATGAGGATCTAAACAAGCATCATCGCAAAAGCACTGATACATGGATGCAGGTTATGTAAATCTACTCTCTCAGCGGATTAAACTGTCATCTTCTTTCATTGTGCTTACCAATTGTGTTGCATGAGATTTGGACTGAAATTCTCTGCAGCTACTACGATTCATTGACTTTGTGGATGCTGCAGGTGGAAACCATGGCCTAGCATACCGAACTCTTGGTTTGCTTATCTTGCCGAAGTGAAATCCAGAAGCTGTTGAAAGAGAACGTATAAAATACTTCAAAAGAAAAAAGCTAATACATGATCATTGCTCATTGAAGGCAACCAAAAACTGAATAGAGCATACTAAGGATATTGCAGGAACAAAAACTATAACTTACAGAAGCGACGGTGCTCCTTGTCACCAGTATCAGAGCCACTGCTAGAATCATCAAAATCATAATCATCGTCGTCTTCATTTCCAGTAGGAGGTTCTAATACACTTAAGGCGTTCCTTTGAAGCTTAACCTCAACGCCATTCTTCAATACCTGTCCATTATATCACAGATATTAGCAAACAAGACACTGGAAAGTTCTGGGAGGAAAGAGGAAGAAACAGAAGAAGACAAATTTAACAATGAAAATAAAAACCTATGATGAGAAGAAGATTGCTCGAAAAAAGTGGCTTAAACTTTCTTCAGAAGCACATTCACTAAACAGCAAAGTGAATCAAAGAGAAATCCCCAAGTTTTTGGTTCAATAATTTCAGCTATATATTGCATTTCGAAGTTTTAAGCCATTTCCGATTCTAGCTCTTTTTTACTACTCCTTGTATCAAGAAATACAAATACAAGTGAGTTTTTAATCCGTTCTGGATATTGAAATTTCTGGAATCATTTTAGCCAGTTAGACAAGAAGACAATGATCAAGAGATTCTCTAGTCACCAGTTTCTTGCCCTAATTTGTTAGCGAAAGGACTTTAAGATTGATAAAAAGTTGCTTCAAAAGAGAATAATAACTCTCTATTCAGTCTAACCTTTAAATTAGCTTTACTCTCCAAGACCATTACACAAGAGATTCTACTTGCATAGAAAACTATAAATAAATCCTTTTACCTTAGAAGAAGTACAGTTAATTGAACCCTGAAGTATAGAATCATATCAACAATAGAATCTTTGTCAAGCGAATAATTAAATGTACCCAACAACTCAAGTTAATCCTTGTATACAAAACAATTTACTATTAGTTACTGTTGAATGTTGCTTTTCCTAAGATTCCACCTGGCACATCAGAAAAGATTAATTTGTTAATCCCAAAAAAAGTCAAAAGAAACAGGACAATTTGAACACCTGATGTTAGCTCACAACTGATCCAAGTATTAAAAGGAACTAAATAAACAAGATCAGGATGATGGTGATATACCAGCCAATGCCAACCGCCAAGCCCAACGGCCTTCTTGACGACACCTTGCAACCCCACCAAAACACTCTTTGTTCTGTTATTGCCAGTCACAATAACCTTTGTATGCCTTGGAAGAACAGACAGCTCTTCATCGCCGCTTTCCTCGCGGAAAGGTGATAAAACCCGTGACGGGCATGATTCAGTCTCCAACATCTCACTATTGGACAGGCCTAATTAGCAGCAACTAGCAAGTGTACCACCAATTCTTTTCCTTCCAGATCACTTACACCCAAAACACTACATCTAATGTGAACCCTCTATCCCTTGTACCCAGAATTCTAATCCAAGTTTTATAGGAAGTCAGTTGAGTAGAAACTGATGCAAAGCTTACATTTCAGCCCCACAATGCAAAAGAAAACCAATTTTTCGCATTGGACCTCCTTTTTTTTTTGGGTATTCTCCAAACAAGAATTTCTTGATTTAATTAATCTTCAGAGTAGTACACAGATTGAACATTGCCCATTTCTGTACTAGCTTAGCCAGCAAAGTTCTTCACTGCAAGCAGAAACTTCAAGCTCCGGCCTCAGAAACAAATTCCTGAAAGTGACAGGGAAAATTCTAAGGGTGAGTCATGAAGACATACACAGCCTCGAGCTATCATATCTGAGCTTTGAATCTGCAAGTTTCATTTTAGCTAGACGATAAATTTGGAATTGTTTATAGGTTCTACATGTACAGTTTGTGTGAATTTTAAATGTAGTGCATTGAATTTCCTAAAATCACGGGCTGAGTTTGATAGCAATAAATGATAGTAAAATTAAAAAGTAGTCTCTCTCTCTCTCTCTCACACACACACACACACACACACACACAACACAGACGCACAGCGAGACCCTAACCCCTCACCCCTCAGCCCCCAAAACGATTTCTGAATTATACCCTGACAAGCTAAAGCAGCTTCTCTTATAATAATTTATAATAATATTACAAATCACTTTCTGCAGAGACATTTTCATTTATCCATATTATAGATCTTTGCAGCAAAAGAATAGCCAAGAACCTTATGTAATTCGAACTTGAATCAAAGAAAAAGAAAATACCACAAAACCACTCCAAAAATTTGTCCAGATCCACCTTAACCATCGATCAGAAACCTAAGCAGGACTTCAAAAGAACAGAATCATGAGAATTAATGTGTTCACTTTTTTACACAAAACCTCATTTCTGACAAAACTATTCCACCAGCACTTCAAATAGGAATTTCAACTTAAAAACTTAAATTCGTTTCAAATTCCACTAACTTGACGTACACTAATCAACAGAATCACAAAATAGTCACGGAATGCCGAACTTTGACCAAACAAAAACACACTCACTTACCACTTCAAAAAAGAGAGATAAAATATATATATATATATATATATATATATATATATATATATATAAACACAAAAACAGATCAAACATGGAAATTTTCTCCGCATACAATATGCTCATTATGACATTTCAAAAAACTAGCATTACCTGCCCTGTACGGACAACCAAATCTCCGCTCTAGAGGGAGGAAACAACGGACACTTGCAGTCGAGGAAGACGAAAACTAGCAAACAAACAACAGAGGAAAATGCAAAAGGGAGTTTCAAATTTCAATGGCGAGTAGTTACTGTTGAACTGAAGAGAGAGAAAGTGCGTGTGAGTGTGAGTGTGAGTGTGAGAGAGAGAGAGAGAGAGAGAGAGAGATGGGAGCACGCAGTAAATGCATACTAACTGCCATGGGAATGGGGATTGGGGAACAACCTGCTACTGCTAAATTGCAGTGGCTCGTACGGTCGCTGCTGCTACTTTTGTCCATTCTTTTACCGGCTGAACAGGTGGTAGGTTGCACCAGCTCGGCTTAGCATGAGAGCCGCGCTGGTAAGTTTATCCTTATCCGCTTGCTCTGGATAAAAATCCTACTTGTCAGATTTTACTTTTTAAGGCTACCAAGTACAGTTGTTTGTGTAATTCAATTTTTTTTTTTTATTGGATATTTATTCTTTTAATTAAGGGATAATTACATTTATATCCCATCATCTATGACATATTTATACAAAAATATCCCTATTTTTTAGATAATTCAAAATATCAATATCACTTATACAAATAACCTTTTATTTTTTTTGAAAAATTACACAAACACCCCTAAATATGTTAGCATCTTACACAAACTATCCCTATTTTTTTACTGTCAGGGATAGTTTCTGTAATTACACAAAAAATAGGGGTGATTTGTGTAAATAGACCATAAATCAGGGGGTGTAGATGTAATTATCCTTTTAATTAATTAGTATCACTCAAAAAAGACTCAATGTCAACCGATGAGAATTTATTCGATTGATAAGATTGAGGTCTCACAATTAAAAAATTGCAGACACGAGTCATATGAATGTGAATTTCTTGTTTACTATTTTATTTGAGTTTTTGATGTATTGCATCAGCATTTGAACTGAAAAATATTGAATGATGTAATAAATAATTATTAAAAAAAAACAACTCACTACCAAAATATCATGGTTCATAATTACTTAAAATTGTTAAAATCGAATGCCATATCAATAATGTGAATTCAAATAATTGCAAAGATTTTGGTGATATTAAATGCGCATTTAATTTATATTTATCTCTCAACAAATTAAAATTTTAACCTTTTTTAGTTGGATAAAATGATGGGTTATTTCATAAAATACGTCAAGATAATTAACTTTATCAAATACGTTAACAATTTCATAATGAATACATCAACGAAGGTATTAAATTACAAATTACTACGTAAAAAATTCATCCAAAAAAATTATCTAGTGAAAAGTTTTGAGTTTCAACGTCACCATTGAGGCAAAGGCCTCGTCAGCAGTTAAAATTTACTTTTGATAGACTTACAATATAATACCCCTATAGATCGAAATCATTGTATAAAGTTAAAGACAATCCCAATCCTTGTTTCTCGACTCCGTTAAATTTTAATCCCATATTTATTTGGAGTAAATAAAGCCATAAAATCATTCAAGATTTTTTCATTATTTTTATTTCATAACCCAATTTTCTTGTAATCAGCAATTTTAAATGAGAATTGTTTATGTTATTATAAGGATAAATTACAACGAACTTTTTTAAAATTTGTGATAATAACAAATACCCCATCATTATTTAAAAAAAAACAAATACCCCCAAAAATAATGATCGTCTAACAGATCCCTTCTCGTCATAAACCGTTGTAAAGGGGAATTAGTCATATGATCGTTAATTTTAAAATGTATTTCTAATTTTTTAAATAACAAAGAACTATATTATAATTATGATAAATTTTAAAAAATTCCGCTATAATTTACTTTATTACAATCATAATCTTACCTAAGATTGTGTTATCCTCTTATTTTGTCCCTTTCTTTCATACCAACCAACCAGTAACATAAGATTTGAATGATCATAACAAACTTTACCTAAAGCCTAAAGGACAATAATGCTCTCATTCCATTCCAAGTAAAACCCAATTATCATTACAAACCTTTTAGTCTTTGACAAATTGACATTACTACTCATTTCCCCCTTAATATTTATATGCCCATAAAATTTGTAGCAGAACATAACTTGACCGAATCAAATTAATCACATTATAGATATAGTTTAATTGTCACGTGATTAATCAATTTTCTTGAACTATACATCAATCACATAAAAAGTATATTACACTTACTATATAATTAGTTCAAATATAATTAAATTTAATCCGAATTAGAATTTTTCTTATATGCCATTTGAATCTACTGTATAGTGTGTTATTAGTTGAGAGATGAAAACAAACTATAACCATTGAATATTTGTATCATTATGGAAAATTTTGTGTTTCATATAAAGTATTTATAACATTATTACTATAAGGGTGTGTTTGGATTGATAGACTTGGATTTGAATGAAGGAATTTAAATGACTCTATTTGAATGGAATTTGAAATCCAACCATATTTATCAAAACTTAGTTCAAAATTAAAATGGAATGATTTGAAATCTTCACATTTAAAATTATCCAAACATGTCCAAAAAATTTCTATAAAGGATTTGAAATCCATAATCTTCAAATCCTTCCATCCAAATGCAACCTAAGAGAATAAATTGCTTGCACCCCTTGACACCTAATTGTTTTCCAAATTGTCTCGCAATCAATGAGATAACTTTTGCCTGTAATTTATAATGTGGTTGATCGCACTGCTTAAATTGTACATCAATTATAATGCAAGTTAAAAGGGCAGAGAAGGACGGTCATCATAGTGACTATCTTCGGATATTCCCAAATTAAGGAACCGCTATGTTGTAAAGTATCTGGTTTGAGTAACACTTATTATTCAATGGTCGAGCTCGTCGCTACAGCCCCGTCAAAATGCAAAATAGACCAAATATCTCCTAATAATTAAAAGGGATGTTTGCAATAATGTCTACTTTTATAGCAGAAATAAGTTGTAAAGAAAATTTATAAGTTAAGTAGTAGTAAAAAATTATGAGTGATTGTAAATAAAAATTAAAAGTAACAAAAAAAAAAAAAAATGAACAAACACTTATTTTAAGCATTTTCTTGTTTATAAGTAAAAAAAGAGTATTTTTGTTTTATAATATTTACTTTTGAAATGCTTAAATTAAATTGATTTTAGCCAAAAGTTGTAATCAACTCTCAACCAAATTTTGCAACTTATTAGTAAACCACAAGCATTAAGTTGTTTTTTTCAAACACTCACTTCAATTTTTTTTTTCACTTTTTATTTTAATTTTCAATCATACCAAGTTTTTACTATTACTTAACTTACAATATTTTCTGTAACATATTCCACCACAAAAGTAAAATTTATAAAAATACCCCTTAAGTATTCATAATTTGACTAATAAACCATTGAAGTTGGTAGAGATTGCTTATATCTTTTTTCTTAATTCAAATAAATTAAACAATTCAAAAAGTCGAATTTTCAACTTATTTTAAACTCTTATAAACACCCGCAAAATCATATATCTACTGCTGCAACTGTAAGTAAATTCACATTTATTTCCGAACCCACTTTATAGAAAGACATAGCTCGTTCCACTTCGACCGTCATCTTAAAATACAGACTAACTAAAAATTAAAATGAAAATAAATGTAGAAAGTAAAAATTCTTAAATGCCACCAAACATTTATAATTATTGGAAGGTAGGAGAGCTAAGTAAGTGACAAAAGGCCCAAAAACCATAGTGGGAGAGGACCACCTAATATTCCGTGATGACGACGCCCATCTCTTTGTACCATCCATCTCCGACACACCTCTCCAACGCTCCAGATCTTTTCTCCCTTTTCCCACTTTTGCCCCCCACCAACGGATCTCCATCAAGGGCAAAAAGGGTAACTCTCATTTCGGCGCCGAGTCGAATAAGCTGAAGACGGGCGGCTCGTGGTCGATAGCGGTTTTCACACACGACAAAGGCAAGGAGGAAGTACACGTGTCCAGTACAAAGATGTCGGATCTTATCCTTGCGAACAAGAGATTTTTACTCCCTTCGTACCCGAAAGAGCACTCACGTTTTAGGGCAAATTTCAAAAATTAAAAAATTTAAAATAAAACTTTATTTTTTAGATGCTAAAAAAAAAAGGGTAAATTACAATAGATTTTTTTAAAATTTATAATAATTATAAATATTTGTTGATGTTTGAAAAATTATAAATACCCTAACAAATACTTATTTATAACAACTCATTATAGCAGGACATTTGTTAAAATATTCGTAATTCTTTTTAAATAATAAGAGGGTATTTGTAATTAAAGTAAATTTTAGGGGAGTCCATTGTAATTTACCATAAAAAAAATAGACTTGATAATTTGAACCATGTAAATTATGTTTAGGAGTGTACGCACAAGTTGTGCGGATTGCGGCAATTTAGGTAGTTTTTCAATTTGCAATTTTTAAAAAGTTATAAAAGATTCAGTTCATAATTTAAAAGAGTTGGAGGCCCAACTGAAGATGGGCCGAGCCCAAATGATTAGGCTATCTGGAAAAGAAAAAAAAAAAGCCCATTTAAGAATAAAAAGAGATTGAGAAACATTATTAAAGAAGTTGCAATTTAAGCCGAAAACCTCTGAGCTCAATCCCCACTTTGCTCATTCATGTCTGAACCGCCTTGACATCACTCCTCTCTCTCTCTCTCTCACACACACACACAGACACGCACTAAAGTATACATACATATGTACGCTCGACTTGTGTGTATATATACATAGATTATATATATTTATATATTTCAGCAGAGTTAAATAATTTAGAAATAAACGTAGGAGGAGGAGGAGGAGAAGAGGAAAAATCAAGAAGCATGTCTTCCCCAAGCAAACGGAGGGAAATGGATTTGATGAAACTGTAAAATGACTTGAGACTTTTTGTTCTCTGTTTTAGTGAATATTCTTCTTGTTTTTGAATCGTATGTCCGTGTTTCTTTTGTTGATTTGTGATAGGATGATGAGTGATTATAAGGTGGAGATGATCAATGACGGAATGCAAGAGTTCTATGTCGAATTCCATGGACCCAAAGACAGTAATACTTTCCATAAAAATCCCACTTTTTTTGTGCTGCTTATGATCTGTTATGTATTTGTTCGGAGTTGGGCTTGGTTTAATTTCTTCTTCCTCTTTTTTCAATTTTTTTTTTCTTTATTGTTTTGGGCTCATGTTTGACTTGTTGGGACTTGATGATTGAGCTGAAACTCAGTGATAAAATTGATGAGATACTGGTCTTTTAATTCATGTTGCGTTTTGGACAGAACTTTGGTAACTTGGAGCTTTGCTTGTTTGTGGACTTCTTGTTATTCTTCTTCAATGTTGAAAGTCATTGGTTTCTATTTTTTTTATTGATATTGGGAGTTGGACGAGGGTCATTTCTCTCTACTGTAGAATGGCTAAGATTGTGCACATTCTGCTGGTTTTAATACATCTGGTGTCAGGCTGAGAGTTCATTCTGAACTTGGGTTTCTGGATCACTAAAATTTGCTTGTTCTATCAATTTTCTAGATGTGCCAATATAGGTGTTCGGTATATTTCTTTATGATAATGAAGTGCTTTAGTTAATTGCTTTTCTATTGGGGCCCTCTTGGCAAATTGTCTGTGACAGGTCCTTATCAAGGAGGTGTTTGGAGGGTAAGGGTGGAGCTGCCAGATGCTTATCCGTATAAGTCTCCTTCCATTGGTTTTGTCAACAAGATTTACCATCCAAATGTTGATGAGATGTGAGTGATGTACATAATGTTGATGGTATTTGCTCATTGTGCTATCGGATGCTTGTTTGAGCAACAATATCTGAGTTCTGATGATTCTGTGCATTGTGCTGCAGGTCTGGCTCTGTTTGTTTAGACGTTATCAATCAAACCTGGAGTCCCATGTTTGGTAAGTTAGTAGTTTTAGCGCTTTCTGAATAAGAGTAAGTTATTCTTTACCAGGGTGTTTTCGCTTCAGTAGATCAAGAATGATTGTTCCATTAGTTTGATTGAGTTGTTTATTTCTTTACAGACCTTGTAAACGTGTTTGAAGTGTTCCTTCCGCAACTGCTTTTGTACCCTAATCCGTCAGATCCTCTGAATGGGGAGGCAGCAGCTTTGATGATGCGTGATCGCAATGCATATGAACAGAGAGTTAAAGGTAGCATTTTACTAAGCAATATTAACGAATGTTGGTTTTGAGATTATTTATATGTGTTATCCGAAACTTTCAAAAGGCTTCACCCTAATAATTCTACTCTTGTGCATGTCATATAGTAGTGAAATTAGAAATGAAATTGCATTATCCATTTATTCGTTTTCTCCAAAAGTTCAATCCTGCTTTCTCTTGCCATATTGTGACTAGAGGCACTCAGTGTCTCAATTGCCATGAGGTATATGACTTGGTTTACCTAAACATTCATTGGATGAGTCTTTATATGATTTACAGAAACCTGTGGTGTTGGAGATCTTATTAGTTTCTACATTCATCGTATTTCAATGAG
Source organism: Sesamum angolense (assembly GCA_034509725.1). Lineage (NCBI taxonomy): Eukaryota > Viridiplantae > Streptophyta > Magnoliopsida > Lamiales > Pedaliaceae > Sesamum > Sesamum angolense. The sequence continues at coordinate 4,598,519 of JACGWL010000013.1, forward strand.
TATGGAGGTTTTTGTGAATTGCTTTCTTAGTTTCTAACATAAAAATTACCCATTTTATTGGTAATATATCTATTATTGGCATGTGTTGCCATTAGTTCTTAACCCAGATGTCAAAATTTTGGGAAGTATTTTGCATGGATTAGTCTGTAGTTTTTCTTGACCAAATAGTGAAATAGAACTCTTTGTTTTAGCATAATTTTGTACAGAGTTTGGGAACTAGTTTTGTTTTGTTCCCTATTCACGTAAACACGGATCATGATGCTGTAACTTTCCGTTTATCTTTAAGATGTCACTGAACTCTTAGTTTCATCTGAAATTTAGTATCCAACTTTTGGTTTCATCATTTTTCCCTTTTTCTGAATTATGTGAGTTTTCTAATATACTGGTTGGCAAAATGCTTTTGTAGTGCATTCAATTACATCTAGTGTGGAAATGCTTAGAGGCTTTTTGAACAAAAGGAAAGTGATGATTAGGGTTTAGATTAAGTATTGTCTTGGAAACCTTCAACATCGGACCCTCACGTTGGCCACAAAGAAGCGGCAAGTTTAAGTTAAGATCTTCCAATTTTACGAAATTCCAGTTTGAAGTATTTGGAATGAGAAGTTGTTGGTGATAAGTTCCATTTTGAGATGAACCTAAAAAGATAAATCACATATGGATTGTTGTCTGCTGGGTTTTCAGCTGTAAGTTCACTCTCCACCTGTTCCACTGGATATATTTTGTTCTTGGGAGCGTATTCTGGCTACTGTACTTTGTGGAAAGTTCTGACTATGAAGCATGTTTTATATAATGCTAAGGAGAAAAAAAGTTAGGGACACTATCCTTCCAGTAAGTCTATGTTTTTCTGGATATTTTCAACCTGTGTCCAACAAGCAGTCTGTTATCAAAAGTCAAAAGAGTAATGTAGATGAGTTCATGGCTGGAAAGGAGATTGTTGCCAGTCTGAGAAACTCTGCAGTGTTAGTGGGGGTTGGGAGCGATGATCAGGGTTGGAGGCTATGCCGTACTGGCTGGTGAAGCGGAGAGAAGAAAAAGCTGATTGAAATTTCACCCCAGTATTTGGATCTTTCGAATAAGAAAATTAGGATTTTGGAAACTAGAACAATTTTTCCATGGAATAGGGTGCTTCATTGTTTGGCATCCAGCAAAGGATAGGCATGGAAGTTGACCTAGAGCGACCTTAGTGGATGGTCATTTACAAATGTCGCTTGTAGTTGCAAATGGATATGAGAATTTTATGTTGGATTAGACTTGTAAACTAAATGATGGCCAAGTGATTAAATGATGATCAAGTTGAACAAATAGTCATAAGTTGATCAACTTTTAGCTACATACAAAATGCAAACTTGGAGCCTATAAAGAGGGGCTTGACGGAGAGGTGTAAACGTTTCATTCTCATTCATATATTCTAATTTCTTTGTAGCTCAAAAACAATTAGTTGCTTGGTTTTTTATCCTGACTTGCTTAGGGGTCTTCTGCATAAAAGTGTTGTACTTCATTTTCATTTTCTCATCTCTTGTTGCCACACTTGGGCCAATAAGTGGTACCAGGTTTTATTTGGGGCACTGTTCAGATATTTATTGACGCTAGTGTACTTTGTGTATAGTTTCCACTGATCTTCCACATTGGAAAAGATTTCTTGAGATTGTCATGACCAACACAAGTCATAGTTAAGAAGTGGAAAGTCAATAAATTGTGATTGGATGAGATAGCAGCAAAGTTCAAGATAGATAAGTTCAATAGACTAGTTTGGAAGATGTAGGTAAAACAGGTACAAAATTTAGAAACAAATGAGGGTAGAAAGCACGAAAAAGGTAGAAAGTCTTCACTACCAATTCTTTGTGGAAAAATAACTTTCTTTCTAGGGTAAATTACAACAACCTCCCTTGAGGTTTCGCATAATTACGAATACCCCCCTGATTTTAACGGCCGTTTAACAATTAGCCTAATCCGTTAGATTTTCATCCATTTTTATGGTGAACTAACCAAAATGCCATTGTGGATTAAAAATTATAATTTTATTTTTTTTTAAATTTTCTGATTTTTTTGGACTAAGTTAATATTTTTTTTATAATTTTAAAAAAATAATCATCCACCCTGTTTGATTTTTTTATAAGTTTTTATTTTTTTTTAAAAATTACAATAAGGGCAAAGTTGACAATTGCATACGAGGGAGGTTGATGGAGAGGTTTAAACATCCTATTGTCATTCACATCCTCTAAGTTGTTATTAGAGAGAAATCTGTGAGGTGCTTTCTTCTATTCCTAAGGAGAGGTTTCCTATTGTTCTGTTCTTGTGTGCGGTAGAAAGAAAGTTTGATAATAAACCCTTGCTACCTTGCCCATGTACTCCAATTTGTTTAGGGATTTTCCACGTAAACCTTAGCTGTCTATCTATGCCCTTTTGTTGCTTGAAATTTACGATCGACAGAGTTTATCTTGAACCATCAATAAAGTTATTCTAATCTGAATCACCAACATTTCTTTTGTACAATAACTTGCTCTAATTTCTACTCTCTTTTGAGTTTGTCTCATTCTACGAACTCTTATAAGACATCATCTTTCAGAGTATTGCGAGAAATATGCAAAGCCTGAAGATGCTGGAGCTGCACCTGACGAGAAATCTAGCGATGAGGAGCTGAGTGAAGATGAATATGGCTCCAGCGATGACGAGGTTGCTGGAAAAGCTGATCCATAAGTAGGCAAATATGACATGAAATTATCGGCCCCGTCTGTTTGTACATGACGTGTTGTTGCTGTGATCAATAAACTCTAGATCACATGCAGTTTAAAGGAAGAAGCTGTGTCGATTTTTCAGTTTAATCTGCACTGTTACTGTGTATTCATACATTCTGTTTTCTTGATCTTATTGTTGAAGTTGTTCCGGGTGGGTAAAACTACACTGGGTGCCTTCAATTCAGAGCTAGTCTTCTACATTATGAGCAGAATAAGACATATCTAGAGCTGCCATTGATATAGCCTAGCACCAAATTATATGGTGATATTACCTTTTTAGTCCCTTAGGATAGGAGATTAATATATCCAGTCCTCTATTTTATGAAATTTTTAAAATTGCCCCAAAATCGAGAAAACTCGATACATTTAATCTTACAAGTTTCGTAAAGTAAAGGACTAAAAAGTGTTGAATCCTATCTTATGAAATTAAAAATATACTTTTGTCAAATTATATACTACTAGTCATAGGGCCATAACACATAGGCACTGAATTTATTTTTCAAAAAATGAAATCAAATTTCCCATGCCCATATGCACGTTCTGGATATATAAATTTATTATCAAAGTTAATAGGGCTTAGACAATCTTTCTTTTAAAGGGGCTTAGACAATTATTTTTCAATCAAAGTTAATAGGGCTTATGATATTTTTTCATATCAAATGGATTAAAATGAATTTAACTCAACAATTATCTCCTGGAAAATTTGAGTGAATCGCTTTCAGAATAGCTGAATTAGAAAATTTAACTAAGACATGGATTAGTAGGGCAGTCCAATTCATAACTTGAGGGGTTTGGCTTTTGTTTTAGTTGCGCCAGGTTTGGAAATGGATCTCAGGCTGGGGCTGGCTACACACTTGAGTTCAGGCAAAGGAAATAAGATGATTGGTTTATACAGAGAATTGCAGATCCAATCAATCAAAATCTTGGTTGGTCTACAGTACTGGCGGAACAATTTCCACCGACTCAAGGTTTTGCAAGCACAACCCCAAGTGTACATCGCTCATCAGTAGGCTAGTTTAGCATCACCAAGTTGAAAACGCATACAAAATGCTTCGCTGATATATTATAGCTCCCTGGAGAGTTTATCACGAAATGGGAGAGCCCGACTGCCAAAGTTATCATCCAAGATTGTCATCGACACTGTTCTGGCTATAAAATGTTACATAGAGAACAAGCACAAATACCTAAATGATTTCACTACAATAAGACATTTTCGTGTAATCATATATAGTTGTATTCATCACTAAAATTAAACTGTGCTCCCCTCTTTATGCTATAGTCAGGTTAGAAGTGCTATAAAAAAGCTATAAGCAAGAGCCAGCCATCAGAATTCAGAACATAACTACCTAATTAAGCAACCTATTTACCTGTTACCATGCAATTTGACAGTGTACTGAGGTGCACTGGATGAATTCAAACTTTCCTTGAGGATTGTATCTTCTATCTCACACCTGTTTGCATCATGGGGAAGAAAGACCAATTCTTTCTTGGCCCTCCATCGTCTATAAGAACTGTCTCCTTCACCCACCAGTTAGGCCCAATGCTAGGTTCATCAGAATTTCCTCCATTGATAGAGTTGAAGTTAAATTCTCTGCTTGAACCAAGATTGATCTTTTGGTTTTTCTGATGCCTCTGTCTATTCTCACAATCAGGAAGGGCTGTCTCAGATGCATGATTCGAGGTTTCTCCCATTAGACTTTCCGTTCTCATTGGTCTTTCTTCTGCTGTGTGTTCTACGGGCACCGCTTTGTGCAAGATCGGTGGCTTCTTTTCCACACATCTTACAACTTCTTCAACAGTTATCTCAAAAGAAACTCTATGACCCATAGCAGTCTCATTATTTTGCAGCACAGTAGGTATCTCCGGAAGTGGAGCAACATCTGAATGTTGACGATTCAAATGGCAACAATTAGAAGATGTAGGTTCCGTGGCATCGGAAGTCACTTCACCAGATACCTCACGTGATTCCCATTCCCGACGCACTATCTTGTCAAGATTCAAAAGTTTAGGTGGGTTACCGGTTCTGAACCCAAGCAAAAAGGGGATTCCAGTACCAAACTCGAGCTCAGGTAAAGGTGATGAGGTGCCTGAGCTTGGTGAGATCAAATGGCTAACAGGACTACCAGGTTGAAGTTGATAGGATTGAAATTCATACTGGGAGAAGCGATATCTTTGACATGCTTCACCATTCTGGACGGTGGGTTCGAGAAGCCGTGCAAATGGCACTTCAGGGGAGGACGGTGTTGTTAAGTGGACTGATTCCGGGGGAGGAGTATATGGGGCAGTTGATGGCTCAGTGGCGAAGGTGGAGAAGACTGGAGGAGAGACTAACTGGGTCTCATGAGCATAAGGGCCAATAGCAAATATTGAAGGTGGTCCACCTGGGGAGCACATGTTTGCAGATACAGAAGTGAGTGAAAACAGGCCAGTTGGTGACTGAGCTGAGGAAGGAGGCTCTGATGGAAGGAACGATGCAGGAGAGGAAGGCGGCACAACAAAAGGCAGTTCTAGGGGAGGTGGTCGGGGTGGATGTTCAGCTGTGGGAACATCCATCAGAGAGGCTGAAGTTTCAGGAACAATTACAGCACGTCCAATTCGCTTCTTGTTCTTATAAGATCCAAAACACCAGTAAAGGCTCCAGCAGCTTCCCCAACTTTTTCTCTGCACATGACAGTAAAGAATGACTACATAAAAATCCTAGTAGGATATGATGTTTTTGCATATAATGAAATCCATAAAACAAAATTACTTGAATACACATGAGGGCCGTGAGCTGAAGCATTTGAAGTTCAAAGTAGAACAAAGTACTAAACATAAAGAAAATATATCAGAATTGCTGTATCTAGTGAATTCTTCTTTTGGCCAAAGGATTGCTGCATATTGACCATAAATCATTTTATCATTAAACATACTGAAAAGAAATCACTCCTAAATGCTAATCAAGTAAATTGGAGATCACAAGCAGACAAGACCTGAGACATGATATTCTTTTAGGAGCATACTTAAGAAAATCATTACCAAATTTCTCCCTAATTCTTAACCACCAGACCATAATTGGTATCAGATTAAAGCAAACAAGAACTCGCCTTACTCTATTCTAGATAGGCAAAGATATGCAACAAGGATGTCTTTTATTGCTTTTCTGAACCGTTGTTTTTGTTTCAGTGATTTGGCTTTCCTCTTTTCTATTGTCCATATCATCCTTCTTGTAATCCTTCTCATGTCGATGAAATTTTGAGTGCACCGAAGATAATGGTAAAAACAAAAAAGACCAGCATAAAAAGTTGCCATACTGCAAGACATTATGCAAATATTTTCTAGCGGTCACTACTGAAACTCCCATTCTCCTCGTTACAATGTACACCAGAGATTAAACATTTAATTAAGAGGACCGACGCCTATTTTTCAATTTCAGATTTTTGTGGAGAGAATTGCCCGTGAAAATTCAGGTTTTGGTTAGTTCAATCATCTTCAGAAGTGCAGGGTTCAAATCCTGCTAAATACTTCTCTTCAGTTCCTAGCCTTAGAAAGGGTAGAATGGCATAAGAAATGAGAATGCAGTGTCAAAGGATATTCAAATGTAGGCATTTAATCAACTACTGTCATAATACTGCAGCTAATGATCTGTTTCAAGCGACAAACGGGGAGTTTAGCAATCTCACAAAGATCAGCCATGCGGTGCCACTTTCCATCAAACCAGTAGCAGAAAGTGGCTCAATGCATTTATGTTCTTTTCTTTCCAGTATCTTACATTCGCCAATGTCCAAGTTTTAAAGAAAATCATCGCGGAAGTTAAAATCTCAGCGAGTTTGGCATCAAGTGCAAAAGAGACAAATAATATGGCAACATGACTGACTAGCCTGCGACATTCACCAGCTCAAAACTCTGTTTAGTTCTCTATGGTTACTCACAGATAAAAACTCCTCTGCCTATAGTCTTAAATACTCTTACATAGTCCAAGTCACTCTTAATAACTAGATTATCCTATTAAGAAAAAACCACAAAAATGACACCTAAGAAAAATAACATGTTCTAAGTTATAGAAAGCAAAATATGGTAAGAAAAAGGTCCAACAGTCCTGTAATCCACAAATCAAGTTCGCAGAAACCAGTTTCTTATCAATGTTCACGCCAAAAGAATAACAAGGAAACTAGCAACTTAAAGTGAGAGAATCACCAATTCTCCGACCTTACACAAACCTCTAAACAAAAACAAGCAGTGAACAATCGTGATTCCGCCAAAAACAAAAAAGGAAAAGCATATAATCCTGAGCTAACTTTCATTACAGACGTTTAACATTACATCATCAAAAGTTCACAATAAAACAAGAAAATACAAAAGCAAAAATTGTCAAAACGAAAAAAATCACCTGAACCGAAGCTCGACGAACTCGAATATCGACCGAAGCAATAGCTGCTGCTGCGGCGTTTATCGTCTCCAACGCGTCTGTTCCATTAATTCCTCCGCTTCTCATCGATGAAACAATATTCACCTCAAAATGATCCTCATCAAAGAAGAAACTGAATGAGAAATGAAAATCCAATCTGCATGTATTAAATTGACGAGAAATGAAAAGGAAAACGGTGCGCAGGGACAGCGAAATTGTGTTGCAACTATTATTCAAACACGGCAATGACTAAAAAGTGATTTGTTTATTATACGAGTATTGTTACGGGACTGAGGCTTTATACTAGAGTTCCTTAAAATCTTTTCTGGTGGAGGGAAATTGACCAAAAAGGGCTTCTGCACTGTATTTGGTGTTTATATATATAAAGGTATTAATTATTGCAGCCCGTTGTTTCTATATGTATATAATATTTTTTATATTTTAAAATATATTATAAATAAAAATAAAATAATAAATTATATTTTAAAAGAAAAATTAACTTACAGTATTATCGACATGATAAAAGAATCGATGTAGTTGTATTAAAATAATATAGAGGCACTTTTGTAAAAGAAAAAAAAAAAGTAATTACAATTTTTAAGATTATGTAAAAATTGGTGTGATGGTATCATTAACCGCCGTTTGTAATTATAGGTAACCTTCCTTTTTATATTGGTATAGCTCATTATTGTTTTTAAATGTTCTAAAGATATTGAGATTCATGCCCTTAACGAGATTTAAATCCATAACGTTGAATTGAAAAATTGAACACTTGACCATCAATTAGTGTATTGACGGTAGGTTCACACTAAATTAAGATAAAATACAATTTACCCCTACGTGGTATGAGGAAAAAAAGCACAAAAAAATTTCTATAATTTTTTTTTTAACAAAATACTCCATGTATTTTGAAAAATCAAACAAAACAATCCCTATTTAAACAGTTGATAGGGACTTTTTTGCTTTATTATTAAAAATACGAGGGATTAATTTATTAATTATTTTTTTATAAATAATTTTTTTCTCATTTTTCATATAAAAAAAATTAATTACATTTAACCCCACCAAATTGATTCCACTATCTCTTTGTTGGTGAGAAATGGTTGTGGGAGAATTATGATGTGAAATTCATTTGTTTGGTGGGAGTGGACTTTATTTGGGTCATTTCTTGGTGCTCAATCATGTTGTTTTGAATATCTATAATATATATAATTGACAATGGTAATTTTGGTATTTATTTATTTTTTATTTTTAAAATTTATTTATTTATTTTGTTTCTCTATTTTACATTTTCAAGTAATTATTTTTCCCCACTTATTATCCTACTCGTCCATAATTTTCTTTTCTTTACATAAGAATTTTCTTTCATCCATTAATTTATTTTTCTCTATTTTATTTTAGTCAATTGTATTTTGATAGTAAAGTTTTAGTTTAATAAAAATATTATTATATTTGCACACTTATTGAGCGTGCGCTTCCGATTAGTTTGAAAAGAATACGAGTCGTTAGTTGTAACAAAATATGGTTAATTACATTCAGACACCCTTTGAAAAAAATAAAATTATAATTTTAAAAAAAATTAAAATTACACTTACATCCCATTTAAGAATTCATTTGTATACCTGACCTCTTTCCTTTAGAGTTTGGACGAAAAATACTGAGATTATCAAATATATATATATATATATATATATATATATGAATTTTCATTTTGTCCTTCACTTAACATTTTCATATATACTTTTGTACTTATAAAAAGATAAATGCAATATACATATAGTGAGGTTAATATTATTATATATTTTTGGGTAAATTACAACCACCTCCCCTGAGGTTTGGCATAATTACAAATACCCCTCGTTGTTTGAAAAATTACAAATACCCCTCTGATGTTTGATAAAATTATGTAATCCTTGAATTGAGGTATAGAAATGTCAACTTTGCCCTTACTGTATTTTTTTATTTTTTAAAAAAATTAGCATCTTATAAAAATATTGAATGGAATGGATGAAAAAATTTTAAAAATTATACAAAAAATTATCCCCTTAGTTGATAAGAAAAATATTTTTAAAAAATAAAAATAAAATTATACTTTTTAATTCATAAGTGTATTTTGGTCAGTTCACTATAAAAAAGGGATAGATTGGGGTAATTGTTAGATGGTCGTTAAAATTAGGGAGGTATTTGTAATTTTTCAAACAACGAGGGGGTATTCGTAATTATGACAAACTTCAGGGGAGGTAGATGTAATTTACCCTATATTTTTTTTTAATAAGTGTAAAAACATTACATAAAAATATGAAATGAGGGATAAAATTAAAAAATAATGATATCTTAAGCAATCTTACTCCACAAAACAACACAATAATCAAGTAATTTAAAGTTTTAAACATACCTTTACTATTCTTATCTATATATATATATATAAGAAAAGGGGTAGTTTAGTAATTTGGGAGCAAGTGGGCCACCCTACTTAGTATTCGCAAATAAAATTAAAACTCAAAAGGGGTCTTTTAGGCAATTAACGAAAAAGCTTATGCGCGCACGTGTGCGGATCAACGGCCTCCGTCATTTCGTGCGCAACCCCCCGGCTTACTTTTGGGCCCACCTCTAAGTTCCTGGCTTTTGCCCTTGTTCAGGCTAACTTGCACGGTACTTCGGTAGATAAAATAAGGTGGCTTGTTGGCAAGAATACATTTTATTTATAACTTTGATCATGGGTTAGAAGGTAGTTGGAGAATCAATATTGATCCTCCTTGTAAAAGAGAGAAAAAAAAAAAAAAAACTTGATACTTTGTAAGGGTGGCAATTGGCAAATGGGTGGTTGGATTTCGTTTGGGTAAAATTCGAAATGTGTTGAGTCTGAAATGATTGAGTTGGATTAATATGAGTATTTTTATTAAAATAAAATAATACGATCATAAAGCAAATGTAAAATTTTGTGAATTTGATTGAAGTTTCATAAATAAGTTAAAGTTTATAGGTTCGAGTCTTACCAAACGTACGAGTATTTGTACCACCTAATGTAAATTTATTATGATATGTATTCATCTCGTTAAATGAAAAAATTATCCCTCTATAAAAATAAAATAACAATTTATTTTTATGTGCTTTTTAAAATAAAGCAATATGTCTCTCTAGATAGGGGAGATAAATTGCTTCATTTTAGAAAATATAAGAAGGCAAAATTGTTTGTATTTTAAAAAATCACGAAAATAAACTGCTATTTTTTCTTTTATAAAAAAGTAATTTACTCATTCGCAATATCACAAGGGAGTTGCCTGCATTTTTTCCTTCTTGGAACTTGGATATGATTTATGAGTCCACCAATATTTTCTCAAATCATTAGGATTTTATAATCTCAATCAAACTCTGTATCCCAATAATTATATAGAAATTCCAAAATAATATTTTAGAAAAATAAGGGTAGATCTAAAGGGATGTTTGCAATACTTTTTTTATTTTTTTTGTGATAAAATAAATTATAAGTTAAATAGTAGTAAAAATTGAGATCCTTCAAAAATAAAAGTGAAAAGTGAAAAAACGTTGAAGTATTCGCAAAAATAACTAATAGTATAAATTTGACTGATAACTTAATTGATAGAGGACATGATTATAGATTTTGATTTAAATTAATTTAATTAAGCATATTCCTTCCCTAAGCATCGTTTTACACGTTTTAAAAAGCATAAAGCGTACTATTCGCTCTTGGACTGGACTTGTTGAAACACCTCAATATGTAATTCAAATATAATGAACGAGTTTCACTTTATTTTCTTTGTGTGTGAGAGAATACAATATTTATATATTGTGACTTTTAATCATTATTATCGAAATATAATAATAATAGTAAGAGATATTTGAAAATATCAAATTACTTGAGCTCAGTTTGCGCTCAATTTAAATAAAAAATATTCGAACTCAATTTGATTATCAGTCAAATCAAGCTCAAATACAAAATTTTAAGCTCGATGGGTGATCCGTCCGGTCAAGGTCTTCAGCAACCTAGAGCTAACTTAGTGATGACTTGGATATGCTCTGACAATGATCTGGCGTTAGCATCTAGGTGAGAGTAATCTCGAATTGGAATAGTAGTGGTTGGCATGCACACAAAAAGTTAGGATAGCTTAGTGGCCCTCAGCTAAAACCTTTGAAGCTTAATCAGTTCAGAGCTCAAGATTATAGGGGTAGCACAATGCGATCTGGTGATAATAAATCCCTATATATATTATAAGTGCTGTGTGTGTCAGATTTGTACAAACCACGTGTAGATAGTGTAGTCGTCGGATGAGTCCTAAATACATGGTTACAAGACAAGTCCTCGGGTCAAGCAGATAAACACAACCCGACCCACTCAAAAACTTGCTTAATTCATTTTTTATCAGATAGTAATTTAAAACAAGTTGGAATAGTAATACGTTCGACTCAATTTAACTTATTTACGATCCTACCATCAATGCCAAATAATTAAAAAAATTATAGTAATGGAAAGGAACAAAAAAGGAATTAGGGGGGCTGCGACCAATAGATGAAACAGACACCCGTAGAACCCGACCAACAACAAAATCGTAAGACGTGGAGACGGACAGTGATTTGTACTTGGGTTGTAATAATATTCCAGGATGGCCCATGGGTCGGGACCCGTCAGCCCGGCCCACAAATCATTATTTACCCCTCAATAAACATTTTCAACCCTCTATCCTTACGTGTTTTCATTTATTACACCAGCCTTATAATATTCAGCCATTTCCACCAGGTTGTTCTCAAGAACGGCAACAGGGCAGGTTCAAAGTTTGTCATATTAAACTCAAAACATGCCCGTTTATTTATAACAAGATCCGGAACCCGTCTTGCTTCATCTATTTGGACTCATCTTACTGAATCTGAAACCAACAAATTAGACCTGAACTGAACCAATCCATTGAAATTAGATGTGGTCGGAATCCTGTTCTATCCGTTCCATTTGTCAAAGTTTGAAATTTGGGTAGGAGATAAGAACAATTAGTCCCATGCATGTCCATTGTTGAACAGTAGTGCGTGAAGTCCAAGGTTAGTAAGTAGCATGCATGTTCAGCACATGTCCAGTTTGTTTTTTTTAACTTGTTACAGATGACAAACAAACATTGAGGCAGAAAGAATGGCCTCGCTTTCCTCACTTTCCCTACCTAATAACACATGCTATATTTATTACACTATACCCTTCTTTTCCTACACACACACACATATATATATATATATAGCTTCATCCTACCTCTTCTAATTTTCTCTTTCTTGTGTTGGTGGTCGTGGTAAGTTATTTTTTGTGCATATAATAAATAATTTTTTACATTTCAAAAAATATTATAAAAGAAAATCAATTTGAGGGTATTATCGACACAATAAAAAGTTAACATAGTAATGTTACAAATCGTTGTTGTGAGAGAATGTGTCTTTTTTTTTAAATATTAGTTTAGGGTGAATTACAACGGACTTCTATAAATTTATCATAATTAAAAAAATTATTTGAAATTTATAAATTAATACCTTTATGAAATTAATAGACTTTTAACAAATATCTTCTCGTGACAATCCTTTCTATGGAGGCATTAATATTATAATTTTTAATTTTAAAAAATATTTATAAATTTTTAAATAATAAAAGGATATTTGTAATTATAATAAAATTTTATCAAAGTATTTTATAATGTGGAAATTGTAAAAAAGCATAATAATAACCGAAAAGAGAAGGTGGGTGGGGGAGTTGTTGAATATGGGGATCATTATGAGTAGTGAAAACTGTGCCGTTTTGAGCGCTTTCCAGGTGGATTCCAGTGCACGCGCTTGGCAACTAAGCATTGATGCAAGTGGAACTTTAAAGGTTAGTATAGTCATTTCATTTCAAGAAACACTATGAAAGTGTGGGTATTTGCATTGTTTTTATATAAATTTATTGTGATTTATTTTATGATTTCATGTGTTATATTAATGTATTGATCGAATTAATATAATATTCAATTTATTGAAATATCGATGTAACTCTATAATTATCACTTCTATAAGAGAAAAATAGAAGTGGGATGAAAAGTTTCGGCGACGATAGGAGAATAGATCCGGAGTACTTGTTTTATTTGGAAGATGTTTTGGTATGAGTATATCATGTGTATATTAAATAGAGTGAGAAATAAATGAAAGATGTTGCGGCAGATGAAGGGAGAATTGCGATCATCCACAGGATACGCAAAGAAAGTCGGAAAGGAAGGAATAGATCGTATGAATTATTGTTAGTGCGTTTTGAATCAAAGAATTGGATTTTTCAGTTTTTTTCATGCATCATTACTCGTGTTTGAGCCTTAGACATTTGTATTGCTATAGAATTTGAGATTAAAATAAGGGAGTATAGTGTGATATATATATATATATATATATATTGTAATTTTATTAGCTCGCAATCACTAAAAATCTTAATATAACAAAAAAATAATAATAATAATTCATTCAAATAAAACATACACTGATTTAACACTAATGATAATTAAAAATATATACTTTCCATCAGCAAATCAAAACATACTCTCGATATCGCGTCACGAAAATTTTCATTTAAAATTAAAAGATTCAAGTAAAAAATAAAAGTAATTTACATTAATACCCCATGAGGTTATGCAAAATACACAAACACTCTTTATTTTTGTAAAAAGTTACAATTACACCAGATAAGATTATAGTTGTAACTACACTACACCCTCTATTTAAAAACAAAACTTACACAAATACTAAATTAAACATATTACACTGCAGCTTCTGAAAGAATATTACAACGACGCCCTCCAAAATCGTAATTGTAATTTTACAAAATATATGAAGTATTCGTGTATTTTGACGTAATCTTATTACATGTTAGTTAATTTAGTCAAATGAAAAACAAACACAAACCTAACTCTTTGGTGGCAATTATTATTGCTATGGGGCAATTTGGTTGTAGGTGGAGCATTATCCAATAAAGTTTGAAATTGAATTTTGCGTCAATCATAGATTCCCATGTAAAGACACTGTTTGATTTCAAAAATTAAACATGTTTTTGTGGGTCCCAAATAAAAATAAAATAAAGTTATTAAATTATGCTGTCCTCCTAACCAGCTACCAAACTCTAATTATTATTATTATTATTATAAAAAAGAGAAGTGTGTGTTGATTGTGTTGATGATGTACAAGGTTCTCTTGTTTTTCTTGAAAGTTGTCTACTTGTTTGTAGGCCAACGTGCAGGATTTCATTTGATTGTGGTAGATTTTGTTCTTTACACACACCACACACAACTTCACTTATTATTATTATTTTTTTTGGATAATGTACACTTATTTTCCTTGATTTGGATGCAATTACATAAAGAGTATCTTGTAATTTATGTGAAATATATCTAATATTCTTGACGATTATTTTTATTTAATAAATAAACCAATCCCCCTCTCAGTTAAAATTTCTCAAATTTGTTAATATTAGCAAAAACATTGAATGAAAACTTATGTTTATCACAAATTGACTTACTATCCACTTATTGTAAGTCAAACAAGTTGTTTATAATTAAAATGTCGTGAAGATATACCTTTTCGCATGCATTATAGTATGATGATGTATGAGGTATTTGATTAAAAAAGAAAAAAAAATTATTTGACCTGCTATAGGTTAATAGTAAGTCAATTGGAGGTCAATATAATTTTTTATCTATTTTTTTGTTAATATAAATATATTCAGTGGAATCTGATAACATAGGGGTCTATTGGTGTATTGCGAATAACAAACATTAGGGTACTGAAAGTGTAATTTTTTTAATGCACAGAAAGGACGTAGCATGGTTAAGATGTACGACCAAACCTTTTGAGGAGATGAGTGGAGTTAAGTTGGTGTGAATTACAACAGTAAGATTGCGCCAGTGATTTTAAGAGAGGTAAGTATTACATTATGAGTACCCGCGTAAGAAAGTGTTGTTGTGGTGCGGAGCTGGAAGCAGATTAGGTCATTTATCAGTCAAAGTTCATTAATTGTCGATATTAAGCAAAAAGATTGGGGGAGAGTAAAAAATCGGATATGTTATCTTGATGATTGTTGCAGACTGAGGTATGTGCGAAGCCGCAAGACTTAGTACTTACTTGTATAGACACTGAAGATGACTACCTCGACCAGCATGCAGCTAGAAATGGTGAAGATGTAAAGGATGATAGTGGTTGATCAGGGTAAAAATGTTGAGGTGTTAAGGCTTTGCGAGATAAATTAGATGAATAAGGTCAGATCGATGAATAAGTATAAGGATGTGTCTTTATTCAATTTCTTGTTTATTAATATTAATGAAAGTTTAAATAACTCTCTCCTTAAGTGGAGGAGAGCTGTGATTACCTTGGAGCGGCAAGTGTAAAAGTTTTGAGAAAAGTATTAATGTACTTTTTCAAATTATGATAAATTTATATATGAGTACGTAATCTATTTCTATAGAATGAATAATCCGTCCCTAAGCCTAGTCCCTACACCGGAACGGACAAGTGAAGCAAATCTAGCCCTGTGATGGTGGGGTAGGGAAGGGTGTGGAAGGCATCAGAGTCATCCATTCTTGTGGGGGTGTCACATGGAGGCACGGGTGGTCGGTGGAGTAGTGTAGTACGCGAAGGGAGCGTGTTGTGGACTGATGTTGAAAGATCCAAATTTCAGAATATCATAAGTCAAACTGTAACAGTTCCCTTCTCACTCTGATTAGGCGGTTGGAAATGTTACTCATTTGGGGAAAATTTTAATTCGGATTTGGTTAGGAATTAAATTTGAATTAATCATAAATCAGTATAATATATTTAATATATGATTAGTGTATAATTAAAAAATAATTAATTATATAATAAAATATATTATACTTATTTTATGATTGATTTGTATCGATTATATTTGATTCGGACTAGAATTCCAATCATTTGGTTTGGACAGATTGGATCGTTTTGATATTTGTGGTTCACGTCAAATCGTACAGTTGCGAGCAATTTATTAATAGTTACTCCTCATATAGCAAGCATAACTTTTGATAACTTAATATTCTTACAATCTTCCTTGTTATTTATCGTACGACCTACTGACTTAAATATCAAGGGTTTTAGTCCTAACAGTGATCTGTGTTTTGTGGGCTCACAATTAAGATAAAAAAAGTCGTTTTTACTCTTTAAGGATAACGATCACACAATTTCACTGAAATAGACATTGGTTCGAATGTGTCCCGAGGTTTTTAAACAAATTAAGAACTTATTTTACAATTATCGATTTTCGATACTCGTCTCGTATCTTTGTAAATCAAAAACTTGAGTGGCACATAAGCTTCAACGATTTTTCTATCTTGCTGAGCGAATTTTTATATTAGAACTGAAACTTCATATAAAATGCTAAAATGAAAGAATATCTCACACGACAAAACACTAATAATGGTGTCGCGAGTCGAATTCAAAATAACTTAACATAAGCAATTATTGCAGTGGGATCATCTAAATTATTTAATGCAGAATAGCTTTCTTGATCCTACGATTGGTGAAGTAGATAACTGTCCAATTAGGGATGAGGAATTATTGTTTGAGGCGACTCTTTACTACACTTTATACTCAAATACTACCATCAAAGCAAAAATGCCATGTCAATGATTTGGGCTTGCAATGAATTTTAATAAAAGGTATAATTATATTTACATCCCTAATTTATATTTATTTATATAATTATTTATTTTTTTATTTGCACAACTCAATATAAAAATGAGGATAGTTTGTGTAAAGATAGATGATGATGTTTTTGGGAGTGGACGTGCAATTTTTTAAAAAATAGAGATGATTTATATAATAATATTAATATTTTTTATGAATATATGTGTAATTATCAAATTGTTAGAGATAGTTTATATAAATAGATTATAAATTAGGGATGTAAGTGTAATTATCCGCTAATAAAAAGGTCTATGAAATGAGGGTGTCATCATATGCTTTTAAATTCTGCAGCGAGCCCTAATTATTTGATTGCAGCCCCCATTAATTAATTCGTACAAAATGAAGAAGAAAGTAATAAATCAGAAAACATTAATCATTATTTCAAGAAAAATAAATTATTTAATTATTACCATATGAAAAATATAAATGAACCAATTAACAACTTCAACATCATCGTTCTAAAATCAACAATTGTGAGTGTAAATGGACACTAGGAAAACTATAACGATCGCAATATTTTATTAATTATCATAATTAAAATGAAAAATAATAATAAATAATAATTAATCGCAGCTTCGCAATGATTGTCGACCCTTGTGTTAATAGGAGAAGATAAGACATTAGTCATTGCTAAAAATGCCGTACATACTCTAATCATAGTTAAGACCACAAGAAATGTTGATTTACTGCAATCAAAACTCAAACTTTTATATTAATTTATTTGACTTCAGTTCATAGTATTAATTATCATAAATTTTAAACAATACTCGTTTATAATGTAAGAATTAGCCCTTTTTCTTTGCAGTGGGATGAAACTCAGAACGATGTTATTTCAAACTTTTGTCCTCAATCTTAATTTTTTTCTCCTGCCAAAAGAATTATATTTTCTTGTGTAAATTAACATTAAACACGTGAAACATAGAAAGATAAGACATAAGAGTCCCGCATAGTAACTTTTACAAATTTATTCCATAGTTACAACTATTCATATATAAATTATATTATTATTATTTCCATCATATAAATGACAATTATGATATGTAGTATTTGGTAATTGCATCAACATATAAGTCTATAAATTAAATGGTATCGAAAAGTAGTACCATTTTTTCTCAAGTTAAGTTTTAAATGTCCTAATATTGCAACTTATTATTTTTACAAAAATATAAAAGTAGGAGGGACAATTTGAGTCACTTCAGTATCATGTAAACCAATCATAATACCGTTGCAAAGAAATAAAATCTAATCGTGTAAAACTCAATATAAAAAAAAAACAACTTTTATCTTAAATATGTAATCAAATGTAAGAATTTTTTATCTTAACTTAGGTTTGTTAAATTAAAATTAATATATTTATTATATGATTGACGTACGATGAAAGAAAATTGATGAATCAAATTTAGGTAAGAATTTTTATGGGAGTAAATGGTTCCAACGGTGCTCCATTCCGTTTGTATGCCCTGGTCTCTCATATGCAAAAGCCCCTCCTCTCCCCCCATGGCCCATACAGACAGCTCAAATAACATAGTACACACAAACACACACATTATATATATATATATATATATAGAGAGAGAGAGAGAGAGAGAGAGAGAGAGAGAGAGGAGAGAGTTAATGGAACAACAAGTGAAGAGTGAAGAGGTGGGAGTGTGAGAAAACTGAAAAAAGAAAAAAGGCGGCATCTTTGGTTTTGGGGTTTCTATGGAGTTGATGTGTCTGTAAGGGGGGTGAGGAGCATATTCAAGGCTGCCCTTTTAGATTTTCTGCTAAAAAAGGTGATCCCATTTTCCCATTTCAAATCTTTTTCAAGAACTGGGGCCTCACCCTCTTCTCTCCAGCTCCAGTACTCAAATCTTTTCTTCCTATATTCACAACATACCTGTCATCTCTCACCATTCTTTTGGCATATTTTCTGCCCCTGCATATATACTCTGTATGAGCATTGCTTTTATGACTCAATACATGCTTCCCTTTTTTTTTATTATTATTATTAAATAAATGTTGAAGCCTTTGCTCTTTGACAGGTTCATAAAGTGTTTTTTCCTGTACAGAAGTGGATTGTGGGCATTTCTATGTGATTATGAAGTGGATTCCTGGATTTGAAGTCAATAAAAAAGATTGAAACTTTGAGGCTGGGATTCTTGGTTTTGATTAAAGTAAGTCCTTCAGATCTGAATTGCTGCCAGAAATTTAGGTGATGTCATTGGATTGGATAAGGGTCATTTATGCTAGGAGTTTGAAGTTCTTGGTATTTAGATCTAAAATACCTTTGCTTGAAGCTTTGTTAGGAGTTATTGGTCCCAGATGTATCCTAGAGGGATAAATTTGACATCTTGCTGCTGTTGTTTGTAGTAGTAACTTGGATTCTCTCTCTCTCTAGCTACTGCAACTCTGTCCATAAATTTCTGGTTTTCTAATACTCTGGAATCTTGTTTCGACAATGTGGAAGTAGCTTTGATTGCTGCTGTTCTGGTGCAACTTCTTCTTCTGCTGCTGCTGCCTTTTCTGTTTTTCCCCCTTTTTTCTGCTCCCTCTTTCCGTGAAAGATTTATATACTGTTGTTCATGATAGACCAGTTATCGTATTCAAGATTTCAGTTTCAGATTAAAGGTTCATTCATTTTGAGGTTCTGAATCTTTGTTCTGTATTTAGGTGTATAGAGGATGCATGGGATTTCAGCTTGGGAGGGATTAAGTGAAGCTGAAAATGGATATTCGGGAAGACCACACTAGATTTGGGCCGTTTTCGAATAAGACATCCAGGAATCTGTCATCATCATCATCAGCATTTTTCTCAGCAAATCAATCGCCATTCTTCTCTCCAAAATCAGCAACCGGCCGTTTATCCACGCATTCTGACAATGCCACCAGCACAAATGTAGATAACGTAGATTCAAATCTGGGGAATGCAGAATCAGAAATTTTTACGGGTGTTAGATTTGCGTCAGAAGATGTATGTCCTGGTGCTGAGGCATGTACTTCAAATGACCCCCAGAAGTTAGAGAATGTTTCTTCTTCGGCGGGAATATCTAGAAGTCCCTTATCAAGTAATGAAGTTTTTGATCAAAATGATTACTCTAGACATAAGGGTAAAGCCAAGAAAGTTGAGAGATTACTTGAAATCTCAGTTCCTCCAACTTCCTTCTCCTCTAGTAGATTGAGGAGCTGCGATGGTGTACATTGGCTTTCACGGACGCAAGCCTTTATTGCTTAGGTTTACTAATTGGCTCCGGTCGGAGTTGGAGGTTCAAGGTTTGAGCTGTTTTGTAGCAGACAGAGCTAGATGTCGTAATTCTCGTAAACATAACATTGTTGAGAAAGCTATGGGATGCTAGTACATTTGGAGTCATTATTTTGACCAGGAAATCATGCAAGAACCCGTACAGCATCGAAGAACTGAGATTTTTTCCAGCAAGAAGAACTTAGTTCCTGTATACTTTGATTTGCGTCCAGACGACTGCCTTGTCAGAGGACATAATTGAGAAAAGAGGAGAGATTTGGGAAAACATGGTGGTGAACTATGGCTAGTCTATGGAGGACTTGAGAAGGAATGGAGAGATGCTGTGAGTGCCCTTTCCCGTGTCGATGAGTGGAAACTAGAGGCACATGATGCGGAAATGGAGGGATTGCATATTAAGAGCTGTTACTCTTTTGGCGTTAAGATTGGGAAGGAGAAGTATTGTAGATAGAATAACCAAATGGAGAGAGAAGGCAGAGAAAGAAGAGTTCCCATTCCCACGAAATGATAACTTCGTTGGTAGGAAAAAAGAGTTGTCCGAGCTGGAGTTCATGCTTTTCGGTGATGTTAGTGGAGATGCCGAGCGAGACTATTTTGAACTCAAGCCAGACCGAGGCGGGGAAGAACTTGACAATTGCCTGGGGAAGGACTAGTTCAATAGATGAAAAGCGAAGGGATCGACAAAGCGAGAGTAGTAAACGGAAGGGAAAAGAACCAGTTGTGTGAAGGAATCAGAGAAAGGAAATTGAAATGCAAAAATACTGAGTTTTCTCAACCACAACGGCACACACCAAAGTTGAAGAGTGGTGGAAAGCATGGACGGAGGAAATCAATGAAAGTTGTTTATGGAAGGGGAATTGCTTGTGTATCAGGCGACTCAGGCATCGGGAAGACAGAGCTGCTTTTAGAGTTCGCTTACCGGTTTCATCAGAGGTATAAAATGGTCCTATGGATAGGTGGGGAAAGCAGATACATCCGGCTGAACTATATGAACTTATGGTCGTTCCTAGAAATTGACGTGGGTGTGGAGAGCTCCACAGAAAAGGGCCGGCCGAAGAGCTTTGAGGAGCAAGAGGAAGCAGCCATCACCAGAATCCGAAGGGAGATCATGAGGAACATTCCCTTTCTAGTTGTAATCGACAATTTGGAGAACGAGAAGGACTGGTGGGATCACAAACACTTAATGGATCTGCTACCCAGATTCGGAGGGGAGACACACGTTATCATATCCACGCGCCACTGCGGATAATGAATCTTGAACCTTTGAAACTATCTTACTTATCAGGGGTTGAGGCAATGTCTTTAATGCTGGGCAGTCTTAAAGATCAACCACTTACAGAAATCGATGCTCTACGGGTTATTGAGGAAAAACTCGAAGGCTAACTCTAGGGCGCCTAGGCTATAGTTGGGAGCTTCTCTCCGAGCTTCCCATTAATCCAAGTAGCTTTTGGATACCATAAATCGGATACCTTCCAGGTTTTAACATGGAGTGGTCGCGAAAATCATTCACTCCGACGTAACAATTTCCTTTTGCAGCTTTTCGAAGTTTGCTTCTCCATATTTGACCATGCAGATGGACCAAGGAGTTTGGCAACTAGAATGGTTCTGGCAAGCGGTTGGTTCGCACCAGCACCAATACCGGTAACCATTCTAGCTCTAGCTGCTCAGAAAATACCCGAGAAACACCACCGTCGTCGCTTATGGAGAAAGATCTTGCGTTCCTTAACATGTGGCTTCACATCATCATATGCTCGGAGATCAGAAGCAGAAGCATCTTCATTGTTGTTGAGATTCAATATGGCAAGAAGTTGTATGAAAGACGGTTGCATTCAGCTCAACCATCTCGTCAAGCTTTATGCACGAAAGAGAGGAATCACGGGAGCGGCCCGAGCCATGGTACAAGCTGTGATTAGTCGAGGGTCGATATTTCAGAACCCGGAACACATATGGGCAGCATGTTTCCTGCTCCTCGGATTCGGAAGGACCCAATAGTCGTCGAGCTGAAAGTGACAGAACTATTGTTTCTCGTGAAAGAAGTGATTCTGCCACTCGCCATAAGGACATTCATTACATTCTCCCGGTGCAGTGCCGCCTTGGAGCTGCTACGACTATGTACAGATGCATTAGAAGCAACAGATCAAACGCTCGTCACCCCAGTTGACAAATGGTTGGATAAGTCCCTTTGCTGGAAACCGATCCAGACAAACGCTCAGTTGAATCCTAACCTTTGGCAGGATCTTGCATTGGCTAGAGCTAATGTGCTGGAAATCAGGGCTAAGCTAATGGCAAGAGGGGGGAAATTTGATATAGGGGATGATCTTATTAGGAAGGCTGTTTTCATTAGAACTTCTATATGCGGTGAAGATCATCCGGACACGATATCTGCTCGTGAGACTCTTAGCAAACTCACTAGGCTTATTGCTAGTGCCCAAACTCATACTTCACAATAGATTTTGATCTTCTTGTGTCTCAGTTCATAGTAGAGATATAGTACAGAGCTCTGAAATAAGTTGCTTTATAAAATTTAAGAAAATTTTATACCATTCTTAACTTAGTTTTTGCATTTTATGCTGCTGTATATATAACATTTACTTTAATTACCTTCTTTTTCTTTCCTCCCAATCATAAAGTGAACTCATCCAGACATTTCTTTGTACGACCATGTTATTCACTTTTATTTCAAATCGAACGCTAGTTTTTTCATTCAAAAAACTCATATGAATTGGAATTTTTGTACTAAGTTTACATTTCTAATGCATCGGTGCTCTAAAAAGATCGTTATTTTACGTGAACACTTGTCAGGCACCACGCCTAAAAATAAAAAAAATTTGAATCGACGGATGATATGTCCGTTGCGTTTCAATAAAAATATATGAATAATAGAAAATTCAGAAATTTAAAATCTTTAAATTACTTGAAAAACTACAGTACTCAATGTCTTATAAACTTAAAAATATTTTATAAAAGCCCAACACTTTCTTGAACAAAGAACTCCCACTTAACCTAGTTCAAACTTTGTCCTCCCTTTGTGATCTTTGGTGTTGACCGGGATAGTTTTCAAACATCACATTTTGGAACTTCTCTCCCAAGTATTTTGACCATTGTATTATCCCATAATAAAATCCCACCTGAAAATGAAAAGGTAACTACTACATCAACTGTAACTATGTTTGAATTCATATATTAAAATTAGGGTAAATTACATCTGCCTCCCCTGAGGTTTGGCATAATTACAAATACCCCCTCATTGTTTGAAAAATTACAAATACCCCCCTAATGTTTGATAAAATTATGTAATCTTTGGATGGAGGCATATAAATGTCAATTTTGCCCTTACAGTATTTTTTTATTTTTATTTTTTAAATTAAAATCTTATAAAAATATTGAATGGGATGGATGAAAAAAAATTTAAAAATTATAAAAACAATTATCACCTTAGTCGATAAAAAATATATTTTTTTAAAAAAAAAATAAATAAATTATAAATTTTAATTCATAAGGGTATTTTGGTCAGTTCATTATAAAAAATACATAGATTGGGGTAATTATTAGACGGTCGTTAAAATTAGGGGGCTATTTGTAATTTCTCAAACAATGAGGGGGTATTTGTAATTATGCCAAAACTCAGAGAAGGTAGATGTAATTTACCCTTAAAATATTACATGAAGTCCATATATCCCTGTTCTTGGCGCTGACCACTCAAATTCTGGTCCTTATTGGACTGCTGTAATGACAAGCATTGGTGACAAGAAACCTGTCCTGAAAACTAACATCTAAGATCCTTCGCCTTTGTTGACCACAAACACACCAGCCATTGCTGACCTTCTACAAATCCTTCGTTCCTAATTTTTCACCGTACCCATCTCCTCTGTTCACTTAACCCAAGAACCCCTGTCTCTGTACACCATTAAGCACTTTTCTTGCACATTTTCTCGGTTCCTAGACTCTGAATTTTTTGTCTTGAATCGGTTGGTTTCGTACATTTTTGCCATAGTTGAAGTTTTTCGTGGGTATTCGTTAAAGGGTTTCAAGATTTGGCGTTTGCTCGAATTACAAGCCATTCTTGCCTTTGGGTAATTGTTTGTTGGGGTTTCATAGATTCTTTGCCTTCTTCATCTTACTTTAGGGATTGAGATATAAGTTCTTGATTTGGGTTCTTTTGGAACTTTTATGATATCTGAAAGATTGGGGATTTTTGCCAGGAGATGCCAACTTTTGCAGGGTCGAAGTTTTCCTCAAAGGGTTTCATCAGAATTCAAATTCAAACATAGTTACAGTTGATGTGGGGGGTCAGCTGTTTCAGACAACCAAACAGACCCTTTCTCTAGCTGGTTCAAAGTCTCTGTTCTCCAAGATTTCCAGCTCTGATCATGTCATCATCCCCTTCATTGACAGAGACCCTGAACTTTTCTCAATCTTACTCTCCCTCCTTAGAACTGGAAACCTTCCCTCCAAAGCCAAAGCCTTTGATATTCAAGACCTGATTTTTGAGTCCCAATTTTACGGTATCGAAAACCTCCTCATAAATTCCCAATCAAATCCTTCTCAACTTGATACCTTTAACCTTGAAAAGTCACTGGTTTTGCCATTGAGTGGTAGAGATTCGCCCTCGGCTATCTCCACAACACCGTATGGATCACTCCATGTTGCTCATGGAAGTAAAATCACCTCATTTGATTGGTCATTGCATAGAAAAAACACTATACTCACCCAATTCACTGCCATTGATTCATTGTTATCGTTGTCCCCTTCAGTTGCTGCTGCTGGTGCAACTGACTTTTCAGGGCTACAGATCATTGATCTTGATAAGGGTCATGTTAAACAGACGTTGAGTTGGGAAAACGTCACTAGGTCTGGCTCTACAGTGCAAGCCATCGGAGCATCACCCGAGTTCTTGTTCACTAGCTTTGAGTCCAGTAGGAGAAACTCGAACTGCATTATGATATATGATCTCAATGATGGTTTACGCCCCGTTACCAAGATTGGTCACTATGAAATCTTTGGTGCTGATCTTGATTCTGCAATCCCAGCCACTAAACTGCAATGGGTTTCTAGTCATAATTTGTTGATGGCCTCAGGTTCTCATAGTGGACCCTCTGGTGTATCGGGGAACATTAAATTTTGGGATATTAGGACCGGAGATGTGGTTTTGGAACTTAAGGAAAAAGTGGATTGCTTCTCGGATGTAACGGTTTCAGATACACTATCTGCAATGTTCAAAGTTGGTGTAAATACGGGCGAAGTGTTTGTTGCTGATTTGAGAAGTATGAATGCTGATATACCTTGGGTTTGTCTTGGTGAGGGGAGAAAGGTGACAAATGGGAAGAAAGAAGGGCTTGGATGTAAAGTTGAAACACATGGAAACCAAGTGTTTTGTAGTAAAGGAGGAAACATTGAGCTATGGTCAGAGGTACTCACTGGTTCTATGGAAAAACGAGACGATGGATTACAGGAGAGAGTCTTCAGGAAGAACGTAATGGGGAGAGCCAAGGACATGGGTGGAAGCCGGATAATGAACTTGAGTTTCGGGGGGAGTAAAATGTTTGTGACGCGGAAAGATCAGCAGTGTGTAGAGGTTTGGAATTCAGCTAGACCCTTCTAATCATCGAACGTTGGGTGCTTAGAGGGTCGTTCATTTTGCAAGTTAGCTTGGAACCGTTCATTGTATAGATGTTTTCCTTGTTTATAAGAATGATACCAGATGTACATTGCTAACACAAAGATCACTGAATGAAATTCCGTTTCAACATCATCGTGCACGTTCTCTATGCTCTGTGAATATCCGGAAGATGATGATGCGGATATGATGTTTCTTTCAGCAGTTCCTGAATTACGGTTGATATGATCATAACTGTCTCAGATTTTTCCAGCAATCCGTTCTGTTCTTTCATATGTTGCTTCCTTTCTGGCAACTTTTGCTGCTTACATATCAAGAACTTGATCTTAAACCTAGACAATGTTGGTGAATACAACTGCAATTTGATATTATAACATGTTGTAGTGGCTGTCTTCTGCTGAATTCTGTTTCTGCGCCTGCAAGAATCCTCTCATAAGTTAAAACTAAGTTGGCTAAAATTCGCCGTGGATCTTCTGTCACACCAATAAATGATTGACACGTATTCTTCTTTATATCGAATATAGCCGTGAGAGAACCTGTGCTTAGACATTATATTTCCACATTGCCGTTGGAAATATTTTTTCTTCTATGTTTCAACCATACGATACTAGATGAAGTATTTAAACAAACATTTTCTCAAGAAATATATACAACAATAGTGTTAACCCCACCCCATATATGTAAAAAGTAAAAAAAATCACCACAAAAGGCTACCTTTTTCTATTAAACAACGACTACTTTTCATTCAACGGCTATAATTCAAAAATAATAGTTTACTACAATAACATAATCTTGACCTTTTAGATATTACATTTACTCCATGGGAAAAATCCAAGCCCCCCTTGTAATATTCTGGATGTTAAAAAAACTTCTTAAAAAGAAATAAAGTATCAATTACACCTCATGTGATATGAAAAATATTAAAAAAAATCCCTACGATCAGGTTGATCAGGGGGTTGTGTAAGTCATTGTTCATAACATAAGGGTGTTTTTTTATATTTAAATTTTTATTGGATTTTTTTATATTTTTTCATATCACAGGGGGTCAAAATGAATTTAACTCTTCACTCCATTTCTGACATAAAAATATGATTAGGGTATATTTACCAGTAAATTATAAGAAATGTTGAATAAGGAGTAAAGTTAAAAATTTATATAATTTTTTTTATAACTTTAGTATTTTTCTTCCAATTTTTGATGGAATGTACAATTGTATACGGAGAATTCTCAAAGAGGCACAAGCATAGTCTAAAAATAAAAAAGAGAAAAAGTGTAATTTTATATTTTTAAAGAATTCAAGTATAATTAATCCTAAATTAAAACTAAGTGCCAAATCAACGAGTGATTGACATATATATTTCTTTGTAAAATTAAAAAAATATAATTCAATTAAATTATAATTTAAAAATGAAACCCCACTTGATACACGCATATTTAATATGTCAACTAAAAGTGCTACTTTTAGTCTATTAATAATTTTAGGAGATGAATACATAAAGATGACGACTATTGATTAATGATATAATCATATTTAATGTCATATAATTACTTGCAAAGTAAGTGTTTAGAGCAACCATAAACATGTGTTCATACATGCAAATGGTATATACATTTAAAATTAATAACCAAAAGTCCAAATTGTATAGATTTGTCAAATTTCAAGATTCATTTTTTTAGGCCAAAATTCAACATTTTGGGTTTGTTTTTGTCAGTAGGTGGGAATGAAATCTCCATAAAATATATTTGGTGGACTTAGAATGGGTATTTGTCAATATATTATAAGATGTTTAAAAAAAAGATAAAATTATATTTTTGGTTCTGTAATTTTAAGTCTTGTAACTTACTCTATTTATATATTTAGCTATTTTTTTTTATAAATTTAGTCCTGAACATCTCATATTTGATCATTTTTTACAAATTTAATCATTTATTGATAATTTTCATTTCACACTGTAATACTCGTTGTTGATCTTGTAACTATGAGTTGGTAGGATAAAAATCGTCAATACAAAATTAAATTTGTCAAAAAATGATAAAAAAAATATTATAATTACAACCAAAATCTCAATAACATTTCCCAATAAGTTTAATGTAGCATAGCAAAAAAAAAAAAAAAAAAACATAGAAATCTTAAGATAATCTGGAAATTGAACTATACGCTAATATAAATTACAAAAAAAAAATAATAATTACATGATGCTCCGTTGAGGTTTTATGTAATTATAAGCAAACTCCTTATAGTTTGAAAAATTATATCTAGTACCGAAAAAGCATTTGTTTCTGTCTAACAAATAGATACTTCATTAATCAAAATCTCACAAAATTTGCTAATATTAGCAACAAAATAGAAAAAAAAAAATCATATTAACTCTCGATTGCAGGTCAAATAAATATTTCATGACTAAACTACCATTATAATGATGAAGTTGAAGATGTACAAGGGTAGTTTGGTTAGAAAAAAGATTATTTGATTTGTAATAAACCAGTAATAAGTCAATCATGCATACATATGTATTTTCAGTCACTTTTTTTTTTTTTGCTAATTTCAATAAATTTGGTAAATTACAACTAACGAAATGATTTATTTGTTAGACGAAAGCAAATCATATTAACGATACTAGACCTATTTTATCAACTATAAGGGGTTTATATATAATTCCACCCTGAGAATGAGGGTAATTATCCCTAAAAAAAAATTGACAAAAAACGCCATTCATATGTCAAATTAAATCATAACAATATCATAATGTGACGTAAACATGACACGCATCAAATGGATAAGTTTTATCTCAATATCATAATCTATTATCACTAAATATCTACAATTTCTCAATTTTTGATAATATAAAAAAAATATTATTATCACTAAATATCTAAGAGTAATATTATCTGAAACTAATAATCAATATTATTAATGTATCCCAGCTTTATAATTTCTTAAAATGTAATTATGTAGATTACAGACTACTAATTATTACAAGTTTGACTGTATTATATAATTTCCATAATTTTCATGATAAATAAAAAATTATTATCACTATACATATCCAAGAGTAATATTATCTGAAATTAATAATCAATATTATGTAGTATGTATTCCAGCAGTATACTATGTCTATATTTTTAATGGCTATAAATAAAAATTTTAGTAAATAATTATTATTAATTTAGATTAAATAAGACTGATGTAAAAATTTAATTTATCCAGTATGAAAAATTTTTTGTCATAGTTATGAACCATGACGAATGTTTTACCCAACTCGAAAAAATTACAGCCAACTACCGTTGCATGATTGTGATAACTGACTATTATTTTTAATCATGATAATTAATTATAATTAAAATATTATATTTTTTGTATTGGTAATTTATTAAATTGTAGATTGCTAACTATAAATTCCGAGTTACAATTTTGACTGTATTATATATTTTTATAATCTGTACGATAATTTAAAAGGAAAATTATCAAATTCTTACCATAATAAATTAATAATACAAATTTGACTGTATTATATATTTCTTTTGAGAGTAATATTTATTGTAAAAATCTACTTTTTATGGTAAATGTACATGTATTTATAACAAAATCCACCTTTTTGGGGAAAAAAATGGTAATTTAATTAGGGGTCCATAAATAATAAACCAAAAATGGAGGAGTTGAAATGAATTACCAAATTGCAAAAAGAGCACGTGGGTTATTTCTAATGGGACAAAAATGGTAAATACAGAATACAAATTACAATAATATGTGGCCAAAAGAGAAAATAAATAAATAAAAATGATTACACTAATTTGAAGGGTAATTATAGGCTGTAAACCGCACACCGTAATGCCGTAAACAAGATTTCCTGCTCGAATAAAAATCTTGTGGATGACGTCATTCGCATGTGCATCTGACGGACGAGAAGCGGTCGTCTAGTAATCATAGTGCAATCGTACCACTGAATTATTCTCCCAATAATTTAACAACAATTGGGCGTTGCATCTCTCTCTCTCTCTCTCTAAAATATCTTTTCTTGCATGAATGGCAGACTTTCTCTCTCTAAAACGGACACTACTGAAAGAGTGAAAAATGCTTTTGCCAGAAAACTGAATGCGAAAAGACATTACTGCCCCTCATGTCATTTTTAAAAATATTTTTTTTCCTATTATTTGTGTTAAACTAACTCATCAAATTGCAAGAAGAAATGTGAAATATAATGAGGGCAATATTGTCCTTTACGAAATAACGTTTGAGATATTTAGTAGAGTCGTATATTTATTCGATAAGTGAACTTAAAATTTTGTAAATATTAAGAGGAAAAGAAGTTAAAAGAACACACATATTAGTTTCGTTTGGAGAGATGACTATGAAAAATTATTAGCGAAATAAAAAGATATTGTGGTTATATGCTAATATATATATATTATATATATTTAATTTTTATTTATTATATAGTCTATTAGTTTGATGATCGAAATTAAAAAATACTCCCACAAAATTTAGAATTACATCCAAAAGAGTAATTCAATGAAACTCAATCTATTTTATGTATATCAATTAAAAATAATAATTGAGGCATAAACAAATAACATGTTCTAATAGAAAAATAAATATTAAAAAGCGTAGTTGAAGTTAGAGACTTCGATTTTGTGATTTATTGTCCTTTTCAAATTAAAA
The DNA here is from genome assembly GCA_034509725.1 of Sesamum angolense. Classification (NCBI taxonomy): domain Eukaryota; kingdom Viridiplantae; phylum Streptophyta; class Magnoliopsida; order Lamiales; family Pedaliaceae; genus Sesamum; species Sesamum angolense. Next base: position 4,628,854 of record JACGWL010000013.1, read on the forward strand.
ATTATTTATTTTTTTAAAAAATTAAATAAAGAGCTAATATAATCTTTGTATTTGCAAAACATTCCCGATATATATATATATATATATATATATATATATATAATAAGTTCAACAAATCAAATTATTTTACCAGGAGAAAACATTTGTGTACCTGGACTTTTTTTAACAGAATTCGACCTCTTGCTCAACGGAATAGAGAAATCAACCTTCTCCATGTTATTCTTAGTTTCAAAGAAACACTCTTGTTGCAAGAATTTTTTTAGCGTCCAATCCTTTATTTTTTGGTTCGCTGGACGCTTTTTATAGAGCCAAAAAGTCAAAATACGAGGGTTACGATTTGATTGATTCATATAATACGGATAAAATTGGTCAGCATAAAAAGACAAGTATGAATTATTGCCCTGATGTATTAAATTTGATTTAATAAATCAATCAGATAGTTAGGCGTCCACATAATTAGAAAAGAATCGGCAATAATTGCATTTCGTAATTGTACGGTAAATTGTAATTTCAAGCATCTTACGTATCATTTGAAATGTGAAGCATACAAGAACTTGATAAAATTTAATAAATTGTGATCAAACGATACAAAAGCAATAATTTAATACAAGATCCGAAAGTATAATGACATTGTAGAGAAAATGACCTAACAAATTTTATGTATATAATACTACGGAGCAAAAATAAAAGATAATAAGAAAAGTAAAAAATAGACATTAGTGTCTATAAATTCTAAAATAATAAATTGAGAATGATATGAATATAAAATTATATTTTTAAAATACATTCATTTATAAAAAACACGATATTCAGGTCAAAGACGAGGTCATGAACTTTAGTCTCTTAAACTAATACTCGATGATATTTTCATTACACGTGTGTTGAAATCAGAACTAACAGTTAATATATCACGAGATAGAGTTCCAAATACAGACATGCCACGTTGACGAAAGTCTCTTACGTGTTCGAAGCTACAACCCGCAAGCTGAACACATTTTAAAGTAACAATATCGATCATAAATTCATAAATGTAATAACAATCACCGAATTAATTTACAATTACTAGCATTTATTGTAAACGATTGTTATCTATGTTACATATATTTCATGTTCCATTATCGAATAAACGTCTTTAACTTCCACGTGACAACCTCTAAATTATGATCTTATTTAACACATAATTTCGATTGAACAATATACATGTTATAAATATTATTTATATGAAATATATATATATATATATATTCAATAAAATAAAATATTAGATTTATTTTTCAATAAATCTCATTTGTAGCCAAAAGATGAAAATGAGTGCATTATATTAGGGTAAAAGATGAGGGTAAAAATGTAATATGAGGATGGAGGAGTGGACTGAGGAGTGTGACAATAGTAAAATCGAGTGCGCAAATGCGCAGAAACTCTCCTAAGGTTTCTCTCTCTAGAAAACCGCATGCATACACATACCTATATATGTATATAGACAGTACACACTTTCTCTCTCTAAACATCTCTTTCTCTGTTCTTTCTCTCTTTCTCTCTCTCTCTCTCTCTCTGTGCGACTCTTCGGTAAGTGACGCTGATTATGTGCGCAAAAAAGAAAAAAAATTCGGTCCGGTTCGCAGCTGCCCTTCCCTCCGGTGAGTACAGTTGCAATTAATTAGGGTTTGACATTCACGTAATTTAGTTCGGATTATGTCTTACCTGCTATAATTTCTGCGCGTGTTGGCTCTATAAAATCCGTACTCCCTGACTGTCCCATTTCATCAACTAGCAGTAGCATAATCAGTGTGTTTATGTTAGGGTTTTTACTGAGCTAAAATGATGGTTTTCTAGTGTTGTTCACTCTACATTTTTGGTTGCATTTTTCCCATTCCAACTCTGGGTGGTGTTGGGGCCTTATCTGTGTGTGTGAGATTCTCTTTCAGGTGAATTTCATAAGAAAATTTCATGTTTTTTGTTTAATTATTTAAATGGAGTTGGCTAAAAGTGGTTTTGGTTTTCTCTGTTACCTTCAATTCTATGGATTTTTTAAGTATTTGTAAGTTGCCTAAGTTTCCATTTTTTAGCCCGAGATTCTCCATTAGTTGTTTCCGAAGTTCTATACTGTTTTCTTTCCTTTTTATACTTTTTTTTTTGTAGGTGCAGCAGAACTTGTTTTCTGAATGTTTCTAGCATTCTTCAGTAAAATTACTGCCTGAATGCTTCATTTGAATATACGTTTTAAGTCTAATTTCAATGTTTTTAATTATCTTATTGTCGAGGGTTTAGATCACCCACCAGACATGCATCTATTAATCATATACAAACATTCTAGTCATTGAAGTGATGGGGGAAAGAAAAGATTTTTTTTTTTTTTTGGGAGCATTGAGCATCGCCTTTAAGTTTGAATTCATTTTTATGCTTTAATGTGTTAACTTAATAGACATTCTTGATATATCTTTGTACCCCAACAAGCACACCGACATCCATGAAACATATGCTCGAATTTGTTTTTGGAATTTTCCATGATGAGGTTTCTAAAGTATGTAAATTATTTGTACATCTTGGTGTGAAAAAAGATATGCTTCTGGGTATATTTGTGATTTTCCAGTGTATCGAGCTGGGAATTATGGGTCTCCACGCCTTTCATATGTTTTAATAGTGAATTAGAACAATGGACGCCTGTTTATGTTTAGAAGTAAGCCAATTATTTCTACTTTGTTGTTAATCTTCCTTGATTAAAAAAATGTGCAATGAATGTTATATACCATAAATCTGTATTAGATCCATATAGAGATCTATGTCTTTCTATCGATGGATAGATCTATTGCTCAAAGAAAGTTCTCTTTTTTGTGATATGAGACATGAAGATCAAGAAACTAAGGTTTGATTTGCTAAACTTAACAATTATGTTTATCATTAAAACAGAAAACATTTTAGATTCTTACGATTAAAAAAATCTGATTCAGTAAGCATTAATGCCTCACATCATGAGAACTAAGGAAATCCATTTTGAACTGTTCTATATTTGCATCTCCTATTTGATCTTGTGGAAGATCTCATATATGTTTTATTTTGTAAAAATTGATTGGATGACTTTCTCCCAGTTATTTATTGCACGGAAACAATTTGTCAGTGCCACTGCACAATTCTTTTTCTTTTTGTTTTTGTGGAGAATTGGAGTGTAGATATTGAAAAATTCTTCCAGATTAGATTACGTGCACTTCATTTTTCCAAAATATCCAAGCATGAAAATGTGCCTGGATTCCTTGCATTTTTCAATTTATATAATTGAGTGGGTGCTGATATCTCATAAAAATGTGCCTGGATTCCTTGCATTTTTCAATTTATATAATTGAGTGGGTGCTGATAGCTCTTCATGCGTGTGGGTCATGCCGTTTGTGTCTAATATAATAAGCCGCATATCATATAATATTTAATGTTTTCATTGAAGATTCACTTCTATGAAATATTTATAGTTGATCCTGTATATGGAAAACTTGCCTTCTTACCAGCTTTTCCCTCCTGTCTTCTAGATACTGTCATTTTACTTTGTAGCATAAAGAGATGATACAAATTGTTCTCTCGTTTCTCCTATTTGTCCTGAGTGGCATTTTCAAATTGCGGATATGATGATTAGTCTGTGGTATTGGATGCACGTCACATAGACTGGGAATCCATTTTAAAGCTTTTTAGCAATATTAAATTAGTTATTGTCCTAAATCCATTCTATTTTCTGTGCAGTTGTCCATTTAATTCTCGCATCTAAAAAAAAATTCTTATAGAACATGTTTTTCTTTCTTCAATCGGGCTTAAGTTGCTAATTTTAGCTTTCTGATTGCAGGTTGGTAGCTGCAGCATTTGTACCAGTTCCATTATTTGGATGCAATAATCAGGGGTTTACATGCATGCCCCTATAGGAAATTTCATAAAAAGCAGCCCTTGAAACCCATTGTTTTTCTCTTCTAGAATTGCAGATCCTAACAGTTCAAGCTGACTTAACATTTGATATTTCATACTGTTACTCAAGAGGTGAGATTCTCTTTCATTGATTAACTATGCCTTCATGGTGGGGCAAGTCTTCCAAAGAAGTGAAGAAGAAGTCAAGTCGCGAAAGTATCATCGGTTCATTGCATAGAAAATGCATTAGGCCTGGAGCTCCTCGAAGACGACGTAGTGATACTACAGAGAGGGAATCTCAACCCAGGGCAGATTCACGATCTCCGTCGCCCTCCAAACAAGTTTCACGCTGTCAGAGTTTTGGTGAAAGATCCCAGGCTCAACCACTTCCCCTTCCGCATATCCATTCTACTAACGTTTATCACACTGATTCCGGAAAGAGTGCCTCAACAGAACCATCAGTTGATAGAGGTTCCAAAACTTCACTGTTCCTGCCCCTTCCAAAACCTGCACATGCAAAAATTGGGCACTTGCTGTAGTTGGTGAAAGTGACTTGGCTACTGCTTCTAATTCTAGTGATAGTTCCAGTGATACTGAGGATCCATCTGACTCACGTCTACTAAGCCCTCAAGCCTCTGATTACGATAATGGAGTTAAATCTGACACAGCTAGTCCTTCTGGGTGAGTTTGCTTGCCTCAGCAGTCATTTATTTTGTGAAGTTCTATTCTAATTAGTAACACTTCATTATATTGCTCCTAACTGAGGTATGTTGATAATGTTATAGGTTGAAGCAGAAGGTTCAGTTCCCCTTTGCCAATAAAAAGAATACAAAGGAGAAGTTGAAGCCTGCTAATATTTCATTTAACTGCCAGACTAGCCCAACATCACCTAAACAGAGTCGTGCAAATTCTAAAGTGGCTCATTTGCAGATTCCTCATCAAGGTGCTTTGTTATGTGCTCCAAACAGCTCAGTCTCAAGTCCTTCCAGAAGTCCAATGAGGGTATTCAATCATGATCCTGTCACAACCAGTGGTTTATGGCTAGGAAAGCCATACACAGATTTATCTTTACTAGGATCGGGACACTGCTCCAGTCCAGGTTCTGGTCACAATTCCGGACAAAACTCCATTGCAGGAGATATGTCATGCCAGCTCTTTTGGCCTCACAGCAGGTGCAGTCCTGAGTGTTCACCATTACCTAGCCCCAGAATGACAAGTCCAGGTCCCAGTTCGAGAATACACAGTGGTGCAGTTACGCCTCTGCATCCTCGCATTGGGGGTCCATCAGCTGAGTCGACTACAGCCTGGCCTGATGATGGAAGGCAACAGAGCCATCGCTTGCCTCTTCCTCCAGTAACAGTCTCTAATCCTTCTCCAATTACTCCATCATATTCAGCAGGAACATCTCCCAGGATTCCTCGCAGTCCTGGTAGGACAGATAATCCTCCAAGCCCAGGTTCTCGCTGGAAGAAAGGACGGCTACTTGGAAGAGGAACATTTGGACATGTTTATCTGGGTTTTAATAGGTAAGTAGATAAGTTAACTAATTCCAGTTCCTTTTTTAACTAGCAATGTGCCTCTATATAGAACTTTCCTCAATCAGGCGAGGGGATAAGTTTGTTTCTTCAACTGAGGCATGTGCTGTTGCTATGCTTAGCCCTTAATCGAATTCTTACCAGAGTGATAGTAAGGTTCATGCATTTCTTAAAACATCTGATGGCTGCTTTATCCCTTTTATTGCCATATGGATGCTAATGCTAGTTTGATGAAACTTTTAAATGTTTTTCCTTATTTGCTTGCCTTGCCAATGTCTCTTAATGATGTTACTCTTCTATTTGGACTGCAGTGAAAGTGGTGAGATGTGTGCAATGAAGGAGGTTACATTATTCTCTGATGATGCTAAGTCAAGGGAAAGTGCGCAGCAACTTGGACAGGTTTATTAACCTATTTACTCTGTTCAGTTAGGGACAGATGCGCTGAAGCTCTAATTTAGAACAGGAACCTGTTTGCTTGAACCAGCGGGAAACAGGGAAGAAGGATCTATATTTTCTTATTCCAATTCAGCATATTAGCCTTTTGTAACTATAACTGGAGCAAATGTTGCAGGAAATTTCACTCCTAAGTCGCCTACGTCATCCAAACATCGTGCAATATTATGGGTCTGAGACGGTAATCTTTTGTACTCTTGTTGCAGTTGCTACTTCTCTTATTCATCAGAAACTTATCAAAAAGTAGCTTTCTTTTAGAACTCTTACGGAAGTTAAAAAATGTGCAGAAATGACTTTGAAATGAGAAGAATTTTGTATGAGTGGCTTCTATCTGATTTGTATATTCAAGTTCACGTGATTATTATTGCTATGTTTCCTGCAGAAAAATGTGACATGTTATATTTATCTTTGATTACTCTTCATTGCTTTGACTTCTTGGATGAAAATGTGAAGCATTTCATGCAAGTTGGTCTCCAGCAATGAATCTTTCATGTTGCTTCTCTGCACCTCTTCTTTATGCATCATTTCGTTGCTGAACATTTAATTGCATGGAAAATGTTGCTGGTCCTGAGCTGCAAGGGTTAGGATAACTTTAACCTCAGTCCAGTAGTATTTTGTCTGCAGGTAGATGACAAACTTTATATATACCTTGAGTATGTCAGTGGTGGTTCGATTTACAAAATTCTCCAAGAGTATGGGCAATTGGGTGAAGCAGCAATACGAAGTTATACCCAACAGATATTATCTGGGTTGGCTTATTTGCATGCGAAAAACACAATTCATAGGTGGGTATTTCCTGAGTATAACAGGTTCTTGTTTATACTGCTGTTTCTTGTTCAACTCTTGAATTCTCAGACTTGGAAGTTTATGATGTTGCAAAATACACTCATACATTCGCGTGATGTGATTTTATTTGGTCAGGGACATCAAAGGAGCCAAATATTCTTGTTGACCCCAATGGGCGGGTGAAGTTGGCAGATTTTGGGATGGCAAAACATGTAAGAGCTTCCTCTTAACTGCTTTACAGCTTCCTTCTGAATGTGAAACTGCCTGAATAATTGTACATTTATTCATAAGTTGCATATGAAGTGTATATCATCTCATTTCCTTTTTGCTTCCAAACAAACATGTGTTGAAAAGGTAGGTAATTATGCACAGTCCTGGTAGCATACACAGTGTAAGTGGATAAGTAGAAGGTGATTGTTTAGTGTTTACAGTTAGCCTAGTGCAAAATGACAGTCAAAATTCAATGTTCAATCAAATAATTATGCTGCTAGCGCCTAGTGAGTTAGTCTAATCCTATCTGTTCCCACGCTTCTCGACACTACAAGATCCGATCTAAATCCAGTTTCTGTATTTTGCAGATAAGTGGACATTCCTGCCCATTGTCTTTCAAGGGAAGCCCGTACTGGATGGCGCCTGAGGTTGCTGAAAGCTAATTCATTTTCGATTTTCATTTGTTAAGATCCATTGAGCTGACTCTGATATTGCATTAATATACAGGTCATTAAGAATTCAAGCGGCTGTAACCTTGCAGTGGATATATGGAGCCTTGGATGCACTGTTTTGGAGATGGCTACCACAAAACCACCTTGGAGTCAGTATGAAGGGGTTAGTTTATGTTCTTGTAGTATTCAGAGGTTGCGCTATCTCTTATTCCATGATTATGACATTCGATAGATCTCACCTCCATGCATAATCAATGCAATTCTTTTGTCTGCTTCCATGAAGGTTGCTGCTATGTTCAAGATTGGGAACAGCAAGGAACTTCCTGCTATTCCAGATCACCTCTCTGATGATGGTAAGGATTTTATAAGGCAATGTTTGCAACGCAATCCAAGTTACCGTCCTACGGCTGCTCAGCTTCTGGAGCATCCTTTTGTGAAAAATTCAAGTCCATTGGAAAAACCTCTTCTATGTGCTGAACCTAGAGAATCCATACCTGCACTTACACATGCAGTCAGAGCGCTGGTATGCTGGTTCCTTTTTCCACCTTTTCTATGCTAGTGGTCTCCATGCAACTTGTACTGTAACAATTAAATCCCGTCAAGTGCATCTAATTTTCATTGAGATCTAGTTGTTATCTGCTTATGATAATCAGTCCAAGGGTAAAGATCAAGTGTTATATCCAGATTGTTGAGACAATCCAATATTTTGGTTGAAAGATCTCCCAAGATGATACTGATGAAATGTTGTCCATAAGTTAACATCTTTAACACATATTCTCAATGAAGTGTAACTGCCTTTGATTTTATTGCCATGTTTGCCCCTTATCTTTTCCGTAGTTATTTTATTATTTAATGAGATTCTTTCTGTAAAAATCATTTATTGAAATATGTCCTAAATTGATGTTAGGGCAGTCATATGTATTTTTACTTTCCAATGTTGTGATTGGCTGAGAAACTGGGTCTAATCTTTTAATTATTTTGCTTCATACTTTCCAGGGATTTGGGCATGCTGGAACTCCGTGTTTGGATTCATCAGGATCTGTTAGTCACTCCAAAAGCCCAAAGGCTCTTCCTGGATTTAGGTCTCTCTCTCTCTCTCTTGCATTATTGTCGATATCCGTGGTTTATATTTTAGGTATTGCTATAGCATTCTGTAGATCGATGTTGGTTCCTTGAATTTTGGTTCTCAGAAATATAATTGTTTACATATATTAGGTATTGTGCTACTATGCCATTCTTGTGATTTCATGTTATGTTCTTGGAGTTTGTCATTTTCGGTCACTAGCATGCGCAAAACCTTCATTCTTAATTCTTCAATATAAGTGATATGCTTGTCTCCTGCATTTACATCGAAACATATTTGTAGAAGTAATATTTTGGCTTTGTCCAATATGTTTATTTATTATCTCAGTCTGCAAAGTTGTCAGCAATCCAGTTTAGCCGAAAGTCATTACTCCCATGGTTTTCTTTGCAGTGATGTCCATATGGCAAGAAACATATCCTGCCCTGTTTCGCCAATGGGGAGTCCTCTTTCACGTTCTCGATCACCGCAACAAATGAATGGAAGATTATCCCCTTCACCAATCTCAAGCCCTCGGGCTACATCTGGTGCTTCAACTCCTCCAAGTGGTGGCAATATTGGCACTCTGCCGCATTATCATCCAATGACAACAACTTATTTGCATGAGGGAATGAGTATGGCAGTGACCCCAAAACGCCTACCATCCAAATAGAAATGGCTATGGGGAGCACAGGCCTGATGTATTTCGAGGAATTGTTCAAGCTCATTTGTCCCTGGATGCGGTTTCACGGGAAAACGACTTTCTTGGAAATAAGGTTGAACGGACTGTTCTGCGGGACCAGAAAGAACAATTGTATGATGCACATTTAGTTTTAGCAGATCGCGTGTCACAGCAGCTCCTGAGGAACCCAGTGAGGCTAAACCCGGTGTTGGACCTAAATCCGAACTCTCCATTACCTAGTCGTCACAATGGAGTTTGATGTAGACATTACTGCTTTCGAGCGTGGGGCCAATATCAGCCAAGAGTTTCCATATGTAACATATTTATTAACAAATCAAGATTTTCAATACATTCTGTTTCTTTAGTGAAGCTGGGGAGCAGGCAAGCCATCAGTATAGTTTCTGAAGGTAAATTCTTCCTTATGAAACACTTGCTCAAACTCTATATTACATCTTCCTTCTATTGTTGCACCTCAGGAGAGGAGATACTAATCCAAATTATTTTCTTTTACAGAGATGACAAGCGCGAGCTGTTGATGGTATCATGAAGTTAGTTGGCTGGTGTGAGACTTGTAAATTGTATGGCATAGGATAAGAGTAGAAAAGTGCTGCAAGTACTTCAGACTTGGTAGTTATGTCTTCTGTGAATCTTCAATTTCTGTACAGGTTGTATATTTATAGGGCAAGAAAATTTTGAAGAGAATGCAAATAGAGAAAATGGTAGGCTCCCCCCCCCCCTGTTGAAAACTTGTTGATTAGCTTATTACACATTGCCCATTTAGAACTTTGATGGGCTGTCTTGCTTTAGATGGTTGTACCAGAATCTCAATTCATCATGTAATACCATTACAACTCTTTTGCTCCATCAATTGATTCTCTTTTATTACCAAGTATTTTACTGATGAAACTATAGCCATTTTGGTCTAGTCAACAGTTTGAGCTGTGAGCTGCATCAACAGGAAGATTTAGACATTCTACCCAAATAAGTTGAGAGGAGAAAATGGTAAAATAGGTAAAATACTTATTCGTACATAGGATGCAACAAGCATCAGTACATAGAACCTCATCATTTACATACAAATAGACAGCTTAACACAGACAGAGAGGAGAACGAATAAGACTTAACAAAGAAAAAAAGGCGCATTAGAATCAAGATAGATTGCAACTTAGCAAGCCCTGCTGCTCTTGAAAGGTATGGCTCTGATGATAATCTGGTGGTAAACTGCTGCAAGAGCTGCTCCGATGAATGGTCCGACCCAGAAGATCCACTGGGAGACACGGCCATCAAAATGATTTATTATATAATCTTGATTTTAAGGATACACAAAGATATGCCATCTTATGACGTAATTGATAATTTATAGAGTCTTACGTGGTCGTCCCATGCATGATCTCTGTTGTAAATGATGGCGGCTCCAAGGCTCCGGGCAGGGTTGATGCCAGTTCCGGTGATGGGAATGGTGGCCAAGTGAACCAGAAACACTGCAAACCCAATGGGAAGAGGAGCCAGAATCTGCAAAAACAAATCACGGTTAAGTTCAAACTCTGCTATCTACACTCTTAACAAGAAGCAATCTGTTAAGAACTTCGGGGAAAATCAAATCAATCAAGAAACACATACAGGGACATGTGAGTCTCTGGCGTTTCTCTTGGCATCAGTAGCAGAGAAAACAGTGTAGACAAGAACAAAGGTGCCGACAATTTCAGCACCAAGGCCATCACCCTTGGTGTAGCCATGGTTCACAAAGTTGGCCCCGCCCTTGAGCAACTGATATGGTCCCTTCATGAACCCCTTGATCACCCCGGCTCCGCAGATGGCTCCAAGGCACTGCATCACAATGTAGAAGAGAGCCCTAGTCAAGGAAAGCTTCCTAGCCAGGAACAAACCGAAGGTCACAGCTGGGTTGATGTGCCCACCTGTTACAACAATGCAAAAACAAGAAATTTCAGTACAAATGTGCAGGAAGTTAAGGATGGCTGCAAGAAGTTAATTGGAATGTTGTCTCAGATTTCTTGTTGTGTAAAGAAGTTGTTATACAGAGCAGAAATTCTTGAAACCATAAGTAAGATCCTAGATTTGCTTTACTATAACATGTCCATATCATTCTTTTAGGTAGACCAAAATTTGGACCGTTTCAGCTCTAATCACCACTACGAGTCCGGACATGTCTCGAGATAGGTTGCTTACACGCTTGTAAATTACTCACCAACTCAGCTTCACAACATATCAAGATAACTTCACAGGTAGGTGAATTGAGAAACCCTATGAACCAATGTCCAGTGACATAGAACAATACATGTACACACATGTAAATATATACTCTAAAACTCTTCCAAGAATTTCAAGAAATCATATAAAACACTAGCAAAGCTGTAGGTTTTCTTCATCAGTAGAGATTCATCATAAACAGGCAAGATTTGAGCTGAAATCCTTGAAGTACAAGAACAACATGTAGATAACTACATACATACAAAGAACACACACACACACACACACACACACACACAACATACACTAACCTGAGATACCAGCAGTGCAGTAAACAAGCAAAGATCATGCCACCAAAGGCCCAAGCAATCCCCTGAATACCCACAGAAGCACATTTGTTGTTTGCTCTGCCCACCCCCATAACAGTCAAGATAGTAATGTACAAAAACAAGAAGGTAGCCATAAACTCTGCAATCCCAGCCCTGTAGAAGGACCATGATTTCAGCTCCCCAGGCTCAAACAGAGGTGCTGGTGGTGGCTCCTTGTAACCCTTGTCTGTCTGAGCAGCTGTACCCAAAGGCTGCTTCTCTGTGAACTTGTTTGCCCCAAGCTTAACATCCTCCTCCCTGTTCTCAGCCATGGATTCAAGATTCAAAGCTTCTCTGCAAAAATTCTCTCTTTTTGTTCTCTATCTATTACTCTATGACTGAGCACCCACCCAAGAATATACAAATGAGTGTGTAAAAGTCTGTTTTATAGTGTAGAACTCATTCTTGTTTAGCTTAATATAAAGGGTTTGCTTTATTTGTCCCAAAAGTCTGCTAACTGTACTGCTGCAATTATTGGGATGATGCAATTATTTAAACTAATCCTGTTTTTAATTTGGATTCTTGGGGTTGTAAGAAGAGAGTGGGAGTGTTCTGGAAAGAACAGAGGGATGCTGACAGGTTCCCAAATCTCCTTTCTTTCTTGCTTTGTTCTCATCTTCTTTCTACAGAGTGTCACAGGAATCATGATTATCATTTGATTAGCTGGTTTGGACCGTTTGATTTCACCTAATCTTCAAGAACGAATATTTAGGCAGCTCATTTGTCAATAGGAAATAAAACTACCACTAACCCTGTCTTAATTCAAGAACAACCTATCAACTCCAAGATTTTTTCATGTGAAATACAGTCTGGTACTCAAATTCATAGCTTGTCAAAACCATCCTTATCATATTTTCTTGAGGTTAACTTTATTTTTAGGGTAAATTATATCAACTTTGCCCTTACAGTATTTTTTTATTTTTTTAAAAAAATTAAAATCTTATAAAAATATTGAATGGAATGGATGAAAAAAATTTAAAAATTATAAAAAAAAAATTATCGCCTTAGTCGATAAAAAAAATATTTAAAAAAAATAAATAAAATTATAAATTTTAATTCATAAGGGTATTTTGGTCAGTTCACTATAAAAAATGCATAGATTGGGGTAATTGTTAGATGGTCGTTAAAATTAGGGGGTATTTGTAATTTTTCAAACAACGAGGGGTATTTGTAATTATGTCAAACCTCAGGAGAGGTAGATGTAATTTACCCTTATTTTTACCAACCTATAAAGGTTAAAAATCTCTTTAAGCAAAATAAAATAGCAATACTGTCTTTAAATTTCTAAAAAACTTGAATTGATGTATTTCTCAAAAAATGTGATTTTTGGATATATAGTTGGGATTTGCAAGAAAGCCCATCTGATTCTTGAAATTTCTTACAGAAACTTATGCTGGCATTTATCTTTCACTCATGTTGTGTGTGTCCAAAATCAGGTAAACTGTCATTTTTATGGTTAGGTGATACTCATTTTTTAAGATCAAAGCAAGAAAATTAATCAAGTACACTTCTCTTACCGAAGCTAACCAAATAAACAAAAGAGTAAATTATAATAGGATATTTATTATAATTATAAATATTTTTTTGTTATTTAATAAAATTATAAATACCTTTTAAAAATTAATGGCCATCTATCAAGTACGGCTATTAATTTAGAAGAATTTTTTGTAATTTTATAAATGATAAGAAGTATTTGTAATTATGATAAATTGTAAAGAATTGAGCGTAATTTATCCAAAACAAAAAGGTAAAAAGTCAAGTTCAACTTTTCAATGGGAAAATTACGTCCACAATATAAATAAGATTTAGTATATAATTATGAAATTAATTAAAAATAAAATGGAATTTATCAAAAATAAAAAATCCAGTGGCCATAAATAATTAAAAAAATATAAATATGTAGCCGTTAATATGGCCGTTGTGAAAGTGACATTCTTGAATTTAGAGAAATAACAGATAGGAAAAACCCAATTTCTAGCATTTAATTTCTCTTTCCATTTTTCCCCCCAATTGACATGACAATAAGGGGCCTAAATTTTCTTACCAAAAAAAGAGTGTGGGGCTAATTCAGCAGTAGGGCCTTTGATTGATGATAGAACTAAGTTAAATTTGAAATAATTAATAATGGTTTAGAAATTTACATTAATTGACTAGAAAGAATGTTATTGTGATTATGAGATTTTGAGTTTGAATTTTTTTTAAATATATAAAAATTAGGGTAAAGTACAACAGACTTTCTTGAAATTTGTCATAATTATTAAAATACCTCCACATTATATAATTTTTTTAATACATCTCTAAAATTAATGATCGTATAATAAATATATCTCGTGACAGCTCATGATAGAGGGTATTTGTTTGACGTCTATTAAATTTAAAAAATATTTATAATTTTTCAAACAACGAGTACGTATTTGTAATTATAACATATTTCAGAAAAAACCCATTATAATTTGCACTAGAAATTAAATAAAAATATTAGTTCTCAGTGAGGTCTTTGCTTTGATAGTAAAGGCTAAGACTCCAAGAGTTTTCAGTACGAATTTTGTGTACGTGAATATTTATCTACTTATACAATAATTTAAAGTTTATTGTCTTTCCTGTTTGCTTTTTTATGAAATTGTTGACTTCATCAAATTTTCTCATCTAATTTTTTTTTCTAATAATTAGCGAACATGAACGTATATTTTGAAATACCCTAAATTATACAGAGATAGATTTGTACTAACATAAATTAGTTTCTGCAATCTATACATAAACCATTGAAAAATTAACAATTTTAATGTATTTTTACACACAAACCTTGTATATATTTCATTCATTAACACAATAATAACCAGTTGAAATTTAATGCAAATTTTAATTAGCAAAGTGAAGTGTTGTCATAATGATCCTCATGTCTAGGCCATAGCCATACATAACACATCATCATATCATATCATATCATGCCACATTGTTATGCATAGGCACAACCAATCCTACTTCATGCTATACAACTCATACCTAAGGGATCCTCACATGCAACCTTATGCCCCACATACAATTGGTTGGTCTCAATGACAACCATGCCAACTATTCATGATTTATAATACACGGACACTTTATAAAAATATTTGATACAGTATCGAATACGTGTCAGATACAAACACAACATCCACGTGTTCAAAATTTTTGTGCTTGTGAATATATTATAATAATTACGTCGATTGTTCAAGTTCTTGAAATGTAAGACTAAACATTACAAAACTTATAGTTGAAACCGAGTCTAATTAAATTTAAATTAATCACATGATAAATGTATGTAATATAGCTGCTATTAGAGTAGTGTAGAGTTGGAAAAAATTGAGTAATCAATTACACCAATTGTACGATTGCTTCAATCCGATGAAAACCGTTCTTGTCAAGAAATTTTCTATGATGTCAACACTGTAATAACCCAAAGTGGTGCAAGTACATGCATCTCCCGTCAAGACAACAACATTTGTTGGTATTGTAATATATGCAATATCTTCACCACATGGTTCCATACAACAAAAATGCACCATGCAGGATTGCGCAATCACACTGCATTGCGTTTTAGCAAGTAGAAATAATATTACCATACTAACAAGCAATATCCAGGAGAAACGAACGTTTCTCGTTTCTTACATGATCTGCAACGAACTATATATAGTTAGCTTACATAATTATAGAATAAAGTGCTTCTCAGAGATCTTGAGCAGATTCAAGACGGACGTGCGGGCAAACCCTTAATGGTTCTCCTCTCGTCCACAATACCTTTAGCTCGCCTCGTTTCCTACCCAGTGCCAGAAATGTCCCTGCATCAGAAATTGCACAATCTTACACCTAATGGATTTTACTTGTGTTATGTTTCCGCTGGACTGTAGGGAGATATTACCTAGCGTAAACGGGACAATGTAAAGCAATGCAGGTTGGCCGTGACCATCCATCAAGTTCAGTGCTACGTAAGTGATAAGAAGACCTGTCACAGTTGTTAGAGAGTTATAATTTGAAAGTGAAAAAAAGCTTAAATCGTTTTTTAACAGTTTTTGTGCTGATGGCAGCGTGAATCGGCGCGTTCAGACACTACAAAAAATATAGTTTTGTGTAGTATAGTTTACCTAGCCCATAAGCGAACATTGCCCACAAGAAGTATCCGGCTCGTAGGCTCTTATTTGCTAGCCAATCGTACCTGCAATAAACATAATGGAGTTTAAGCGACACAGAACAGAATAAAGGAGACGAGGGCGTATTACAAGTTTCCCGACTATCAATGCATTTTTAGGCTCAAGCTGGTTGGCATTGAACAGAGGATGTAACAAAATGCAATGTGAATCAAGAAAGGAACCTAAGTGAAAATGCTACGAGGAGTCCAGGCAAGAGGATGTCGCCAAAGCCGATGATACTGTAACCACCCCATGGGTCAAATAAGCGGAATCTTCAGAAGCATTGGGATTCCGTCCTCACCACTTCTATCGCCACGAGCTACCTAGAAAAATTTAGAAGTTCCTATTAATATCTTCATCTTGAGACGATTTTACATGGATATACTACGGAAAGTGGGCTCGATAATTTACCCACCACAATCATCACACTTTCTTTGAACAGCTTCTTGGAAAGGAACACCCAAAAGATGTCGTAGATGAACGCACAGCTCAAAAGGACTGTGGCCACCTGAGGAGGACTAAGGATGTTACACCAAAGTTATACAAAGTATATCATAGTAAGATGATAGTCAATTCCAGATATTGTCAGCAATTGAATAAAATGTCTTTTGATATACTGACCATTTGCTAGTACAATAATACGAGTAAAAATTCAAAATAGAACACTGGAGTAATGACTTGCATGTAGCGAGGAGTGAACTCATGTAATCGCATATTTGTACAGAAACAAAAAATGCTCTGTATCAGCATGCAAAATTGTATTGAAGAAATTCAAGATCAAAAAATGTAACTTGGGAAAATCAGATTCATGCATAGTAACAGCTGTAAATCCCATATGACTTGAGATAAATGAGAAAAAGCCCATAAACTGGCATATAGCCTTCACATTCAAATTGATGAGTCCACTATTACCTTGAGATTAGGAATTCGCACTATCTGAAGAACAGTGATAATGAGTGCAATACCCTGATTAGATAATTCAAAAAAATTCATCAGACACTAGCATAAAACTGCATGCAAAAGTTGATAAACCAATTCCACTAGTATATTGAAAATGCACGGAATTCATATAGCACCATATTTACTTACAATAATCAAATTAAGCAATGCAATCATCAATGAAACACAGAAAATGTTATGCAAGGATCTTGATTTGTATTTCATGGGTCAGGCGTATTCTTGTAAAATAAAGAATTCTTATTAGCTGGCAACAAGTTCAGTATGTGTATATTAGAACGCATTTATCTTGAAAGTATAGCATTTTATCTCTATTTATAGTCCAGCTGTCAATTGCTCCACCTTGCCGTAGGCTACTTATACATTCCTCCAGTGTTGTAACACATGATTGGTTCTGAGGTACGGAAGGAATATGAAAATAAGATGATAACAAAACAACACAGTAAATTCTGATTGGTAAAGAAATAATTAGCACTCGAGCCTATTGCGAGTGATGGTTTTTGGTTGTCTTACACAAGGACATGTCATCAGATAACATTTTTCTTCTCTTCTTGGTTGCTCCAGAAACCAAACACTCACATAGTAAATATTGTGGGGATATCGTGCAAAGGAAATATTTTCGAACAAGATAAACCTTTCAAAGTCCAGTAGTTCTATTTGTCCACTTCAACACGTGTGGAACTCCATTATTACTCTCTATTTTCAAGTAATATCTGTCTCTTGGACATTAATATTGTAGGACTATCTCACGGATGAGGTTGGGGTTGAGTGTTTTAAGTTTCCAAAACTGCAGTAAACTCAAAAACACCAGAACTTACAAGTATATCTTGACCTATCCATGCAAAAGAGACATTTCTGTACACAGCCCAAACCACAGCAAGAGCTATGCAGAATGGAGCAACAGCCAAAGTAAGGTATGAGATAGCCCCCAAGACAGGCACTTTAATAAATGATTCTCCAGCTCGCTTGAACCACCTGAAAATTTAGCATCCATCTCATCTGAGAGTTCGATTCTTCTTTTCTAATGAAACCCATGAATTACTTTGACTAGAACTGATCTCACTGGAGAAAAAACTGTCACTTCATTTTCGTTTGATTTATTATCTTGTTTGTTCATTTTAAGTTAGGGAAACTCTGTGAACTAGAAGTACCATACCTTGATAGTAAGGCAACCAAGCAAGTCTGCAAACCCTGCAAAATGAAAGAAGGCAGAAATTCAGGAAGATTATCGCCACAGAAACATCAAATTTACTCACCAAGTTTTTCATCAATGTTGTCCTAACACCATAAAAGTTCAGCTTTGAACGTGGACATAAGAAAAAAATGCAGGTATTTAAGCATGCAAAAAGAGATACTTCCCACCTCTACACCACCAATGCAGAAGAGAACCACCAATAGTTCAATGAACCAGTATGACATAAGCTTGTATATAAGAATCAAGAAGCATGAAGCAACAACGACAAACAAGATTGCAGACATCGTGTTGATATCCACTACACTGCTTCCACCAGGGCTCTTAATGTTTGGAAGTTCATCTGTAGCATCCTACCGACAGGAACATCATTCATACGAACAGTCAGAGGCAGAGAAGGGCATAAATTTTACTTGAAAAATCAAGTAATGCCAGATAGGAAGACTTCAAGGACGGCAGACCTTTAACAATTTATCCTGCTCTATAGCTGCTTCTCTTGCGCTCCATGCAGACCAGTAAGACGCACATAATATGGTACCAACTGCCATTAACCAAAGAAAGACCTCGGCTATGTCAACCACTGGTCTCCTTGGAGAGTACAGCTGCACAGATACTGTAAAAGGGTAGAGCTTTTAGTCGACAATATTAATGTTACGAGTATTTAAAAAGTATCAGGGAGTAAAATGGTTAGACAAGACTGCATAAGTATTGTTTTTACTAAAGCAGTCAAGGAATGTCCGGTGTTTCCAGCATGAAGGAGAATGAGATTTTGTCTTTCAGCCAAATGATATTTTAGGCATAGGGAGAACACAAAAAAGATTTGTCTTTTTTCCTTCCATGCTTCCCATCCCTGTTCCTCTCACCATTATCCAGAAAAGTGAATCCTTCAAATGCTCTATAGAAATACACAGGATAATCTAATAGAAAGAGAACCCTATGGAAGTTGGGACATAAACATAAAAGCAGCATCACAACATCAAGTTTACGATTGCAGGCAAGAAGCAAGTATAGGATGCAAAGGATTTTAAATGATGACATTAACTGCTTTAATTGGAACCAAGCAGTACAACTACCCAGCACCAAAGATGAACTAGAACAAGAGATTTTTTTGGCTGAAACTTTAGCCATGCACGACAGATAAGATCTCACCTGATGAACCATTTGATAACATTTTCTCCAATGTAGCACCAGCATCTTGGGGAAGCATCACAGCAGGAATGTGTATATCTAGATCAGTTTCATCGGGCTCACAGACCCATCTTGTACAGTTCTGCAAAGTAAGGTATTACTGGCTTTAAGCATAGCAGAAATGTACAAAGATGGCAGCAGTATCATGTCGACTATAATAGGAAGTAGAAAATCATTCTGAAACTGAAAATTCCCCATCATCCTCCAAAACACAATCTTTTTGGCTGTCGCGAAAATTATTCATTCACTGAATCCATGTTCCAGTAAACTTTTTTTTGTTTATACATTTGTAGTATCTATTCAGATGCAACCTTATATTATAAATAAATAAATGCAACCAACTTTATCCACATTATTGAAGGTAAAGCATACAAAATTATTAGCAGGCTACCAAGAGTGCAATTATCAAATTTCATAAGTGATATTAGGCTCTCTATTGTTTACAACACATAGTATCGCCCATACCAAACCATAGGATTGGCTTTATTATAGCATAACTCCCAGTGTTCAACCATGGAAAGCACAGCAGCAAAGCGAATGTGTAAACAAGCAGAGAGCCAGTTTCATCATATTCCCGCCCAGTGCATATGCCCAAGTCTTGAACCTTCATACACTAACCTATGCAATGAATTCTCAGTAGAATAACAAAGAAGAGCATTTTCTGCGGCTTTACACCACCTAAACCTTTAGAACTCAAAATAGAATGTATCACATGAAAATGTAGCCATATTAAAGTAAAATTAAGGCAATACCTCTCTGGTTATTTATAATGAGGACTGCTGAAGCACCAGCGCTTCAGCAAAATTTGCCTTGGTTGTGAATTTGCAGTTGCCACGGTCCACCATTATAACATCTCCAGCAAACTAAAAGCATCAATAAAGAAAAAGAAATCCACAATTAGCATCTGAGACATAATACTTATGAAATGAAAATATCTAAGAGCAAAACCTAAGCAGGAAAATAAGGAGTGACCTTCTTCTTAGCAGCACCACAGCAATCCCGAGGGTCTGAAAGTGAGAGTCGAGATTGGTTGGCATTTTTTCCTTTGATACTATGGTAGTACCAAATCTAGCACCAACACAACAAATTCCTCGTCTTCTACCCCATTAACCCAAGTTTGAACTTTTACCTGACAGAGAAAAAACAATTACAATTAAAGTAAAATGAGAAAAGTAATCTCAAAAGGAACAGACAGGAGGCAGCCATCGCCACAGGCAAGCACTCATTCATACTTGTAGCTCCAAAATAACTAGAAGGGGGTATAAGGAGGCTACATCCAGGCAGACAGTTATAGTGTTACACCTATTTAGCAATCACCATTATGCCTAGTTTAGAGTGCTATGAAGACGTAAGCAAGCTCAGTCAATGAAAAAAGAAAAAGAGAAGGAGACTCTTCACATTATCTCAACAGATACTAGACTATCATTCAGAATCAATGATCAGGATGATGATCAAGTTACTGTCCACCATTATAATACTCACAATACTGGGAAACAAGAAATGAGACAATAGTAAAGGAAATCTCTGCATATAGAAACCAAAACGATAAAAAGGGAACGACTCATACATTTAAAAACCGAAGTCCCAGAAAGGTGTATTACTCATACATTTAAAAACCGAAGTCCCAGAAAGGTTATACACGTGAATTCTAATTATTAAACTGAAAGACAAATATAATATCACTTAATGCAAGCCCTGACTGGTAGTGAAAAACCACAATCTTTTTTGGTTGTCCTGCACTTTGAAGAAGATGCGGAAAAAGGAAAAACATAATTAAACAGATGATAACGAGATTCTTCACAAGGCTTCTAAGCTATCCACTGGAGACAATGGAAAATGAGTTATGATTTGCTCAAACATTAAACCAAATATCATAATCGATGAAACAAAATTGAGGGATAAGATCCCCATCAATGAACTAAGAAATACAAAAACGAAGTTCAAGGAATCACAAATGGATTGCAGTCCTATAGTACATTTATCCATGTACGCAAAATACCTGGTATATACAGACAGAAAAACAAACTGTATTGATAAAACAAAATAATAAAACCTAAGAAGATCACTGTAATTATAATAAACAATTCATCATCGAAATTCGCTCAAATACAACTAGAACAACATGCAAGCTATATATACACATATAACATACTCCAAAGCTAAGCAATTAACGACAAAACTGAATCGTCAAGATTTAATCTTTCAAAAAATAAACAATTCCATAACAAACACCCAACAGAGAAATCCCAAAAACATTAAATGGGTGGGCGAGAAATGAAGTAAAATTGCACAAACTTACCAGTACAAAATCATTCTCACAACCGGGCTTCTTGGGGGCCGAATCGTCATCATGAACTATGTCACCGGCCGTCACTCCTGTTGGGCTGCTTAACCACACCAACAAAGCTGCACATACGCAAATCAAACTCCAAATTCTCCGAAATCCCATCGGTGGAGCTTCGGAAACTTGATGAACAATTTCCCCTTTGTGTTCTTGCTCTTACTGCATCGCCAATTCCGTTGAATTGTTAGAGAGAGGGAGACTGTGTTTTCTGGTGGAGCGAATCAAAATTAATGAAGGGCGTATGTATGCTCTTTTATTTTTATTTTTAATCTACGGTTTGCTGAAATTATTGAAGTCAGTTAAAGACGAAGATCAAAAGTAGCAGTAGCGGAGTTACTGCGTTTGGACTCTGGAACTGTCGGCGTCATCGCCAATTTTCCCCATACACTTCACTCATACATACATACAATTCAAATGTGATAACTACTTCGTGAGTGAGATTCTTGATTTTGACCATATGTAAAGCTAAAGAGTACTTATATACACATATAAATATATATAAATAGTAATTACAAAGATGATTTGATCAATATCTGAACGAAATATCGATTCAATCAATACATCAGTATAATTAAATTATAAATATTTATATGTCCAGTGGATTTGATTAATATGACTAAGAAATAAATACCGACACGTCCCATAAAACTCGAACTTATAACCTCATATTCATTTATGAAATTTAAATAAATATGTAATAGCATAATTCGGAGTTAAATGTAGAATATCATGAGATTAGATAAAAAAATATTATACCAATTTTATTTTATTGTAATGTCAAATTGATGAAAATATAGGTATAGGAATACAATATTTTACTAAAACGTAATAAAATGAGTTATAAAAAGACAAAATTCTAAAATAACCATTAATTTTTCTGTGTAAATGAAGTTCGAAGCATACTAAAAATAAGAATCTCGTGATTTTATATGAATATATTATGAGTTAAATTAAATAGTAGTGTTCGTCCCTTAAAATTCAATATATTGGGCAACGTCTCGGTGATTGTTATTTTTTTTTTAAATTGAAATAGCTAGAGCAATTTTAATTCGATTTTATTTTTTAGATAATATTAAATAAATAATATAGTCATGAGGTTCTAGTCATCATTTTATGACTTTTGTCAAAATTATTTATATGGCTCAAAATACAATGTAAATATTAAAATTTACAAAGGCGAATCCGGTTGGAGACCAAACTCATAATTGTAGTGTGGTAAATATTTTTTTATAGTATGGATATGGGGAACTAGAAATTTATTTTATCATATTTTAAAAATAAAATAAAATAAAATAAAATTGGGCTACAATTAATAGGCCAATGACCCATTTGCCTACCACATGGGACATTGTTTCCTCAAAAGGTCAACCTAATTGTCATAAATTAAGATTAGCATTAGCTATTAACACATCTTGAAAATTATAATATAAGATATATTTGACAAGTAATATGTTATATTTGGTGTTTTGTGGATGTCACATGATTTTTTAGTATCCAAGGTATTAATTTTTTAAAGGCCAAGAGTATTTACTTAAGAAGCCCAAATCAATTTGTGATAAAATTAAAAGCCCAAGATGCACAAAGTCTGATAAATAAAATCTAACACTCAACCCCATTGAGACTTGTTTGATAAGTTAGAGTCGTCCTTTAAATCCATTTATTGCACATTGATAACTTGATTTATTGAATCGATGCGACAATCTCATTGTCCACCTCAAACAACACATCAATCCCGCAAACATGTTAGCACAAATAACTAAATTATCAAGAAATTCAGGATAAGGGTTTGAGCTAGCTCAAATAAATAACAAATTCCTGTTACATAGAGTCCCATGCGGCCTTAGCCTATGAAAAGTGGCAATAATTGGGTTAAGGGAGACCATAAGCTTTTCTAAATTGAAATGGATCATATGGAGTTGGGCTGGATAATTTACCAGACCAACTAAAACAATAAATCATATATAATAGAAAAAAATATATATATATATTATATATTACTCCATTTATTATTATTATTTTTTATCAGTGACATCAAAACAAATAAATAAATACAGACATCACTAACTTTTTATGAACTATAAATAAATAACTGCGTGCGCAAATATATATACTTAAGAACCTACTGCTATTTTTCTATTTTTATGAAGAAATTTGAACGACCATTCTGAAAACAGCCTTTTGAAAATGAAAACAACCAAGTCGTACGGACATTTTTCTCTAACCTGATATGTCTAACGTTTAGCGAGATACTCGAGAAGTATATTGATCATTTTAGTGGTGTGGAACAGCTTATGTGGATTGTACTCTGCATTGCCCATTGTAAAGCGTCATTTGATAATGCGATTTTTGTTTTTTTAGATAAACTACACCTAGTATTTTTGTCCTTGATGTGGAATTTCTATTACATAAAAATAATTTGTCACTCTTTGGAAGCATTCATACACATATATAGTAATGTGGACATGGAAGATTATTAAAAGGGCCCAGAAAAATGTTATGGTCCACTCAATTATGAGGAGGAGTAGTAGCATATGTTGATTTTTTACCTTTAGTATGTTAAGACAAGTTATGATGATGAAAAAAATCCTTACAACCTTGTCATCTTATGTTAGCCTATTCCAATGTCCTGTTTCTACACTCCGGTGGGCTTTGTTTGGTTCCATTTCTTTTTCTTTTTCAATTTTTAAGAGATGGAAATGAACAAAATAAGTGTGTGCATCTCTAAAAACATTTAATTTAACACACACATAAGCGTGCGCACATATTTGGCCCTCTTGGGCGGACAATATTTCTCACATTAGGGTATCAATCGAGTTGTAAGTCACATTACTTGACGCCGTTTATGGGAATGTGACCATGTGCCCCTTCCAAGTGGAGACTGATGATGTAGACAAGCGACCCACATTGATTGCAGACGATAAGTTTGAGCGGTTTATAAGCTCCGATGTATTCTTTTTTTTAGTAAAATGCTTTTTCAAAACAAACCTGTGAGGATCTACAAAATCAAAGTGAAAAATACATCGCGCAACGGGAAGCCCATTGAGCCGCAAGCCGCATAAGTAAGTGAAGAGGTTAATGCATGTTTGATAAGTGCAGATGATGTTGATGCAGCAAAAGGGGAAGAGTAGTGTAGTGAGTGTTAGATAGCATGAATGCAGCCAGGTGGAATGCGGTCCCGGCAGCCGTGTTAGAATATTGGTTGAGTCGAAGCCTCCAAATTAGTGAGTGTTGAAACCCCCAGACATTGACGCCCGCCCGACAACAACTATGTATCGCCTCTCAGACAAAACACACCACCTACACCCAGCATCTTGCCTTTCTCTACAGGGAATCCCATGGTCTCCATCCACTCATTTTCTTCCAATTTTATATTCACTTTTTAGATTATCTCCAATTTTATGTATAATTTAAAAGCTTATAAGATGTCGAAGAAAGCATAAATTTTAGGAGAAAAAGACAAAGATATATGTGAGATCCACAAAATTACAAAAATGACCATCTTTCGAATCTTGCCCCGTCATTTATTCTTGGATCAATAAACGTTTGTGTAGGATTTTAATTAGCGGTAAACTTTTCGTGTGTTGTTTTCAAGTGTCTGTCATAAAAATTACAACACTATAGAGTGCAGCATCACCGCATTTTTTTTAAAAAGAAAATCACTAAATATTGCATTTTATTTATTTTATATTGATCATTAATTATCATCGTTGAGATATAATTTATGAGTATATTTGATCGTCGCGCTCAAACTTAATAGCGTGGTGATCGGAATAAATAATTGGTTCGAGGTGAAGTAAACAAGGTTAGGGAGGGCTCTGGATTTTAATTTTATGAACTCGGGTGAGTTTGGGACGGGATCTCAAATTTTAGCCCAAACACGCCTTGAACATATCCTAAACGATATATGAATAAGTATAATTAATTGATTTAGGAATTTTTACTTTTGTACGCTATATATTTTTTGTTAAATAAATTGTATATTTAGCATAATATATATATATATATATATATATAATTGAATATTTATAAACAATAGGCCTAAAAAAAAATATATGTATATATTAAGAAATTACATTAGTCAATTGGAAACCAACCGGATTCTACGGATCAGATAAGATTTCTCTTTTAATTATTAATTATTAATATATCCATTATAAATCAATTGTTTATGATTAAAGGCCTTCAACACCATGACTATAAACCTCAATTTACCAATTAAATCAGGTCTTGTAGACGTTGCCATTTGCCAGTTCTAATTTAAATAAATTACCTATCGTAGTACGCTGTTTTCGTATTCATATAATAAATAATCTTTCATATTTTAAAATACATTATAAATAAGAGTAATATACATAAACAAATACATTGCATTTAATTAAAATAAATAAATAAATAAAATTAATTTATCAATTAACATAAATTAATTAATTTCATATAGAAACTAATATGACAGTGTCATTAATTATTATTGTGAGTGTGGAGGGTCATTTTTTTTTATATTAATATATATATATATATATATATATATATATATAGCAAAAATATCTACACGTCTTAATTTATTTAAAAAGGAGAAATTTCATTTTTTTTTTTTATTTCTAGTACACACTTTCTTTATGCATTTTGTACTCTTTCGCGTAATGATTAAGCCTACTAGACAAAAAATAATAATTAAAGAAAGTTCTCAAACAAAAAATTGTACGAAAAATTTAATGTGAAAGGATTTTGGGATCTCATGCTGGTCACCCAGAACAATTATGTCTTGTGTGTGGTAGGTTGACTCTCGAAACATTACACACTAAATGAAAACTTATTATTGACTATAATTTTATTTGTTATGAATTAAAATTGTGATAAATAATTATTATTAATTATGTTAAACAAAATCGATGCAAAACTTGAAGGGATAATTATACTGTCTTTTTTTAGGTTTGGTGTAATTACACTTAGACTTCCTGTGTCTTGAAAAATTACATCTAACACCCTTGAAGTTTGATTTCTCCTAACAGGTAAGTGCATTCGTTAGTCAAAATTCATTGAATTTGCTTATGTTAATAAAAAATTCAGAAAAAAAAAATATTTACCCTGGATTGATTTATTATTGACCTAAAAATAAAATTTTTTTATGATTAAATTACCCTCATACGTCTCCATGCATTAATGTATGTGAGGAGGTGTGTATTCACTGTTATAAGGATAATTTAATCCAAAAAAATTATTTGACCTGCAATAAGTCAGTTTTAAGTCAATTACAGGTAAATATCAATTTTCATTCAGTTTTTTTGTTAATATCAGTAAATTAATTAAATTTTGACTAATGGGAGGACTTATTTATTAGACGGAAGTAAACTTTTGGGATGTTAGATGTAATTTATCAAATTATATGGGTCTACATATAATTATACTAAACCTCAGGGATCCCAAACTTAAAATATCCACTATGAAAACTATTTTGCTATGACTATATATATGAGCTATAGCATATATTTTGCATGTTTATGCACACTCGTAAAAACTACGGCCAATAACGACTGCAACTATGACTATTTATTTTTAACTGTAAAAATTAACTATAGTTAAATATTAAATTTTTATTTAGTGACAACTGAGAGATTGTGAGTTTGAATTCTACGAATGTAACTATTTAATATATTTTTAATACAAGTATTTTTTACTTACTCTGAATTTATTAATTTATTTAAAAATATTAATATTTTTCATACTAAATACTATAATAATAGTATGTTGGCTGATTTTTATTTTTATTTTAAAGAACCACAGACAATGAAATATTTAAAAAATTGAAAGCCCATAAATTTCAAAATAAAAAATAAAAAAAATCATAAATTCGATTATTGACTTTTATTCGCTTAATAATTTCAAGACCACCAACCTACAATAATGTACCTAATAAAATTTAATAGTCTGCTGCACCGTCTGATCAAAATAAATTAAAAATATATATTTTATATATGGATCTGATTAAGATGGCTGAGAAATTGATGATAGTCATGTCAAAATTTTTGGTGCTTATACAATTAATAGACTACAACACTTTGATTTTATTGAATATATTTCAAGAAAAAAATAATCGAGTAAATTACAGAGGGTTATCTTAAAATTTATCATAATTATAAATACTTCCTCATTATTTAAAAAAAAATACGAATATCCTCTTAAAATTATACATACCAAGAAATAAATACCCCCAACAATGGGCTGTCATAAAAAGATATTTGCTAGGGTATTTATGATTTTAGGAGGATTTTATAATTTTTTAAATAATAAAAAAATAAATTATAATTATAATAAATTTAAAAAGAATTTATTGTAATTTACCCAAAATAATAAACATAAAGTGGAACACAAATGTGACCAGTAATGTTCAGACAAGATATCAACGTTGGAATTAGAGGTATTCACAATTTAAATTCTTGAATACTTTGGCTCTGAAATTGATAGATAAAATAACTCAAACGTGTAATTGTGTGTTTAAACCGTATATTGCATGTCCGCTGCACCACATTTTGGTCAATGCACAGCCTAAATTGAAAACAAAATTCGATAAGTTTGTTTTTTGATCGGATTTTGTTCACATGATAAGGTTAAAATTGTATAATAAAAAATGTATATTTTAACATGTTGTGTGGATGTGAGGGTAAGTTTACTATTTGTTTGTTTAACATTTGATTTGAGTCGAGGTTTTTGATGATTTGACAATCTTGTTGAAGTTATTTATTTAGTGTTTTGTTTTGTAATGAGGGTTGATCTCCTCGTAATCCTCGAACTGGATGAGTGATTGAGTTGACCACTTAGCCTGCAATGTAAATTGTTAGTTTTATTCCCACCTGAAATCCTTCGATAACTAAATTAAATTCAAATTATAAAGATAATTGAAATCGCAGAGTAGGGGACAATTTTTATTTATTGGAGCCAAATGTTCTGGACAGTACGGATCCATGTGTCGGCTTTGAAACCCTTAGATAGAGAGAGCATCAATGGATATCATTTTGGGTTGATGGGTCGGTCGAATTAGGTCGTTTCGATCATAATAAACGTGCGGATCTTCAACTTATTTAGTAATTTTAACTTTTTTCAGGAGCAAATGTGTCTTTTAGGGGGCTTTTTACCATATAATCCCCGTAAGTATCTCCCACAATGCATAGTCTTTTGAATTGTAGTTGTAATTACGTTGTCTTTTGTCCCATTTATGGTAAATTTTATAATTCACAAGCTTAACATTATTTATCTTGTTCTATTTGTATTCGACTCCAATTATTTTTCTATTTTTTTTAATTACATTAATATTTTAATAAATTGAGCAATTCATAGTTTAATCAATTATTAATATAAGTAAAGTGAATAAATTACAATAAATATAAGCCAATTTTGTGATTTTTTTTAAGTAAGAGCGATGAACTATTATTAATTGAAATAAATCGATTACAAGTACAATCATTCCTGTCAACATCAATATCTAACAAAAACTATTACAAAATTATATTCTATTCAATAACACCTACTATTATAATAGACAACAACACCTATTATGTAATAAACCAACTTTTACCATAGGCCATACAATAAATATAAGCCAAATTTGTGATTTGAGAAGTGGAGAATCTTAGTGGGGTACCTTCCCAACTGCTCTAACAACTGCCTTAACATTGTAGGTAATTCTGCTTATAGACTCAATACCATATTATTGGTGAAGGAATTAATTCACATTGAAATTTTTTATTTTAAAATTTTACTATATTTTTATTTTATTTTATTTAATATATATACATCGTATATATAAAAAATTATTAATTAAAATAAATATTGTAATCTTATGTAATGTGTGTGTATTTATATATGCTTTCAGAATATTTACTTTTCTACTAAAATAACTCGTTTTATGGTGGCTAAAAATGGAATAAATTTTGGTTCTTTTTAATTGAAATTGTAGACGCTTTTTGTTAATAATGTTGTACTACAATATATTTCTCATATGCATTATCGTATGGAAATAAACTCAAAATAGTTTGGCTAGAAAAAAATTTATTTGACCTGTAATAAGTCGATTGTGAGTAAATATAGATTTTATTTAATTTTTTTTGCTAATAGTAGTAAATTTGGTAATTCTGATTCATGGGGGATCTATTTGTTAGACGAAAACAAACATCAGGGTATTATATGTAATTTTTCAAACTATAAGGGGTTTATGCGTAATTACATCAAATTTAAAGAGAAGACAATATAATCATCGCTTAATTTTAATTCCAATAAATGAAAATTTTGGTTTAATGGAATGTACCCCTATGATATTGCAAATGAGCAAATAACCCCTAAGAAAAAAAACATAACAATTTACCCCCCTGTCTTCATTTTAAAAAACACAGAGGGTAAATTGTTGTGTTTTAAAAAACACATAGAGGTAAATTGCTATTTTTTTTTTCAAGAGGATAATTTGCTCATTTGCAATATCATATGGAGGTAAATTATATTTTTTTCGAAAATTTCCCATGATCGTAGTGTTGAGCCAGCATGACATTTGATATTGATAATTAATATATTGACAACTATGTCGAAAATTGGATCAAGAATCAAACTCGATAAACAGTCACTGATCTTACCGATTGAATCGATTAAATAAATAAGTGGACTTGAACATATACACGCATACATTCACTCTGTTTTTTTTTTTTTTTTTTTGGGACTCATGGATCAATTCCCAATCAAACCGTTCGATATTAAAAACAATGATATCAGCCATTCATAACTGAAATTTGCATTGTAATTGTAATCGATTAATTAAAAAAAAGTATCTAATAGAAAATCCAATAGTTTCTTTCTTCTTTATTTTAAAAAACAATTATTATATTTAAAAAGAAACAAGTGTACCAGAAAACTTAAGAACTTATGAGGGACAACATTTATTAATGTATGTAATAATAGTAATAATAATAAAAAAAGAAATGAAGACCAAACCAAATAAACAAAAGATAGTAGGATGTGAGATATGACAGCACCTTGTCACCATGCTCAGACTACATATTAAACTACAGCAACAGGATTACGATAATCACAGTTTTTGTCCATAACTTAGACAAATGACACAAGAATGTAATAAAAAAAACAGGGGGTTGAAGATGTTCCTTGAGTTGAAAGATTTGTAGTGTTGAATGAAGCAAAGCAAGAACCAAACTGGTATTGCTGCTTTTTGTGGCTAATATACAGTCAATGTCACACCCCTATTCATAAATTAATGCTAGTTGTAGTAATACAAATGGATGCATACAAACAAACAAATGATGCTCTTTTTTCCTCTTCTTCTGCGGCATTTTCCTCTTAATAACCTGTATTCTCACAAGCCCATTTGAGGGTGCCCCCCACCCCCACCCACCCACACCACCCCCAGTTTTCTGCTGATTTTCTTGCTTAGAAAGTGTGTTTGTTGCTTCTTGGGAAGTGTTGGAGAGGAATATTTATCCTTGGAGAAGTTTTAGTTCTAGTTCTAGTTCTAGTTCTATAGCCCAGAGAAGTTGATAAGGTTTGTTGAATTAAGGTTCATGGAAATGTTTGAATGTGTGGAGCTTTTTGAGGGAGATTCATTTGTTTGCATCCCATGTGTTTGAAGAATGTTTTCACTTATGTTTTCTGCCTTCTCTTTGCAGTTTGTGAGGTTGTTGGAGTTTTTTGTTTATGACAACTGAGTTGTGTAGTGGGATTAGTCATGGAGAAGAGATCATCCAGAATTCCAGAGCTGAGGCAGAAGACTGAATTGAGCTGTATGTTGGGATTGTTTAGTATTCTTGAGTCCTGCGAAGGCCGTCCCAGTCGTAAGCTGATCGCAAATGGAAGGCCCGTGAACAGACACATTATTGGTATAAATCCTGAATTCATACTGTAGTATTGAGAATCTAAGCATGGATTCATCTTGGTTGTTGTGGTTGGTTCTGTTCTTGAGTGAAATTGGTAGGTGAAGGTATTAATAAACAATACCAAGAAGAGTTGACTGTATTCATATCAACTGGTAATAACTTAGGACAGTAGTAAATTTATTGGCAAAAGATAAGCTCAACCTTAGAGAATTTATGTTGTCCAGAGGCCGCACATTGCCTTGGATTTCTGCTGTTGATCATTTGCTGTACTGTTGTACTAGTGATGTAATTCTAGCATTTCTCTAACAAGTTTGAGATTGTAACTGCAGCAGATTTTCCGAGAAAGCCTGACCAGATTGCAAGCTTTGATGAAGAATGTCGAAAAGTTCAAGTAAGCAGTTTTAAATAGTGTTTTTCTTGCATCAGAGTCCAATTTTGTGGTTGATGATGTTGCTGTTCTTGAGAGTCTTGAAAATTATCCTGGAACATGTTCACATGGTAATTTAACTAGGAAGTGCAAAAGGAACAGATCTACTTGAAGTAGCAGTCCAGGAATCTGCTCATCTGTGATTTAGCTCAAGGCCTCCACCGAGCATTTGCTTAGTGCAAAATCAGTCATACATTTTACGGATAATTATGTTTACGTTCT
Source organism: Sesamum angolense (assembly GCA_034509725.1). Classification (NCBI taxonomy): domain Eukaryota; kingdom Viridiplantae; phylum Streptophyta; class Magnoliopsida; order Lamiales; family Pedaliaceae; genus Sesamum; species Sesamum angolense. The sequence goes on from JACGWL010000013.1 coordinate 4,660,849, forward strand.
CGCAATCATGATTAAAATTACAGAAACTGCGCTTACTGTTTGAATAATTACACTGAAACCCGTTGCCCGTGGTAATTGAATTACCCTGTCACCGTCTGTTAGCGATGTTCATTATTTCCACACTCCTGTTAGTGATATTTTCTTACACTTAGTCCTTCCAAGTATAATGAGAATGATATTGAAGTCTGTGTCAGTCCAATTATTCAAATTGCATGGTTGGTTTCTGTAATTCGGTCTTAATTAACGGGCTATTAGTGTAAACACTTTAGTTATATAAGTTTGAGAAAATCAAGGTATATTTTCATGCGAGATACGTGGATCCATCCTTGTCCTCCCTCTGTGTCCTTTTAGAAGTACTTTGTAAGAAATGATCAAAATTTTCATCGTACTTGCTGATACTTCAAATTGCTTCCTTGACTTCAAATAATAAAGTAATTGATCATTTGTTTTGCTTCAGAATGAAGCAGCCTTGGCAAGTGTTACATTTGATGCCAGTGCCAGAAATCTCATTCAAGAAGATATGCCTATTGAAAAGCAGAAAACCAATCAAAATACAGTCGAAATGAACTCTGAACGTGTTGATCGTCTCTTGAAAACTCAAAAGAGAGCAAGGAAGAGCAGCCGAAAAGCTTACCAGCCGTCTTCCTGTTGTTTGAACAATGCAGCTAGCTCGATCCACCAGCTGCCTTCACCTCAGAATCACCTGGAGAACAGTGTACTTTCCGGATGTTTTGAAAGAAGCATCCGCCTTGGAAAGTATGATCAGGTTGATGAGATTAGCATGCATCAAGCTCACATGAGAGCCAAAGCTCTTCTTGATCAGATGTTTCTTGAAAGAAAGTTCATCAGTAATGCACGGACAAGGTACGAATCCAATTCTTTCTCTGATGCATTGGAGATGTTGAATTCCAGCAAAGACTTTTTGCCAGAACGAAATTCTCTGCTAGCAAGGCGCATTAGGGAGTTGCCGTCTTCTCAAACAGCCGTCAAGTTTGTCCCAGATGCTAAATTCTCAGAATATGAGGGTCTAGATGCAAGTAGTTCCGGAAATCCTGGAATTCCATTGGCTAGCCAAATTGGAAAACCGAGCAAGCATTATCAGTGTCAATGCTCAATGGAAACGAGTTTTATGGCCCGGCCTTCTGATAAGATAGTTATACTGAAGCCGTTACCAGAAAACGCAAGATATTCTCAAAATGTCACTTCCCATTGCTCATCGCTTCAGTCTCATAAAAGATCGAGTGGAAGAGTATTGGATGCCAAAGCAACATCCTTCTCCTTCAGAGGAATGAAGAAGAAACTGAAACATACGTTTGGAGGCACCAGAAAAGGAATGGACTGCACTTCAGCTATACTTTCTCACAGTCAATCAACTCTGAAAGTAGAAGATGAGTGTACCTGTCGTGGAGTGGAATCCAGTGAGTCTTTTAATTCTTTCTCGAACACCAATAAAGGAAAAGCTATGCAGGGGGCAAGAACCGAAATCCAATCAGGGTTCTGATACGGCTTGTTTGACTAACAAAGTGCGTGAAAAGTCAGACTTTTCAAGTGGCAGATTGTCTAAGAAACGTGAATTTGATGTCATTTTGGAGGCAAAACGGCAACTTTCTGCAAGATGGAAAAATGTAAATGCTGTAGAGACTGTGACAAACGTAAAATCTCCAAGAACCCTGGGACGGATTCTATCCTCACCCGATCATGATTTATGGCCCCTTAGCCCAAGAAGGGACAGCCAATATTCTTCTGGTTCTACACAGATGAGATTTAGTCTTTACAACACCTCTCCCAGAGTCGCTGGAAGCAGTTCCCAAGTACCATATGGAAAAGAAAGGGCTTGTCTGAGTCCATTAAGACCAAACACAGAGGTTACTTCAGGTGATGATAGTAACAAATATGACGATACATTACAGATAATGGATACAAAGACAAGCTCTCTGATTCCAAGAACTGATAAAGAAGCACATGACATGGATGTTTCTATGACAAACAACATGAAATCTAATGGTAGGAATTATCTTGTTTAGGGCATGTGCTTCCTAGGATTTTATCAAACGGCTGTTTTAACCTGTTTGGCATGTTTCTACAGGCAAAAAGAAGATTGCAGAAATGAACGGCGTCCTGCAACCTGAATTACATGGTACAGAAGTGCCCAGTGGAATAAACAGCATGGATTTTACCAATGACACAGCTGAATTACACAAGGATGATGAAAGTGTAATGAATTCCGTGGTGAGAGCTTCATCTGTTTTTCTGTTAGAGGCCATCAATATGTAAAGCTTCAAACTTCATGAGTTTTGTCTTTCTGTTTTCAATCACTTAATAACCTGCTAACATGTTTTTGCTTTAAAGGATTCACTCTCCGAGAATGAGGCATTTACATCAACAGCGGATGATCTTCCATCTACTCCTTTGAGCATCCACCGGTTAGACGTGGCTGACAGAATTAAATATCACGAAGAACATCGAAGCCCAGTTTCTGTCCTTGAGCCGTTTTTCTTAGAAGATACTAACAGTCCACCTAGCATTACGCTTCAAACAGGTAAACTCCACATAAATAAGATTATATTACATTCCTCGCTGGTGTCAAATATCAACCTTGCTAATCATATTTCAGGAACTTTTGCAGACAGACAGCCACTAAAACCACTTCGTCTTGACTTTCAAGAATGCTCATCGGAGTTGTTCCACCCTGACCCACCAACCAGTGCAAATTCCTGCATAGAAGAGCAAGATCCCCTCTCTCACTACGTGCATTTGTTGTTGCAAACTTCTTGCTTGGATTGGGATCAGCTATCAGAAATCAGCTGTCTACCTGAAGAGCTTCTCGATGAATCCTTATCTGATGAAGTCGAGTTTCTGCCTCCTGATTGTTACTTTGCTCCCAAGCTTCTATTTGATCATATAAATGAAGTATTGCTAGAGATATACCAATTCCATTTCTGCTCTCCTCCTTGGCTAGCATTCACAAAACCGAAAATCAGGTCCGTGCCCCTGGCACAGCTTGTGCTTGATGAGATAATGACAGAAGCCGACTTTTATCTACTTCCTCGGACAGAGAAAAGAACATTGGACCAGCTTGTTTCGAAAGACGTGGCAGCTTGTAGATCATGGCTTGATGTTCAGCTCGATACTGAGCAAATCGTGATCGACGTTTCAGAAGATGTTCTCGAAGAATCCATACTGGATATGCTACTTGAGTTTCATACATGAAGCCATTGTTCATATTATTAAAGTTTCAATTTTTTTTCCTTTTAGTAAAAAGAAAGAAAATAACATATAGCTGACATTTTTCTTTCATTCTTTTCTCTCATCTCTGTCTTGGTCATTACATCAATCTAGGAGGTTTAAGCATTTGTAAGACTGGTTGGTCGTGTAAATCTAATATATTTCCTTGGCTGTCCCATGCATCATAAGAGTTTGAATTATTCAAGGAAAAACTAACTACTCCTTTTTATAGTATGTCATGAGTTTCTAATTAGTTTCACTTATTTATACTTATTTTTTCCACAAACATTTATCCTTTATGAATAATCTTTGGGTACATATTTAAAGTTAATTCATTTATTAATTTTGATAAATTATTTATTTTGTCTTAATTGCTTTCTCATTCAATTAAATAAATATTAGCACCTAATAAAAAACTAATTTAATTACTTATAAGTACAAAGAACCCAATAAATTATATTTGTGCAAAGGTTAATAATCATTACGAAATGGATAAAAAGCATAAAACAAGCCAAGCTATTTACATCTTTATAATAGATAAGGGTATATTACAACGGTTTTTTTTTTTTTTTTAAATTTGATGTACTACAAATACTCGTTATTATTTAAAAAATTATGAATGCTCTCTTAATATTTGATGAAATTATGTGATTTATGAAATTATCAACTTTGACTTTGTTTTATTCTTTTCTTTTTTTTCAAAAAAATAAAAATTATAAAATAATCTAGCGAGGTCAATGAATTTTTTTTAAAATTCTAAAAATTGTTCACTTGGTCCATAAGTTCACATATCATAATGCCATTTTGGTTAATTCACCACAAGAATGAATGGATGTCTAAAAAAATAATGAATTGGGCTAATTATTAGACGACTATTAAAATAATACATATTAATAATTTCTCAAACAACAAAAAGTATTTATAATTACGATAAATTTTAAGAGAATTCATTATAATTTACCCGGTAGATAAACAAGAATTGTATTTATGATTCTTTTGCCAAAATTTCATAGACAATAGAAAAGAGATGTAAAATAAAGTATGTAATTGTTTTTTCTAAAAATAATTAAATTTTGAAAAAAAATCTTATTAACATATATATATATATATATATATATAGTAGTCCTCAAATAAGGAAAATTCTAAAATATAAGCTAAAGAAAAATAATTATTAACTTTGATTTAAATTTTCTTTAGCAAAAATAAAATATCATGATTTTTCGCTCGAGATATATTATATTATATATTATTATTATTAGATATAAACAAAAATAAACTCTTGAGCAGCCATTCCCGCCACCATAGAAAACTAAGACGCTTGCAAAACCCTAGCCTCCTTTGGCCTTAAACCTCTCCGGCTTAACTCGCTGCAAGAACCCCATAATCTCTGCAAGAGATGGACGCCCAAGACGTGAAATCAAACCTGGTTCTGATTCTAGACTTTGGTTCTCAGTACACCCATCTCATTACAAGAAGAATCCGGGCTCTCAATGTCTTCTCCCTCTGCGTCAACGGCACCTCCTCCTTAAAATCGATCGCCGATCTTAACCCGAGCGTTATCATTCTCTCCGGTGGTCCGCACAGTGTTCACGCACCGAACGCTCCGTGTTTTGCACCTGGGTTCATCGAGTATGTTGAGTCGCACAAGGTTCACGTTTTGGGTATATGCTATGGGCTGCAACTGATTGTGCAGCAACTGGGGGGTGAAGTTAGGGTAGGAGAGAAGCAGGAGTATGGAAGGATGGAAATCGCGGTGGAGAAGGCGGTTGGGCTGTTTGGGAATAAGAAGATTGGGGATAGGCAAAGTGTGTGGATGAGTCATGGCGACGAGGCGGTGAAGTTGCCGGAGGGATTTGAAGTTGTGGCTAGGAGTAGACAGGGGGCGGTTGCGGCGGTGGAGAATCCGGGGAGGAGGTTTTATGGCTTGCAATATCATCCTGAGGTATTGTTTGGATGACCCTTTTGATATTTTCTTTTACTTTTTGGAACCTGATGGATTCTTGGCTAAAAAGGTAGAATTGCTTTTGTTGTAAAGTTGGAGCTTGTGGTGCTTTTTCGTGATATTAATATAATATATAAGTCTCATAGGATAGTAATGCTGGAAAAAAGAATGTTTTACCTTTTGTTCGGACTTCGAAGTGAGTTATGTGAACTTTGTATGGATGGGGGTAGATGTGTTTTGGTTGTTTCTTTCCGGGGGAATTTTGTCTTAATTACGTGTTAGTGTCTGAGAGCATGTAAATACAGATTGTCTTTGTCCCTCTTACAATTGTATTTCTTCATGAACTGAAGATGTGCCGACCTCTGGAAGTTTTGTTTCATGTGGCTGAAAAATGATGATTTGTTATTCGTAACTTTATAGATCACCATGGGGCTACCAGGAACTAGCTCAATATCCTTTCTTACCTAATACTTTTCGCACTTTTTCAACTTTAATGGTGCGTCTGAGATGAAAGATGAATGATTGAGTAGTAGAGTTTGTCTTAGTTCTCGTTCTGGAAGAATATTTGAATTCTGGCATTCAGATTTTAAGGGACCAAGTATCCATGTTACAACCTAGGACTGTTGGGGTACCTAATCCCGTCCCTGTGCCAGTGTGTTTTCTTTACTTTGAAATGCTGCCTAACTGTGCGTTAGTCTAGCCAACAGAGTGTGGACCACTCTCTCCCTGTGTCAAATGAAAGCAAAATGGAAAATTATGTTTCATTTTGTTGTAGGAAGTCAAAGAGTTTCCTTTTGACCATCTTATGAAACTTCTGCAGGTAACACATTCACCAGAAGGAATGGAAACACTGAAATATTTCCTCTTTGATATATGTGGAGTCGCTGCTGGCTGGAAGATGGAAGATGTTCTGGACGAGGAATTAAAAGTCATCAAGAACACAGTCACACCTGACGACCATGTAATCTGTGCATTATCTGGTGGTGTGGACTCCACAGTTGCAGCAACACTTGTCCATAAGGCAATTGGAGACAGGCTTCATTGCGTCTTTGTTGACAATGGATTGTTGAGGTAAGAATCTATGTTAACGGGCTTTGGCTTACTTTTTCCTTTGTGTTATCTGAGAATGAATGAGCTTTCATTAGGAGGATGAGATAAATTATATATAAATGCAGAGAATTTATGATGTGATGATTTGTTTTATATATATTCTTTTTCTGATTTCCTTCTTTTATTTTTTCTCTGTATAGGTGGAGGGAAAGGGAGAGAGTTATGGAGACCTTCGAGAAGGATCTTCATTTACCTGTTACTTGCGTTGATGCTTCAGAGCAGTTCCTCAGCAAGCTAAAGGGTGTCACAGAACCTGAAAGAAAAGAAAAATTATTGGAAGCGAATTCATTAGTATATTTGATGCTTTTGCCCACGATTTAGAGCAAAAAGTGGGAAAAAAACCTGCTTATTTAGTTCAAGGAACCTTGTACCCTGACGTGATTGAATCCTGCCCGCCCCCTGGAAGTGGAAGGACCCACTCTCACACAATCAAAAGCCATCACAATGTCGGAGGGCTCCCCAAGGACATGAAATTAAAGCTTATTGAACCACTTAAACTTCTATTCAAGGATGAGGTATTTGGTTCTTTTTCTTTATAACTTGGGTGCAATACATCTTATTTTCGTTTACTTCCCCACTGATATGCCCGTTGTTTTGATACTTTACTCTGACTGCTCGGTAGGTTCGACAACTCGGAAAGATAATGGGCGTTCCACAGGCCTTCCTGAAGCGCCACCCATTCCCCGGGCCTGGCCTTGCAGTACGTGTCCCTGGTGATGTTACTCTAGAAAATCGCTTGGACATCCTTCGGAAGGTATGTAAAACTTGTGTCTTATAAGCCATATGAAATATATGGAACTGGAGTTGACATCTTCAATATAACCTTTCAACAATCTATATCAGGCCGATGAAATTTTTATTCAAGCCATCCGAGATGCTGGTATTTACGACTCTATATGGCAAGCCTTTGCCGTGTTCATGCAGTACTAACAGTTGGAGTTCAAGGCGACCAAGGACCCACAGTTATGCCATCACACTTAGAGCAGTCACAAGTCAAGATGGAATGACTGCAGATTGGTATGTATTTCCCTTTCGGATTAATCACTTTTGCTTCAATCATAGGCTTTAACACTTCTTTTCAAGATGATCAGAACCAAATACCAAGCCATTTCTGATTGCTCTTGGTAAACGGCGGTCACACTTAATCTTTCATTTGCTAACATCCAGGTATTACTTCGATCACAAGTTCTTTCCGACCTATCGACAAGGATTTGCAATGAAGTTCCCGGCGTAAATCGGGTTCTTCTAGACATCACATCGAAGCCTCCATCAACCATTGAGTGGGAATAGCGTTTATATCCATGTTTAAGGAGTTTTTGGCTTCCCAAATTCTTTTCACGACTTTAACTTGTGCAAAACAGAGTACATTTCTGCCACTTTTACAAGTTCTTCGTCTTGTGTATGCCATGCTTTAGTGAGTATTAGACTAAATGGTTCGGCTCTCTCTCTCTCGCTCGGGGTCGCCGGTTGAACATGTCAAACCTGCATCCTGAGTCTCACTGTAATTTTTTCAAGAAATTGCCTTGCTAGTAAACACCAATTAAGGGGTATACTGCTTGACTCATTTTTCTAATATTTGGGATTAAATTTACCAAAATTACATGTTAATTAAGTTATAGGGACAATTAGGTAAATTTTATTTTTCGTTCAGTAATTATAGAGCTGTCCCACTTTTTTTTATTTTAAAAAAACATATTTAATCTTGACAGTTTTGATAAATTTAGTCATGTAATTATATAGTCGTGAATTTTAGTACCGTAAATAAAACACATTTAGTCTTGTATGTTTAATAAGTGTGATGCTTTTAGTCTTTTTTTTATGTGGGTGAGATATGTTACTGGAGAAAAATGTGTATTTTCATCCGTTGATTACTTAAGATAATCAGACGATTTAATTCCTTGGCCCCTAATTCATAATCTCAACTCTAATTTTTCCAAACCCCCAAATGATAACGCATCAAAAAAATCAAGAAAGATCATGCAAAAATGGTTGATGGAATTGGAATTTCTTCACATACATTTAATTCTTTTTTTTAAAAAAAAAACTTAAAAATAGCATCAAACAGATCACATACCTTTTCTCAAAATCCAAAAACGACAGATTTATTTTTTTTCCCCAGAAATAATAAACAATATTTTGGTTCTTTTATGAATTAGGAATTTGAATACAAAATTCTCCTCCTATGCATCTAAATAATATGACAACTCTATATGCTCAAAACTTAATAAGTTTATATGTATATTAAATAAATAAATAAAATAAAATTTTAATAATGACCCATAAAAAAAAAAAGGATAAAAAAAATTCATCGGTCCAACGTTGGTCTTTCTTGCCCTTTACTACCGCCACAAATTGTTGGTCCCCTAAACCTTAAAAGCAGACAACATTTTGTTTGTCTTTTTTTTTTCAGAATAAGCCACAAAAATTCAATAAACAGAGGAATATCAATATAGAAAGACCCAAATATTTGAAAAGGAAAAGGAAAAAACATGTTTTCCACATGTCCATTTGTAATAAAAGAATTTTTTTAAAAAAAAGACAACTTTCGTAGTCAACATATCACGTATAAATTAAGTAAAATACATGTGTACCGTCCAAAAGAAATAAAAAAGAAAAATTGCATTGGTAATGACAATATATATATATATATATATATATATAATATTACATTATATATGATAAAAAAACACCTTATGTTGTGGCATTTTTCATGCATTTATATATATTGACACGAGATTTTTTATTTCTTGGTCGGAACTATGTAAGTTTATTACTTTTTAGGCTTTCGAGGACTCACTTTTGCATGTTCCCACCGCCTTTTGATTTGGGTGGGGGCAAATTTTGCCTTTTTTCATCCATTCATGTCATCATGTTCAATATATATATATATATATATATATATATATTGTGTTTGAAAAAGACTAGATGATATCACTTGTGATAAATCTTACTTACATTAGATGGTATAACATGTGGATGTATTATAGGCCCGCGGTGAATAATGCTTTTATTTAATGAAAATCGGACTTGAGTTACTAGAATATTGGTGGGTTTAATGTGATCAAATTGGATGATGTCTCGACAACGCTGGGCTCAAGGAACAATACTTCATCCCAACATAAATTCAAGAAAAAAAAGGAGAGAGAAAGAAACGATATGATTCATATTATTTAATATTTTCAAGTTCAATTTATTAAAAAGCCCCAGTTGAACCTTAAAAAATATAAAGATTTTCAATTGTTTGGACATCCTATTGTAGGACAACTACTCTAAACTAAACTAATTGTACTAAAACTACAGATTTCTAGAGAAATTACCCATTTTGACAAAATTTGAACTTAAATGGTTTGTGATTAAGAGTTGTAGTCTTATATAGTTGAGCAAACTTTCAAGAAAACGGAAAGGGGTGATCAAGAAACTGGCTTTTCCCAAGAGTAGTCTCTTCATTGCAACATTTGGACTAGACTACTTGCAAAAATCCCTGCAACTACATGTTTAGGTTACTGATGCAGATCTTTACACAGGTTAAGACATCTACAGACTCGGAGCATCATCTTCAACTCTTTCGGACAACTCTCTGGAGAGCTTGTCTGATCACACTTGCTGATGCAGTTTTCAATCCCTTGCACTGCAAACAATGTAGGAGATCATTAGTAGGTAGTCATATGTATGCTCTTTCATATCAAGAGAGAGAGAATTGGAAAGAGATGATCAAGTAATTCTTGATGTGGATATCAGACCTTTGCTTTTATAGTCATGGATAGAATTCCATCGTCGATGGAGGATTGGACGCTTTGCGTATTCAAATGTAGCTTGCTTATGGCTTCCATAACTTCAAGCAATACACATTCCCTCCAAGAACACCTCATCTCAATCGACACATCATTGTCTGCAATGGTGATGGTTACATTGTCTGTCGAGGAATCTCTCAACCGAGACCTGGTGCTTTCGCCTCCTGTTTTCTCCATTTCACTAGCCTTCCTCTTGTTGATTGATGGCTTCTTGGTACTACCGTTCTTGCTGGGGCCGTAGTTATCTGACGTCCTCTCAATGGCATCCAGAGGTTTGCTCTGCGTACTCGATCCTAGCTCCGCTGCTTCTTTGTGGGATTCCAGCTCCTCGATTCTTCTCTCAAGCTCTCTCAAGTACTCTATTGTATGATCAAGGATCGATACTTTGTCAACCTGCAGAGAAAACCAGGAAATTTTTCTTTCATAGTTCATGAGAGAGGATAAAATCAAGAACCAAAGTCAGAGATTAACACACCTTGCCACCAGATGGGACTAATGATCCAAGAATTGTAAATCTCTCATTTATTTTTTCTCTTCGTTTCCTCTCAGACAAGACGTGGTTTCTATCCACTTCCTCGACTTCTGGTTTAGAATTCCCGTTGTTTTTAACAGATTCAAGCCGGCAATTTTCATGCATTTTTGCTACTTCAAGGAGCACTTTCTTTAGTAATCTTTGTGGAGTTGTTCCACTTTGGGGTTGGCGCCCGATGATCCATCCTTCCTCCAGCTAATGAAGCTCGATCCCCTACTTCCTTTTCCAAAATAGGGCCCCAGAATCAACTGATGAGAACTCTTCAAAAGGTTGGAAAGTACAGTTTGATAATGAACATCATTGCCTTGGAGACTGGAGGTGTTGTTCTGATTACATTCTTGAGTTCACGCTATCAACTGTTCATTTCTTTCTTCCCGTCTGAAGTGGGGAGAGGATGTCTCAAGATTTCATAATACGTTTGTTGATGAGACGTTTCGCACAGTTCACTGGAATCTTCAGAGACCATTGTTCATGTGACACTAATTAGTTGAAATGTGATTTCATCCATCCACTAGACATTGGCCACAGACTTTCTTGCTCCCATCATTCGAATAACTAGGTTCCATCCAATATTTGAGTTCTACTCCTCTCTCAGAAAATGAACAATTGTTCTGCAAAAATCTATTGAAAAACAGACCATACCCGCATTAGGGGAAAGAACAAATTGTCCATAAGTCCGGACATATGCCAAGGAATTGGCGTACGGTATACACATTATCTTCAGCATATATAGCACAGAGTTCAGCGCACCCTATTCTACGAGCCTGTCATGAGTCCATTAGCCTCTCGCTTTTTTCATCTTCATCATTTGTTTAAGTTAGAAGAGAATGGTTGGTAAATGTTGGGAACAGGCACACTAGGACCTTCGATACCAACAGAAGGACTCTACCAGGAACAATGTCTTTATATGAATGAATTTAGATCAGGAGATCGCTGCGTTGGGCTACTTTAAGAAAGACTATCCAAAGTAATATTGCTAATTTCTAGGATTATCGCAGAGATGCAACGTGTTTGTGGTAGTAAAGTCACAGAAACTTAGACATCAATCATTGGTACTAACTTTAAAGAGTCATATGTTGTATTCACTTAGTCTCATATACGGACACCCTTACCTAAAGTGGCGGAAAACACAACATTTCGCAGTTGAAGACAGTGATGCATTTCACCATGACGAAATATTGCGTCCAGAGCTCTATCAGATGCTGTTCCTATGAGTACTCATGGTCAATATCGGTGTGGCAATAAATTTCGATACGAATTCGAATACTCTTGCAAATCTGGCCGTCATGTTCTACTGAATACACGCAAATAGTCCAAGTCCTCATCCTCAGTCTAGTATATGTATTCGGTTGTTTATTAAATCTGTATGATAGGACTATACATCGAGAAGTTGGACAAGATTCTAACTAAGTAACTGTTGAAGAATATATTAAAGCTCTAAATTGTGAGCGCCTTATAGTGTCAGACATGTTTTCAAAAAGTATAATCTGCACTTGCCTTTGCAAGCAAGAGACGTGCGAGAAGAACTATTGCAGTGTCCGACGCTGATGGGACGCATGTTTATGCTTGTTTTGGGTTAGACAGCACAACACTGCAAGCAAGCACTTGTCTTGATTCTATTGGGCTAATGTCCTTCCAGAGCCATACCTTCTGCGAATGAAATATTAGATATCACATTTGTCCAGCTATTCATATTGCTATAACTGAATAAATATCTTCAATTGGCAGCGAAAGCACAAGATTAAACAGGCCCTATTTAATAAGCTCACGAGTAAACCACGTAGCTTGTCCAGCAATATATTAATCCAGAGGCCAGTAAACGCAACGATCCACCCCAGAAACACAAATTTAAAAAGGACTCTTTGAGATCTAGGCTAGAAACAAAATACTACCATTTTTTTAATTTGGTTAAATAATTTCATATACAAATTGGATTGGCTATGGTCAGGCATTGAAGCGGACGAACCGTGACGATGCAACCTCCAAGACACCTTACCACTCCCCTGCATCGGTGAGATTTAGGGGAATAAAAAAGGCAGCCTTGTAGGCCGTTTTAGCACTGAGTTGTAAGGATGCGCTCTTATCACCAAGTGAAGATTGATCTCACTCAACTATCAACTATCTTATGTATTTATCTGGTCACATACAGTCCTTGCGGACCTACCCAACTCGCTCGATATTATCGTTCAACTTATATATCACGCGTCTGATAGCGTTATTATTTTTTTTGTTATTAGATTACAATCGAAATATTATAGTTTATCTCCATCTCCCTATCATCCATACCATCCTATCTATATACATTGTTCATATTACACTCTAGTCTAGATAAATTCGAATATTATGTTTTTCTGCTATGAACATAACATATACACAGACACTTCCCGAGACATGTTCTCTCTTCCAGAACACACACCTCCTACGCTCCTCACGCACAGGCAGCCCAACGAAACAAATCATAGTACATGCATATAGGATAGAAATAATCCAATCAATCCTAGCCCTGATTTTTACACTTCGAGTGAATATCTAGGAAAATAAAAAATTTGAATAAGATCTTATTCACATGTACAGTAAACAAGAAATAGACGGCTTACATGTTCGACAAGTCCTTAAAGAAGCATCAAATGTCCACTCAGCAAAATCAGAGATACAGGTAAATCACAATTGTGAACAATCTATCAGTATATGGCGGCGTTTCTGGGGGAAGGCTAAGTTTATGAAAGCTAAACATAGAAATTCCCCTCAGCCTCAAACTATTAGGCATCATCATTTGCTTCAGAAACCATGCCCACATTGCAGAAAATTTTCCACTGACAGCAAGAAGCCAAAAGGAAACCCAAGCACACAAGAAAGAGGTAGACCTAAGAAAACCCAGCTCTTTCCTTTTCCCGGGGCGGGGGGGGGGGGGGGGGGGGGGGGTGTTCAAGGTAAAGATTGGAGCTTTACCCTGGTTGCCTTGATGAAATAGACCAGAAGATTGCATAGCTCCATTGAATGGTTCTAACAGCAAGAGCAAGCCTCTTCCTTAGATTCTGTGGCACTTCCTCTGGGATTTGGATTTGGTTTTGGTTTCCAGTTGCCATTCTTGAGCTCTGCAGCCCTCTACCTAACATATATAGAAAGCATAATAATCAAATGATATTCCCATAAGAAAAAAAAAAAGAAAAGAAAAGATAATGATAAAGATCTGAACTTGGGATTTGACCAACTCTACCTTACTTTTAGAGAAGGAAGAGCTTATTGTTGACCTCAACTCTTCATCCTAAAAAATGGCTGCTCAGAGTGGAAAGGAAAACCTCTGCCACAAGAACACCTAATATAAGAGTTCCTATACAATCAAGAACTTGGAACCTCTGCTCCTATGGCATGCATGCACATGTCATAATGCCAAGATTTTCAAAAATCATTCCTTGTATAATGTTTTGGAGCAAGAAACTGGCTTCAGATTGGAGGAAACTTCTGTGTATGGATGGGGGGGGGGGCGGGGGGTTAGGGGTGGGGAAAAAATGGGGAAAAAAAGCTGAAAAATCATTAAAGATCCGGCTGATGGTCCTGGAACTGGAAACTCTTCAGTCTTGACCCTACACCAATCACCAAACACAAGAACACCCCCTGACTAAGCAAAAAGATTATATTATATGTTCATATATGCTTATAAATTATGAATATATATATATATATATATATTACATGAATGATCTGGGCAGCATGAAAATTACAAAAGGTGTGAATTATGACATATCAGCGACCAGTATGTCTGATGCTGATGTGACATGATCCTGATTTTTTAATGTTTTTACACTTAATTCATGTGTAAAAAGAATTAATGGTTATTTGAGACGGATTAGGGAAACAAATTAATAAAACCAAAAAAGACAACATTTATGAGGAAAAGGAGACATTGCAAGTTGTTCTTTATTTAATGTAACTAATTATGTCAAGAATTTTTTGGAAGAAGTAGTAGTACTATGGCCCAGTGCATGCCAATTGTGGTTCAAACTAATCATTATTGTTGAGATATATAATAAATATTATTGAGGAGATGAGCTTTGTTGATATTCATCACAACAAAAATTTTTAATTCAAGAACAGTCAGATTTTAATCAATTATATGTCAGAAGTGCAATACATATACATATATTTATGTTAAAGAAAAATAATCAATCACACAACATATATAACATGCAAATCGATAAAACTAATTTAAATAAAAAAAAATCTGATCTGCACCGTGATTGTCAATATCATTGTTGTAGATAATGTCTTCACCATTCCCTCCACTAGGAATATAAAGGAACTACCCCCACTTGTCATATTGTCTATTTTCTTGACTTTCCATTGAGATATATTAAAAGTGACTTTTACAAAGTATTAGCAGCCTTTGAATGAACTATGTTTTCTTTCTTTTTCTTTTTTTTTTTTTTCTTTTTTTGGCTAGAACAAGAACCAAGGTTTTGAAATTAACAAATAAGTCGAGATGTGTGTCTAAACGATTAATTTTACAAAAAATAAAAAATAAATATAATAATGACGGTTGATGTCACATGTTTAAGTCATGCATAGCAATCCTAATTTACTGAAAATGATTAGATTACTGCACAATAACATCTTGTACATGTCATCGAATTTTGATTTAATAATTCGTAATTTATACGGACAGTGTGAAATCGTTTTCTTTTTCTCCCACCAAAATTTTGGAGACTTGTAGGATTTAGGACTCAAATAATAATTGATTATACGTCTTATGTAGATCCAAAGTGCATATTGTTATCAATTAGGACACATACAAATAAAGGCATATCGGTAATGAAATCAAAGGTGAGTAGTTGTAATTCATACGCCACCCTTACATTTATTAACTAAAAGTCTTGCAATCAACCTCAAAGAGTGGTCTAAATTTCAATATTTTCTATATATCATTTCAATTTCAAATCATTTCTTATATATATATATATATATATATAATATTATATATATATATATGTCATGTGAACATTTCTCCTAAGTTGTTTCATGATTATTTCTTCAAGTCATATATTTTTCTTTAGATTATTTTTATTTTATTATTATTTATTAGGGAAAAATCCAAGGAACCCCCCTGTGATAAAAATATTCAAAACCCCCTTGTGAAAAAAAATCAAGCACACCCCTGAATATGAAAAAAAGATCAAGAAACCCCCTAAAGTAAAAGAGTGTAATACACTCGCGTTGACTGAGGGTGTGGGCTTGAAATTTCATTTTTTTTGACAATTTTGCCCTCTCCTCTCTATAATATAATATTATATAATATATTATATATAATTTAATAAATTTTAAAATAATATATAATAATTTTTTAATAATAAAATTTATTTTATATGTAGAATATATAATTTTATTAATATTTTTAATATAATATTTAAAAAAAAAGAACGGCGCGGCAGCGCCGGGGAGGTTGGCTCCTCGCCGCACGGTCGCCCAACGCAACCAGGGCGACCGCTGTCGCCCATGGAAGCGAAGGCGACAGCGTCGCCCCTCACCAGACCAAGGCTTCGCCAGTGTCGCCCAGACCTTGGGAAGGGTGAGGGTGGGGTGGGTGGGGCTAGGGCGCGGTCGCCCTCCCGTCGAGGGCGACGGTGTCGCCCTCGTCACTGGGCGACGAGGCAAGGGGAGGGGCGGTCGGGGGTAGGGTGGCGGTGGGGAAGCGATGGGGTGGTGGGTGGTGTTATGTGGTTGGGGTCCGGGGCTGTGGGGGGGGGTGTTGATTTTTTTTAATAATAAATTTATTTTTTATAAATTATAAAAATAATTTATAAAAATAATAATTTTATTTTTATAGATTATTTTCTATATAAAATTGTTTTTAAATAATTTTTATATATTATAAATATATTATTTTATATATGCATAAATTGACCAAGTTGACTAAAGAGGGCATTTTTTCATTGCCCCTATAAAATTAAGTTTCTTGACCAGGGGCAGTGTGATCCATTCTTTGTAACATAGGGGGTGAAACTGATATTTAATTTTTCACAGGGGTTTTTTGATCTTTTTGTATAACACAGGGGGGCAAATTGAATTTAACTCTTATTATTAATATGAAAAATATTGCGTGTCAAATGTCATGAGAATATCAAATAAAACCGTATTATCAACAATATCCCTAAACAAGACCCTCTTTTCTCTTTTTCTTTTTTTGGTAAAATTAAATTGATAACTCCCAATATTTATACTGATATAGATAAGCATCCCTACTTTTTTGTAAAATTACAATTACACCTCTTCGATGTTATAATTATAATCTACACATCTTATTTAAAGACAAAGCTTACTCAAATCATAATCTCAAGGCAAAGTTTATAGTTGTAATCTACCCACCTTATAAATTTTGCAAAAAAATCAGGTGCTTGTGTAATTTAACATAACCTCAAGGGTCAGGGGTGTTAATGTAATTTATTTCTTATATATATATATATATATATATATATACATATATATATTGATACAAAAAATTTGAGTTGTTTTGACTCTGATCGACGCTATAAGTCAGGTTTATGCCCCCAAAATCATAAGGGTAAATTATAAAAACGGCTAAAATGCATAAAACCCCCCTGTGTTTAAAAAGTCAGCAAAAAACACCCTTTATGTTAGGAAAATAGGCTAAAACCCCCCTCCTATTTTGTTTTAGTCAGCTCACGGCCCTTTTTTGAACTAGCACTAACGGAGTTACATTCCCCCTGTCTGACCGTTATGCCCCTGGAATTACCTGCTGACTTTGACTAACAGTCAAAGAGTAAATCGAAGAGAGAGAAAAGAAAGTTACAGAGAGAAGGAGAGAACTTACGGAGAGTAGAAAAATTAGGGTTTTTGGATGAGAGATTGAGAGTGCAAAATTTGAAGATTTTGATCAAAATCTTGATTTCTTTACATGAATAGAACGGAAAACACCAATTTTAGGGTCCGTAGGTTAGATTTGGGGTTTGTGTTCGAGAGGAAGTGGAACTGCATCGAGCCATTTGTTCGTTGTGAAGAAGAACCGGTATGTTTTTTTTTTATCTTTATGTTTTTTTGAGAAAAATATTATGCTTCTTGTAGGGTTTTCCACTGTCTACTCTATTTTTTTTGTGGTATTTTTTTCGAAAATGCGTAGGTTTTTAACTGTTTACTGATTTCTTTTTGTGTGTATTTTTTTGTTTTTACTGCATTGTTAATGTTTTTTTGTGTATTCTGGTTCCCCCTGTTTTGTTTATTAATAGTTTTTGGTCCCCCCTCTTTTTGTGTATACTGTTCTTGGTCCCCCAAGTTTTTATGTACTATAGTTTGAGATTGTTTGTTTTTGTATTTTATTTCTCTACTGTAAATGTCTAGATATGCTTTATTGTGAAAATTATGTGGTTAATCAAATAAATATATACAATTTCTGTAGTAATTTCATTGTAAAATTTATGTGTTATGACTAAATTAGTTTCTTAATTAATTTGCAGAGAATGGTTTTGGGGAGACTATGAGACTTTTTGTGTGGTTTAGGTGGTTAGAATGGGTACAAACCATTAGGTATGTTGGGGTATAAGGTCTTTTCCCAGGAGTTGATAAAGAAAGATTATTCTATAACAACCTAATAACAATGTACACAAGCTGGGGGCAAGGGTAGTAACTCAGTAATATATTATTCACTTCCTTAACAAACATTACAAATGTCTCTAAAAGATTTTAGAAGGGGATGAGGGTATTATAGAGTTATTAAGAGACTATAAAGGCTATAATGTGTATATCTATTTATATTGAAGAAAAATCAGGCCCCTTACTGTCTATAGATGCTAGTGGTAATATTCTTAATTTTGATGAACATTGCCACTATTGCAGTATATAGTGTTGGGGATGCAGGGGATGATGAAAGGGATTGGGGCTCAAAATGAGGGTGTAGGGGTTGAGGAAGGATTCAGGAAGGGGCTGTGGTGAGAATGAGAGTGTAGGGGTTGAAGAAGGGTTGAGAATGAGGCTGCAGGGTTGAGGAAGGATTCAGGAACTGAGGGTGAGAATGAGAGTGTAGGGTTGAAGAAGGGGTTGAGATGAGGCTGCAGGGGTTGAGAAAGGCTGAGGGTGAAGAATGAGAGTGTAGGGGTTGAGAATGAAGTGCAAAATGATGAGTCAGAATCAAATTCTAATTCATCATTAGTTTCTGATTGCCCTTCATGGATGTTAGAAGACTTAGAGGTCCATGGGATGATGATATCTTCACTAATAGACCTGAAAACTATACAAGAACAATGTTGAAAAACTCTAAGGTCTTTAATGAGAGAAAGAAGAAAAAAAAAGAAAGCAAGAGCAACAAAATAAGAAAGGTGAGGGAGTAGTAGGGCAAATGAACAATGGTTTAGTGATTGTGAGGATGAAGAGTTAAAATCTGTGAGGGGGTCTGATGATGAGGGGGATGGGTGTACAGTGTGGGATGAGAGGATGGATATGGGTAGAGTAGACTCTTGGCAGTGGGTATATGAAGATTGAGACAAGAGCTAAAATTTAGGGATGTGATGAGGATTGGGCTGTGAGGAGGGGATGGATTTGAAGCTAGTGAAGAATGAAAAAACACTTGATACTTGCAACTTGTAAATGAATGAGTGTAATTGGAAGTTGGGGCATCTTCAGTCATGAATCCACAACATTTCAGATAAAGTCTATTAAGGAAAAACATACCTGTGCACATAAAGTTGAAAATAAGCAAGCCAATTACAAATACATTGGTAAAAGACTTGAAAGCTTTGTAAGAGACAATGATATTAGCATATCAAATCTACTACTTATAAGGTTTTTAGAACTCAAAAATTTACTCAGTAAATACCTCAGCAGAGTAGCAGAGACAGCACGAGATGAGACTACAACTAGAGGATTTAATGTGCATAAACCATCATATGAACAGGTATGCAACTTGTTGCAATTATAGCTTTAAACATTACTAATCTATTTATTTCACTCCCCTATCTCATTTCTTGTGTTTTAGGCCATTCATTCAAAGAAAACTACTCAACAATCTGTCCAACAACAACATCCACAATCCTCAGGACTTCATCAGGTAATTTTTTCATTCAGGAACTGACCATATAACTTTATTACTATGAATTAAATAATTTCATGTAATTACAGCAGCAACCTAAAGCTCTCAGAAAGCAGAAAAAACCTATTTCTTTATCAGTAAATTGCTTAAGAGACAACAACAAGATGCTCCATATCAGTCCTCCGAATTCAAGAGAAAATGCTGTGCAGAGAGAAATCCATCCATTTCTTCACTGATCAAAGGCTTAGCCAAATCATACAAGCCACAACAAACCAAGAAAAATGATGGAAATGCTTCAGGAACATCAAATCCCACATGAAATGTGTGAGGTGCAATTGTGGTTCAATTTTTGTCTATTTATCCAGATTGGTTTTTTATTAAACTAATCAGGTTTTGGGATGTTTAGTGATGGATTTTGCAAAACTGATTGTTGCAAATCATGTTGTTGATGTATAGTTGTGGCATGAAAATTAGGATGAAAATACATTGGATCTTGTTGTTTTGAATATTTTACCCTTTTGGATGGAAAATGTGCAGTGAAGTACAGTTATTCAGTGATTGCACTTTGTCCATTTTAAGTGAAATGAAGTTCATGATTTTTGTTTTTGCTGTTTTGTTTTTGGATTTATGGTGATGCATTTTGCTTGCAATTTTTTTGTTCATGATGACTGCACTTTATCTATTTTACTTTTTTTAATCCTAGGTTCATTGACAAATTCATTAAACATTACATTAATACATTAACAAATTCAGTTGACATTACATTAATAAATTCACTTAAATAATGCAACAATCATGCAAAATAAAATAGCTGAAACTAGTGCCTTTAACATTTTTTGATTGCCATCTAACTGCTTCACTTTGCCAGTGAGGTCTTCGCAGATAGAGATTAGTTCTGAAAATCTCTCTTCAATACCTCTTAAATTTGACTCCACCTTCTTCCATTTCTGGCATTTGGAAACTTTGTGAATCTCTAGGGGATACACTAATTGGCTCCAACCAACTGAAAAAATTGCATTGTCCAGTTCTGCAATTACAGAACAATTTTCCTTCACTTTCTTTTGTTGGACCAACCACTCTAATAGCTGCATTTCTTTGACAAAAGCACTTTGGATTTTTATATCTCAAATCCATAATTTCTTCTCTTTTTGAAGTGGATTTCCTAGTATAACTCATTCTACATACAAATATTCAAAAAAAAAAATTAATATAATTAAATAATAAAAATTAAATTGGCAATTGAAATGAAAGACAATAAAAAAAAAAGAGCTTCATACCTATTTTTTTGGGAAGAAATGGCAAAAAAAAGACACAAAACAAGTCAAAAAAGCCTTATAAGATTTATATAGACCCATAAGGGGTATTTTAGTCCAAAAGGGTCAAAAATATGGAGCTAAACGGCAGAAAATGATGCCCAAACGCACCAGCCGCGCGTTTTTCCCACTTCCCGTTAATTATTAACAGAATGGGGGTTTTTTGCTGACTTTTACAAACAGGAGGGGGTTTTAGCCTATTTTTAAAACACAAGGGGGTTTCTAGCTTTTTCAACAAAACACAGGGGGGTAAAATGCATTTTAGCCTATAAAAACATTTATTGAAATTTGACATAATTACAAATATTTTCTCGTTCCTTATAAAATGACCAAAATTTTCTAGTTTTATCTTCAGTCCAACAACTACCCCAATCCGCTGGTTTTCATTAGTTTTCATTCATTTTTTGCGGTGAACTGACCAAAATACCTTTATAAACTATGAATTAGAGGTTATCAGTAATTTTTCGAACAACAAGAGATATATATACTTATATCAAATTTTAAAAATATTATTATATTATACTGTATACCTAATCATAAATTACTTACAAATTTGCTTACAAATTATCAAATAATACAATTCTAACATTGACAGAGAGAATAAAACTCGCGTGTCTAACATACATAAGACAAATAGTAAATGATTTCCCTAAATTCCCAATAGAGTCAGCCTTTGGGCACCAATAATTGAATCACTTTTGTATGATTGATGACTACAATAATAACATATTCAATTTTTTTTTTCTTTAATGAGAAAAAAAAAAGGTTATATTAATATAAATAGATGAAAATTTCAAGTTAAATATATTAAATTTATGCATTTTTATTTCATGATATTTGAAAAAAATCTTATATTTAACAATATTATAATATTTCTTTTTACTGATTTATACAGATCGGTTCAAACTCGTAACACGCAGATTAATTTGAGTGACAATAAAATTTATAAATTTGAGTATAGTACAAAATTTAATTTTATCTTAATTATTTTGGTATATCGAAGTAGTGACGTGTTTGTAATTAATTATATGATTTGAGGGTCAATATTTTTTTATGGAGATGTTCGATTCAAAATTTATTGGTTGCGGTGTGTGAGTGGGTGCATGAGTGCGTGGGTAAAAAAAATAAATTATATGGATATTTTAATTATTATTATTATTATTTTTTATCTAAAACATATCTGGAATTTCATGAATTAAGGGATACGTACATGTAAGTGGTAATCTTTTATTTACAGGGTTGGACATGTATTTAAAGTGTGTTCCGACAATAAATGCCCATGTCGCTGAATTCACAAATATAAGATATTTAATAATTATTTAATTAGTACTTCAAAATTTATTCAATTAGAATATACCAACGCTTATGTCATATTTTTCTTGAGAAAATATTCTCATTGAATAAATTATTTTCTCAATATAAAATTAACTCAACGTTGAAAAATAATGAACGAGAACAAGTGATTGGTTACAACGTGCAGCGCGTAACAAACACGCGACACTTGTATGATGGTTGACAGCGCCTAATCATCATCATATCTTGTTTAAACAATTGAATAAGTGTGTCGTTCGGTTGAAATGGCGCGTCTGTTAGGTGAAACATTGTATCCATTTGGGTTAAATGGTATGTATTTTGGATGAAATATTATAACTTTTCAAATGCATCTTTGTTTATTGAATATGTCAATTCAATGATATAATTTCCAACTTCTGTGAATAAGTCCTCCCATTTCATCTGATTCATCAATCAGCTTGGAAGCATTTTAGGGTATTCCAACGTGTTAGCAATAAAAACATTTTGTGTTTTATCATGAGAGTTCCGAATATTATTGCGTTCGCCGTTTCTCAAAGTTTGTAGTGCTGCTATTTTGATATTGTAAATCATCGTATCTTGAGGAGACAAATTGCCGCTTCTGTTAGCACCAGAACGGGGCAAGAAATATATTAAAGATAAAAACTCCAACTCTTGCCTCGACTTACTTAAACACATCTCCCATATATACCTCATTGTTCACAACATTAATATATTAATCAGTTGAACTAAAAATGAAATTATACATAGACTCTAATTTTTTATATATTGACCCCCTAATTAATTTAGTTCCCCATCAATAATGTGGCAATGTGCCAAGCATAATTCTTCAATTTCTTGAGACTTTCACTTAATAAACCTATGCTTTTATTTTTATTAAAATTAGGGTTATGAAATGAAATTAGAGTATGAAAAAATTGGTGGATGGAAATGGAACAAGTAGGAAATAAAAGAGTAGCAACAAACAACATTAATGGAGGGCAGAATTGTCCTGTAGTGTTACTTCATAACATTACTTTCATTATATCCCTACCCCACCCCCCCCACCCCCACTCCCACCCACCCACTTCCTTTAATTATGATTTTGAACTCACTAGAACCCTATAATTATGAATATAAGGACATATATATATATATATATATATATATATTATAAACTTCTATTTTTAGATAAGTGATTTTTGTAG
This sequence comes from Sesamum angolense, assembly GCA_034509725.1. Lineage (NCBI taxonomy): Eukaryota > Viridiplantae > Streptophyta > Magnoliopsida > Lamiales > Pedaliaceae > Sesamum > Sesamum angolense. The sequence goes on from JACGWL010000013.1 coordinate 4,684,294, forward strand.
AAAATATTGAAAGTTGTAGCAGAACTAAAAGTGAATAGTATTAGTAAAAAAAAGTGAGAAATAGATAAAAGCTAAATTGTATAGTGCTTGGGAAAGATAACTTCTAAAATAAACTTAATTGCTTAGAGACTGTTTTGTCCCCATGTGTTAAAAGAATGCAATTTTTTACATAAACTTTATTTCAATTAGTATATTTCATATTTAATTTTTTTAAAAACTTAATAAAAATTGAATAAAAATTTAATAATACTCCCCCTAAGTAATATAATTGTTAATTCATACATAATAATTAAACCTGTATTATTGCCAGAACAAATATCACATTAATAATTAATTATAGCCATTTATTTTATTTTTTAGTGATAGAGAAATAATATAATATAGCAAATAATAGATAAAAAATCTAAAAATGTATATTAAATATGTGAAACTATAAATTTTTAAATTATTCAGAAAATTCATTATCAACTTTACATATCCAATTCTAAAAATAAATGACAAACAGTAAAGTTGAATTATAATTATTATAATAAGGGTAAAATAGTAAAAAATAAATTTATATTTATTTTACAAAAAAACAAAAAAGCTAGAAGCACTCCTAAGCTGTTTCCAACTTTCAGCTTAAAAACGCTAATCTTAGCAATTTTAAAAGTATAAATTGTTACCTCAAACACCTAAAAACTACATTTTAGAATCGTAAATTTTTAAAACACTCGCAAACACAGAAACATAAAATTGTTATAATGGTTGACATACGTTTACAATCACGAGACTTGAACTTATAATTTCTAATTGTGTGAATTCAATTTTACCAATCAAGCAAGATCTTGTTCGCATAAACTAATATTATTTGATTAAGTGATGAATTATTAATGTTGATTAGTTGAGTCTCACAAGAACAAGCAAGAGCAACACCAAAACAAGTATGGATTGGAGCCATGATACTCAACTACCTTCTATTCTATTTAGGCCATTTTCCCACAAAAAAATAAATAATAAAAAGAAATATATATATATATATATATATATATATATAATTGCATTTTTTTATATTTTTTTTGGTAGTTGTGACATTTTCGTTTTATTTGTTTATTTAATCTTAGCATTAATACCAAGAATTTTAATTATTACATTTAATAGAGATCGTAAGCAAACGCGGTTTAAACGGGCTTCTAAATACAAAAGTTCATTTTGAAAAACAATATAATACAATGAGCTCTCTTGAAATTTGATATAATTATAAATATTTATTTATTATTTAAAAAATTAAAAATATTCTTTGATGCTTAATAAAATTGTGTACTCTTTGATTCAGTCCATTATGCTTTTTGGACAGTCACTACAAAAAATAAATGGAGACATTGCGAAAACTAATAGATTAGGCTAATTGTTAGACGACTATTAAAATTAGAGGAGTATTGATAGCTTTTCAAATAAAAATAGAGTATTTATAATTATATCATATCTCAAGATAACTTGTTATAATTTAATTACCCTTTTAAAAAATATATATTGAATTGATAATCAATATTGAACCAACCATTATATCAATTAATAAATATTGAAACATTATTTTATTGTTAATAATTTATTTTTTTAATATCTCTCCTGCAACTATATAAAAATTTTTTGAAATTGTGTTTACGTCGCGATACTAAACATGTTTCCCAAATGGATTGAATACGCTTTGATTCATTCTCAATGAATACTTATAAGGTAAAAGTGCGTAAGAACCTCATTAAGAATGCACTGGATATAACCCTAAAATGCATAAGCTAGACAGGTCGTGGATGTGAAATGCTTAATTTAAGATGTAAGAAAAATTAGAATATCGAAATTGTACTTGGGATATAAAGGATGTGTATTCATAGATTTTTCTAGTATTACATGATTTCATGTAACCCACAGATCTAGAAAATTATCAATTAATTACGATAAATTTATACACATTAGGGTTTGAACCAGATTGGAGCGAAATCGAACATACCCGAAGAAAAAACACGAATCTTGACCTATTTGCTATTTAAAATACATAAAATCATCCCACATCAAATATAAAATATTAATAACTTCAACAAGAGCATTAAATTCAACATTTTAGTCACCAATAAACACAAATTTCAGATCACATGTCAAATCATGAATTAAGACCTACCACATAAGTGCAACAAAACCAATTATTGTATTAAATTATTAATATATAAATGTTAGGTTAATATATTGTTTTTTTGCTGGCTTAGTCTAGTGCAACATTTCAACGTGCTACATGCACTTTAATCACAATTTCAAAATTTCGCTATTTTAAAAAAGGAAAAGAAGTGACATTAGGTTCAAAATGCATTGACATTTCAATGAAAGTGATGGGGTTTTCAGTCATTTTCATCCCTTATTAGTGCTAATCAACTAATTACGCTAAGAATTTAATTATAAAAGTCAAAAAATTTATAGTCATTATCAAAATAATATAATTGCATAGTGGGCCTTTACCAAAATATTGTGTAGGAAATTATATAAAAAGAAAAAAGAAGAAGAAGAAGTGTATTTTCTTCACAAGAAATAATTATAATTAATTATGTATTATTACTTCTAATTGTTAATAATTCATAAAAAAATATTTATAATTCAAATTTATAAAGTAATGACATATAAGACGTTATTCCTTTTTTTTTTAAATTATTTTAATAGAATATTTAATTATTCGAAAAAAATTCTCAAATTTCAGAATATTGGATTTTTAGCCTACCAACATTTAATTTGATTATATCTCGCGAATATAATTAGTACTAAGTACAAATTTATTTTTCACTAGTCTTGGCATATTATATAATTTGTCATAAATCGGCTAAATTACAATGTGCTTTCTTGAAGTTTGACATGATTATAATTATTCTTTATTATTTAAAAAATTACTAACATCCTTTAAAATTCGCCTAACAAATACTTTTGTGACAGACCATCATGAAATTTATAAACTTTGGCAGAATATTTGGTCTTAATTAGTTAATTTTTCGACCAACTTTATAAAATAAATTGTCTTGCATTTGTGCTTTTTTTTTTAATAAAACAAATAAATTCCACATTTCGAGCAAAACCTAAATCAAAAATAAAATTTTGTCCTGAAAAAGATCATTAAGTAATGATCACTATTTATAAAGACAGTGTTGGTGAGAACAACACCGGGCCCTATCATAATACTCTGATACTTAAATCAACGATATCATTTTGATGATTAGAATAGCAAATGTAGAAAAAGTTATACTTAGGACGTAGAAGACGTATAATTATAGGTATGATTGAGTTGTATGGTTTATTCGTAAACAATTGAGGTCATCTCAATCAAACATCACAGTAAATTGAGATAGTTATTCTTACACCTTCATAATATATGGTCTGTTTATACAAAGCACACTTCATTTTGAATAATCATACATACATTCATTAGAAACGTCGACATTAAATATACAAACTCTCTCTATTTAAAAAAAAAAAACCACACATACACTTTCTACAAATTGACGTCAATTTCCTTAAACAAACTATCCTATGTTTTAACTATTAGTGATAATTTCTATAATTATGGAAATGCCATGAGTGATTTATATAAATAAATCATATATAAAAAAATATAAATATAATTATTTGGGTAAATAACACTTTGCCTCCTCAAGCTATTCGTCATGTAATAATTACACCCCCCCCCCCCACCCAAAAAAACAATGATAAATATAACACTTACCCTCTCGGTTGGGCAAAAATGCACTTCATGACTTGAATAATTATATTATTTTTACTATATTTTAGTATTATGTTCATTAAATCATCACCAAATTATTTTGTATTTAAATTTTTAATAAGTGAAGAATTTAAGTTAAAAATTGAGTATAATAAATATATATAGAGAGAGAGTAGATACACTATAAATATAATATAACCAACAACTCATATATGCTTCTTAAAAGAAATTGACAAATATATATATATATGCTGAACCAAAAGTTAAATATTTTTTTTAAAAAATGAATTAACATATTTTATCACATCTTTTAAACAAAATATTTTAAAAAAATCGATATGTAATTATTCAATTTTATCTAAAAGAATAAATAGTTAATAACTTTATTTTACTATCAAATTAATAAAATCTTTTCATGTTTTTTTTTGTGTGTATTGATTATATTCATTCATTACTTAACTTTGAGTCTGTAAAAAAAAAAAATCAAACTATTTAACGTACTAATTATATTTACTTTATTATAAATAAAATATACTTTTTTCAAATTTTAATTAAACTTAAAATGCAAAATCACTAAAACAAAAAGTCTTTGAACTAAATATATATAATAAAAGGACAATATTATCTAAAAATTTAATTTTAAGAAATAAATATTATATTTATTAATTTAAAAATAATAATAGAATTTTACAAATTCAAAATTAAATCGGGATAAGTCGACACAACTCAAAGGTAGAGGCGGCTCCCCCACAGCCACAAGAGAACAAAAGTAACAGTATAAACACAGCACATACATACCACACAAAATTGGGGATGTCAACAACCGTGGTGTCGTCATTTAAGAATGCGACATATCAATTGAAACTGACTATATATGTATGAAGTTGTCAGCAAGCATAAAGTCAGATCCAAGACAATTAATGCAAAAAGATACGGGAATTAGGTATATCATTCTCAATACTTTACTCCATTCCACCTTTTCTTTTATGCAATCTACTTACCCTCTAATACATACCTTATCACATATATATTGTAGATACGGTCCTGTCCAATACATTATTTAGCGTGTTTAAAAATTAATTATATTTATATAATGTAAATAAAAAAAGAATATCATTAATGGCGCGTCGACACGTTTTAGACAAAATTCTTATTTTATTAATTTATAAGTTTAAGAGTTCTAAAAATTAATTTTTAAAAAAAATAGGGATAGTTACACTTCCTTCACATGAGATTTGACGTAATCACAATTACACTCTCTGTAGTTTTGAGAAATTACTTATAATATTCCTAATGTTTGCTTTTGTTTAAATAATAAGTCCTCTCCGTTAGTAAAAAATCATTCATTTATTGATAATAATAAAAAAAAATTTGAATAAAAATTGATATTCACCCTCAATTGACTTATTACTGATTTATTACAGTCAAACAATTTTTTTTCGACTAAACTACCCTTATACGGTAAATATACTTCATGCATTAATGCGTGAAGACGTATAAAAATAATTTGACTATAAAAAAATTTATCTAACCTGGACATAGATGTATGAGGGTAATTTAACGCACGAAGACGTCGTCAAAAATATGATAAAAGATTTTTTTTCCCACTGGGCGCAGTCTTTTTTAATTATTGTTATTATTATTATGAAAAATGTAATAATTGAAAAGGGATTTTGGGCTTCGTTCCCGTTGGTTAGAGTTGTAAATTTGCAAGGTTGGGTCCAATTTTAGTACTACCTCGTACAAAATTGAAAGGCCCATCTGGAAATATACCAACGAGAACATCTTTCAAGGTCTCATCAACAGCCCGGATTAGGCCCAATTGAAATTTGATTTGAATTGTGTGATCAAGCACAATACGTTGTGTAGAAGTGAAAAGTGCATCATCCAGGAACCAATAATTAGTCTAGGAGATGGAAATGGGTCTGAATTGGACCTCAATCCATTCTGGTTGGATTGATTTTGAAATTTTAAACGGGTCCAAAGTTGGGTTGAGGTATTAGTGGTTTGGACTCAAACTCGTCCCAATCAGTCTTTTGTTTGTATATTTAATATCTATTTATATAATTTTTAATATTTTTAAAAATATTAATTGGGTCTACTGGGTCCAACGTAACAGGTCCTAGGCCCTGAGCTCGGTGTGGGTTTGGGTGAGTCCAGTTCTCCAAATATTATAAGAGTATTTGGATGCACTTATATACTGTTAAAGAGTTTATATAATATTGTAATTTACTTGATATTTTTTTTTTCAAAAGTGAGCTTCGAAGACACAAGAATAAGATATCGGGAGCTTATAAGATCATAAAAATAAAATCTAACACTACTAAGGCGAAAGAAAGGAGCAAGAGACGGCCGGAGATTCTCGCGCAGGAACAAGCGTAGGTTTGGAACCCTTCACCCAGTAAGAAGTGCTTTTCTTGGCGAAGCGAGGAAGCACAGTTGCGCGCCTTAATCTTCCCTAATATGAATTATTACAGTGAACTAACATCCTGCTGGCAAATCATAGTGTATTATTTCTAACATCATAACAAGTTGGTCAATTTGTTCAAGAGTTCATTTTTAGTGTAATTTTTTTTAAAGTTTAAATAGATTTAGCCAACCTCCCACGAAGAAAATCAGGTGGAGCATGTTCTTGGCAGATGCCCATAACAAAACTCTCCATCTTCAAATCCAGGGTCAACTGAATCCCACAACTCCATGCCCAAAAACCAACTATGTCGTATTTGGTCGAACCTGATTATATAGCAAGTACAATATACTTGTCATATGATTGATGCACAGTTCAAAAAGAGCGACTAATCACACCATTGTGCACGAGAAAGGCGGAGTGCAAGCAATTAATTAAGTTTAAATAGATAGATAGATGGTTGCAGAAATTGAAAACATAGCATAGATTAAGGTTCACAAGACAGGCAAATCAGCCTAACTCCAACATCTCCAGTCTCAATCGAAATTGTCGACAACCCTGTCCATGATGTTGGCAACAACGTTCTTGGACTCCTTGAGCAACTTGATGCTTGTCTCCAGCTTCGTCCGCTTTTCAGCAACGGAAGGAGACTCCTCCAGCATCCTCTCCAGGCTATTGCCCTGAGGCCCGATTAGCTCGTCGATGATATCTGTCTGCATCTCTTTCTTCACCAGATTCTGAATACTGAAAATCAAGTGCAAAGCCATGTTATCCACCATTCTCCTCAGGACAATATCCCAATAAGCTGTCATCCTCATCTTCACATCGAAAGCATCAACCACACTGCCCTTGTCGTGCAGATGACTAACGTTAATTAATCCGAATCCGTCAATCTGTATGTCCGAAGATGTCTCCAATCCATTCACAATTTTAATGAATTCATCCTGACGAGACATGAGCTTGTTGCAAGAAGCCATGTACTCGGGATTGCAGGTGTAATCAGTGAGCTTCTCCATCTCGACCATGTCCTTCACCCACTCAATTGATTGCTGCTGCTTCTTGTCTATGAGGTTTTTCACGGCTCTTCTTGTGCACGACAGGAGTTGCGGGTAGTTATCGCAGTGTCGTAGCCAGACGGAGACGACTACATCGCCTAAGTAGCTCCATATCTTGTCGACGAACTCAAAGGGTATCATGGATACATCCGTCACCTTCTGCTGCAGCAGAGTGAGAAAAGCAGCTCTAGGGAGGAAACGTGGCAGCCCGATTGACTTAGTTTCCTCCAAAACCTTCATCTCATCGAGCAAGAAGTTTTTTTTGGGATCATTGTCGACATGCTTTTTAGATTGCAGATCAGTAGAGTATTGGTTGAACATTTCCGCCAGTGTGGCAGTGCAATGCATCTCTGCTGAATCCGGGTACTCGTCGAACTGTCCTTGCAGAATGATCTTCCTCAAGGATTCTTTAGCAGAACCAAGAATGTGCATGAATGTCGTCATTGCTTCAGCAACTGAGTTCAGATGCTTCGGCAATTTGTTCAGATCTTCGATGTTGGCTGAGAGCTTGTCGTTGATCTTCCTAACAATTTCAGGCAGACATTTAACGATAATGGTGGCCTGAATCTTCACCAGCTTTTCAGCCAAAACAGGAATTCCGACCATGGATTTGTTAATCTTTGAAAGCTGAGATTAGTCTCGAAAAGCTTAGCCTCTTCCTCTCGAGCTTCTTCGTACGTCTCATCTCCGATGCGGTTCCTGACGCAGACGTAGCCGAGCCCGATGTTCACATCGTCGGCGGTGACTTTCTCCAGCAGGCCTTCCGGGGATCTGTCAGCTTTGGTTACAACAGCGAGAGTCCTCTGCCCTGTTTTGTCCACCAGCTGCGACATCCTGATGGATTCACATGTCGAGAAATCGACACTTGCTGATAAAACATTCAGGATTATACTCTCTTCTGGTGTGATAAACTCCATGATGATCTTGGAAATCTGCTCATAGATATCCGCAGGCTGGCCATGAACAGGAACCCGAGTGATTCCAGGCAAATCAACCATGGTAAGATCAGGAACGCCTTTCTTCTTCACAATCAGCGTCAAGGGGCTGTTGGAAATCCCTTTTCCTTTTCCCGCAATGTCTTCGGTGGCTACAACAATTGCATGAGCAATATGCCGTCGGCACAATTTTTCCGTTGTACTCCAAGAACATCTCTGGTTGAGGACTGGAATGGTTCTGTAGCCTCATTATGAGAGGGACCCGAGTGCAAATACCTTGGCCCCTGGGGAGGCTGATGCCCGCCAGGGATTCAAGAACACTGGACTTGCCAGAACTCTGGTCGCCGACCACCACGATCGTGGGCAGCTGGATGCCTTCTTGCATGATTTTCAGGTGTCGAAGACTGTCCACAGCGTCGAGCAGTGGGCGGATCCTGTCATTGTACGAAGAAACAATCGGGGCATGAGCTGATGTCGACGATCCGACAGGAACTGCACTTGAAATGCTCAAGGCTTCAATTCTTGAGACAATATCATCTCTGAGAGGGCTAGACACGGCTGTCCTCTTCTTGGAAACATTTTTTGGATTCTCACCAACCATGTTTGCTGTATGTCTGTCCGTACGTAGATTCTTGAATATGTATATACTCATTCAGAGGGAAGGGAAGGGTATTTATAGGGTTTGTCAGCAAGAAAGAATTGCTGCTGCATGCATGAATTTATGATCATGATGATGAACTCTTTGATTTCCATTTTGATTGATTTTTTCAACGTATTATCAAATTTCAGAAGTTGGGTTGATTCATTTCCGGGCAGTGGAAGAGTTGCATTGATCATGATCAGTGCTCCTTACACTTAACTCATGATGATTCTAGTGTAAATTAAGGTGAGTAAATAGCCTTAATTTCTTGATCTGATTTATTAGGTTTTCAAGGTCGATTTGTAGAGTCAGGATGGTTGGGGTGCTTAGATATATACTTCAACTTTACATTTCTATGATTAATCAAAAAATATAAACTTGGATTTTTTTTCATATTAAATGTATTTGATATGACGGAAAAAAAAACCCGACATGCTATATGTAAAAGTTATCATGGATTTATTAAAAACTTATGATAAGGAAACGAGGAAAAAAAAATTCAAGCAAAAAATTGCATTTTTGGTCAAGCACATTAAAGGAGTCGCACTATAAGAACATCTAAATTTGGAGGTGGTAATTTACGGACATTAAATTTTAATTTTTCTATAATTTGAAAACTCCGACATCACACTAAAATCCCAAAAACCAACCGAAAATAATAATATGACATTTTTTAAAATTTTAGAATTTAGACTTTTGCTGACTAAACCCCAAAAATGCTGATAAACATAGGATTATAATGTGGCCAAAAAAAAATAGAGAGAAAAACTTATCCTCATCAGAAAATCCTTAACAATTTAGCAAATGATTTTTCTTTTTTTTTTTTTGCCACATCATAATCCTATGTGGCGAGTTTATCCACAGACCACATAAGCCTCCTATATGTGGTAAGGATCTAAATTTTTGGGATCTAGTCAGCAAAAGCTCCAGTCTTAAGATCATAAAAAATGCTACACCATTATTTTTCAATCACATTCCGGGATGCTGGTGGTCAGACTACTCAAATTACACAACAATTAAAACTCAATATTCTAACTTGCCACCTCCAAAATCCAACATCCCCTCATTGTTTAACAAAATTATAAATTTCTCCCTAATGTTTGATTAAATTATGTAATCCTTAACTAAAGATTATTAAATTATCAACTATGTCCTTATTTCTTTTTCTTAAAAAATAAAAATTTGCAAAAATATTCGCCAGAGTGAATGAATTTTTTGAAAAATTATCAACTTAATCAATAAAAAAGATTTTTTTAAAAAAATAAAATAAAATTATAACCCTTAATTTGTTCAGTTCACCACAAATAATGAACAAAAATCTAATTTTAACTGACAAATTGACTAATTATTAGATGGTCGTTAAGATCAAGAAGTATTGACAATTTTTCAACAAGATATTCGTAATTATGCCAATAAGAGAGAACCTAAAATTTCTCTCCTTCAAAGAAATGAGAGAAATGATGGTCACTAGAAAAGGTGAAACTTAAGAAAAAATAGGTGTAAGAAAGTACAAATTGGATTCAAGAGAAAGCAAGTAATAACACTTTGCCTTCGTCATGTAATAATTATACCAAACCCAAAAAAAAAAAAAAAATGACAAATATAACACTTACCCTCTCAGTTGGACAAAAATGCACCTCATGCCTTGAATAATTATATTAATTTTAATATATTTTAGTATTCTATTCATTAAATCATCATCAAATTATTTTGTATTTATTTTTTTAATAATGAAGAATTTAAGGTAAAAATTAAATAAAAATCTAATTTGTTTCTAACATCATAAAAAGTTGGTCAATTTGTTCAAGAGTTCATTTTTAGTGTAAATTTTTTTAAAATTTAAATAAATTTAGCCAATCTCCTCGAAGAAAATCAGGTAGAGCATGTTTCTTGGCAGATGCCCGTAACAAACTCTCCATCTCCGAATCCAGGGTCAACTGAATCCCACAACTCCATGCTCAGAAACAGTGTAAATTTTTTAAAATTTATATTTAGCCAATCTCCTCGAAGAAAATCAGGTAGAGCATGTTCTTGGCATATGACCATAAAAAACTCTCCATCTTCGAATCCAGGGTCAACTGAATCCCACAACTCCATGCTCAGAAACCAACTATGTCGTATTTGGTCAAACTTAATTATATAGCAAGATAATATACTTATTGTATAATTGCACGGTTCAAAAAAAGCAACTAATCACACCATTGTGCACGAGAACGGCGGAGTGCAAGCAATTAATTAAGTTAAAATAGATAGATAGATGGTTTGCAGAAATTGAAAACATAGCATAGATTAAGGTTCACAAGACAGGCAAATCAACCTAACTCCAACATCTCCAGTCTCAATCGAAATTGTCGACAACCCTGTCCATGATGTTGGCAACAACGTTCTTGGACTCCTTGAGCAACTTGATGCTTTTCTCCAGCTTCGTCCGCTTTTCAGCAACGGAAGGAGACTCCTCCAGCATCCTCTCCAGGCTATTGCCCTGAGGCCCAATTAGCTCGTCAATGATCTCTGTCTGCATCTCTTTCTTCACCAGATTCTGAATGCTGAAAGTCAAGTGCAAAGCCATGTTATCCACCATTCTCCTCAGGACAATATCCCAATAAGCCGTCATCCTCATCTTCAAATCGAAAGCATCAACCACACTGTCCTTGCCATGCAGATGACGAACGTCAATTGATCCGAATCCATCAATCTGTATGTACCAAGATCCCCTCGACCCATCCACAGTTTCAATGAAATCATCCTGACGAGACATGAGCTTGTTGCAAGAAGCCATGTACTCGGGATTGCAGGTGTAATCAGTGAGCTTCTCCATCTCGACCATGTCCTTCACCCACTCAATTGATTGCTGATGCTTCTTGTCTATGAGGTTTTTCGCGGCTCTTCTTGTGCACGACAGGAGTTGCGGGTAGTTATCGCAGTGTCGTAGCAAGACGGAGACGACTGCATTACCTAAGTAGTTCCATATCTCGTCGACGAACTCAAAGGGTATCTTGGATACATCCATCACCTTCTGCTGCAGCAGAGTGAGAAAAGCAGCTTTAGGGAGGAAATGTGGCAGCCCGATTGACTTAGTTTCCTCCAAAACCTTCATCTCATCGAGCAGGAAGTCCTTTTTGGGATCAGTACTTTTTAGATTGCAGATCAGTAGAGTATTGGTTGAGCATTTCCGCCAGTCTAGCAGTGCAATGCATCTCTGCTGAATCCGGGTACTCGTCGAACTCTCCTTGCAGAATGATCTTCCTTAAGGATTCTTTAGCAGAACCAAGAATGTGCATGAACGACGTCATTGCTTCAGCAACTGAGTTCAGATGCTTCGGCAATTTGTTCAGATCTTCGATGTTGGCTGAGAGCTTGTCGTTGATCTTCCTAACAATTTCAGGCAGACATTTAACGATAATGGTGGCCTGAATCTTCACCAGCTTTTCAGCCAAAACAGGAATTCCGACCATGGATTTGTTAATCTTTGAAAGCTGAGGATTAGTCTCGAAAAGCTTAGCCTCTTCCTCTCGAGCTTCTTCGTACGTCTCGTCTCCGATGCGGTTCCTGACGCAGACGTAGCCGAGCCCGATGTTCACATCGTCGGCGGTGACTTTCTCCAGCAGGCCTTCCGGGGATCTGTCAGCTTTGGTTACAACAGCGAGAGTCCTCTGCCCTGTTTTGTCCACCCGCTGCGACATCCTGATGGACTCGCATGTCGAGAAATCGACACTTGCTGATAAAACATTCAGGATTATACTCTCTTCTGGTGTGATAAACTCCATGATTATATTGGAAATCTGCTCATAGATATCCTCGGGCTGGCCATGAACAGGAACTCGAGTGATTCCAGGCAAATCAACCATGGTAAGATCAGGGACGGCCATCTTTTTCACAACCAGAGTCAGGGGACTGTTTGAAATCCCTTTCCCTTTTCCGGCGATCTCTTCGGTGGCAAGGTTAATGGCGTCGGCGATGTGTTCTTCATCAGTTGGCACAACTTTTCCGTTGAACTCCAAGAAAAGCTCCGGGACAGGGTTTGAATGATTTTGCAGCCTCATTATGAGAGGTACCCTGGTGCAAATACCCTGGCCCCTGGGGAGGCTGATGCCTGCCAGAGACTCAAGAACACTGGATTTGCCGGAGGACTGGTCGCCCACCACCACAATGGTGGGGAGTTGGATGCCTTCTTGCATGATCTTAAGGTGGCGCAGGCTGTCCACGGTGTCGAGGAGCGGCCGGATTCTGTCGTTGTAGGAGGCAACAATAGGAGCTTGTGGCCTTTCTTCTTCTTCTTCATAATGTTCGCCGGAGATATTAAGGAGACTCATTTTCTGGACAGAGTGTACGACTGTCGGAGACGTTTCCTGTTTGACAGGAGTCTGAGAGCCCATTGGTCTTAATCAAGAAATCAAACAAGGGTTTGGTAATATTATATCTGTGTGTATGAATTTTCACTCCTGGGATTTTATGGCAATGGAGGAGTCCGTATTTATAAGCATTTTTCATGCTTCAAGAATGGTTTCTTCCCGGAAACTGATCAACTCGAAATATCATAGCTTTCCTGTTAAGCAAACTACAGTTTCAGGAATCGAATCAAATATAAAATAAGTATATCACACTTTATATAATTGATTATTTTTTTTAAATTATACATCAATTATAAATTAAGTAAATTATACTTATAATGTGATTGAATCAATTTCAACTAGAATTTCTCGAGCTAGAGACCCCATCCCTTTCGCAAGTCAAGAGTCAAGACACTCTTTTTCCTGTTCTTTTCTTTCTTTTCCCATTCCCAATCCAAAATCCGTCTTTATAATAAATATTTTTTTATATTTTAAAATATATTATAAAAAAAATTAATTTAAAAGTATTGCCAACACAATAATATCAACATTATAAATTGTCGATTGCGAGTAAAAAATGTATTTTTTATATTAATATAGATTTAAAAACACAATAGTCTTAAATAAAATATAAAAGAAAAAAATATTTTTAATCAACAAACAAGACTAGTGTATAATTTGCCAAAGTCTTTTTAAGTCAACTACGCAAACATGTGGCTTACATTTGGGAGCGTAGGCCAATAGACAACTTGTGGAAATTCCATCCTATGAACCTTTATGAAAAGTTATTCTAAATTAATTATAGATGAGCCACTTATTATGTAATGTTATTTTTATTAGTTTATACATAAATTATATTACCAGTCCATTAACATTTGTTATATAATTGATTTAGTTTCGATCAAATTCTGTCTAAATTATAATTTCTTATGTCAATCAATTCTAACTTAAAGCAAATTTGGTCGGGTATGAATCAATTATACGAAAAGTATAATACACTTATTGTGTGTGCAATTCGGATAAAATGATCAATCGCATAACAAATATATTACATTTACTATATAATTGATTTGACTCGATCAAACTTAATTTGAAGTATATTCATTTACTTAAAGTACTTTTTAAATTAGGCAAATGATATCCAAACACAAATAATAAAAAATTAATCTAATTTTGGAGAAATTCTAAGTCGGATTAGATTTGGCCGAACGAAATTAATTATAAAACAAATGTGATATATTTTTATGTGATTGATCACTTTTTCTTATTGTATACCAATCACACGACAAGTGTATTGCACTTATCATATAATTAATTTCAAATTTGGCCGAATTAGATTCGAACTAGAATTTTTTCTTATTTTGTTGTCTATTTTACTTTTGTTGTAAAATTTGATTTTGTAGGTTGATAATTAATATGATGTAATATAAAACCATAGTCTCTTTCGTATCTGTTTTGTTGTGTTACTTTCGGTCCCTTTGGCTTTGGTTGTCACTTTATTATAGTTTGGGTGAAATTAGAACGATTTTTTTTTTAAATTTGGTATAATTACGAATATTTTTTATTATTTAAAAAATTATTAATACTTTCTTAATTTTAACCACTGTCTGATGATTAGCTCAATTATTTTGTTCCATTAGACGTTTATTTATTTTTTGTGGTGAACTAACTAAAATATTCTTATGTACTAAGAATTATAATTTATTTATTTTTTTATATTTTGGATTGAGTGGATAATTTTTTTAAAATTTTCATCAACCCATCCCATTTTTTATTTAAAATAATAATAAAAACAAAATTGATAATTTCATAAATTAGTTAAAAGTTATATAATTTCATCAAATATAAAAAATTTATAATTATTTAAATAATAAAAAATATAATTATATCAAAATCTCATAAAATATAATTGTAATTTAACGTATAGTTTTATTGATACTTTGTAGTTTTGGTTTTAGTAGAAAACATTGATAGAGACACATAAAAAGGTCATCAGTGTCCGTACTGCCCCTTTATCAGCAGAGAATCCTTTGTTGTCAGGACAATTGTTGCTCGACAGCGCTGTCCTTTCTTACTTAGAGCCCAAGTTCTCAGGATTCATTGGAGGGGGGAGGTATTGGATAATTAAACTTTCTTCTCTTAAAATTTAATATAATTATAGGTAAATATAATGTGCTCCTCTAATATTTGCCTTAATTATAAATATCCTCTTATTATTTAAAAAATTATAAATAATCCTTTAAAATTACAAATATAACAACTACCTCCTATAACGGGTAATGAGTAATTTGGGATTTTAAAGACTGTCATTATGACTAAAATGCCCCTATATGGTTATAAAATACTTTTTGGATATTTTTTACTGTTTTTAACTTATTTTGAGTATTTTTTTCATTTTATCTCTCTACAAAATTAAAAAAAAAATCTTTTAAATATATTTGTTTAAAAATACAAAAACATTATATAATTTATTTAATGTTTAATAATTTAAATTAAAAAATTAAATTAAAATCACAATACAAAATCTAATATATTAACAAATATGGATATTAATGAATTAAAAGAATTATACATTATTATTGTTTATTTTAAAATTATTTAAAAATATATTTATATTAACTATAATATATAAAAAAAAATACATTATATACTAAGTTTTATTTTTCAAATTTAAATATGCACATGAATATAAATCTTAAATAATTATCACAGTTCTAATTTATTTATTTATTTTTTATAAATGATATTTATCTTTAAATTTGTGTTATATGTATATATTTAAAAGAAAACAAAATAAATAGATAAAAATGGGGTGCGCCTCCACAAGAGGCGACGACGACAATTAGAAGATTCATAATTTAAAAAAAAAATTATTGTATTGAATGAGGGTAATGATGAAAAAAAAAAAAATAAAATTGAATTATCATAATTCAAAGGTTGGTGAGAAATTCATGCAAGCTCTTAGAACAACATGAAAGGCCATGTTTACTAGTAGCATAGGATTGTAGGGTCTGACAAAAATTGGATTGTGCATTATTGGTATTTTTTAACTTCCTACCTATTTTTTTTCATCAAACACGGTATACATAAATTCTCAGTTTACTAGCCTTCTTCATATGTTGGACTATGGTGTATTTTGACAATTTTACCCCCATTAAAGACAAAACATCATGTCATGACAAAAAGCTCTCTCGACATTCATTAGCAGCATTGCCAGGTGTGTTCTTGGTTATTAGCCCAACTTCACCTTCATCTGGGCAACTCTTAGTAATTGAAGAATTTATTATATATGAGATAGGCAAAGGTATGAAAACAATCTGAAAGAAATCTTTCCAAGTGGTCCATTATTATATTGTATATGAGATAGGGAGGGTATGAAAATAACACTTTACTTTATTCAACATATTTTCTAAAAATTATTTGTATAAAGTTGCATGAAAAATAACAAAATGTATCATTTACCTACTATCATATTATGCATAACATAGGCAGGGGAAAATGGCGAAGGGAGAGAAGTGGTGGGTGGAAACAATTTAAGGGAGGAGACAAGATTGTCAGTGTAATTAATGACATGGGACTTTTTACTTGCAAATTGATAGAAATTTTGGGGCATTTCGGACAATGCATGTGTAAAGTGTACAGCAACTAGTCTTGCGTCCAAGACTAGAATCCGACCGAGTGGCTAGTGTTGGATTAAAATCTGCCTACAATCGAGGTCAATAGCGGGCCTGGCATCTTTTTACCGGGCCGCCTAAAAGAAATGTAAACGACACATTGTGCTGGATAAGTGCATTTATCCAGCCCAATGAACCGTAGTAAACATGGCCTAAAATTCAAATGACTAATCTTGAATCAGGAACGGAAGGAGACTCCTCCAACATCCTTTTCACGCCATTTCCCTCCGGCACCATTGCCTCATTGATGAACTCCACTTCCATGTCTTTGTTCACCAGATTTTGAACACTAAAATTCAAGTGTAAGGCCATGCAGTCTACCAACCTCCTCAGAACTATATCCCAATAGGATGTTATCCTCATTTTCATGTCAAATGCTTCTTGAACAATCTTACCACGATCACGTAGATGGGCAACATTGATTTCTCCAAATACATCAATCTGAATCTTTGGTGGAATAGAAGGACTTCTGACAATTTTCATGAACTCGCCCTGAAAAGCCATGAGCTTACTCCATGCAGCCACGTAATCAGGGTTACAAGTGTAATCAGTGAGTTTCTCCATCTCCATAATATCAGTAACCCAATCTACTGATAGTTTCCTCTTCTTGGCAACAACGTTATGTGCTGCTCTTTTTCAGGATGACAGGAGTTGAGGATAGTTATCAGAATGTCGCCTCAAGACAGAATCCATTACTTCTCCTATGTAGCTCCATATCTTGTCAACGAAATTAAACGGCGTATGATGTATCTCCTTGGCCTTTTTCTGCAGCAAAGTAAGGAATGCAGCTCTAGGGGAGAAGTTTGGCAGCCCAATGGATCTGTTTTCCTGCATAACATTAATTTCTTCAAGTAAAAAGTTAGATTTCAGATCCCCTTCAAAACTTTTACATCTCAGTTCATCAGAGAATTTATCTAGCATTTCAGCCAGTCTAGCCGTGGAATGCATCTCGATTTCATCAGGATATTCATCAAACTCTCCTCTCACAAGGATCTTCCTCAAGGATTCTTTACAAGAACCAAGAACATGCATGAATGATGCCATCGCTTCAGAAACTGAGGTGAGGTTTTGTGGCAAACTATTTAGATCGTCGACATTGGCAGAGAGCTTATGGTTGATCTTCCTAACAATGTCAGGCAAGCACTTCACAATAATCATTGCCTGAATCTGCACCAGCTTTTGTGCTAAAACAGGAATTCCCACCATGGACTTGTTTATCCTTGATAGAAGAGAGTGATTCTCAAAGAGCCGGGCTTCTTCAACTCGTGCTTGCTCATATGATTCATCCCCAATACGATTCCTCACACAGACATAACCGAGCCCTATATAAACATCATCCCCACTAACCTTCTCCAGCAGGCCTTCTGGAGATTTATCAGCTTTTGTGACAACAGCAAGAGTCCTCTGGCCGATCTTGTCGACCCGTTGAGACATCCTAATGGACTCACAAGTGGAGAAATCGACAGTTGCAGACAAAACATTCAGGATGATACTCTCTTCTTGTGCGATGAACTCCATGATAATCTTGGAAATCTGCTCATAGATATCCTCAGGCTGGCCAGGAACGGGAACTCGAGTGATTCCATGCAAATCAACCATAGTAAGATCCGGGACGCCCTTCATTTTCACAATCAGCGTCAAGGGGTTGTTTGAAATCCCTTTCCCTTTGCCAGCAATAGCATCAGTGGCAGCAGTAATAGCATCAGCAATGTGTTGCTCATCAGTAGGCACTATGGCTCCAGCTTACTCCAAGAAAATTTCTGGCTGAGAATTATGATGATTTTGCAATCTCAGTAGAGAGGAACTCTTGTACAAATGCCTTGGCCTCTCGGCAGGCTAATCCCTGCAAGGGACTCGAGAACACTGGACTTGCCAGACAACTGGTCGCCAACCACCACAATGGTGGGCAACTGGATGCCTTCTTCTGTGATTTTCAGATGGCGCAGCCTGTCAACTACATCAAGCAATGGACGAATGCGATCGTTGTAGGAAGATATTATGGGAGCTTGGATTATTTCCATTGCTTTTTCTTCTTCTTGTACACCTTGTTCTTGCAAGGATATCAGGCGATTTGATTTCTTACAAGAATCTTCTGATGACAAGGGATTTTCTTCGTTCTCGGGCTTCAGCAAACCAGCTTTTCTCTTGGAACGGCTGCTACGACCTCCACCATCCATTTTTGTGTTGCGTGCATATGCAAGTGGAAGAGAAACTAGAGAACCCATACTTAAAAAGAGAAAAGAGACCTCTGTAGAAACGAAGGGGTGCCTTAGTCAATATTCATTCATTTCCTTCCCCAGAAGAATAACAAACGGCTCAAGAACAATGCAATTCATTTTTGACTGGGTTATGTGCAATTTAGAACCTTTCAGTTCGCAAGTACGTTACTGTTACAAGATAAAACAGAAATTGGAAGAATCAAACATGACAAATAAGGAACAAATGAATTAAGGGTAGAGCAACAAAAAATAAGGTACATTTGTGTGACGAAATTTCTATGTAAATTACAGCTGATATCAGTCCAACCCTTCAGGAACATAAAGAATAGTAATAAGAAGCATTTAGTTTCCATTGGACCAATTTCATAGCTTCACGGGAATCGAACAATTCTATTTACAGCAGAGTCCAGTGCATCAACATGCCTCCTGAGAACTTTTCTGATACTTTGTTAAGGATGTAAGCAAGAGTCTAGAGCATCCGTCTCAACTACAAAGCCAATAAAGTTAGTAAGGTCTTTTGTGCCAGAAAGGAAGTACCGAAACAATTAGGACACATGCATATATAAACTGCTGAAACAGATTCCATCAGCGAGGAATAGGTAGCCCGGTCCAAGAATTCAGACTAAGAGAATGACCGGGATAAAATTACGGGCGAAACACTGCAGACCATCTGAGGGGACACTTGGATCAGATCCTCTTTTGAAACATAGCGAGCATTAGAGCTGCTTTTTACAATAACCAGGGTGCCATAGTATAAAAAGAGGTAAATGCAACATTCTTACAGATAGAAGCTTAGGCACAGGACATCAAACTAAATAAAGGATACAGCTGTGTGGCAAGAGCATCCATTCCTTTCATTTCTTCATTAAATCTGCAATATTAAAATTGTAGACATACTAAGAAGAATGGAGTACAAATTGTATACCAAGGTAGAAGTAGTCCTGCAATACAAATTCTAAGCTCCAAACACATCTCAATAAATGTTACAGATAATCTGGCTTCAAATGTTTGAGGTCATTGTTCTATAAGGTTTACATGCATCTCAGAAACTACTATAACTAAACCAATTTCAACTTCATCAAAGCACTACTACATCTTACAGT
Source organism: Sesamum angolense (assembly GCA_034509725.1). Taxonomy (NCBI): domain Eukaryota; kingdom Viridiplantae; phylum Streptophyta; class Magnoliopsida; order Lamiales; family Pedaliaceae; genus Sesamum; species Sesamum angolense. The sequence goes on from JACGWL010000013.1 coordinate 4,704,391, forward strand.
GCTTTATACTAAGAAGTGGACACTTAACGTGCTGATCACAAAAAAGTGTGCTAATAGATATTTAGGATTAAAAAATACAGCATTGTGTTCTCCAGAAATGATAAACAATTTATCTCATTGTAGTGTCTGGAAATGGAGAAACAAGTTAACTTACTTCTGGTTTTACAACAGAAAGGTGATCTGGTGTCGCAAGTAATGGTCATGTATCAATAAATCCTATATAGAATACAGCTATTAAACATTTATACCATATTCATGTTGTTCAAAGTGGTACATTTTCCTCAAATTCCCAGTGAAAAACAATCAGGCATTCCTTTGGCCATCAATGTCACATAATATGAATACTTCTCCAACATTAATCTTTTTCAAGTATATCGTTATCAAAATTTTGGCAACTTTTTCTAATATGCATGCCGATGCTCCACAAATTTCAGTCAATCTTTCAATTAAGACTGCATCTCTTCAGTTATGGAATTCCTGTTCTGATTTTGAGAATCTTGCAATTCTCACCTCCTCCTGCCAAGGAAGTAGAACTCTTTCGAGTAGAAAAAGAGAAGCATCACGAATATTCTACATAATAGGAAACAAAACTTAAATACTAAGGTGAAAACATATAAGAAAATCTTTCTATACCATCATCAAAGCCGAGCCAGATTTCTGATTGTTCAAATTTTAAGACTGTTAACTTAAGTACATTTATTACCCGAAGCCGACAAAAGTAGTGTTGTCACTCCCAGCCTGCCGGTTTTTTTGGAGCATAGGATCCAGTTAAGTGAGCAAAAACAAAAAGGGAGTATTAGATCGTAAGCATGATTTTTGACAGGTTTTCCAGTTATTTTCCAATACAAATTTTTTGAAGAAAGAGGAAGTTTGAGATTCTGGATCTCACGCCCAACGTTAATCGTTACTCATGATTCTTCAAGATCGCATAGGATTCATGAGAAGAGCCTTCTCCAAATATCACAAAGAGTGGACGAGATTCAAACCTTAGACAAGAATTTATGTACCGATTTCCTTTTGTTGATGCATCTAGCACTGCAACATAACACAAATGAGCAATTTTAACATCCATATACAGCCCATCAGCTGCGGTCTCAAGAAAATTTTCAAAGGGCAAAATCTAGAACCCTATTATGTGCAAATAAGACTTAGAAAGCATAAATATATAGGGAAAAGAAGGATCGAGAAAAACAAATGTAAAATTGGTGCCTTAATCAAAACCCAAATACAAGTTTCTTTCACCATAGAAGCTCTGTCTGCATCATCCTTTGCCAACCCCCCTGCCCCCTATTTCCCCCCGAGGATTATAAAATGAAATGAATGAAGAAAAAATGCAAGAAACCTTTAATTGTGTTCTTAAAAATTACATATGAAGAATAAGCTTAAACTTACCACATTCTTGAAGGCGACCCGCCGCATCACTGAAGCAGTTCATATGATCAACTGTAGAGCTAGTAGCCTAAAATTACATGATCCTAGTCAGATCACTGAATCAGATATTGGAAAAGGAGGGAAAAACAAATTCAATCAAGTCCATTAAAAAGAAAGATTAACTTTATTACATGAAAAATATTGGTATTTCACACCAAATCACAAAAAAAGTTTTCCACGTTGAGAAGCCATAGAAAACAAAACTATCTTAAGAACGAACTCTAACCCAACTTAGATTGACTAGTTAAACTGAAAAACAAATGAACTCCACCGATAAACCTATTATGTTCACAAGTATATAAAATAAATTCTTAACTACCATTCATGAATTGAAATAATGGACAGTCAAACAGTGATCATAAATGGTACTATCGTGAGCTCGATCTATTATCACGAACTCATCGATTTCAAGAATGAATAAATAATAGCCGCAATAAGTAATTCCAAAAATTAGCTAAAACAATTAAATACGAACTAGTTAAAGTTTTTCTATATTGAACTTTAGAATTCAAGCATAATTGTAAACCACTTATGCAATTACGAAACTTCGTCTTTAAAGAAAAAGTTTAAATCTGAAGTAGAATACATCATTTGAAGCAGCGAAAACACCTTCCTAATTAAAATCAAAACTCAAAACAGAGAAACCAGCCACCTGGGAGAGTGACAAACGTAGAGAAGCGAATAGAGAGGAGAAGCTCTCGGCTATCGCAGCGGAATCTCTCTCCACCGCGACAAGAGCTTGCAGAATCTCCTTCCGACGATCAGACGGCTCCGGCTCGCGCGGCTGATCACCATGTCCAGCGTTTGCGTCTTCTTGTCCTCCACCGCCGTCCGCATGACGTGTGGGCTGCTGACTGCCCGCCGCCTCTGAAACCGGGGTCGCTTCAGAGTTGCCGTTAATCGTGTCGTCGTTCTCCATTGAGGGGACTGTGTGAGCAGAAGAAATCTGGTTGGTAATAACCCGGACCACAACCGGGTCGGTAAGGTATATACACGGGACCCGTTAACAAAAATTTAAGTGCAGCTTTCACGCTTTTACTAACAAGGAAAATGGAAATAGCGCTATCAATATTAAATGTTTACTTTGAATAAAACTTTAGGTAGAAAAATGAAATTGAGAATTTTGTATACTTTTTACATCAAAAATAATATTTCCATTTAAAAAACTGAGATGCTATCTGCAGGCATTTAAAAAATTCGAGAAAATAGTTCTAATTATGTTCACTTTGGCCTTATTTACTAATTAGGACGGATGAAAAGTTAATAGATTTGGGTACGTAATTTTATCTTTTTGTTTACTTTAAACGCCAATTTCAAATAGATAAAATAATTTGCCCCAACTTCAAGGACATTAACGACAGTAATTCGAAAAAAATGGGCAGAGAATTTTTAATATCTTGCACGTGACTCGGGACATAATAATTTTCCAAAATGAATTAAATTGTAGGTTTTATTCGAATTTAAGGCCCTCTATTAGGCGTGATATCCAACCCAATTCAACTTGGTACAAAGACTTCGATAATTAAGATAGTAGTTTATTTTTTCCCTTCTAAAAAGGGTCAAATATATTAGACCTCCTATGAAAAGCATAAAGTATTAATGGTTGTAACAATCAGCAAGGAAATTAATTTTAACTATATACTCATAGCCTCAGGGCTCAAATGTTAACAAGAGAGTGATTTCAATAATGTTCAAGGGCAATTGCTTTTATCCTCAACATATTTTGAAAGAATGTTGGTGTATAAATCATATGGAAAACAAGTATACAGAAATAGTCGTATGAGCACCAGATAAAGTGTAATAAAAGATCCCTACCACTTGACCAGACGACATCATCAGACCACAATGTCAAGAGAAACCCCATACACACAAGACAGTTGAAGAAAGACCTAAAACACAGGTAACTCTGGCAAATCATGCTGCCAAAGGAAAGAAATCGTGTGATTATTTCTGAGACTCGGAGCGTGAGCAAAGCAGCAATTATCACCATCAGCTTAATGGCTGCAATGCATTGGCCACAACGGCAAGGCCTTGAGTATAAGGAGTATAAACACAAGAAGAGATAGGAAACAGAGGACACAAAGATGGAAATATAGCGAGTTGTCCTATAATCAACTTCTACCAATATGGTGAGAAAAATCCAAATAATTACCAATGAATCATAGACAAAAACTGGCAAACTGAAATTTCATCTCTCACGTCAAGATCAAATGCAGTTCATTTACACTTTTAGAGTGAATTGCTGAGATCAGTATCGACAAAACAATGGATATTGTGTTCCGAATACCTACAGTAGATATAGAACAAGAACTTCTTGAGGGTGTTTTAGTTTCAAAAACTCTTGCTACAGCAATGGGAAAATACAAATGTATAGTATTGAAAGAACTGGTAAAAAGGGAGCTCATTCATGCTTAGTCTTCCTTCCACCGGGAAACCTAGCAGTGCGTCTGCACAAAGAATTCTGAGCAGTTCATGCATGCTTAGTCTTCCTTCCAACAGGGAAACCTAGTGGTGTGTCTGCACAAAGAATTCTGAGCAGTTAAGAACCAACCAACAGAGCTAAATTCCAGAATCAAAAACTAGGCAAAACCCATAGAGGTGGAGCATGAACGGACCCTGGAAATCCACCAAAATCTTTGATCCTCCCATTCAACAAGCAATAGACACCATGATCCAAAAGCGTGCGTGGCCAAGGATGATCCGTGAAGTATATACAATCAGGGTTTAAGTTAACCGAAGCAGAGCACTCAAGGCAGAAGGAAGTATTAAAACCCAAGAACAGGGCCCTCTTCCCCAGCCTAAAAATCTCCTTGTGACTACCATCCATCAAGTCAAGTTCAAGAATTTGAAACCTCACGGTTTTATAGTTGCTGAAGTGTCGAGAAACAATCAGAAACTTCCCAGATGACTCGACTAAATAGCACAAGTCTTTATTAGAAAAGGAGAAACCATGATCCTTTGGCAAGCTGAAAGCCTGCAGTATTTGGCCCGGATTTGGGCCATGGATGTCACATTCTACCACCCTCCGCCTAACATCCACTGCGTATAACCTCCCATTATGGTAAATAATATCAGAAAATGGGTCATCCCATGAAGCCAACACAGTCCACGAGGAGTCTCCGGGCCTGGAAAAACCCAACTGATTTCCTTCACCCCAGATCACCATAACCACAAGATCAGTCTTGGTTGTGGGGCTACCTGACAAAACCATCTTGCTAATAAAACGAGAGACACCATCTTCAAGTTTGTATGCTGGAAAAGTGTCCAGACACGGGAGCTCGATCTTAATGCGCCATACGGGGTGGGTCAAATTGACATCAACCATGTTCTCCGAAATATAAAGGATCCATCCCCTGCATGACATGTAAGTTCCGGGGCCTAGCGGGAAATCGGTAGTCTGGTAAGTCTTGTTCTCGGACATGTTCAAGAACTTGGCGACTCCAACAATTCCTTTTCCCTCTTCATCTCCATCAACGTACATCAGCCAGGGAAACCGAGGATATTCCCTGTCGAAGTTCTCAAATGTGGCGGCCGATCGCCAAGATTCACAAACTCCCCGGAAGGAAATGTAGTCATGAATTGAAACCAAGCGTTTGGCAATGGCGGCCGAGAGTTCCACCGGAAGTTCTGCCCAATCAAAGTACGTTTCAGTATCCGGGCTCCTCTTTGGAGAGGGCATTATTCAAGAATTTGGCAAATGAATTAACGTACTGAACAAGGGTTGAAGAGTTTTCTACTTCCTTTCTTTCTTCTTTCGTGAATGAAAAGGATGATTGATTCTAACTCTCCGAACTGACAAGTATATCCACTGGAGCACATGCAGAAGCAGAAATTAAAACCCTAATTCTGCAGGCTTGGGAAACTGGCGGGGTGTGGAAGAGGGAATGAGGATGGTGCAGAGAGTGTTCTGTAGAGTGTAGACTGTAGAGAAAAGGATGGTAGTTAAGTTATGCATCAACAGCCCAGGGAAGTAAATTGCTTTCATTTTAAGAATATGCGGAGGTAAATTATTACAATTTGAAAAATACATAAATGTAAATTGTTATTTTATTTTTTATAAATAAATAATTTATTTTTTTAATATTACATGGGATCAATTATAATTTTTTTTTTTTTTTAATTGTACACTAATAATGAGCCAAGTATAATACATTTTATATATAATTAATTTAAATTTCGCCAAACTTAATTTAAATTAAAATTTCTCGCTCAATAAGATAACTAGCATGGTTGCAAAATATGAGTCGACTAAAATGACGTTGATTATATTTATTTCTTTACAAAATAATTATTTAATTAATTATTTTATCAATATATTTTTGTTATATATATTTAAAAATTAACTTATTTTATTAGTTTCCATAAGTTATTTATTTTATTTTATTTATATTTAATTAAATAAATATAATAAAAATTAAATAATGCACACACATTTTATCTTTCTTTTTAATTAGGCAAAACATGTATTGCCTAAGATACCCCTTATAAATAAATCAATGTATTTATTTATTCCACAAATAACCATATTTTGTATTAATTAATTTTATTAATAGTTTCTTATTCATAGACATTTAAAGTTAACTCAATTAATTAATATTGATCCATTATTTATTTTATTCATTTGAATTAAATAAAATAATAAAAATATAAATTTGTTTATATTATGAGAAAAATTTTATCCGAGTCAAGCGTGTTTTAACCCAATCAATCACGCAGTAAATATAATATATTTGTATATGATTAATGGAGGTGATTATGAGGAATGTATCACACTATTAGTATATAATTCAGGTTTGTCCATCACCAATAATGTTTAAGCCTAGTCGCTAGAGATTAAAATAATAAATTTAAAATCATAAATTTGAGTCCGATTGGGTGTATGGACACTTGTGTTTAATTTATGTGAGTTAGTTATAATTTATTTTATTATTATTTATTATAATAATATATTGATAAATTCGATGTACTATTCAATTTATTAAAATATTAAATTAATCATATAATTACCAATTCTATTGAGAGGGGAATCCTAATCAATTACATTTACATTTACCGCGTTTATAAAATTTACCCTTTTATCCTCGTCTAAATTGGTCAAATTTTGGAGAATTATTTTTATTTTTTTAATATAATTAGAATGGGAATTGAGAACACCTGAGTTTGAATTTAGAACCCTCTCGTATGTATATTGCATGTAATAGACAATATGAGATTCGGATTTAATCATAAAAAGAAAAAAGGAAAAAATAAACAAGAGAAGAAAACGGTATTTTGTCAAAATAATTTGTGCAAAGTCATGTGAGAAAATTAAAAAAAATATTACATTGATACTCATTAAGGTCATATTAAAATATACAAACACTCTGGTCTTTTATAAAATTACAGTTACATTTCTTAATATTACAGTTGTAATTATAAATACATCTATATTCAACGGTAAAAATTTACACAAACACCCTCTAAGATGCATTACACTAACACCCTTAAAGGGTGTAATTTTACAAAAACCTAGAAATATTTGAGTATTTGAACGTTATCTCAAGAAGTGTCAATATAATTTATCCTTAAAAAAAAAAAAAAAAAGTTTAGGTTATTTTCTTGGGTTAATAAGACATTATTGATCTTGTAAGTTGTATCGTAAAAGCTGGCATTTTATTTAAAAAATATAAAAATAAAGTGTATGATTATATACTGGATAAAACTTTAAAAGAACAAATTTTTAAATTCATCATAATTCAAATTTAGAGTCCAACAATTTGGAATCATTTAAATTTAAATTATTCAAATAATTTATTACTAAAAATTGAAAATTCATAACTTTAAATTCATCAATACAAACGTAATCTTGGGACATATTTCATATTGTTTAAAACCACCATTTCGTACATACTCTTCTACTCCTATTTCAAATACGGACGATGCATACTTTGAATCACTCATGCAACATTAATAGGCGACAGTTCAAATACAACGGAAACAAAACACTGCAAAAAACATCATATGCATGGATGGGGTGGTTGTCAAATGATCAAATATTCTTTATTTCGAGGACTCGAGTTCATATCAACAATAGTCGGACAAGTGAGAAATGCTGCAACAAACCAAAAAATTTAGATAATATTTACAGATCGTACAAACTATTTTTACCAATAACAATAATAAGAAAAGACCTCCACAGTAAGGTTTTTGGCTAGGACTCATTTAAAATTTATCATAAGTATAAATACCTATTTATTTAAAAAATTAGCAACACTCATCTGAAATTAATGATCGTCTAACAAATACTTTTTACAATAAACTGTCATTGGGGACTATTTATTAGATAATTATTAATTTAGAGAGATAACTATAAATTTTTTAAATATAAATGAGAAACTTATAATTATGATTGATAGGAGGTCGTTGTAATTTTTTTCAAAAAAAAAAAAAAAGTAAAAAGAGATGAAGAGAAGCATAGAAGAGTTGTACCCATGTCACTGCAACGTGGACGTGGAGCTCCCTAATAATAAAATATACAAACTTAAAAAGAACAGTACAAGGCGGGAACACGATTCCTAACCGCGTAGTGGGGCACACGATCACTTTTTTCTTTTCTTTTTTTTTTCCGGGAAAATATAAATGAAGAAATTATGAAAAACCACAGCTCAAAAGAATTATCCAAAAAAGAAAAGAAAAATCGGTTGTGCTTATAAGCCTTCAATTTCAATCATCATCTCCACAAATTACAGTTTGTCCTTAACTTCTAAATAAAGGTAAATCCACCATTGGCTCGGAGATTGTTTTATTGTTTATTTTCATTTTCCAATACAAAGGGAAAATTGGAAAATGGAAGAATCAGAAACAATGATGAGGTTTGGATTCTGATCTGTTGCAAAAGGTGGAGCTTCTGATTCGTTTTGATCCATAACGGTTTTCCTCTAAGTTTTTGGAAAACCCCCAGGTTTGTGATTTTTGTCGAAATTTTGCGGATTTTTGTAGGGTTTAATTGTTATTGTGGATTTCCGTGGTGAATTTCATCATCGTTGTTCTGGTGGATATAGACGATGACATTATGTGATTTTTTGGTACAATGTAGGCTTTGGTTGAGTTGTGGATAAAATGCAAAGAATTATGTTTTTCCCCCCTTAAATCCTGTTTGGAATACCCGTTCGACTTACAGTTGCCAATGTCTAAGTTTAATTGGTAATTTGTCAATCTTGGAATGTTGATGCTAACTGGCAGTTGAGATCTGCTTGCAGTTCAAAATTATTACAATTTATTACAAGACGCATGGCCTCATGGGTACCTGCTTGTATATGGTGGAAAATGAAATGAGAATCAGGATGCAAAGCCGTTAAAACTTTAAGGAAGGAAAAATGACTGGTTTAGTTGAAGAATTCTGGAAAAGTCTGCAATGCAGTTTATTTAGCCAAATGAAGTGGGGGCACTTGTTGCGGTTTGAATCTGCCATTTGAGTAGTCCTTTTGCATTTGAAACTAATATGGAATTTGATTTGTTAGGTTACATTATAAATGACTATATTTTCTGGGAACTGCAATCTAATGGATGAATCTTAATCTTTTTCCTACCTTTTATTTTTTGTGACTCTTCTAGAGATTATGGGTAGACTTGTGGTAGAACTTTACCCCAGAATTCCATCCTTTTGATTTTATCCTAATATTGCCTTGTCATACAAGGCAATGCTGGAATTTTATTTGATTGTTGTCCTTGTGGTAGTGATTCATAAGATGGTTCATATTTCAATTCATGTTGTTCTGTTTTTTTGCTGAGTGACTCAATTTTTAGGTTTTTGCAGAAGATTTGGTTTACAGCCCAGAAAATATTTAGATTTCAAGCATGCACTTTTTCCTTTGGTGACATTTTAAAGTTTTTTGACTTAGCACATATGCTTATCATTGTCATTTTGTTTGATAGAGTAATACTGAATGAAGAGATAAGATTTATGAGAGCAGACTTAATATGATGGAGATATACACTTACCTTCTGATGCTTGGTATACCAAATATTGGACAAAGTACTCAGAAAAAAGTATTGATTGGATCTATCAATATACTGCTGAAGTAAATGAAAGCTTCAGAAATATTGGACGTGATTAATGAAGTTTGAAACTTCATTTTCTTTAGCTATTTATGTTCGAAGTATCTATTGGCATTCAGGCTCAAACAACCCACTGATTTTATATAACTAAGCAATATTATACGAAATACTATATCTCCAATATTGCAATCCAAGGTCCACAACTGCCAGCACATATTTCCTCTGATTGTAGGTTGAGGACTGTTTGTTATACATGTCATGAAGTTGTCTTGGGTATACGTCATTTGGTAGATTCGTTAGATGTGCTAGTTTCTTCAAGTAAGAAAATGGATAGAGGCGTATTAAAAATACATTTTCTTCCATGGAAATTCTCCAGAGTTATTACCATCGTGAATTTACAATGTTGTCTGCTCATGCATTTGGAATTATTTTCATGTCATTTAGATCTAACTATTTCTTCATTTGATTTATCTAGTGTTACTGATTAACCATTTATGACCAATATCTGGAATAACCAGGTTCAATTCCTGTAGTAGGGTGGAGACTTGGAGTTGACTTTCCCTGTCAATATCTAATTTCCCCTTGTCCATAAATGAGTATCCTTTATTTCCCTAAACATTTCATAGAACAGGCCCTCGTTTGGAAAATAATTGCCCACTCATTAGAAGTAGTTTTCATTAAGTGTTTTGGTATATCCTAAAGATAATTTGCTCTAGTTCGTATAATGATAAAACAAATGAATTATATCATTACCCAACTTAAGTCTAATATGAAATTGCTTCCTAATTCAAACAAGGACACTCAAATATTCTTGGAGATCTAGATTATTATCCATTTTACGGTCAAATTGATGTTTCATGACTTCCAATTTGATTATGTGCAGTCTGACAATTGTTTTACACTTAAATTTTCTCAGTGCCGTGTCCATTGTTGGACTTTGCAAGCACTTATCAAATTTATCATGGATCCACAGTCAGAAGTACGTGTGAGTGAGAATAGGGAGCTGGATGGCTTAAGTGAAGTTCGTAATGGGAATGTTTCTGGAAGAATAGAAGCTTTTAATGGTCTTGCAGAAGGTAGATAGCTATGTGTTATGATTTCCTTTAAAGTAAATGTTTTAGATTGTTTTTCTTTTGAACAAGTTCTACTAGTCTACCTGCCCTTTTTACCTCTGGAAATCCAAGGTAGCTGGTTTCATGATGGAAGTGTTAAACTTAAAATCTGCTGAAGCTGGCATAAGAATCTATATTTTGTCCCATGCAGACAAATTTAGTTATAGCAGCATTAACTATTTCCAGCTAGCCAATTTTCAGGAATCCTAGAGTTTAACTCTCCGAAATTAATTGTATCACCTGGTAATGCCATCTCATTACTTGCTGAGTGGATGTTAATTGATTATTCAGCAAGTTGCTGTTGGGTGAGAAATTTTATCAAAAATTCTTTTATTGTTTGTTTGCTCCTGCTTGCCTTTGGGGTAGACTTATTAAATAGATATTCATTAAGGAAGTTAAAATGTAAGGATGTACTTACAAGATGTATTGTATACCAATATCAAAGTTCGTCGTGCTTGGCTCCTTCAGTATGCTAGGTTCTCTGAGTCTATATGTGATGACGCCTTTAGATATTTTTTGACTGTTTGCATGATTTCATCATGTAGGGCATAATTTCTCTGGTGTCCTTAAATCAAAGCGTGTACATCATGCAGATGTCCCTGCTCTTAAGATTTCAGAGTTGACGAAATTGGGTAACTTAGAGGTAACTATACACGTTACAGCAGCAAAAGAAAAAGATCAAGAAATCACTTCAGTTGATCATTTTCTTACCTGACATGTTCTTATGCTTTAAGCTGCTCAATTTATGTAGAGCGCCTCTTCGCACTCTCTTTTCAGTACTGTGAATAGGATTTTGGATGAATGCATTGAGAAATCAAATCAAGACATTCCTCAGGTATTCAACAGACATTATAGATGTATCGCTGTGCAGTTGCTTGTAGAAGACAATCTTTTTTCTCTTCTGCTGCTTAACTTGAACGGCCTATTGATTTTTTACCTTCGTTATTTGCTCTTCGCTTAGCGTGTCGCATCTGTGCTGAAATTAGTTGTGCAAGAAATTGAGCAGCGGGTTACAAAACAAGCTGACAATATGAGGAAGGTAACACATTATCAGCAGTTCAATACATTTTCCTTCCTACTGATGTGGCTTTTTGACTCTGCCTTATGGTATTACTGCAGCAAAGCAATATGTACAAGTCTCGCGAGGACAGGTATCACACAAAGATTAGAGCGTTAGAAACCCTTGCAACTGGGACTACTGAAGAAAATGAGGTATCATAATGGTGGTTGTAAGTGTGGACTATGGATGTGGGTTCTTCTCTAATCTGCTTTTTCTTAATCACATTTAATTAATATGTACAGGTTGTCATGAACCAGCTTCAGCAGATGAAGGTGAATGTCTTTATGAAGGACATAAGTAATTTGGGATCAGTTATGAAATTTGGTGTTTTGATGGCTATAAAGTAGCAAGCCAGGAAGTTGAACCTAAAGATATTTACATCTACTTGCTAGCACATCATGTCTTCCCTTTTCACCTTTCAGTATTTTTCAAAATGGTGCCCTCACTATCGTCAAGATTCACCCTTGTTTTTCGTGCTCTATTTGCATTCTTGCCTTCTCTGCAAGTATTGGTTTTTTTTCCAGAAACAATAATCTGTTAACCATTTAACATTTATTGAAATGCTAGATTTTTATCCAAGTTGCATTATTGCAAATGATGTAGTTTAGAAGCTCATGCTTATTTCTAGAATCAAATTTTTTTGTACTTCATTTTGGTTGCCTTGTATCTTAGTTTATTTATGATAGTACAGAAACTTGTTTGATTTAATCTGTCAATAGCCTTAGGGTTTACCATTGTACATGTATAATATCTCAGTCGGGAAACAGTGTTCCTCTCACACAGAGGCCATGATATCAAGATTGGATGGATTGAATTTATATACTATTGTATTTGCCTTCATTAATATAACTGCTGTTCATAATTCAAGCCATGACATTTGCTGGTACATTTACTGTCTTGAAAATTTTCTGTTATTTTATCTAGTCTTTCAATGTTTATGTGCCTGTAACAGATTCAGAAGACTAAAATTGAGGAAAAAAAGAAGCTTGAGGAGCAGGATTTAATTAAACTGAGGAAAGAAAAGGTCATCTGTGAGAGTAAGATTTTATCGCTAACTGAAGAACTCAATTTAGCCAAAAAATCCTATGAAGAGAATCTCTTTCATTTGAAAGCCAAGGCTGAGGAAACTAAAGATAAGCTACAGAAGAAAATACTGGAACTTGAGTCCCTTCTGACTGATTCAAGAAAGAAAACAAAAGAGCTTGAAGACTTTTCAGAATCAAAGTTCTTACGATGGAAAAGAAAAGAACAGAAATACAAGCACTTCATAGATTCTCAATTTGGGTCCCTACAGGTGTGCAATAATTTTATGTTTTACATCTAACTTTATGCCCCATTTATTGATACCTTATGTTATGAAATTGATCAGGAACTGAGGTTGGCGTCTGAGTCCATCAAGCAAGAGGTCTCAAAGATCAACAATACATTTGCTGAAGAATTTTATCATTTTGGTTGGAAATATTGGAAATATCTTTGTGTATAAACACCTGGTAATAACTTGCATGTCATTATTTCTTAGCTCTATTTTATTGGTAATGATCAGGTTTTAATCTCCAAGGCTTGATAGACGCTGCTCAAAATTATCACAGCGTGCTTGAAGAAAATCGAAAATTGTATAATGAGGTTCAAGATTTGAAAGGTTAGTAAAATTGTGGTTACAAAATATCTAGCTGCAATAAATATTTGTTCATTTATCTTGGCGCGTTTTGCTAGGAAACAAGAGTTTATTGTCGTATAAGGCCATTCCTCTCGGGACAAAATGGAAGACAAACGACCATACAGTATATCGGTGATAATGGAGAACTGGTTGTTTTAAACCCCTCAAAACCAGGAAAAGAGAGTCATCGTCTTTTCAAATTCAACAAGGTCTTTGGTCCTGCAGCCACGCAAGGTTCTAATTGACTGAATTTTAATAACAAATGTCTAGTTTGATGTCTTCTTGTGCTGACTCTGTGTGTGTCTCTCTCTCTGTGTCCTTGTTCTTTTGTTTGTTTATCCTGAATCCTTCTTGTTCCCAGAGGACGTATTTCGAGATACTCAACCATTAATCAGGTCTGTCCTTGATGGGTATAATGTTTGCATATTTGCTTATGGTCAAACTGGCTCAGGGAAAACTTACACTATGGTGAGATCATGGTTTATAATTGGTAAAAAAAAAGTTTTATCAGCCTATTAGGTTCTTTATGCTCATGAAAATGTTTGCAGAGTGGACCCAATGCATCATCAGTTGCAGATTGGGGGGTCAACTATAGAGCTCTGAATGATCTCTTCAATATCTCTCAGAAACGACATGGCTCCATTGCATATGAAATTGGGGTCCAAATGGTTGAAATATATAATGAACAAGTGCGAGACTTACTCTGCCCTGACAGTTCCCAGAAGAGATATCCTTCAGAGTTGCTCTGCTGACCTCATTTTTAACAAAACATGCATTTTTCTTTTTTAAAAATATTCAGCAACAAAGTTCTTATCTATAGAGTTGGTTTACTCCTTGAACCTGCCAAGATTCTGGCCAATATACATGCTTTACTTGCGTTTTCTTACTGGATGCATCCCATTGTTTCCTTTAACTTGCACACACTTGGGATATGGAATACTTCCCAACCAAATGGATTAGCTGTGCCTGATGCTAGCTTGCATACTGTTAAATCAACCGCTGATGTATTGGAGCTTATGAAAGTTGGCTTAACAAATCGAGCTGTGGGTGCTACTGCTTTGAATGAAAGAAGCAGCCGGTCGCACAGGTTCGCTAATATTCTCTCAGTTTCCTGCTCTTATCAATGTTTTGAAAGAGTCTAATTTTGATTTCCCGTTGTACGAGAAGTATCCTCACTATTCATGTCCGTGGAACGGAATTGGAGACCAATGCCATTTTGCGTGGTTGTCTGCATTTGGTTGATCTGGCTGGCAGTGAAAGGGTTGACCGCTCTGAAGCAACAGGTGACAGATTGCGTGAAGCACAACACATAAACAAGTCCCTATCAGCTTTGGGAGATGTGATCTTTGCGCTGGCACAAAAAAACTCTCATGTGCCATACAGAAATAGCAAATTAACTCAAGTTTTCAAAGCTCTTTAGGTATCAGACCATGCTTGAGAAGGCAATAATTATACAGCAGTGATGTTATTCATGATTCTTGCTTTTCTTTTGAATGTTCTCTTCAATGGAATTGTTAAATGCTATCATCATGTTGCACTGCCATTCTGACATGCAAATCCTTGTGCCCCTATTCCTGGATTTTGTTGCAGGTGGTCAAGCAAAGACTCTTATGTTTGTACAACTCAATCCTGATGTAGAGTCCTATTCGGAGACTATAAGTACTCTAAAATTTGCTGAGAGGGTTTCTGGTGTTGAGTTGGGTGCTGCACGAAGTAATAAGGAGGGTAGGGGTGTCAGAGAACTCATGGAACAGGTTATGCTCATTTTTTATTTTTATTTTTTGGGTTTAATCCTAAACATCTAAATCTTATCAAATTCGCAATTCCGTGTTCAATTCTGACGCCAATCACCCGTTGAATTTGACACTGTGATCTCCTCTCTTGGATTGCTTGATTAAGATTTTTGCTGTTTATGTGGAACTAATTTTGAGGACTTTAATTCTTTAGTTTTGGATGACCTCAATGTATTATGGGATTGCCCATGCAAGAGGAAGAACATTCTCCTCTCCCATTGCTCCATGGATGCACTTGTATGCTTTTGTACCTTTCTTATGCATTAAAAATCCACTCTGCGAATGCAGTTGTTGAGTGCTATAATATAATCAACTACTTGCAGGTCTTAAAGGATGCTTTTGGACTTTAGAAAGCTAGAACATATTCATTTAGCCATTTGTTTTTCCTCTAGTATCATAATAAATTAAAATTTATGTCTAGTTAAACTTTTATAATCTCGCAGGTAGCTTCTTTAAAGGATGCTGTTGCGAAGAAGGATGAAGAAATAGCGCAGTTAAGGTCGCACAAACCTAATGGAAACGACGAAAGACAGGGTGTGGTTTCGCCAAGGTATGGATCTTCCTCTGCAAGACGACATTCTCTAGGAGGGGTGCGGCCAAACGAAAGACTTTCCGGAAGGAAAAGCACTTCTGAGAAAGCTGCTTCGGATTTGGAAAATAGCTCCGAGTACAGTGACAAGCACTCTGAGGCTGGTTCACAGCAATCAATGGATGAATTTAAGCATCACAAAGAATTCTTTCTACAGTCGAGACTTGCTGTTGTAGGTGGTGCTGAAAATTTTTCGGAAGACATTGGATTAAAATTTGATTTAGCAGATGGAGCTAAAAATATTAATGATGATGTAGAGCTTTTTGGTTTTGGAGATGAAGATTCTGAAGAGAGACTTAGTGATATATCTGACGGAGTTCTTTCTATGGGAACTGAAACTGACGGTTCAATCAACAGTATTATCGAGTACACCCTTTTCCCTGAGACACCAAAGCCAACTGTAGAGATCACTGAAAAGTAAGCATTTCTCACATCCTTTCTCTGTCTAACGCTGCTTCAGAAATTCATATCACCAATATGGGCTCCTGAACCCTATTGACTCATTTATTACATTCACCTGAAATTTTCGATCTTTTCCGTTGACTGCAGACCCAACGTGCCATCTCAACTTCCAAGACCACCAATGAAGCAGGGTCAATCAGGAACTTCCAGCATGTCTGTGAGCAAAAGCTCCTCCAAAATTCCAAGTATGGACCCTCTTTTCATGTCCCCTCCCCATACTTTCAGATGCACCGTGTTTCTTTTGTTTTTCTCATGTATAATTGGCATTTCTCCATCAACGATAACTTTTTCACCAACATTTTACAAAATCTTTACACTTTTTTTATGCCCCCTCAGGTTCTAGAAAAGCCACAGCCAGCAGTTCTTCTGCACTTAAACCTCCCAAACGGTGGCAATAATTCACAAGATCGTCGAAAAGAAACACAACTATGCATACACTTCCGGTTTCTATATCAGAACAGCTGTGCTACCTCATTTGGTTCATAAGGTGGTATAATTGTTGTACATATAGAAACCTTGTTTTGTTTGATATTTAGCTTAGGTAGTAGTCGTTGATATCTTGAACTGGCATCGGCATCGGCATCGACATCGGCATCTTGTGGATGTAAATTGAAGACTGCAGATGTTGCTCTGAATGATGCTGCTCTCTATGAAGCCAGAAAAATGAATTCAACCAGCAATATCTCAGTTGCCCAAGCTGACACTTTTTTCTTTCTTCAACCAAAAAAAAATTGAAATTTCACAGGGTTAGCAATAAAGTGGTCAATGCTTATATATCTTAAAACTCTCCATCACTCTCACCTCTTGTACAGAAAAGAAATTGAAATACCAATACCTCTTTTGTTTCGTATGAGGAATGTTTTCCTCTCTTTTGTTTCTTTTCCTTTTGTTTTTTGATGATATCTTTTGAGTATTTGATAACCAGTATGTGTTGTTTGTTAAATATTAGAACTTTATTTAAAGGATTAACACATCATTTGGCATTTCAAGGGAAAAAAAAAAAAAGAAAAAGATAAGTTGAAAACTTTGAAGTCTCATAGTTTGTTTGAGATCTACTCTCAACACAAGACTTTTAGAGTATGTAGGAGTTTTGCGAATAAGAGGGGCAGGGTGTCTAGTTAAATTTATTTAAAACTTTTTGTATAATTTTATATTTGATAAATAGAAGAAAAGAAAAGTGGAGTTTCTTTTATTTAGAAAGTAAGTCGATAAAGAATTTGGATAAAATAAAATTATGAAAGTTATACTAATTTTGTAATTAATATGAAAGTCAAAAGACTTTCCTAAGATCTGGAATATAATTTATAAATAAATTTGATTTTTTCTTATCAAACTACAATTTATAAAATAAATTATTCTAAAATTAAGTTTTTAAAGTTATAATTAATTATTTAAAGTTGGGCCAAACTCATCACCTACTACAACTATAAATTATTTAAGTCGAGCTCAAATAATTTAATATTTTTAAATATATTTTATTATTTTTACACTAAACAAATCGAATTGGAGCCGAACATGAAAATTTTATCGAATAATTTTTTTGTTAAAGTTTGGTTTGGTAAATTTAACAAATTAAGCTCAGATTAATTTTAATCAATCAATTTGAATAAAATATCAAATAATTTGACTTATTCTTCTATTTTGTTGTGACGCATTAATAAACAAAGTCTGGGTGGTGTAGTTGGTTATCACGCTAGTCTCACACACTAGAGGTCCCCGGTTCGAACCCGGGCTCAGACATCTTTTCTCTATATTTTTTTTTAAGTTTGTAGTTGCAGAATGCTAAAATGACCACTAAACACAAGTTCAACATATCACGACAAGTAATGTGTATTACTTGAGCAACATATAAAGAAAAAAAAGTCCAATTTTCTGCACATACTTACAAGCAAAGAATTAATGCAATTTGTTTTGGAGGATTACTACACTCTTTTTGGTTTTGATCTACACTTGACCCAAACGTTGCAAATTCAAAACCATCCACATTTCTCCTCGACTCTCTGCATGTCAAAACTCGTTACGAGGCACCAGCTTTCGACTTTTCTGCACTGCAAATAATGCAGATGGCTGATGATAACGTTGTTGAGCCATCGTCCATCATCTTCTGTTCATGCTTGAATGTCTAAGTGCTAAGTCGTGGAACATCCAACGAAAACAATCGCTTGAAAGATTCGTAGGATGCAAAGAAAAGTGCTCCCTGAACCATATACATGACGAGTCTTGGAGTCAAGCCCCTGAGAACGAAAGATCATAATGTGGGAACGTTAGATTTATTGAAGCAAGATCTTATCATCTTATATTATATGACAGGAAAGATGATGCCTTAAATGAGGTCCGGGTAACAGCCGTCACAAGTTGTGTGCAGCAACTATATGCAATATAAGACGTGAACATTTTATTGATGAGAACGGTACTTCAACAGATAAATCCCCAAATAGTGCCGTTCTATTGGTGGTAAGTTAAAATTTGTATGGACAAATTGTGATTTGCTCACCTGTAAAGACCTTTCAAACCCTCATGCTTCCCTATTTCTTTAAGAGTATTGAATACACCATTATACGTGGTTGTAGATCCAGGAATCTGTATTGACAATTTCGGTAGATCTTTACAAAGTGAACTGTAATAAATGGTCTATAAACAAAACTGAAAGACTAAGAATATGAAGTAATGAGAGAGCACCCCGATTCCTGCATCTGACTGAAGCACGTTCCTCTACAAGATAATTGCAAAGAAATGACCTTTACGAAAAGAGAAAAGGAGAAGGAACCTGAGTTTGCAATCTTGTCTTCACAACATCAAATGGGGTGGTAAACAATGAGGCCATAGATCCAGCCAATCCTCCACATACTAACTGCACAAATGGGAAACATGATGAGAGGACTGCAGGAAGAAAGGGAAGTCAGAAGCTATTCAGAATGTAGAAAACAAACTGTCACTGATGTATTAGCTTGAGCATTCGATTGGATTGATGACGACATAATTGGCTTCAGGCTTTCATAAGTGTAAAACTGCACATGAGACAATTAATTATCAAACATAAAAAGACAACTGACAGTGGTAGACAACAATATGTGGGAAAACGCTTAACATGTCAAAATAAATAATCAGAAATACTCCGAGAAAATGGCACAAAAATCCAACTAGGAACCGTAATTCTTCAAGTGAAGAGGGGTATGTTATCCCTTGAACTAAATAATTAGAATCTAATAGATAATGAATAACCACCAGAGAGAAAGATGCAATCCCATGGAACAATGCAGTTGTCTCCAACCATACCTTGATGACAGAATGAGGAACATTTCGGCAGAGGACAGCTCCCCATCCAGCATACAGTGAAGGGAAGCCGCCTTTTTGAACAACCTGTATCAAGGCATTCCTGCATATCCATTTGAAAATGCATAACATCAATTCCAAAGAGCTGCATACACTCATTTGAAAAGTTTGTTTGTAAAGTTCAAACAAACTTTAAACTTCAAAGACGGATCGATTCATATTGTAAACCATTAAGTATTTAAGTGCCTATCTCTATCCCAACCCAGAAAACTCATTTAATTTGATTATGCACTTGCCGATGTCTTTGCTTTTCAAATCTTCATAGACTATTCTAGTAAATAACTCCAATTCCTTGGTAATAAATTGGAATGTCGACAATTTGTGCAGAAGTCTTAACGGGTATACCAGCAGTTCCGGTAGTGCGCGCCAACTTGCATCTGCTGTTTTATACGCTCGCTTGGAGTAAAAATAAATGAGGTAGCAATGCTTGCACAACCCCCAGCAGTGCAGTGGGCCAAAGAGTGATATTCCTGCAGAGGGAAAGGCATAATTGCAATAAAATTAGTACGCTGCTTGTCATAAAACGTATTAATTAGACAGAAAACAGAATAGCTGCCTAATTCCTTCGTCAGTTTTGTTCCTTTTCAGCAACAAAGTTACATTACCCTGGGAAGAAGTGGAGTCAAACTTTTTTTGACCGATTCATATGTGAAAGTGTATACAGCAGATATTGGTGCCGAACTCAAAATATTGCTGGAAATGCCGCGATAAAGCCCCGACATGCCTGAAAATAAGCTCCAAAAATTAGTTTCACAACACTTTACAAATAAATTGCCAATTAAATATCTAGTTCCCTAACTTAGTGAAAAATTATTTCCTTAAAGTTGCCAAAATTCTTGCGGACAGTATACCTCTCTCAGCAATAATAGATTTGCCTATGCTGTGGAGGGGTTTCTGATCAGCACGACAGGATTGAATAACTGTCTTAACTGTATCCATCGGATGAAGACAAAGGCTGACAAATATTCCGGCCATTGCTCCTGCAACAGCATGCTCTTGCTTTGCAAGTGTATATACAGGTTTTTCCTTTCCTGACAAGCTAATTTCAACTTCAGAGGGGTCTGCTTGGACAAATGCCATCCTCTGATCGTGATGCTCATGCAGGCCATTCCTACTGTCCTCTATGCTATTTTCAAGATCATTAGTACTTGATGCAATATTGGTGTCTTGGAAATCTGCATCACATCTTGAAGTGAAGATCTTACAATCAGTCTCTTCAATATATTGACCATGCACAACAACATTTTTTGAGCATATCATAGTAGCCGTCTTCAAGTCTAAGTTGGCTGCTTCACAATATGAATCTAAAGGTTGTGCAGTTTCAGGATTAGAAGTAGAAATTCCTGAAGTTATATTACTAGATGTACTTGTTGTATCAGCAGGCACACAGCCAGAACCTGAATCCGTTGAACATTCACAGGTAAAATAGTTAGTTGTCCTTTTGCTCTCAATCTTAACAGAGTTTACCTGATTCTTTTGCTTAGCAAGAGCAAAATCACTCATCCATCCATATACGCTTCTAAAATTAGGTGGTATTCCTGTACTCCAAAGACAATTCTCTATGGAGGACCAGCCAGTTGTTGTGGACTTCGTGAGGACTATCCTCTGGAAAGGAAAATTTTCATAACAAGGTTGAGGCCAAGATGTTTTCCAGTTCGCTTTCAAATTCTCTACATTTTCTTGCACTTTCCCGGAGTTTGCTTTGCTATTCAAATAGACTGGGCAAGGTCGATCATAAGCTAAATTCGATGCAGGGAAAGTTCCTTCAACAGTAGAATAGTGAAGTACGCCACCCTCCGGGATGACCTTGGTTTCCCTATTGGAATTTGTTTTAGGCAGAAGAACAGAAAGAGGCTTTTTGGCACGATTCCATGCATAGCCTACTGCAGATATTAGGTCGGCTGTGCTCAACATATCAGAAGATTGCAGATCAGAATGTCTACAGGAGCACTTATCATTTTCTGAGGGAGTGATATCTGTATAATCAAAATCGGCGAGCTCAAACACTGGGCCCTTAAATGGATCATTCTTATGTTTGACAGAAATTTTCTCATTTCTTGGGCATACGCTATCCCCAGCCATCTTATATATTCTTGAAGAAGGCAGATGGATAGAGTTGCAACTGCACTATCAACAATTAGGTTGAATTAGTAAACGTATAAATAAGGTTACTAAGTATAAAATCATTTTCGGAATGCATGAGCGAAACCTGACAAAACTTCTCATGTTGTTAACTCAGTTACTAATTCTGAGGCAGCTTAAGGGAAGATATTTCAGATAGAAGAAAAGCAGAAGGATTATGTGGCCTGGAATGCGTCTCTTTGAAGAAAACCTTAGTTTGGGAGAATCGTGCCATCCAAAATTCAGGAAACTATTGATCAAACAATCTGAGCTTTACAATTACTCAAACTCACCCAAGCCTAAAGAAAATCCCTAGCTTGAGCTATATATGCATCCAGCCCTAGTCAAACATGCTAATGCTGGATTAAACAAGAGCAAGCTGAAAAAACTTCATCTATTTACACATTCCATGATGAATTTGAGTTAAACCAGCCAAGTTGAGATGTTCTGAAATGCTTAAATTTGACAATCTTGTTTCCTTTAACTCCTAACATACGTCCTATTTAATGGAATAATCCCTATCTGATGACAAATTGGATCATTGAGGACTTACATTGTAAAATTGGATTAAACTTGAACCAAATAAACTGGAAATCATCCACAGAAAACTCCCACACTATCATAGACAATATGAGTTACATGTACATTAAAGCCGATGAGCTCCCAAGGTAAATTCAACAGTCTAGTTCCTTCTTTGGTGAGTCTATAACAAAACCATATGCTAATATAGAAGGAAAGAGATGTGCAAACAAACATACTCGTACCAGTCAACGCTTCTCTCTATCCAACCAAGAGCCAATTATGCTTCCTCCAATGGAAACAACCAATTGATAAACAACTCATAATCCCTGATATAAAGCATAACATCAATTAAAAAAACTCTAAGATTCTCACTTAAACAATTAAAACTAAAAAATTCAAGAAAAATGCGATACCCATAATGCAACAGGGGAAGTACACAAAAGCCAAAGACACCCTCTGAGCCCAACGCCGAACAAGAAAGGAAGGGTTTCAAAGAGAACCCATTTGAATCTTGAACCAAGAGAAAGAAAACATTCATCAAAGACTCTGGCTGTTCTCCTTTCTTTGGCATTGAACAGCACAAGAATCAACAACCCACGAAAGTAGATGCATATATGAATAAAGGGAGGAACGTTTACAAGTTTAACTGAAATCTTGACATATATGAATTAAGAGACGAATGTTTACAACTGAAAACTTGACAAGACTGATTTTTTTTTTAGTTTTGTTTTCTGGGAAGTAGGGGTTTAGAGGTGGGGTTATGCAAAAGCATCCGTGGGATGAAAATAAATTGGATTTGGGATGAAATTGAAGGGTCATGGTCGCGCAAAAGCACTACCGTTTCCTACTTTTGGTCAATTTCCATTCTTTTCTCCTACTCCCTAAAGCCCATAATTTTCCATTAGCTGATATCTGATTAATTATAAAATTATTCAAAGAACATCAAGTCGTTGTAGTATAGTGGTGAGTATTCCCGCCTGTCACGCGGGTGACCCGGGTTCGATCCCCGGCAACGGCGTTCACTGTTTTGTTCTTCTAAACATGTTTCAGTTCTTTTAACTACTGAAGTTGCTGTCTCTCTGTGAATTGTCTGCTTTTTTGCTCAGTGAAAGTTCACTGAGAGTTCTATATAAAATTTAGGGTTGATTACACTTAGACCCCTTTTAAAAATATAAAGTTATATTTTCTCCCATTTCAAAAATATAGTTACAGCCACTTTGAAGAATTACTATTTACAATTGATCCCTTTTTATTAGGATTTGAACGAAAAATGCTAATATTAGCAAAAGAAATACATAGATTTTCAATTGTACCCCTTATTTAACATTTGTATGTAAGAATTTTCTACCTATAATTGTAAAGATGTCAACCTCACTTTATATATATATATATATATATATATAATATATAATTTATTATATTTTTTCCCTTATAAATATAAAATTATTACATAAGAAACGAGGGGTACAATTAAAAATTCACGTAATGTTTTTGCTAACCTCAATTTTTTTTTTTCAAACCTAACGAAAGGGGGTCAGATGTAAATAGGGAATTCTCGAAATGGGTGTAGTATAATTCAAAACTTCAATGGGAAAAAATGTAATTTTACATTTTTAGAAGGGGTCTAAGTCTAATTAATTCTAACATTTATCGGTCAAATCTTAGACATTACAAAGTGCCTCAGCAAATCCTTTGTTCTTGTTCTGGATCTTTCTCTCAGTAGGACTTGGATTCTGCATGAGAACTTGTTCATCAAAACGTTGAAGAGATATGAGATGGAAAAAGGTAAAAACAGATGGGTTGTTTTCATTTATTGCATAGGTACAACGAGAACAGTGAAAATGTGCATTACACTGAACTTCCCACTTCTCAGGAAAAACTTCCCTTCATCACTTACAGCAACCTTATAAATTACAAAAAGAATGAAATGTCTGAAAAACCACTACTTCTCTCGAGACAGGCCGCTATTCCCTCCCTAATCCCTATCCTTCTAAGAATATGAACAGTATGGTGTCTAGTATCAAGTTTTTGGCTGTAAAAGAACTGAATTTTGCCAGAAAAACTGTTTTTTTCTGCTTCCCGATGCGGTCACGCTGGATTGAGAGATGTAGCGCAGACAATCGCCTGATCTCTGCATCCATCTGACCTCAAGTTGTTATCATGATCATGTTGGATTTATCGATGGTGCATTAATCATGTTCACTGGAAGATGACGCTACCTGAGCTTGCCTTTGAATGATGGATTTTAGCTTACTGTGACCAACATGGGCTGAATCTCCATTGAACTAAGCGATCAGTTATTGATCTTGTGTCTTTGCTTAGCTCATTTCAGAAGGCTATACTCGAGCAATCGGAGAGAACGGTGGATTGATCACGAAAGATGGCAAGACTTCCTCCATCTTCTTGTTAACTGTAGATTTCTCTTCCTCTGCTATGGCATCTATCAAGTTTTTAATTTCCTCTTCGGCAAATACCCTCAATGAGTCACTTTGGAGCATTTGTTTGCTTCTAGCCTGCCCGACAGCAGTGGAGCTTCTGCAGCATGCAAAATAGCAACACATATGGAGAATGCTTGCAATGAAGATAACTGTGCATGGAAGTCAACTTCATATTTACCGTCCTCGACTTTCCGCATTGTGAATGCAGGTATATTATCTTTTCTTCCCTGGAAGAAATTAGGCAATGCAGAATTGTCAGACACTAGATGGTTACTGTGTACTACATTGTATGCATGGATGATATAGAACTTATTTCTACTAAAACCTATTGTGAAGGCAAATTGATCCGAAATCAGATGGGGAGAATTACCTGAACAAAGAGTTCTGCAGGGTGCTGATTGTCCATAGACGGAAGGCCCTCGGCAATATTAAAATTTGGATTTTCAAAAATATTGAGGGAGCATGACATGTCCCAGCCGCCACAGTCGCATCCTCCGCCTAACCTCCACCTATCAAGTAATGGTGAAGGTCCACGACTTTCAGGACTTGGCAAACTGTGGTTTCCGGCAGGGATCACAACATGCATCTTGCCAGGACTTTTCGTGTCAGAAATCAACTCGTTTGCCTGCTCGAACCGACAAAGTTCGAGCAAATTAGGAAGCGGCCTATCCATCTTCCTGTCTCCACTCTTGAGTTTCAGACTCTCTCTTTTCTGAAATGGGACTTGCATAATGATTGCTGCAATTTCTAGCTCTGGATGCAATTCTGATGCTGCCAGAGGCTGTGATTCAAAGTGACCACTGTCATGCGAATGCTTAACTTGACCTTTATTCTTTGTCCTGGCTGATGCTTCGCTCTGCTCGCGAGTAGACAAAATTTCTTCAGAAACTAGGGGTACTTTACTGACATCAGGGGAACAGCTAGAATTATCTTGAAAAGAAATACTTTTTCCTGAATGGGCAATATCGTACAACACAAACTCAGTCACCATAGAATCATCGAAAGCTCCAGCACCTTTCAATTCTGTACATAGATAACAAGAAACGAGCATCTGCCCAACCATAGTGGATTCTTTGTTGTCTTTAAATCCCCATCACTAGCATTACTCTTTCTTTTATGATGAAATGAGTGGAAGGTGTAGACCCATGTTAGAGCATTATCACCTTCCATGTCTTTGCAACATAAACATCTTCCGGCGACTTCACAGAAAACTCAAAACATGGCAGCCCGTGCTTATTTTCCAACTTTAGGAGGCCATGAAGATGTGCGGGAGAAGACAGAGGAACTGAATTATGGTTCTCTTTCTTTTCACACTGAGAGTTGCACCCCACATATTGCGGCTTGTCAGCTAAATCATTCTGCAGGGTTCTGCAAATTGTTTCGTTATGACTAATGCCCACATGCATACTTACTCTTTCTAAGCCAGTTTCCTTGGCACAACTCATAGGACCTCTGTGAGATTTGGATTTAACAAACGGATCAAACATCTTTCTGACAGGACTAAACCGGGCTTTTGGACTGCTGGGTTTGGAGCCCTCACTCTCTGATTGTGCAGGTGAATGAGGCAAAGCTAATTTCGCCGACAACGACTTGTGCAAATTGACAGCCGGATCTCTTTGTTCTGAGCTGTTACTAGCCTTTATTGGAGCAAATCCAGATTTGGATGTTATCATGAGATCCTGAACAGATTGCTTATCTGTAGATTGTTTTCTGCTTCTATCCGAGCAAGCAATATTTCGTGGGCCGGTTCTTCTAGGAATAGAGTAGAGAGAATAATTTATTGAATCCCGGGAACGCAAGTCGATCTGGTTTTTACAAAGAGAACTCGTACTTTGTTCTGAGAGAGACATTGTCGAGGTCCTATTTCGTTCCACCAGTGAGCTATCTTCATCCGAACTACATAATGAATCAATAATTCCGAATGAGGACGTAGATGCACTTCCTCGTGAAAACTCAATTTTTTTCCTTCCAGCAACAGCATCAGTTCCCTTCATCCGATTCACTACTTCAGAACTTTGATAGACTGAACCCCGCTTCAGCACTTCATTACGTTCCTCATTGCCTCTTCTGGATCGAGCATCTCTACAAGACGCACTACGGTAACGATTAAAGCTAATCTCTCTGAAGTTTCCATTGAGGCTTTGAATATCATTTCCGCATTTGGCCTTTCCATTTGATTTTCTACTTGCAACTTTTGAACGAGGCCGAGGAGCTGGGAGGACTGTTGTAGGACTTCCATCTACAACACAATACTTGTCAAAGTCTAATTCCATGTTTGCTCACTTTAGCGTCATTGATCAATCTTCCTGAAGGGAACAGACAGAACAAAATGACGAGATAGATTAGTGAAGTCTCATGGCACCCTGATTACATACTGCATTGAACAATACAGGCAATTCAAAGATCAATCATGAAGCAAATATGCCACCGGCCTGAATGCCAATGAGATGTTTCTGAATTTGTGAAGACGAAGAATTAGCAGAGAGGCAACATCAGAAAGAAATCAAATTTACTTGCCAATGACAGAATTGAAGAGCACTAATTATTACCAAGAACTAGGAAACTCACATCAGTGTAACACTATATGCTGGCAGAATCCAGAAAGTGATAATGCAGCAACCCCAAATGTATTAGTATGCATACAAATTCATATACAATTACTACCTAAAATAGATCTCATAAAACAACACTAAGAACAGAAAAAATGAAGTGACACAACTCAAACACAAAAC
This sequence comes from Sesamum angolense, assembly GCA_034509725.1. Classification (NCBI taxonomy): domain Eukaryota; kingdom Viridiplantae; phylum Streptophyta; class Magnoliopsida; order Lamiales; family Pedaliaceae; genus Sesamum; species Sesamum angolense. The sequence goes on from JACGWL010000013.1 coordinate 4,731,678, forward strand.
AGGCAAGTTCAATTCAAGTAAATGTGTACCCACATCTTCAGGTTAACCAAGAAAATGATAGCTATGACACCTGAAGCAAAGAATCTAACTTTTCCACACTCCAAAGATGGATTTCAAGATCCTATACCACAATGCCAACAAGCTCTGGGACCCTACTAATAACTTTAAGACACAAAAAAGAGAGAACCCATTAAAGATCCAATTTTTTATGCAACCTAATACTCATAACAAGTGTCTTAATTAAGAAAGAACATGATTAAAAGACAACATATGTATACATATTTGCATTCCTAGCCAATGAAAGTACAATTTCCATGGAAAACGAACATACCCCACTCAGATCTCAGAGAAGAAAGGCAAAGAAAAACCCCGCAAATTGCTAGTAAAAGCAATCATTTGCTCCCTCTGTTGAGCTCAAAGGCTTGTCTGAGAGAACGGCGTCACATTCAGATAATAATCCAGGAAAGAAAACGTCAAAAGCAGCTCTTGTCGAAGAACAGTCGTGATAGTAGGAGTTGGAGATTTAGCACTGAGAATCTGTTCGTCCCAAAGAATCAAGAAAAGCAGTGTAGATTGGTACAGTGAGGAAAAAGAAAACAATGAAGACCAGCCCACCAACAGTAAAGTTAAATAATATGCACAAAAGTGAACATGCATGCCTATTATTTTATTTTCTTGGAGGTGGGGTAGGGGTGGGTGAAGATGAACGAATCTTACTCTCACTCACATGAGGACTGGAGAGACAAAGAGCTGCTAAGCCTGTTTTAGTGTCCACTAGAAAAGCCAGAGAGGTTCTTTGACTCATCATATGTTGCTGTTTTCCATGTTCATTGTGTGTGTGTGTGTGTGTTTTTATCTCTGACGTTACTTTTTAGGACACTGATTTAAGTGCATTCAGGATTGGTTGCCTGATCCAAAGACAAAAATACCCCCCTATAACACCATCTTCTGGTCCTCAGTCAGGGTACTTTAGGGTTTCCAGCAGGGGGAGCACCAATATTAAAATGAGAAGCACTGCAGCAGAGATTATTATTTTATGATATTGGGAAATGCAGATTTAGATTTGATTAATTGCTTCTCTTTGCCATTTCCCACTAATCACTAACTACTATTGTCATTATTTTAACATTAGCAAAGGGAATCCCTCCCTTCATTTATGTCTTCTCCATCTCCCACAATTTATTCCAATATTAAATGTAGGGGAGGCTGCATTTGCATATCCCTCCATTTATGACTGCTTTAATTACACTTATCATCCTCTAATGTTCAAAATATACGAAAAAGCCCATTTCATTAGACACTTTTAGCGTTGCCGTCAGTTTTATGCTACTTACTTGTGTCTTTGTGATTGTTGGGAGTGACCGTTTATAATACAAAAACGATTCTTTGTTTTAAGAATTCGAGTTCTCAAAAGTATTATACAGTTCAAGAAAAATGACATTAGATGGGAAATTTGAGATGGAAGGAGATTAGGATAGAGTGGGAGGGTGTGGGAATTAAAAGAAGTGGTTGGAATGGGAAATATAGAGAGAAAAGTGGGGGGAGTATTTAAACCTTTTAACTCATAGTTAGTTAAAAGCATTGATCATGACATTGACTTGTTTCAATTTAAGGTAGATTGATGTGTTTACTTTCCGCCTCTGTCTTTTCGGAGATGCAAGTCTTTATGTGAAGTAATAGTGATGGGGTCCATGAAGTGAAAATTTTAATTTAAATTAAATGTGATTGAATTTGAATTAATTATATGATAAGTGTAATATATATATTAGTAATGGTAATGAGGCGGGTCTAGAACGAATTTATCTGAACCCGTCCCGCCCCGTCAATACCCTGACACCACCCTCCCCTTCAACCGCCCAATTTAAAGTTTTATTTTTTTAATAATTAAATCAATTTAAATTTAATAATTTAACATAATTCTTTATTTAAAATGAATTATGCAAAGATTTTATTCAACTAAAAAGTAATACAAAATATCATTGTAACTTTAAGTAATTTAACATAGTTTTTCTATCTAAAATAAATTATATAATACAAATAATACATTCCACTATTCTTTTTTTTTTTTTTTTGGTATTTCATATATAGAGTTAGATATATATACAAAATTATTTAAAAATTTACCTATAATAATAATTTTTTATTGATAATGTATTACATATGAATAAATAATAATAAAAAATATTTAAAAAATACGAACCCGCCTCGGACCCTGACCCGATAACATGAGTGCGCGGGTATGATAACATGAGTACCAAACCTGCCCCATCCAGGGGGAGGCCCCGAAAAATAGAATCCAATTGCCATCTGGTGTAATTATTGTATAGATTAAAAAAATAACCAATCACATAAAAAGTGCATCGCATCTCCTCTATAATTTATGTGATTCAATCAATACTCAATATTCCCTCAGTGAAGCTACACATGGATGGAACCATATTGGAATCTACCTTCAAATTGTGATGGTTTTATGCGGTGAAGAGAAGGAGGAGACATGAGTTGAGAGATTTGGAAGAAGGGATATTTTTATGCTGGGGAGAAAAAATTGGGATGGGTAGTGACAAAATAATGGAAATCAAAGGCATGTGATTGGTCGGTCAATGACCCTTTCTGTTTCCCCTCTGTACTTCTTTTCCAATTTTATCTCTCATCACTAATGTTTTTCTTTTCTTTCTTCAGAACAAAATGAATTTGTACTGAAAATAATAATGAGAATGAATCATCAAGTTGGGGTTTTGGGTCCACTCTTCTACCTCATTCCACTTTCCATCTTTGTTTTTGAGGCAGCTTCTACCTATATTGCTTTTTATTTAGAGATAAAAAAAGAAAAGGAGCAACAAACTCTGAGCTTAATGTCTCGTGTTGTACTTCTTCTTCTTTCCATATTCTTTCAACAACCAACATATGGATGAAATTAGAAAGAATATTCAGAAGAAAGGCCTACATGATCTAATCTATAGCAGCTCCAATTAAACTAGTAACTGCAGAATAATTCCTCTTATATACTTCAGCCCCAAATCTGTGCAACTATCTTAAACTATCACTACCAAAGTTCTAAGATTTTACCTATAAATGCCAAAACTACTATTAGCGCGTGTCGAGTTCTAGAACTAGGCCAAAATTACACTCAACTCTAAATATGATAGCTATTAGCTTGACCTGATGCACAGTCTTCCCCACCTAAACTACCGACACTATAGCTATGCATAGGCAACGTCGTGATATCAACCCATTTACAGAGACGACGTAAACCACAATACACGCAACATTGAGTGTCGGATGCACATGCTACTTAGCCTTAGTGGTGGCAGGAGTTTCCTCGGCCCTAGTCTTGTTAAATGATCTCTGGTTCTCCAGCACTGGCACAAATGCTTCCGTTGTTTTCTTCAGGACATCATTTGCTCCCCTCTCAGCTCCACGTGGACTCACCAAATTCTTCTCAACATCTTCAAACTTGGCTGTGGCCAATGGTGCAGTGCCCACGATCTTGCCAGAATTTGGCCCTTCTATCGTCAATGCAGCAGCATCATCTCTAGATGCATACCAGGTATTGCCACAGGCAACACATTCCAGCTGAGAGCGCAACACAAAGTAACCTAGTTATAGCAGATTGGATAGTTTTATAGCCAACATTACAGGGCTTGCCTCCCATTAAATTCTCAGACCAGATCTATGATTAGCAAAAAAGGTCTCAGAAAAGAGAGCAAGACATGCAATAAGATCTGATTATTCAGCGAAAGAAAATAACAACATCCATTGATGAACCTGCCAGCAGAAATAAGAAGCTTGGCGACATATGATCCATTAACTAGTTACATACTTATAATCAATCTCCAACTCCCATGCTTAACAGTTTGAGAAATGTCAAAAACATGTTATATCTCAACAATTTTAAGTGAGAGTTTAGGCCCAAATCAAAATATACCAAGTTTCAAGTGCTCTGAGCTTTAGCCAAAAACAATGCAATTTAATTACTTTCACATGAAGTAGAATAAATTGAAGCAGCCAATTTAAGAACCTGATAGCGGTCGCCATGTCCGGTTTGAATAATATCTGTCAAACCCACTTGTTTCTCCATGCATCTTTTACAACGAGCATCAGTCATCTGGCCCCAACAAATAGAACCCATAAGATAAAACAGAAAGATACCGAACTAGAAAACCAAGTAACGAAAATTTTGACAAAGAGAAGCTAGAAATTTTAATCTCCATTTTACAAGCTACAATCAAGTCTTCCACAAAATGATGACAAAAGAACACACTGAATAACCTGCATGCGCCCTGACTCCTCTGGCTGCCTGCTTGCCAGTTCCTCTGCTGTTAACCCCTCCTGAGAGAACAGAGAAGTATGAGTAGAAAGTTTCGGCTAAAAATAGATTTAGACACCATGCAAATTTCAAGTCAGATAGTAATCGCCAGCTAAACAAAATACAATAGCATGAGGCTCAGAATAAGTCGAGTGCATGAGAAGGCTAAATGATTTAAAAAGCTTCTCTGTTAGGTTCATACAAAACCAGAGAGTCCGAGAAAAGACAGCACAAGTAACTTCCAGTCAACAAGTTATCATATAAAAAGAATTGTGTAGAAGAATAACAATGTCAGCCATTCCTTGTTGAATTCAACTCCTAACTCCCACGATTGATATTAAAACCACAAACATATACTGTAAATCCAAAAATAAAAACATCCAACAGATGTGAGCAAATTTAAATGGATTACCCATAAATTAACTCAGAATAAAAATGGCAAAAACCTGCACCTTTAATTCATTAGGTGACATATTCAGTATCTGAGCAGGTTCCAACTCCCTATTCAAGAAACGGCGTGCTAATACAGCATTGCTCTGTCATATTAGCAAATTCAAAGAAAAAGCAGAAGTTAGATATGAACATTGAAAATAGAACAGGAGCGGCACACATAACCAATGACAGATCTAGATCATTTAAAATCAAGCGTTACGATAGAAATACATAGTCACTGAGACAAAATTACAAACAACCTCAATGTATGAGATAACCAACAATAAGTTGGGCACCTGCATGCACAAACTTATAATGCAAACCAGTAATTTTACCTTTAGATTGAATGCTAATTGCCGCATCTTCTGGTTATACTTCTGAAAATCTGCAGAAAGTGTATCATGTGCAGCCTTCTCAAGAGCAGCCACTACCGGAACAGCTGCATCTGGCCAGTCAAATGATGCATCACCCTATGAAACGAACATAGACGGGAAACAAAAAGAAAGTTTCCGTCAATCAGATTTATAACAGAAAAGTATTTCTACAAATATTCCAATTTTCCGACAATCCACTTACACTTTGAACCTTGTCATGAGATTCATTTCTGTGATTTGAGCTAGCATTCTTGTGGTCACTGTGTTCTTCCTCATCATTCTGCTTACTGCCCACAGGAGCACATACAAACTGAATTGATTGAAGAAGCTTTTCCAACCACTTGTCACGTTGTGTTTCCCCAGTCAGCAGCTTAAAATTTGAAAGAATAGTGTGATATTCTGATGTAATACCACCAGCACTTCCAGGAGTTTCTGCTTTAAATGATTGAGATCTACCTACTCCTTCTTCCTCCCTAGAAACATCCAAAGGTGACACGTTCCTCCTTCTCAAAAGTCGCTTATTCTTTATTTGATCTTCATGATCAACATTAGCGTCCCCAGGCTCAAGGTCAGGAAGGTCTCCAAGCCTTGCAAGGGTCTTTTGAACAAGAAGATCGATCTCATGCTGTTTGTTGTCTTCATAGTCTTTGTCCGTTAACTTAAAGAGCCTCCTCTGTTCAGTGTCATATACTTTTTGCACGATGAAGCCAGGGTGTTGTTTGCGATGTGGAATCTGCTTATGTAGAGGTATAAAGTGCACCACACACTTGTGCATAACAGATTCTGCAGGTACTTCATCCCTGTGGAAACTATAGAACAGTTCCCTAGTATCACTTGATTGCCAATTTCCCCCTCCCCTTTTTTCTGCCTCCTCCGGACGATAGAACCACTGTCCTGTAACCATCATAGCCCCGTCCCGGGTTTGAGCAATGTCCTGTAAGCAAAATACGAACTTAATACCACTTACAACAAAGATAAAATCTTATAGAAAAAAGGAAACATCATTACATGGCAACGTATTCCTGAGACAAAGTATTACAATTTCAGGCACAAACTGCCATCAACTTAAAAGAGCCAATAAAGGACACTATAAGATACACCCAGACACCCTTTAATGTCAGGAACAGCATAGCAAAGCTATAGGTGGGTAAGAAATTCTCTAAAAAGCACCCAAAATGAAGAAAATTCTAAAAGATACTTTAAGATGATCGGGATCCAAACATACACTTCAAGCTTTGATGACATAAACAATGAAACATTTGCCTAACTGAAGAGCAAATCAAGATGAAAACCTAGTATCCTCCAAATCAAATTCCACCTTACCTGTAGGCCAAGATAATAGGACGAGAACATTTTTCCCTTAAAAATCAACAATATCAATACAATATTTGTAGTAACCTCCTTATCATCCACACCAGAAGGCTGTCAACGTGGCTTCAAGTTCTCAAATGTTATTAACCAGGAAATAAAATTTGTATGTTATCGCATGACCTTGTTCTTTAGAGGTACTCAGGCATTTAGAGAGAGTGAGATTACCTTAATTATTGCCACATAGGGCTTCTGATTTCCTTTCTCAGGGACTAAAAGCACTGGATCCTCCTAAAAATAAATCAAGATAATATGAGATTTGGCCAACTCAGCAGAAAAACAACCAAAAATATGCCGGTGAACACCAGCACAGTGTCCAAAAAAAAACATTCTATGCTTAGTGAAGACCAGCCAGATTCCACATGCACATATACCACTAGGAGGAGTGACAGTGGAGAGGAGAGGAGAGAAAAGAGAGATCCATAGATATTTTTCTTATAAAGGGTCTATACCACAAAAACAGAAATCAAATATAAGCAAACAATGTAAAGAGAAAAACACAACAGACAATTCTCAATTATTAAATGGTACACCATAATTATTATGAGAATACTTAGTGTGGCTTAATTGTGCAGTCTACACCAGTATTTGTCAGAACCACGTACCCATCTCTTGTCAAAACTGAGATACAATTATTACTTCTAATTCGAACTAACATGCAAGCATTCTTTATAGGTTGATTTTGCATAACCTCTTCATATTCATTGCCTAGGCATCACCTATTCTAAAATTTACATCACCAAGTCTGTAAAGTGCTTAGAGTCTCTAGACCTCAACCATTGATGGCAAAAGGGTTAAAGAGACAATTGAGATCAAATTTTACCTGCCTTTCATTATCCCAGACTAAAACTAAATTTAACTCAATCTTTTAACTCTCCATTATGGTTGAAGAGGAGTGAGAAACAGTGTCCAAAAACAAAGACAAGCAGCAACATACAAACCAAGGTCAAAATAAGTCTTAAACCTCCCGAAAAGAATAAAATGCTGCAACCAACAGGAGCACAAGGAAACCCTAAATGTACCATAATTCCAATCAAATTTATCCAAATACGGAGGAAAAAGCGCCAAATAGCCTGTAGCCACTCAAAATTCACATCACATCAACCAATAAAAAGAAAAACACTCACAAGCTGATACTGAAGACCATCGTACTCGAAAGAAGCGTAATGACTCCTCCTCCCTCTCCCTTTACCCGAAACCCTAACCACCTCACCCAGCGGCTGCGCTTCCAAATCCTCCTGCTCCTCATTTTCGCTGGAAACATCAGGCTCAGGCTCTTCGCTCTTCTTTTTCTTCTTCTTGTTATTCTTATCCTGCTCACTCAATTTCGCTTCCTCCTCTTCCTCATCGTCGTCGGGGAGATGTACCCTTTTACGCTTCCTCTGGTTCTGGTTTTCATCACCTTTGCAGTTCCGAGAAGGCGGCGCCGTATTATCCTCGTCGTCGCTGATAGCCACCTGCGCGAATCGACGATTACCCATTTCACAAACAATAGTGCGTGCGTCTGTGTGCGTATGAGTGTCAATTTTCAGTTTGCGTGCGCGCGAAATGTGTTATTTGAGGCGGTGCTGTTTCCGCCAACTTATACGTATCACTTGCAAAAATACCCCAAGTGCTAACGACTCCGGCCTTTTATTCAACTTTTTATTTCAATTTTTTAATTTGTTTTTTGACTAATTATTATTTAATATTAATGAATTATTTTTTTAATTATGATTATTATTTATAATAATTAATATTTATTAATTAATATATATCTTTATTAATTAAATATTACTTATAATATTAATTTTTTTACAAAAGGATAAAAATATATTTACAAAATTAGAATTATAAATTCTAATAACGATTCTCAGTTAGATCATCTTTATTTATTTTACAAATATATATATAATAGAAAAATTAAGATATCAATTACAAATAAAATTGATCATGATCTAATTTAAATATTCAAGTTGAAAAAATAAATTTTGAAATATAAATATAATTATTCATAACAAAACAATTCAAATAATTTATAGCAATTATAAGTTACTAATAACTTTTTTTATCTTTGTCCTCATTAAGTATTTTTTAATTTATCAATTATTGGGCAAATACCTAACATAAATAAATAATTATTCATCAAAGTAAAGTAAAAATATTTTTTATTAATATTTTTAAATTACAAAAAAATATTAAAAAATTCATCATATTATAAAGTTAAAAATAATAACTATTAATTAATTAGTATATATTATTATTATTAAATATAACATAAACATAAATTAAAAAAAGATGTGCTCAAGTCGTTAGTGAGTCTCGGGGATGAAACAAAACCACATGTTTCTTTTCTTGGACAAACAATATTTTTTTTATTTTCTCTATCCTTTGAATTAGAAGTAGAGACTAAAAAATTGATATAATTCAGCCTCAAACCCATTTAAACATAGCGGTTAACGGCGGGGCAAAATTGATGTGTATTCGAGTCATAGGAGCCAGTAATTGTCGATATGCTCATATTGTTGACGTTGTTGTTGATGTGATAAAAAATACAGTATTAAATCAGGACAAATGAACACTAACAATTTGAACAAATTTAATAAATAAATAATAGCACTAACAAATCCCCTTAAATTTACAACTATACCCATTTTATGATATAATTGTAATTTTTATTTTTTTTAAATAATATTTTAATAAATAACTCGCATTATATTAATATTAATAGAAAACGCTTTTCCCTTTCCCATCCCAAGGCTAAAAACGTTGGGCCTACCAACGCTTTATGCGTTTGTATTCCCATGTCATAACGAGTTAAGTAGCAATTTTCTTATAAATCAATGCTGTATTTTTGTATTAAATACTTATTTATGTATCATGTATATAAAATATATTTTAATATATATAAATATGGATTGTATAAATTACAACAGAAAATTATGTAGATTCTGACTCATGCAGCTGGCACATCTCTAATACACATAAATTATAAATGTGTGTATTCATCAACCACATTTGAATCGAATCGCATACAGGAAATTCAAGTTATATAGTGACAGAAAAGCATTGTATGTTATAAGCAAAGATCGGTTTTAGAGTCCACCCAAAACAAATAATTTCTGGACATTCTACAAACATTGAACAATGAGACCAAACAAAAGCAGCCATATCTGGAAATTTAGGCATATGGTTCTTTTGGAGGACAAAATTCAAGAATTGCATTTCAGACACGAAAAGTGTATCAGAAAAGTAAGCAAAATCCAGAGTCTAAGTTCAGTAGGAATCGAGTGTCGGCCTTAAGTGAAAATAAACAAGAAGATATTAATCTTAAAGTGCAACTGGATCAGGAATGAAATGGCAATGCATCCTGCATCCAGCCAGAACAGCAGGAAAAGACGGCAATGCCCAAATCTTTTAAGAGCGATTGAGGAGCAAATGTAACTTCATTTACACATCAGAAATGCCATCCAGCTAACTGTACTTCTGCTCATTCAGGAATCAAATTGTCATTGTCTGCATCACCTTCGTCCTCAATTTTAGGCTTTGACGGACCCTGGCCTGCTCCAGCAGCCTCCTTCTTCTTGATCCCGCTAACTATATCATCAATTCTCAAAAGCATGCAAGCAGCTTCAATTGCCGTCTTAAATGCCTGTGCCTTTACAGTGTATGAATCCCATATCTGAACATCCACGAGTACCAGTGAATTAATGAATCCAAAAAAACTTCAATAACATACATTCAGCACAAGCATAAAGAATTTGTGTCAGAGAAATTAAACACAAAACAGACAAATAATTTAGAACTTAAGAAAACTTGGATGAAGATGAAATCCACAATAGCAAGCGACCAGATGATGGGGAAAAAGAAAGTTCAGCAGCAAAATTATGTGTGATTTCTCTATTGGTATAAACTTTGATAGCCACTAGCAGATTCATAAGACTCTTATCTCATCACCTAACTCATGATTACAGAACAATAAAGAGGTACTTCTATTGGGGAAAGAAATACATAGCAAGGGAAAAACCACAAGGGCCAACCTGTGTGTATTTGAGATATTACTCTTAGCAGCCATTTGCAAACTCATTAACAACTGACTACCCATGATTCCACCCAAAAAGAGATAGAGAGAGGGAAGGTAAACTAAAAGTTTTATACCTTACGCTCTTTCATGTCCGTAATTTCACCAGTATTCCCGTCTATGCCAGTCCATGCATTCTCACCATTTGCATGCTAAAAAAATAAAAACATATAAATGACAATGGGGCATAGGAGCTTGTATGAAAATGCAAGCACAAAATAAAAGGATATTATACCTTTCCTTGTAAAGTAGTCATAGTCCGTATGACATTGACACCACAGTTCTGGGCCAAAGTTCTTGGTATAGCTTCAAACGCAATTGCAGCAGCTTCATAAGGCCACTGTTCACAATGCATAAAAGGAGGCTTTTTTAAAACCATATACAAGATAATGCATAAAAGGAGGCTGCATTTGTCTATGCCCTAAGATATATATTAGGAGCATGAGCCAGTTGTAGTGGCATGAAAGGTTTTATCCAGGGAAGAAGTTTAGAAGAGTCACTTCTCTTAAATGAAAGCAGACTGCTAATATATCTTTGATACGAGTCTTATTTGACATAATAGCCTGGTTCATGCCCTATACAACAATCACTGCAAGGTAGACCAAACAAAATTGAGGACAAGAAAATGAAAACACAGTATTGATGCAGTTCCTGAACAAATAAATCAACATACCATTTCGATGGTGGAGTTCACAGATACTCAAGGTGGTCATAAACCATGAAGATTATTGCTGAGAACAAATACAGAAGGATGCATAAGAAGCACATGGCAATTGTTTACCTTTTCTATCCCTTCAATGGATGAGCTCTTCTGCTTTAACATAGCTGATACAGTCAGCTCAGTAGCACCTCCACCAGGAACAAGTTTTGGATTTTTTATTATGTTTCTTGCTACAGACATTGCATCCTGTGTACAACATATATTGAAACTCAGAGTCACCGCTCGTACAAATAAAAAAAAAAATACTGGGATATCAAAACTCACAAATACCTGTAAATTTCTCTCTACTTCATTCAACAGGTCCTTGCTGGCACCTCTAAGAAGTACTGTGCATGCTTTTGGATCCTTGCAGTCAACAATGAAAGCAAAGAATTCATCTCCAATTTTTCTCACCTCAAATAGTCCAGCACCAGTACCAACGTCAGATTCCTGCAATTCGTCAGGTCTGTTAACAATTACTGCACCACAAGCCTTGGCAATTCTGTTGTTGTAACCCTTCCTCAGCCTTCTGATTGCACTGACACCAGCCTTGCTAAGATAATGGCAAGCAAGATCACTGAGCCCCTTTTCTGTTATTACTAAATCTGGTTTGAATTTTAGTATCTGCATGCATAGGTTCTCAATGTATTCCTCTTCCATTTTCAGTAAGACACTCCAATCTTCTTCTCGTAGCACCTCCACATTCGTTTGGTTCTCACCTTTCTTGTACTCAAGAGGACTATCGAGAAGAATAATTCTTGGATTTAGTATCTTCCTTCTCATTTTACCAGGAGCAACAACGTCCTTGTCAATCATGACTCCTTTTAGAACTTTTGAGTCCTCCAACTGACCACCAGGAACCTTTTCTACCTTAATGTACTTCTTGATATCCACCTCACGCAATCCTTGGCCGACCTCCACACCGACTGTGGTGGTGGCATCTATTGCTAAGTCCTGAAAGTTTCACCAAGAAAAACCCCATGAATGCAACACAAATGACATTGTAACAACAAAACACAACTTCAAATGCTGTGTCTCATCAACATGACAAAGCTGTAATTTTACAACCATGTTTCACGCATAAATGCAACATAAATATACAACTTCAGTGACTTTGTAAGAATGGAAGTGGCAGGAAGATGCCAATGGTCCAAGTACTATGAAATATAGGTCTACTTGATCAACAAGGGGGGGAGAGGTTGGCCATCAGGACAGGATGAGTGAGGAGCAGATCAAAGTACTACCCACAAACAGTATCCAGCCAAGAAGTACTTACAGCGATCAGATCCCCAAATTGACTGGTAAACTTTGTACCAATACAACTCTTGACAAGTCCCAACATTGAACCACCTGCCAAATGAGAAAACACTTGAATAAGCGCTTAAAGATAAAGAGAAACAAAATAAATTGTCCTGTTTCAAGTGATACACCAGAAGCACTAAAATTCTCCAGTTTGATTGGTTCTAGTATGGCACTTGCAAGATGGTGGGCTAATTGGAAGCTCAATTTAGGAGAGAAACAATAAAAATAAAAAGAGAGAGAAACAATCTGATCATCAAATAAATTTTTTTGATAATTACAGAAAGAAACACATCAAAGAAGCAGTATGATCTGAAACAGGAGATTTGCAAAATGTTCAACCCTTCCAACCTGGAAAATCATACCAAACTACTTCAAGACTCCAGCATTGATTTTATGTTACCATAAATTCATATTCATGCAATGCTGTAAAAGAAGGGATAGACCCTGATTCAAGCATAAGCTGGTCAACCAAATGGGTTAGGGAGAAAGGGGCTCTCATAATCTTGATCAGCATTAAACCTTATCATGAAATCATTATTTCAGTTAATATGCCAAAAATGTAAACTATTCCAGTTTATAATTTTAGATATATAAAACTGGACCACATTGTCACTTGATTTTACGAAAGATAAAAGCAAAATACTTACGATCCTTTACATCTACAGTCATTGCAATTTTGTCAAGCACAGCAACAGCATCTTCTAGAGCTTTATTATAAGCTGCAAGAACAGAAAGAAACTTTTCACTGTCAAGATAGTCCACACAACAAACTTTATGGAAGATGAAATAGAAATCACCTATTACCTCTACAGATGACTGTTGGATGATAATTCTTGTCAATGAAGGCTTCCGCAACATGGAGCATTTCACCAGCTTCAATGTATAGATTCAAATACATGGAAATCAGTTAATTCTTATATCTAAAAAGCACATATACATGTCTGATAAATCTTCTAATAGTCAATCAGTCAAGATTTCACATTTTTACATGAAAAGAAAACCATTAGTTGAAAGAGCACATCATGAAATAGTAGAGTAACACAAATAACCCACCACAAGAGCGCACACACGTATAGTGAACCAGCATGTCTAATCAGTAGAAAAATGCCCATAAAATTGCCTCAGAACAGGGCTTACCTTTCATATGCAGTAGACAGTGTACATAAAAGCTCATACTTACATAAGTACCATTTATATACATTGCAAATGTAGTGTTAAAATTCATGAAGTATCATAAACAAATGAATTAGATTACAAGTGCTATACATACCAAGCACAATCACAGATGTCGTCCCATCTCCTACCTCCTCATCCTGGGTTCGGCTTAGTTCAATCATCGACTGCCACCAAAATAAAGACAAGCACATGTCAAAAGGCAATGAAGTCATAGAGTCCAGTTAGGTGTAGATTAACAGACTACTATAGGTATAATAGAACTGCAACGACAGGAAAAGGAGAGTCCCTTTTCTGTTTCTTTATTTAGTTAATACAAGAGCCAAACCACTTGAAAGAAAAGTTTGCTAAAATGAAAGAAAAACAGAGAGATCCATGCCTTTGCTGCAGGGTGTGCAACGTCTAATTCACGGAGAATAGCATTTCCATCGTTCGTCACTACAATCCCTATATTGCCAGAAGAAAAAGATTTAACAACAGAACAAAGTGAAACCTGTGATAAAATAATACAACAAGAGGAATATCAAGTATGGCATCCAACTTAGAAAGAAACCTATTGCTGATCCTATATTGACTGAGCTACAAGGATTGACAATATTATAGATCTAGAAGATAATCTTTTCATGAAATTTGGGTTTTCTCTTCTCTCGAACCTATATTAAAGGTATACAGGGTTCATCTGAAGATGATCAGGAAAATTACCTCCACCAGTATTAAGCAGCATCTTCAACATTGATCGCGGACCCAAAGTGGTACGTATAATATCTGCAACAGCCTGTCAAGAGCAACCAAAATTTGGTTCAAGTTAATTGATAGGACAACTATTCATTTATTAAGGAAAAAGGATCATGCAGCTTTTGGCCTAACAGGAAAAGCAAGTGTATGCGGGTATCACCAAGCAAAAATCATAAACCCAATAACAGTTCATAAAACACCTTCAAGAAATATGCAAGTTAAACTAACAGCCTCTTGCTCTCTCCGACAGTTAAACCATTCTAAAGAAGACCACAAAACTTGGGGAATGCAAAAGAAGTTGGAGAGCTTGACGATTTACTCCCACGGCCTAGAAAACTAGGAAACATTTTATCTTGTATATACTTTTAAAGTTATTGTATTTGGTCCTCCAATAACTGGTACTCATCAAGATATATCATAGTCCACGATCATAGTTTGTCTTAGTAATATAATCCCACTCCCGCTTTCAACAAACTTGGCTGTCAAGGATTAGACTTCAAACTAATTGGTCAAAGTTACTTGTCTATAATCCTAGTTAGAACAATATCCAAATATTATCTTATGTGCTCTCCAAACCCTTGTGAAGCCTCATCTACCTTAACTTTGGCCGTCCTTATTTTGACGGTGCTGTATATAACAAGCATTATCTGCATACTAATCATCAGAGGAATAAAAGAGATTAGACTACCGAACAGGACGATGAGACTTTGCTTTGGTAAAGCAAAGTGATGGGGAGGGTTCTGAACAGATAAAAGCTCCTTATCATCACAGTCAGACTGAAAACTGATTAAGAAAAAGAAAACCAAAACAATAGGATAGAAGATGAGAATGAGTACTACCTTGGATGCTTGGATATTGGCATGGTGCACCTTGCTTCCAGACTCCCGCTTCAATGAATCTTCTGCTTATTAGAATTTAAAAAATATCAGTCAAAGAACAAGCATGTATGACAAGAGAGTTAGGTATTTCATTTATGTTTGTGTTTGTTATAGATGGATATAGACAAGTCCCATAGAGCAGCAGAATCCAAAGAACACCCCATCTCAAAAGCAAAAATAGCAAAAATGAGAAAAAGGATAAGGGACAGCTATTAAATCTCAACACATTAGAAACATCAGTTCAAGTGTCTATACAAGCATGAAGGGACCTTATTCTCCAAAGTTAGAGAACAAACACTGTTTGATCCAAAGAAACCCCCATCTCAAAAGCAAAAATAGGGTAAAAGAAAAAAAAAGAGGAAAGGGAACAGCATAGCCCACTATACACTCCCGACATATTTGAAACATCAGTTCAAGAGTATATATGAGCATCAAGGGACCTTATGCTCCAAATTTAGAGAAAAAAAGAACAGTCTTGAATCCTCAATAAAATATTCAATGTCCTCAAGAGACCACCTATATCATGCAATTTAACATACACAAAACAATCCTTGCAACTTTTCATTTACAGTAACTATGCAGGCAGGCCAATGGAAACTCAATAATAAAAACCCAGATGCAAGGAGTGACACTAAAGAATGCCGGACAAACTCTTTCTCTTTCCAGACCCAAAACAACTGAAATGCAGTACGAATCCACTGCCGGCCCTAAAAAACAAATTCGGTCGCAGATTCATAAACGAAAATAAGGAGCGAGAGTGAAAATACGAACGAAAAGGAAGACTTACTGAGGACGAGGACTGGGGCGTGCATCTTGGCTTCCGATTTGAAATTACAAGATTCAGAAGAAGAGAGGAGAGTGGAGATCGATTCAAAGAGCAGAGAGGGAAAAAGTTCTACTTCTCTGGAAAACCCTGGAACTAGAACAAGGGTTTTTGAGTGTGTATATATATGCGTTTTTTATAATAAATGTTCGAGTCCAATGCTTTTATAATTCTATTTTAGTATTTTTGTGGTGGAAATGTGTGGAAAATTTGTGTATATAATAAATAATATTTTATTTTTTAAAATATATATAAATAAAAATTAATTAATTTATAATAAATTATATTTTATTACAAATAAAAATTAAAATTAATTTTGTATTATTGATGCAACAAAAAATTAATATTATAATATTAGAATCGCGTAAGATCAATTTTATAGAAACACAAAAAAGTGTTTACAATTAATTTTAAAATTATCAAATGATGAGAGATATAATTGTCATACTTAAAAAATTAGCGGCATTGTAAATGTAGAATTTCTTTTTGAATAATAGTGTAGATAAATGCGTTCAAAAAATCATTATAGTGTTTGGATTTATTTTTTGAATATTTTGTTGTGTTGATGATATATTTAATGCATATATTCATAGAAATATATTTCTCGTTTTGCTTTTGATTTTCTTGTCCCAATTTTCAAAAGATATACAACATGTCTCAAAAAATACATTTAATAAAAATTAAATCGATTCACTTAAAAATACTGTTTTATTTTACCTTTGAAATAAAAGGATCATTTGCACTTTTTGAAAATACAATATGATATGCCATCCATAATTAGTTGAGTAGACATCACTCTCTCTTACTCAGTTTAATTGAAGTTTTTCTGGCTCCTACCTCATCGAATTAAAAAGAAAAAATGCCCTTTGTAGTTTGTACTAAACTTTGATGTGCAGTAAATAAAGCCCTCGCCAATGAGGTTTAACTCAATTGGTGAAATTGAGGTACTATGATTTTAGAGGTTATGGTTCGAACCCTGCCAAGTGTATAGGATGTTGTCTGTTGTATAGCATGAGTTGATATACTGCATAGTAGGAGTTGTTGTCTACTGTAATAGTAGGTGTTAATGAGCATGATATGATTATTGTAATAGTCTTTTTATATATGGTTATCGACATGAATAATTGTATTTGTACTCGATTTATTTCAATTAATAAAATTTCATCAACCTTACCTAAAAAAGACTAAAGCTACATTCTCTTGTGTAAAAGCAAAAAAAGAAAAAGAAAGTCAATTAATCAACCATTGATGTACTACTAGAACACACATTTTTATTTTCATACATTACTTAACGGAATCATCTGAGAATATTATCAAAGAATATTCTCACAAAACGGGAACAGAATTACGAGAGTTTAACTCATATTCCGACCAAGGAAATGTTATAGTTCGAACTAAGTGGAACTAATCACATAATCAATCACATAATCAACATATTACGCTTGTGATATAATTGATGAACTACCGTCAACCAAATTATGTTGTTTTTCCCTGGAGATATAGCATCATTCGTGAAAATGCATGGTATCGGTAATAAAGGGTTCCAACCTCTGAGCAAACTTCTATGTCAGGGCCATCGTTTAAATCTTGATGCAGAATCAGATAAAAAAGATTAAGTTTTTTAGGAAAAGTATCTATATGCCTCAACTCACTCACTCTTGTGCCATTCTGGGTAACCTTGCTTGAATAGCAAGGGCCTAACTTAGCAAGCTCAGCTTCCCGAAGCCCATCGACAGCTTGATTACAATCAAATAATAGGCGAGCACTGATGGATACTGAGATCCTTCCCTTGCAGGTGACTCCAGGGGCTTCAAGCTCGTCAAGTTCTTCAAACAATGGTGGCAGATGAACCACGACTGCATTACCAATTACACAGATTGTTTCGTTATTAAGAATTGCTGAGGGAACAAGGTGAAGTGCAGACTTATTGCCTGCTGAATTTTCAATTGTGTAGCCAGTGTTAGTTATACACTGAAGTTAATGAAGAAGAAGGGTTCGAAATAACTAAGCCAGGGAAGGTCATATTTCCCGACTAAATAATTCACAGAACCACGACTGCTGACATAGTTAATCCAGGGAAAGCCATAGTTCCCAACTAAAATCCGAGTAAAACACTAAAACCAGAAGCACACTGAGGACTAAAGGGTAATGCTTAGCCTACTAATGCTTCAAAATACAGTGACATGTCAATAATTCCTCTAATCGCATCTTAGTTTCGGTGATTGTTAATTTATCCATGCCCATTATTGTATCTTATCTTACAAAACATATCAAACAAAGTAACAGGACTAGAAATCGCAAAGAACAAGTTTCAGCATTCTATACTGTGTTCCAATTAAAAGTAAATTCAACTGCAAAATGCACAGTAAGACATGCATGTACACCATACTGATTAACATGATCAGAGAAGAGGAAATATGGGCATCACAGTGATCAAAATGAGACAAAAGAGACATTCTTTTGGATTATAACTAAGCTTTCACTGATCATCACTACCTATTGGAATATCATCAAATCTCAAAATTAAATAAAAGAATGGAATACTACACAATTTTGAAATTTTAGTAATTGCTCCAATTCTACATTGTGCAACGGATATGCTGTATAAGTCTCCTATTAAATAAAGAATGGAATGGTTGAATTTGTCAACTTCTTCTTGCTAATCTCGTGCTCACTGCTTTGAGCAATCTCCTTCAGACTTGTCCAGGATTTTTTCCTCCTTTTACTGGAAGCATTGATACTTTTTTCTGCATCAGATGCAGTTGAGATTGTTTCAGGTGCAGCTGCTTTCTTCACACCCGACCTAGTCCTTTTCCTCCTCTTTGAATCCAATAAAGAAAGAGCAGTTGTTGGCAATGGAGTTGCTGGACTACTTGTTTCAAGATTCTGTTCGTCTATTGTTGGCAAAGCAACAGTATCCACCTTGTTAACCTTCGCAATACTTTTTGTAGCAATGGACGAGCTAGCACGTTTTTCTACAGCAGATATGGCAGACTCTATTTTCAGTGGAGGCTTAGCCTGTGGTGGACATATCTCTTTTACATAGCCTTTTGGCGTTCCTCTCATCACATTTCGATGAGAACAGAAGTGGCATCTGTAAACAACATTGTTCTGCGTGGTAAAACTAGCTTTCTTGCGTCTGCGCCGTGTCTTTGACATATTCTTCTCAATCCGGACAGTGCAATTATCACCAGGTTGCAGAATAGATTCACATCTGTTTGAACAAGAAAGCATCATCAGAGCCTAAGAGTGTTCCATCTTTATTTAATTGTCAATGATGGGGATGCATATTATCCATTCATATATCTGTTAAGGCACTTGTATTTTCCAATATATATTACTTCCTTCCTCCTGCAGGAATAATATCAAGGAGACAGAGAAGTAGGAGAGAGGAACTGGTATAGTTATGAAACTTATTTTCACATTTAAGCTCTTCGAATAGTAGCATGAATGTCAAATTGAAAACCAAGAGAGAAGAGTTTGGCAAGAGAGTTCAGATAACCGAAGGCTTTTAAGATGAAATATAGCAATAGGATACCAACTGCAAGATGTCAGACTTGAAACTCAACTTAGATTTGCAGGAAAATAGGTGTGTAACTTATATTCCATAATTGCTCAACTCTTACTGCAATTATCTCAAAAGGTAGGGGAACAAGGAAGCAAAGGAAAACAACAATTACCATAAAGAGACAATGAAAGAAAGAAAACAGAAATTGTGACTGCTTGAAAAAGTTGTAGCAACGGTACAGTAGCACAATTTTGCAGCTCACTTAAGCTTTGAGGACAGGCCAAGCACTGTGGAACTAAACACTTTGAAATCAGAACAACAATTGTCCCCAGGAACATATTGTTTTCAGAAATTATTCACGAGGCACCAGAATTGTCATCCAAAACATTGCAGCACAACTCCATGTGTTTAATATGGACCAGGCTCAAGCAAAATAGAAGTTTTGGCGGTATATTTCTTTACGCACAGATAAAATCTCGGGAAGCATTACGTGAA
Organism: Sesamum angolense; assembly: GCA_034509725.1. Classification (NCBI taxonomy): domain Eukaryota; kingdom Viridiplantae; phylum Streptophyta; class Magnoliopsida; order Lamiales; family Pedaliaceae; genus Sesamum; species Sesamum angolense. The sequence goes on from JACGWL010000013.1 coordinate 4,751,832, forward strand.
ATTCCCAAGAAGAACTATGTGCGAGCATAAGTTAACCCAAGAGGAAGAGATGGGGAAAGAAGGACATAGTCTGTATGAACTAATATCAAACCAGTTTAAAGACCATTACATAACTAGTTTAATAACTCACCAAAAACTACAAATGAATCAATAGCAAATGCACAAATTAAGTCCTCAATTAAGGCATTTGAGGACATCTACTGAAATGATCACAATAGAAAATCTTAACAGACTTAAAAATGAAACTCAAAGATCCACACGAAGGGTTGAAACACAGTGAAAGTATACGGTTTAGCACTGTAAGAAAGTATTAACACAAAAACCTGGACTTTGAGCATTCTTCAACTAAAATATCAAAGATTGAGGTTGTTCATATATTTTCTTTAGGAATTCAGCTGTTTCCTCTTGTTATCAAGAACTATATCTGCATATCGGCATCCAACTCATTGACCCATATCTAAGAGGATTCCAAAACAATGACTTAAACTTCTTTTTGAAAGTAGAGACCTTTCTGCTAAAGATTTGATTTTCTTGTTCAATCACCAAAATAACTCTTAGCTCCCCCTACACTGGTGTAAAAGACTGACTTCTCCGTATATTTTAAGCCGACGCGACTCACCATGCTGCTTTAACCATACACGCAGAGGCAAGTTCCGAGACTGCAACACAAAGAATCCTTCCCTTCCCCAGATTTCCCAACAGAGAAACAAGACAAAAGCATTTAAAGACCTCTGAAGGAGAAATATTATCCACTAATTCAAATTATAAAGATAGAAATAGAGCAGGACAGAACCTCTCGCAGACAAACAAAGACGGGTCAGCGCGAATGCCCAAGGCCTCGGATGCCGCAGCCAGGCGTTCCCCGAAGAAAGCTCCTAGCGATGGGATAGAGGCTTCGGCAGCGGCCCAGACTGCAAGGTTTTTCATATGGTCTAGCTTGCACATAGTCTTGAAATTAACATTGCCCTGTTTCTTCCCAGTTGATTCCTCTCTCAGCGTCATGGAAACGCGCGGCTGAGCTCCAGCTGCTGCACTACGTCCCTTCTTCTTCCCTCCTTTTCCGCCCATGTCTTTACACGTTTGATGCTCGTACAAGAATTCTCCCAGGAATTTCAACAAACACCTTGCCAGATTGAGGGACTACAACTTGCGACTCTATGTTCCAGCATACAGAGAAGAAGAATTGATGTGCTGTAAGGGATACATGAAACGACGTCGTGTCCGCATTTCAATAGGCCATCGTCTAATCTTAGCTAGGTTACTTTACTGGGCCAGATTTCTCCTAGATTTCGTTATTGGGTAATGTTCCGAATTATGTGGGCTTTTGAATTGGATTTAGGCCCAAACAATAAATATCACACTTGGGAAAATTGCACTTTTAGCTCGATATGATAGGGTTTGATATACTTCTAGTACCACGATTCACGAACTTAACATATTTAGTCTCGTAAAATAAATATTATAGTATTTTTAATCTCATAGAATAAAAATATGACACATTTGGTCTCATATGATATAAAGTTATCGAACGTACAATATTTATCCTATAAGACTAAATGTACTAAACTCGTAAACTACGAGATCAAAAGTATAACACACCTTACTATGTGCAATGAAAAGTGCAATTTTCCATACACTTAATACATCATTGATACATAATTTGGAATGTATCATGTACGTGTCACATTTTATGGGGACGTCTTTTTAATTTTTAATTTATGATCATTTTAATTTTTTAAATAATATAATAATGTGATAAAAAAAAGCGATAGAAGATTTTCAATTATCAGCAATATGCTTGGAAATATTGAAAAATGCTTCTAATTTTTGGTGTTTGTAAGAGCTTATGTCTTCGTCGAAGTTATAATTTAAGATAAATTATAATAAGTTTATTTAAAATTTTGCATAATTACAAACATCATTTATTATTTGAAAAATTAAGAAATTTTTTTTTATTATTATTATTATTATTATTATATTATTTTTATTTTTTTAACAATTTACACAATCACAAAAATAAAAATTATTACAAACATCCCCATGATTGTTTGGCAAGTAAGAATCATATCTATAGCGTGTGGTGTTGTGGTATCTCATGAAAGTAAGTGTCCTATTTCTCCACTCTTAGTTGAACTCTTTGATGCACCTCTCAACCATTCATATAAAAACACGTCGACAATTTCGATGTCAACCCACAAAATTTTTGTCTACTTGCCTTGGCTTCTTGTCCAAGGAAGCATCTAGCCTACTAAGAACACTAATGTAACAATACAACTAATTTTTATGGGATAATGTTATTGTTCTTCCTTAAAATTTAGTATAGTTATTGATAGGAGTATATTATACTTACTTAAAAAAATAATATATATATTTTTTAAAAATTGGCGTTTATTATAGAGTGATGCTAAATATTTGGACCTTCTCGATTCGGATCGGATCGATCGACTCCGATAACTCGCTACTGAGAGCCATTGATTTACCTAACAACATATAAGGTGAGATCACGACACATGGTACAGGCAAGTGGACTCTTTCAGACCATATAAATACACTATTTATACTTCATTTAGGGTAAGACATTTATTACATTAGAATCCACACTGAATACTTTGAGGTACCTTTCTTCTATCTCGACCCTATAACTAACTTAAGCATAAGAAGATTTTAGTTGGGAATCCCAGCAAGCCTAACGATGACAGCTGGCAACTTGCAACCCGAATCAATTACTATAGATTTTTTATGATTTGACAAATTATATTTTGTGTCCACGACGTTTGTTTATCTCCAATAAATAAATCCATCAGCTAGTAAAATTTAAGAAATTGAATGACATAAGCAAAATAGTTGGTGAAAAATTATATTTGTCCTCAATTGGTAAAAAATATGGTATTTCGCAATGATCGATGACCCTCTAGATGAAAATCGTGAGGGGATAGTCGTGTGAAGTTCTACCGTCAAACCATGCAACCAAAATGCTAAATCTTTAACTTACGCATACTCAAACGCTCTTAAAACGCATCCGCCTCTTGTTCTACAATTCAATATAAAATACAATTTCATTAACTAATCCAAACATTTTCTCATTTCACACGACAACCTATTTGCAATTGAAAATACATATTTTTCACTAAAATTTGAAAAAGAAAACAGAAACAAACCAACCTCACTATCATGTTGATGTGGTAATAACAAAAAATTGAACTTTTTCTGAAAGTGGTAATTACATGATTACAAATTTCTCAATAAATTTGAAAACTACTCGATAAATAACAAATAACAATAGTTTACGTAAAATGACTATAATACTCGAATCGATAATTCTAAACTTATTTATATAATCTTAACAGTCTTAAAATATTATTGTCATTTTTAAATTTTTATGCAGAGCATGATATATGTGTAAATTTTTGTTTGTAAATTTTTAAACCTTTAATTTCATAATTGAATCCTCAAACCTATGGTAACACGAGAAAGAGATGGGCAAATGCACCACCTAAGAAAGGTCGGGTAACTTGTTTTCGACGACTAAAATGCTTGTACAGTTGCACTTGCACACGGAATGTTTTAAGTCAAATTTCTACCAATTTTCACATATAAAACATTGAAACTATCATAATGGTGTGGTCCAATGATTAAAAATTGAATATGTCAACATTAATGATGTCGGTGCGAGATTTTCCCACATGTTTGGTGGGATTAAAGTATTTTTGAAATTTAAATAACTATTAAAGTTGAAAAATTGGGGCCTTGTGCGTTAATTAAGGGAAAAATTACAATTTACACTGTCGTGATATCTTAAACGAATAAAATATTAGAGTAAATTATATTACATTCTTTAAATTATGTCAAATTACATAAAACACTCTTTATTTATTATAAAATTACAGATACATCCCCTGAGGGCTGTTAGTGTAACATTTTTCACAGAATTTTTGTGTAAGTTTTGCTTTAGAATAAGAGATTTAGTTATAATTATAATCTCAACAAATATAATTGTACGTATCTTTTAATCTAACCCTAGTGAATCTCATTTTAATAGAACCAATATATAAACTCTACACTACTTACAACGAAATCGGATGAGCTATTTGTGTCAAAATGTTTCGAAACATTATTAATATTGACAAGTAATAAATAGATATAGAGGAAAGGGATGGGACAATTTTGATTAATTATGTTAATAATATTAATTAGTCAACCCATAAATCATAAACTGAATTGAAGCTTCAGCCAATTGGCTAAAAGGGCTTCACATTTTCCACCAATTACTCATCCCTAATTTAATGGATAACATAAATAATTTGCTCCAACTCACACTTGAAAAGGACTAATTATTATTTTTGTGTAATTACCCTTGTTTATTCAACATACTCTTTTTCTTTTCTTCAAATATCCATCATATATATATTAATAGCCTGAAGCAATACATCGTTTTCACCACAATAGTATAACAAAAGCCCATGACTTAAAAACCTTAAAACACCTCGTCTTTTAAGAAATTGGGCGGATTACAGGAGTGTTTGCCGTAACTTTTAATTTTTATGGTGAGGATAAAATTTGTAAATTGAACAGTAGTTGTAAAAGTTATCAGGGAGTTACTTATAACTTTTAATTTAATAAATTTAATTTAAGCAGTTCAAAATCATATATTGTAAAACAAAAATACTATTTTCAACATTAGCAAACAACTTTTGTGTCAGTCATGATATGCCAATCTAAATTAAGAATTAGACGAATCAAAATAAAAAAAATAAAGTTTACTTAATTAAACTTCAAAAGAAAATTGGACTCGAATATTAAATTTGTTATTAATTTGGGTAAATATATTTGGTTGAAAAATTACAAATTTTTTTTGAATTCACGGTCGTCCAATAAATATTCTTTATAATGGGTTATCATAAAGACGTATTTGTTGGGTAATAATTAATTTTAAAAATATGTATAAGTTTTTAAATAATACAAAACTATTTATGATTATAACAAATTTAAGTGAGATGGATGGTAATTTACACTATTTGGTTTTTGAGCGGACCCAAAGTATCCAAAATTGGAGTTCCAAATAATCCATATACAAACAGTTTAGCATTCGGGTCAAACCAAAACCGCATACCGGGCCGGCACACGGGTTCCCACTTCCCAGAAAGCCTTCCCCAAATTGCAATTCCCCCCCGCGAATGCTTATAAACCACACAAATTCGAAGAACAAAAGCCATGTCTTCAATTCCATAACAATAAAAATCTCATTCCCTCTCTCTCTCTCTCTCTCTCTCTCTACATTTCGTCATCAGAGCTCTTGTTCCCCCCCTTCCCAGGTTTGAGGTTACTCTTCATTCCTTCCTTTGTTTTCTCTCTGTAAATATAGGTCAAACGCATAAGCAGACGTGATAATATCTGTTTATTTTTGTATTTGTATTGCCTTTTGCAGCTGAAATCATTTGGGTTTCGGTATATATAAGGATTCCTCTTTTTGTTGATCTTTCTGGTTGTGGAGTTGGATTTTTAGGGGTGTTTTCATTGTTTAATGTGGTAATATACTGTGTTGGCTGGGTGGGTGTTGCTCAAATCCTGGAACTGGGCTATTTAATTTGATGGGTTTTGAGTAAAGTTGGAATCTTGACGTTGAGGGCTGCGTTTTTTAATGCTTACTTTTCTGTAAGAATAAGCTGTGCGTCAGAAAATAAGGTTCTCTTGGTGTAAATAGTGATTTAAGTGGTAAACAGAAGAGTAGAAGAGTACAGGTTGAGTATATTGTTTGTCTTTGGTGTATTTCTGGTGGATTCTATGTTCAATTATTCAATTACTTTGAAGGGGTGTCCATAATAGAGGAGCTATAAGAGAAATTACTTCCTAAGGATTGCCTTTTTTAGTGGAAAGGCAGCCAAATTGAGTTGTGAAACCAAAATTTGGAGTTAGGCCGTTGTTCTTGTGTTTGTTGATTGAAATATGGTAGATTCAATTGCTGCGACGTCCCTTTTGGGGCACCGGCCGATATGTGGGAGATACTGTTTCAAGGATGTTTCAAGTAACCGGAAGGTGGATCCTGGCCGCCTATCTATGACCAAGTTTATTGGAAGGAGAGTTTCTGGCTCTGCCTCTCTGTGGAGATGGGGGGTTGAGCAGCCACGGATGTCTATGATTAAGGCTCAAGCCATGGAATTAACTAGAGAGGCATATTCTTATCGTGAGGAAGAGCGAATACCTAGAGACTCTCGGTATGGGATTGACACCGGTGTGGATCGTAGACCGGGATTGTGGCCGCCAGAGAATAAGGCAGATAATCCTGCGCTTAGAAATCCATTGCTTCGGCAAGAAAGGATGGGTTGTGGGTGGTTAGGTGCTATATTTGAGTGGGAAGGAGTGCTGGTCGAAGATAATCCGGAGCTTGAGAAGCAAGCTTGGTTGGTCCTTTCTGAGGAAGAGGGAAAATCACCGCCACCAGCCTTCATGCTTCGTAGGTAGAAGGTATGAAGAACGAGCAAGCAATAGCTGAAGTTCTCTGTTGGTCAAGAGATCCAGGTGAACTTAAGAGAATGGCATCTAGGAAGGAGGAGATTTACCAAGCTTTGCAAGGTGGGATTTATAGATTTCGTTGTGGTTCCCAAGAGTTTGTGAACGTCCTGATGCATCACAAGGTCCCAATGGCTTTGGTGTCCACCCGACCAAGAAAATCACTCGAGAGAGCAATTGGAGCCATTGGAATTGAAGGAGTATTTGACATCATTGTGGCAGCAGAAGATGTCCATAGAGGGAAGCCCGACCCTGAGATGTTTGTATATGCAGCACAGCTTCTGCAATTCATACCAGAGAGGTGTATAGTTTTTGGCAACTCAAATCAAACGGTTGAAGCTGCACATGATGCAAGGATGAAATGTGTTGCCATTGCTAGCAAACACCCTGTTTACGAGCTTGGAGCAGCCGATCTGGTGGTGAGACACCTTGATGAGCTCTCAGTGGTTGATCTCAAGAACCTGGCCGACATTGAATCAGCCGAGTTTGGATCCAATGAACCAGAGTTGGAGATGGAGGTTGAGGCAGAAGACGACCGGCACCCATCCTCATCCGTGGGCGTTTATGATGATTTCTGGTGATATTTTACCAAATGTACAGAGCGTTATCCTTAATCTAATTCTTGGCCATGAAAGCCTACTGTTGATCACGTGTATAAAGAAATAGGAGACAGAAATACAAGGTTCCAATTTGCAGGAGAAAATAGTCGAAGAAAAAGGAAAGGAACTGCAGAAGGTGATCTACATTGGATTGCCATCTACTCTATGTATGTATTATATGTACAAATAATACGTCGCCAGGCTTCCTATATATGTGCAGAATTGAATTCTTACATTGATACGATTCTCAGGAGTAAGTACCTGCGAATGTTTTCTTGCATGCACTAAACTTTGGACTCTTGCTCCTCTTCATTCTTCGTCTTTCTATGGCTTCTGTTAGTATTCATTAAATTATTCAAGAATCGTCTCATGAAATGCTTCTAACAAAATTTGGTCATTCTATTTTGAGTATTTAATTCTATAAACTTTTGGAGACTTTTAATTCATTGAAGTCAGAATCAATTACACTTAATTCCTCTAAAATATAAAATTATACTTCCTCCAAAAAAATATTTTAAAATTATACTTACACTAACTTCGATATTTCTCCATTTACAAGTATATCCTTTCCGTTGGAATGACAAATATTGACCCCAACAAAAGAAACACATAAAAATTCTAATTTTACGTTTCATTTAGCATTTCGTATAAATTATTGACAATATGATTTCCTTTCATTCGTCAACGACTACTTTTTATTCAAGGGCAATAATTTGATAATAATGGTGTGAGATGATAAGGAAAAAAAAAATTATGAGAAAAATAAATTATAATTATAAATTATCATAAATGTGGAGAAGTAAGGTGAGATAGAAATGTGGAATAGTTGGTAGTTAAGAGGAAAAATATAAAATTATGATATTATTAAAAAATATTGAAATTACTAATCTGACTAATTTTTTTAAAGGGAAAAAATAAAATAAAGGGTAAATTTGAGTATTCAAAATTAGTGCAAAATTTACAAAATTAAATAATAAATTAATATAAAAATAAATATAATTAACCCGAAATACGGCACTAATGATAGTACAATTTTGGTTGTGTAGAGAGTTGGTGGTAGTGGAGGAAGAAGTCGTTGTAGGAATCTTTATGATGAGGTGACGTGTGTGACGCCAAGTGGAAGGGACCACAGCAAAGAGAGTGGATGGTGGCGCACAGTTTAGTTCTCCGTGCCCCCTCTCCACCATTCTTTTTTCCGCTCCTCTGCTCACTACATAATGCTAATTCTCTGTGCTCTCTGCTCCTATTCCTATGAATGAATTCTCTTAAGTAATTCGCTGTTTTCACATCCTCCTCTATTGGACGCACTCTGTGTATTTTCTTCTTCTGTTCATCACTAGTGCTTTTCATTTTTTTCAAGATTGAGGTATATTGAGTGAGCTTCTTTTGATTTTGATGTTAATTTGGGTGGTTTGTTTCGTCTACCGAATTCGAATTGCGTTTAAATGCATTTCATGAGTTCTGCACTGATGAAAGAGTGCAAGTTTCTTTCTCTGTGTGTTTCGATGTTTGAATTTAGTCATTTGAATTGTTCTTTGCTCACGGGGGGCGGAAAACCAGTGTAAATTAAGTCCGTTGATGTCCAAGAGTGTGAAGGTTCATTTTGCATGATTTTTACTAGCTTGACATTTAACTCTGTGTGTGTGTGTGTTTTCTGAAGCTCAACTGCGGATATATTTGTGAACGTTTTCGGTTTATTGAGGTTCGCATCTTCTCCAAGTAACTGTTGGCCCATTTCTGACTGCATGATGCATAAGATAAGACATCATGTGGTGTGATCCTTAATTAAGTTGGCTCTGTAGTATCAACCATGGATGTCGACAATTATGTGCTGCTTCTCAACGTGCAACTTCATTTAACTGTGTGATCAGTCAAAATAGAGTTGCAATACTACACTGCATCTTTGACTCCGATTATGACCTCGTAAATATGTTTAACTTGCGTACTTCTCAGTTGGAACAAAGGTGTCTTGAACCACATGTCAAATTGGAAATTTGTTGCATACCATGTTGTATTCCGTGTCTTTTTGGTAAATGATGCTAAACCAACAAACTTTTCTGTCAGAAAGGGGGTTCCATAAATATAGTTTGCTGATTTTTCAGCTTTCAGGCATGGCATTGATGTCCTATTCTGGTTCATCACACTGCATTCATTCTGAGACTACACAGTGTAAATCAAGATATAATGGAGTTAATAGCTTTGCTGATAAAATGGAGGCAGCTAAAACTAAGGGAATCATCTTTGGTTTCCGTCCTGCTTCATGGAGTTCCCTGAAGGCGACAAAAGGCTGGAGTTTAGATGGCAGTCAAGTGGGACACAGGCGAGGGCATTGGGTAACTGTTGCTGCGAGTCCTCCCACTGAAGATGCTGTTATTGCAACAGAGCCGCTTACAAAAGAAGAACTTGTAGGTTACCTCGCTTCTGGTTGCAAGCCTAAGGAAAAATGGAGGTTGAACTTCTAGCTCTTGTTGGTACTTAGATTTTAATCACATTTTTCTTGTAACCGATCCTCAGGTTTCAATGTGTTCTTTAAAGCTGTTACTGATATTTATTACCCAAAGTTTAATTGTAAATTTTGGTGGTATAACAAGAAGTTTGGTGGGACTAGTTTCCAATAGTTTATGCATTTCATTTGCTTTCAGCAGATGACTTATGAAACTGCTGAGCTATATGGCTTATTTTAGAATCATTGTTTATTAGGTGTTAGGAAAGGGTCAAAGTCATAGTCCCATAACCGAGATCACTTTTCATGTTAGTCTAAGAGGTCATGCTCCGGTTTCGTTTTTTGGTGATATTGGTTAGTCGAAGGTGTTCATATCTTGTTCCATTTGTCATGAAAACCTAGGATCGTCTAATGTTTTTTTTTTTTTATCACTATCATGACTCTAGGCCTTCCAAAGTATATGAAGACTGGCATTTGTTTCATTGTCAGCAATCTCAACCTGCAATTCTGTGTTATTTCTTTCTCTTGAAGCTATAGTTTTGAATTTAATTGTGGCATGTTTATGTGTTGGATAGTGCATATATCAACCGCGGATTGACATCTAATGCATCCATATGTCATTGTAACATACAGGATAGGAACTGAACACGAAAAATTTGGGTTCGAAAATGGAACACTAAAACCCATGAAATATGAACAGATAGAAGAGCTTCTCAATGGTTTATCTGAGAGATTTGATTGGGACAAAATAATGGAAGGTGAAAACATAATAGGACTTCAACAGGTATGTCCTTTTCTTTCTCCAGTTCTAGTATGATGTGTGGCCGAATTCCCATTATTTGTCTATTGAGCAGCATCTTTCCCATTTCTCATATGCGTGCTGTTAAAACGTGCATTTGAATTGCAATCCTCTGTTTCTCTCAATGTAGTTTCTACCAAAGCTTTATTGTTTATTGGTAGGGCAAACAAGTATATCGTTGGAGCCTGGTGGTCAATTTGAGCTTAGTGGTGCTCCTCTTGAAACTCTGCATCAAACTTGTGCTGAAGTCAATTCTCACCTTTACCAGGTTGGTAGACGTGGGTCTATATGTAGCATGAGCAATCTAGTATTCTGGGTTTGTCCTTCCTAAAATTGCCTTTTCACTTCTCAAGAGGTTCTAAGCTAGATTTGGAAAATACAATAATATGCAAGTGTTCACCCTGACTTGCATGAAAGGAATTACAGTTTTGCATCATTTATGAGTTCTTCTGAATTGCATCATTTTGTTGAAGTGTTATATAATATGGTAAATTTGTTCTCTGGAATGTGTTAACGAACTAGAGTGTAAGATTATTGGCTGGAAGCGCTTCCACGTCATGAAGTCAGGCTATGCTATCTTCGGCTATCACAGTTTAGTGCACATGTTGTAAGTGTGACAAATTCCAATAACATGTGTATGGACCTTTTTTAACAGCTAGGATTTGTTATTGTGGCTGTAGTAACTTTTTGTTCCTCTTCCTTCCACTGCATTTCTTTGCTTATCTCTTTTGTCTTCTAGTAATCCAATGAAAAGTGGTTCTTTGATTTGCCAGGTTAAATGCTGGGAATATGTTCACTCCGTGTGTGTGCATGTGTGTGTTTTACGTAAATTCAGTTCTGTTGTACACAACTCACCTTGACCGGACAAATCAGACTCCAAATTTGGTTTAGTGTAACAATTGTTTACAAATTACTCAGGTCAAGGCGGTTGCAGAGGAGATGGGAATTGGATTTTTAGGGATTGGCTTTCAGCCCAAATGGAGACGTGAAGACATACCAGTAATGCCTAAGGTAATGTCTATATAAATTCTTTCTTTGGGTGTCAAGTGAGACAGCAAATTTTATTGTGAGCTAATGGAATATTTTGTGTTAAGTACATTTTAATAGACTGATAGCTAGCTGGGATATATCTTTAAAAAGAACAAGCTGAAAAAAACAACTAATATCATGTGCAATAAGTAAGGGAGCTTCGGAATCTTTACGAGTGAGTTGGGTCAATTACTCCACATGCAGCTTAGAAATCTCTATATAGGAGTTAATGTTCTTAATTTGTTGAGGATTTTCCTTTCTTGACATCATTAAGGAAAGAACAGAGTTCAATTGAGCAGATCATTTTCTTGTAGGGAGGCAAAACGATAAAATACATCATTTATTGCAATGAGATATTGAAGACCAATCATAATCAATGGCTTTATATCATACAAGAATACTACATAAAGAGAGAAATCACTATTGATTTAGATACACACAAACACATATGTGAGATTCGAATCCTAGACCTCTTAATTCTTGAGTCTTGGTCTTGGCCTCAGAGTTACCTTTTGGTCAAGACCTCATTGGGGATTGGATCAAAAAATTTTAAAGTGGACAAGATTGACAATTTTGTTTGTGGTACAACTCTAGACAGCAGACTAGGGGTGTTCGCTATCTCCAAAGTTGTGCATATTCTTTAGAAACTTCAAGCTACCAACTGTACATCTGCACCTCAGGAACTAATGGGCTTGTATTGCTATGATATGCGTGTGCATAAGTTGGTATTAAGCAAGTCTGATTCATTTGAATTGTTTATCTTTCTATGCAATTCTTCCTTTGGCTCAGAAGTGATGAAGATATTTAGGAAACAGATTGTTAGTGGATTCTTTTAAAGCCAAAATAACTTGTGAAATAGAGTCATAGATTTCGACAGAGTGAGATGACACATATGCACAAAATAAACATCGTGCAGTCATGAATAGCAACTTCTTCTTGTTGTCACCGATCATTTTACGGTTTTTGTGAGTTTCTATGCATCTTGATCATTTAGTGTTTCCAAAACTGACGTGCAGTTATTTCTTATTAGCTCTATTCTAATCATTGATGTTAAAAAAAATTCAATAATATTCAGGATATTTTATTTAAGCATGCAAAATCCATTTCCTTCAGTTAATATGAGTTACTTTGTTGCACAATTTAATTTGTCCCAATCTCATTCCTAAAGTCTAGCGACTATATATGTTCTGATCAGCTCACTCTACATTCTAACAAACGATTTGGCTCAGGGAAGATATGAGATTATGAGAAATTACATGCCCAAAGTTGGGTCACTTGGACTTGATATGATGTTCGAACATGTACTGTCCAGGTGAGGAATTTTTTAACTTTCTTTTTGTGAACTTTCTGTTTCATTGATATTACTTTGTCGTTTTCATGCTTTATTTGTATCCTCCAAATTTCCTCTTCTAAGGTGATATATTGTAATGGTTTTTCCATGAGCAGTTATCCACCTTGTGTTATACAGGTGAATCTGGATTTTCATTCTGAAACTGATATGATAAGGAAGTTCCGGGCTGGTCTTGCTTACAGCCTGTAAGTTGATCATGTAGTGTTCAGGAACTTATTTGATTATGTGGAATCTCACTTGTTTCTCAAAACAGATAGCTACAGCGCTGTTTGCAATTCACCTTTCACTGAAGGGAAACCAAATGGTTTTCTCAGCATGAGAAGGTAGTAATATCTTCCATGATGGATCCTCTTGATTGTTTCATCCTTGTCCTGAATATTTGTGTGACATTGTATACCATTAATTGAGGCATTGATTTTACGTTACCATTCTGTTTTCTGCCACAGCCAAATTTGGACAGACACTGACAATGACCGAGCGGGGATGCTTCCATTTGTCTTTGATGATTCTTTTGGGTAAATTTCCTTGTATCTTTGACTCTCTGATTAGGCAGATGGAAAATCTTACAATCATGAGAACTAAGGAATTAAATGCCCACTTCATGCTTAAGCCTGTTCGTTTTCTTGTTGGCACAGGTTTGAACAGTATGTAGATTATGCTCTTGATGTTCCAATGTACTTTGTCTATCGGAATAAAAAATATATCGATTGTGCTGGGATGTCCTTCCGGGTTCTTTATCCACACTTGCTCTTTGAATTTCTCCATTATGTAATTCTGCTATAATATCATGTGAATAATTCTTATTTGAATTTGCTGCAGGATTTTATGGCTGGGAAACTTCCATGTCTTCCGGTGAATATCCCACTCTTAATGACTGGGAGAATCATTTAACAACAATATTCCAGAGGTTTATATTGTATCTAATTGCTTGAAACTGTATGCCAGTTAACTTGATGGTTTTCCTGATTTCGGGCATTATCAATTTCAGGTTAGACTTAAAAGATACTTGGAGATGAGGGGTGCCGATGGAGGACCTTGGAGGAGGCTGTGCGCGCTTCCTGCTTTCTGGGTATATCCTCTTAATTTGTATAGTATCTTACCTGGTTTACATGATCGGGATTTTATCAACTTAAGACCATAGAAAACATAAATTGGGTATGGCTAGTGATTTGCATGTTCTTGCTGAAGAATTAATGATAACATTCAGTAATAATTGCACTTTTAGTTCCTGTAATGTGAGAATTCCTAACCTCCTTAGCAGTTGAAGGGAGTAGTTGTTGCTGGTGGTAAGGAGTGGGTCAAGAGGAAACACCCAAAGAGTCACTTGTAAAATGCATGTTTTTGACATAAACCTGTTCTAATTCAGCATTCCTGCTTGGTTATGGTTTTGCACGTGATCATAATTTTTGTTTGAAATATGAAGGTCTAATACTATTATCCCTCTCAGGTGGGTCTCTTGTATGATGAGGTATCTCTACAAAATGTTCTGGACATGACCGCCGATTGGACACAAGGAGAAAGACAGATGCTAAGAAATAAGGTAACATGTTTAACTGGCTGACTCTGATTTTAATCATTTTCGATGCGATGATCATATCTATGAGGTTGCTTGGAATTTGTTTAGTGTAAAAGTGAATTTTTCCGCAAGTGAAAGAGAGAGATCTTAATGGTCTTCTGCAGCGGCAGAATTTTATCCATTCCATGTTGCTGTTTCTTCTGCATCTGAAACTGCTCCTTTCCTCTTATGTTTCTGTACATGTCGGGGGTTATTGGTCACCACTGTTGTCTCCTTTCTGATGGTTGAAGTTGCTAAGCCATATACTTTTATAGATCTTAACATCATCACTGGCAGAATTGCACGTTGATTATAATGTACAAATGCATTCATGTGGGGTTCAGAGAATTTGAGATTTTCTTCAGGGCGCGTATGTTTGTGGGGTGCATGCATCCTATTTAGCAAACAAGATTCAAGTGTTCACAGCACCTGCTACAGAGAATTTCTTTGAGTAAAATTCATTCTGTCTTCTGATTACATTTTGCACTTTTTTACTTGTTAAGCACAGTTCAGACAGGAGTGATTTTCCTCTGTGCTAGTCTGTCATCAACAATCTAAATCTTACTATAGCTTTGTACATGAGAGAGTAAACTATTTATCACATTTTACATGTTTGATGACCTTGACGTTTGGTGATTTTGACTTTTTGCTCTGTCCTCTTTTTAAAGAGATGGTATCTTTTCTGCCGTGCAAATATCATTTCTGCAGTTGGAAGTTATCTTTTACAGCCATTAATCCAAAACTGTGTGTAATAGGTACCAAAGAGTGGCCTGAAGACTCCATTTCGTGACGGACTGCTGAAGCACGTTGCCCAAGAGGTCGTGAAGTTTGCAAGGTGACTTAATCATTTAATTTGGTGCACTTAAAAGTAGTAGCTTTACATGTCGACTATTGATCTTTTTTCCTACCTGCTCATTCATGTGCACTATAGGATGGCCTGGAAAGAAGAGGCTTTAAGGAAACCGGATTTTCTAAATGAAGTGATGGAAGTGGTTAATACAGGTAAGAAATGAAGTCATTCTTTTTTCATTTTTCCAGGATTGTTGGTATCATCCTCCTTCACTCTCATCTCTTGGTATTTGCTGAGCTGAAATAACGCAACATATGAATCTGTTACTGCTTATTCCCAACATGGATATCAAGAAAAGTTGCCTTGTCTAGCATGCCCCAATTTAGATATTTGGTTTCTTGGTCCATTTGGCTTGTCGTATGTTTTTACCTTCTGTACATTGTGCTTTAGTGCCTCTTCGGAACCAATCGTATTTGATATTTCTTGTGCATATTTGTCCCGGCAGGTGTAACTCCAGCCGAAAAGCTCCTTGCTTGTACCATGGGAAGTGGGGACAAAATGTAGATCCTAGTTTTTAGAAGGAGTCATGCTGTAAACAAGAAGAGAGCTCGTTCCGACATGACTTCTACATGTCGCACCAATTGCTTCTAGTTCGTTCGTTACGCGCTCTCTCGAATTCAGACAGTCCTTAGAGTGAATGGAGCATAATGCTTGCAGAACAAAACGCTGCGGAGCTAATTCTCTGTAGTTTATTTTTGTTGATCACCTCCATTAATTATCGCCAGCTCATAACTGTGCTAGAATTTGGCCAATCTGGTCTAAATGGTAAATAGCTATTACTGAGCTGAGAAGGATTTGACATACTGCGTACGACCTGGTACAAGATGCATTCTGTGAGAACAATCAGGTTTTTGACTCTTTTCATTTCAAAACGTATTGAGCGGTCAGGCAACGGCATAGAGAAGTGAAAGGCTAGAATGACACGAATAAATGAATACCGCAACGTTGAAATTACTATAAACAATGATGAATATACGATGTGGTTGGGATTCTTGCGTCTGGGAATAAGAGGCTGACTGAACTGAAGCACATAGTCGTACAGATTAAGAGACGAGAGTATGTCACAGACAGAGGCGTGGCATGAGCATTGGAGGTGTCACCCTTCAGGATGCCAGCTATCGGAGCTTAAGAGAATCATGTGATACAGGGTCGAATAATTGTTGCACCGAATGTTGGCTACCGCATTAGCTCCATGCCTGCCTACTGCACGAAAGCCAAAATAGTTCTATAATTGGGGCTATCCAGTGACTAAGTTTACATGCTTAGGACAACTATCCTCACCCACTCATTATTCGCTGCATTATCGCATGTATCGAGCATGAACGCGGCGCAGGTGGAGCAGAGTCACCCTGCAATATTTATGACATCACACATGACACTGATTTATTTCAGCTCGTCCAATCCAGATCATTCAATACCATGGAGTTATGTGTTAAGGTAATTTGACCGGGTTGCGAGTTCGCATACATTACACGTAAAGATTCTTCGGTACAAATATGACAGATATATGGAATGAAAAGATTTAAGTACTTTTATTGTCGCAACTGTCCACATCTCCAAAACAGATCACTTTTCGATTTGCAATGTCACTCTTCAACATCCTCATAAGATACAATGGTACGACGAATGTAATTCATGAAGAACGACATATTACACTCTTCAACTAATATACTGCTCTTCATAAGTCAATGCCATGGTAGCCAATTACCACTTACTACATATATTGTAAGCATGTTAGAGGGATGACAATTAGTAGCACGAGGTGAAACTGACGCAATACCTAGATTTGTCATTGTAGACATGTAAAAACATCAACAATCTATGCTCTCTCCATAAAAAGGTTTGATACACATTAATAATACTGTAGGTATGAGATGTAATAGTCAGCACCAAAAAGAAAATATATGTGCTTAATTATATTTTCACCACCCACCCCCTCGCCTCCTGTGCCCCGCCAGCCCACAAAACGTGTGCCTCTTCTTTTTATTTTTTGCTTATGTGTAGCCGTGTGGCAGCGAATGTAGCTGGAGTAGCTTTTTTTTAAGAAAAATAAAATCTTATACTCATATAAATATGAGATGGCCTGATAGAAATTTATCTTACAATTATTGGAATAAATAGAGCTATTGTATCACGTAATGACTTAGTTGAATTCTACAACATAGAAAATAATGATATATTGAAACAAATAAGTGAGAGACATTATAAAATTGTAATTACAATAAGAGGTATTCTTGGTGCGCTATAACTATTAATTAAAGGAATAGGATCTGGAGGTAATTTCTAGGAGTGGTTGTTAAAATAGGGTGTATTATGTTAATTAATTCGAAAACGACGAGGTATATCAGTTATCTAAAATGAGAGGTTTTATGCGCCAACCTTCATGGGAGGTTAAGTGTACATCCCTTATACATGTTAATAATGTATATATACTCCGATTATACTCATTTCTATGTACGAAATATTCTTCATTTATAGGACATGACAATGCTTAGTATTAAGAGGGATTTGGAGACTACGTAGGGGAACTGAATTTCACTAGAGCATGGAAAATTGGTACCCTTGTTGCTACTTTATAGTAATTCTGTATCTTTTAAGTCATACTACTTAGTGACACTTTCAACTATTCTTTAATTATTATAATGTACAAATGTTCAACTCAGAAGACAGAAATGATTATATTCTTCTCATGAGGCAATTATCATATAGTACATGCACCTGATAGTGTGCTCGAAGTAATTGGTGAGCTAGCTGCTGCAAAGCTCGTTGAGCAACATAATCGTTGAGTTCTCAATTTACAGATATTCATTATAGCAATATCATTAGTTTGCTAAATATAGTGTATACTACAATGACTCACTGCTACATCACTACTTACATACATAACAATACACTGTCAATGTCTGAGTCTTTCACTAATATTATATATAATTCTGTGCACGCCTGCCCAGTGAAAAAGGACGATGGAATTGCGGTCGACTAATTTGATACTACGGAACTACACGATTATGCAGTTAGTGCCCAAACTTTGAGTCACTGATTATAAATACATACAAGCATCTATGCAGATTTTCATGCACGAGTGTACCATCTGATCTCTGAGTACATCGTCATACTGTATGCACTCGTAAATATATGTCATAATTGTACAAAAAGTGAGAATTGCTGCATAGAGTATGTGACATACTATTCAGTAGAGGCTAGATTATACATCTAAGTACCGTCTGAACTATAAGTATTACGACTCTCTAAGCAAACTAAGAAATGCACTACAACGGTGCAAAAATGTAGTTTTTTTCTACATGAGGAAAGGTATCAGAATTTAGGACATAGCTGCTAATGGCTTGAGAAGGAGAACGAAGCACCATGGACATATGTGAATTAAGTTCTGGAGCCGGCCTAGAAAAATGAAGACCATTAAGATTTCTCTCTTTGCACCTTGCGGAAAATTCACTTTTACACGTAAACAAATTAGCGGAGAGTAAGTTCCTAGTGTATTCGATGCTCAAAAATAATATTTATAGGGAGTAAATGTAAGATGTAAAAATGATTTAAGAATAAGAGGTGAGTTAAAATAGAGAATTAAAAGAATGATAAAGAATAATAGTGAGAAAAAAGTGGGGAGTATACGTGATAAAAACTACAGAGATGAGATATAATGAAATATATAAACGGATTTATGCAATAGACTCAAGTGGCGCTATAATGATAAATATATGTACTCAAAGTCAGAGTGCTAGTCGCTTTGTTATATAACTATGTTATTCATTTATATTTGCATTATGGCGACTAAGATGCTGACGTGGATTTGTTTCGCAGCAAATTATTACATATTAAGATACCATTTCAAGTATTGCTTGAAATTTGAGCTAAAGTGAGATGGTCTTCTTGGAGATAACAATATTGTCTAACTTCACTCAAGTTTTTTTTTCTCCACTGATTATATTTTTTTATATATTTTAAAACTGCCCCTCCCCATAATGGTTAAGATATATCCACCTATCATAATAGTTAGGTAATCTTCACAGATAGATTGATAATTTACCAACTTCTTTTACCAAATACTTCTCTTATCATTTTTTTTTCTCTATGTAAGTTTATTACTTCCAAACACTCTCAATTTTACATCTTAATCACTTCTCATTTTTTTTTTTTTCTAAAATTAAGCATTTTGGAAAAGTGTAAGTTTTTGCAAACACCTCTTGAGCTATTCCCTACTATGCTTAGGAAGATAGATCAAGTTTACCTATCGATAACAATGAACTTAGTGGGATGAAAGCAGTATAACAAGAATGACAAGGACATTGGATTCCATATCATAGAACCAACTCTTCCTTTTGTTACGACTTAGGAGCTGGAAATTGAGAGAGAGAGAATCTATAATGAGAAAAGACATCTCAATCAACAGGAAAACACTCAAGGGCTTCAATAATTGAAGCTTCCCACCTATCTAACCCTCCACCCCAAGCTGGCAACAGACGATTATTATGTTTAAACTCATTCTTTATTATCAAGAAACACTAGAATTAAGGAAAAATATCACACCGTCGCCCTCAGAAATGAATGACACAATATACCATGATAGTTGATTGTCAAGTTTCACTAGTCGAATAGGGTGAACTAGCACTTCATGTTGACATATAAATTTCATTCCGCATCGACCAAAACATCCTAAAATCTTCTTGCAGTTTTCAATGTCATATTGCTTCCAAAGTACTTAAACGTCTTAATACAATGGTCATTTCATAGTAAAAAAATTACCGTAAGATGTAAACTTTTATGTTAGGATACAATTCTTTAACATATACCCAAAGTAAACCAAAAAAGATGGTGAGACTTAATTTCACCAACAAATATCATGAAAATGGTGGGAGACATAAATAGAGTTTTACATTAGGAAGATGGGAAAAGGCCTAGGATGAGTGAGTAGTTTTGGAATGTATATGCAGCCCACATGAGATATCAAAGAATTAGTTGTCTTGTCTCCTTTCCAATCCAGCTCAGAGCTCCTGTTGAGCTTTGACATGGTGGCCGAAAACATGCCCACATGAATTATTATATGTAACTAAGCAATTATTCTTATCCTGAGATATAGAAAAATATCAAAGTCCCAATCATATTTACTATTTCCACCCTCATCTTCACTACAAAACCCAATTTTCCTTCATCACCCCCCATGCTCTATCCATTTGCCTATTCCAAGTTCTTGTAACCTATTTGGTTTGAGCCAACAAAAGCCTTGGTTGGTGGAGGAAAAGCAGACAAGAGAAAGAAAATGAGAGAAATCCTCCATATTCAAGCAGGGCAATGTGGGAACCAGATTGGAGGCAAGTTCTGGGAGGTGGTTTGTGATGAGCATGGAATCGATGCTTTCGGGAATTATGTTGGCACCTCGAGGGTTCAGCTAGAGAGGGTTAACGTTTACTACAATGAGGCGAGTGGAGGGAGGTATGTCCCTCGAGCCGTGTTGATGGACCTTGAGCCGGGGACGATGGACAGCCTACGGACTGGACCGTATGGCAAGATTTTTAGGCCTGATAACTTTGTTTTTGGACAGAATGGTGCTGGAAACAATTGGGCCAAGGGGCACTACACCGAAGGAGCTGAACTAATTGATTCTGTGCTTGATGTTGTTCGCAAAGAAGCAGAGAACTGTGACTGCCTGCAAGGTATATACCTTCGAACTACAATCTTTTTCAGCTATAGATGTCAACAAAAATCAATAAAATCTGACCATAATACTTCATCTGTTAGACATAGCTTGGAAACCAGTAATGGCGCTTAGCTAATTATGATCCAAGACTACATGAATCTTGTTTCGCAATGGGGCTTGGGCTTGATTATGGTGGATGATTATATGAAACTATTGTTTTGTGGTGACAGGTTTTCAAATATGCCATTCACTGGGAGGAGGCACGGGTTCAGGAATGGGAACCCTGCTGATCTCCAAGATCAGAGAAGAGTATCCTGACAGGATGATGATGACATTTTCCGTCTTCCCTTCACCTAAGGTCTCTGACACTGTTGTTGAGCCCTACAATGCTACCCTCTCAGTCCACCAACTAGTTGAAAATGCAGATGAGTGTATGGTCCTCGACAATGAAGCTCTCTATGACATTTGCTTCCGCACACTCAAGCTCACCAATCCAAGCTGTAAGTCATCAAGACTCAATTCTAAGTCCATCTACCCGCAATGCAATTTTTAGCATTAACAAACACTTTAAGTGTGTTTACACAACCCTGGGAGGAAACCCTACCAGAGGTCATATACAAGAAGCTACAAAATGAAGAGTGCTGCCAGTAGATGTTTTAGTTTCTTTTAGGCATTACGACAAACAGTTAATCTAGAGTTTGCACAATGCATTTCATACTACGCAACTGGGAGATACTAGGTGTATATATACATATATATACGAATTGAGTTTTAACGAACCTCCTGTGGGTTGTGTAATTTATGTTTGCAGTTGGCGATCTGAACCACCTGATATCAACAACAATGAGCGGAGTTACATGCTGCCTCCGCTTCCCGGGCCAACTCAACTCAGACCTCCGCAAACTCGCCGTGAACCTCATCCCATTCCCACGCCTCCACTTCTTCATGGTGGGGTTCGCGCCACTAACCTCGCGCGGCTCCCAACAATACCGCGCCCTCACAATCCCTGAACTCACCCAACAAATGTGGGACGCCAAGAACATGATGTGCGCCGCGGACCCCCGCCACGGGCGCTACCTAACCGCGTCCGCCATGTTCCGGGGCAAGATGAGCACGAAAGAGGTGGACGAACAAATGATCAACGTGCAAAACAAGAACTCATCCTACTTCGTGGAGTGGATTCCGAACAACGTGAAGTCAAGTGTTTGTGATATTCCCCCAACAGGGCTGTCGATGTCGTCGACTTTCGTGGGGAACTCGACGTCGATACAGGAGATGTTCCGGCGAGTATCTGAGCAGTTCACAGTGATGTTCAGGAGGAAAGCTTTCTTGCATTGGTATACAGGGGAAGGAATGGATGAGATGGAGTTCACAGAGGCGGAGAGCAACATGAATGATCTGGTTTCGGAGTATCAGCAGTATCAGGACGCCAATGCTGATAATGAAGAAGAGTTTGATGAAGAGGAGGAAGAAGTGGAGAATTGATGAGAGAAGAGGAGAGGGGTTGTGCTTGAATGAATTCTTGGGATTTGTTGTTCTTGTTTTCTGGTTTCATGATGCTCTTCAATTTCATCCTGTGTATGTATGAATGTGCATGAATGAATAATGGCTGTGATTGCTTTTCTTCATTTGTGTAATTGTGATTATTATTATTATTATTATTTTTCATTGATTTCATTACTACTTTGTACATCTTAGATTTCTTTTATTCTATTAAATTTTCTATTCCAAATAATGTTGCAGTTTTTTTATTTAATTCATTTATGTCGCATGTTCTAAAATTTGCACCATACTCCTGATTTTAACGATTGTTTAACAATTATCCCAATCCGTTATGATTTCATTAATTTATATGGTGAATTGGTCAAAATGGCATTGTGGATTAAAAATTATAATTTTATTTATTTTCTATTTTTATTTTTTATTTTTTAAGGACTAAGTGGATAATTTTTTTTAATAATTTTTAATTTTTTCTATCCGCTCAATCAGATTTTTTCTAAATGCATCAATAACATGACCATTTAATATAAAGGTAGATTTTGAAGCAACCGTAGATTCTGGAATAACTAACTCATCTATTGCAACTTTAAAAAGAATGGGATATTTTTGTTATTTTGATTTGCACCACCTTAACACATCAAAATCACTACAGAAGGTCTTCAAAATCTTCACAAAGTTTCTAACATTAATCCAATTTATATACATAGGAGGCTGAATCGCCTCATTCCATTTTTCTCTTCCCCTTACATTTTTCTTGATTTTGTTGATAACAATCAAAATATATACTCAATAAATTTTTGCTCTTCATCCTCCAATCTTTCAAAGGCTTTTCAGTGTTATCAATTATCAAATACATGGAATTTCATCGTGTTTTCACATCTAACAAAGAAAGGGTTTTAGAATCAATTTTTCTTTTTCACACGTCTTCTTTCTTTAGTCTAGTTGGAGAAGGAGGAGGAAGGGGGAAATTCTAACGAGCTTAAAATTGATTTGTTATCTTAAGGATTTAAACACATTTTTTTGTATAGCTAAAATATACATTTAAAAAAATTGGATTTGCAATGTAGACTTTTGATAATATATAAACTTTGGGCTTCTATAATTTGAATATGAAATTCTTCTAAATGATCCAAATAATAAAATTTTTGAATTTGTTTGGATAATTCTAAATTCAAAGGATTATGAATTATTCGGATCTAATTTTGAACTATATTTTATTAAATATTAATAAATTTTTTGTTTATATTGTCACTCGAAATCAAATCCGTCAATAGGGTTGATAAAAAAAGATTTAAATTGTCCGAATTGACCCGTTTTTATGATTTATCTTCACATGCAATTTATTTATATTTATAATAAAATCATATCGCAGTTATTGGTTTTGTTTTGATTTAAAACTAAAAAAATTGTCAAAATCGAGCCAAACTGTTAAATATATAATTAATTTATTAAATTATATATAATAATTTGATAAAATTAAATAGAACACAATTTGAATTTAAAAAAAAATAATCTAGAATTGGGTTTGTTAGCATTTCAGAAATGTTTTCTTCTTGTTTTAGTGATGAATATTTTGGTGTTGGATTTTGCTCACTGCCAAAATGGCCCAATCTTTTTGTCCCTTGGGCCTCTCTTTAGGTCCAACATTTACTTAATGTGATTTCTCTGACTAAAACAAGACGTGCTAAAATCACGTCACCCCCACATCAACATAGTCTAACGGAATTATTGACGCTGTTAATAAGTAAGGTTAAATTTTTGGTATCTATACTATTTATAAAAAAAATTCATTGAGCGTATCAACTTTAAAATGCTCAAATTTACTCTTTATTTTATTTTTTCTCTTTAAATTTTTTTGGTCAATTTAATAATTTTAATATTTTTTTAATAATTTCATAATTATTCATATTTCTTAACTACCCACTGCTCCACATTCCTCTATCACCTTAATTCTTCACATTTATTAATAGTTATAATTTATTCTTTTCATAATTTTTTTTTATATATTTACAATGATTTTTTTTGTTATACTCGCAAGAATCGCGTGCAATGAAAATTAGTAGTTTAAAATTTAAAAAATGTTTGTGACATGAGATATAAATAATAATATATAAATAATAGAATTTTATAGACCATACTCTTAAGTGCACATTCAAATGTACATCAAATTAAGTGCCCAATTTTCAATTTCAGGCCCATGACTTATATCTAGATTCCCACAAAGAAAAACACGGGCCTATGTCTCTTTTCTTACAAAAATTGGGTCGTAATCCTACGTGTTGGTATTTTCTTATTTTATATGAATATATTATAATTTATTCGATTATTTTTAATTGTATTGATTGAATAAATCAATGTATTGTTCAATTTATAATAATATTGACTAATAATGCATTTACCACTTAAAAAAAAAAAGAGTAAACTCTTATAATAATACTAGCCGATGTGGCACACCGTTTCTGCGTGCACATAATAAATATTTTTTTATATTTTAAAATATATTATAAATAAGAGTAAAAATACAAATCAATACACGATTAAAAAAAATTAATTTATTAGTTAATGTATAATTTGAAAAGTGGAATGAGTTAGTTATGTTGAAGGGCATTTTTGACTTTACAAAGAATTGGTACGACGATGTCACTAACCACCGTTTGTGAATATGAAATCTTTTTTTATTTTTATATTAGTATATATATATATAGTCATAATATTAGCTTTATTTTGCAGTCTACCATCACATAGGTAGCCCCCCAAAGCAGACACTCTACTCCACTAAGAAAAAACACACTTGATTCTATTATATATTAGGAATTAAAGGAAGATTGGGGATGATACGAACCCATTTTTTGTGAAACATTAACCCAAAAAAGGGGTAAATTTTTTGAATAAAATAAAAAAAAAAAGTAGGAAAAGTTAAAGCAAGAGAGTGATGTGGAGGGTCACATTATTGCAATCACCTATAAATAAAAGTAGGTATAAGGTAGGACAAAAATATCATAGAGAAACTTGTTTCAGAAATGTACATAGACGTCGGTGCATGAGGTCTAATTTAATTGATGAAGTTGAGATTTTATTATAACTATAATTTCATAGATGTGTGAGAGTATTGATTGGTCTACTTTAATATTAGCTGTTGATATATTGTAATTGCAGTTACTGGTTAATTTTGATAGAATTCAATGTACTTTTGGTCTTGCAACTTAGGTTATTTTGCGTTTTCGTCATATAACTTTTTAGGGTAGCATTTTGGACCTGTATCTGTTTAGTTTTAGTGATTTTCGATCCTTTTGTTCGCCGGAGTTCATCTCCGCCAGCGAGAAGAGTGAACTCCAAATGTTAAACTATCATACGAGAGGCATATGCGAAAAGGGTGAGCTCGGAAGAAAAAATAACTAAAATGATAAAAAAATTTAAAAAATTCAGAACCAAAATATTACCCTGAAAAATAAAAATAAAAATGCCAAATAATTTAAATTATGAAACTAAGCATACATTTAAACCCATTTAATATTGATAATTATATATATACTGATTGTTGATAACTTGGAAAAAAGCAAAACATGCACAAATGTAAAAGAAAAAAGGTCATATAGACAGTCAGCATTGAGATGGCCTAATAAGTGTATTAGTGGCAATAGTAGACTAAGTGGAGTAACTACTCTACAAATTCTTACAAACAAAAAAAAATTATAATTTTGATCTTGTAACTATAATTATATAACATTGTAATTTTAGTTATCTTGAAACGTAATTTTGCACTTAAAGAATGCAATTTGGACAAAAAAAAAAATAAAAATTAACACGTTAAGGACAAAATTTGTACTGAAAATCTCAGTTTGGTTAGAATTTGATGTTCATGTGAGGGGCACAAGTCAAATTTCGGCCATAAGTTATAATTTCTAACAGATTTTTATCTTTAATGTGTCAACTTTTCAAAATTACGAGATTATTTAATTGTCAAATTGAACTCCAACAGAAATAAAATTGTCACTCAGTATATTTATGAGATTAAAATTATGATTTTTACTGTTCTCGTATAAGTAGAACGATAGGGTATTTTTGTCGGAACATATAAAAACAGACCAACATAACTAGTTTAGGGCCACGACTGATGTTTTATTAACAGTACACATAATTAATAACAATTTTTTGGACAGTGATATAAGTTTATATCACTATTATTATTTCTTTTACTGGGAATGCTTATACGAAAAACCTACTTCATATGATTATTATTATTATTATTATTATATTATTGCAAAAATCAAGTGAAGAATTTTGCATAAAATTCGAACAAAATATTTTTTTAATTCTATAAAATAAGGGCAGAATTTGCAACTACGATAAGTATCGTTTTTAGTCTCATAAAATTTAAAAAATAACATCTTTTTAGTTCAAAAAGTCATTTAGAGACTTTTTAATCCTAAAATACGACAACTTTTTAATTCTCAAACCACAAAATAGATAATTCTTTTAAACTAAAAATACGTGATTATAAATTTTATAAAATTAAAAAATATATATGTTGTAATTATAATAATAAAATAAATTTTACTCTTATTTTATGGGATTAAATCCGCTTAAAAACATCACCAGTAAAGCAACGGAATCGTGTGCAGTGTAGTAATGATGTGTTTATTCCATGTGAAGACAGCAGCAAATCTAAGGAAAATCCTGTCCCACCATTTCATCTCATCTCATCTCAAACTAGCTTGTTACGACAAAACACTCATAATAATTAACATTAATCACCCCCCCACTCGTCTTCTTTCTTACACATTAAGTGAATGCTGACGTGGTTAAATTTCAACAAAAAGAATAAATACGTTCGTGAGGACTGAGGATGGATGTCATTTTGAATGTTCTCCAAATCACAGATATTTGAAAATTTGACAACACTACAATACTTAGGTAAGATAGTTGAGATCGGAAGGAAAGGTTTAGATAATGGTTTGTAAGTAATAAATAACGTTTCGTTATCCAAAATAATTATGAGTATTTATAGAATCAAATGTCTTTACTTGTACGAATTTACGTGGCGTGATCTCAAACTTTCAAATAATTTTGAGTATTTATAGAATTAAATGTGTTTACTTGTACGGATTCACGTTATGTGATATCAAACTCTCAAATACAAAGTTATTAATGGCTTTAGTTTTGAATTTTGAAATCGGGACGGATCAAGTATGATTCAACACCAATATAAAATACGGGATCTTGGTCTTTTAACTCTTAAGTAGGTGTATTACCTTTATGTGGAGTATTTTGGACTTTTTACTATAATTAAATCTAATATATCCCATCACTTATCATTATTTTATTTAAGTCCTAAAATTTTGGCTTTTTTTGGACAACTGTTCATTAAAAAAATAGTGTAAAAGTTTATTGGATAAAATATTTTATTTGATTTCCTATTTGGATTAAATATATAATGTATTAATCATTCAGGTCCAAGAAGTCAAGGGATTATGGATAATCCGCAAAAAAAGGGGTCTTATAAGTCATGACTGATCACTATAATAAAAAATTTAGTATTAGTGATGAAATATTAAGATGTAAATTTTAAATTATTGCTAAAAAAATATATTTATATATTAAGTGATAATAATTTTTATTTTATCAATACATAATTATTAGTGAAAAGAATTATGCTTTAAATTGTCATCCACTGAATTACAGGACTAAAATTGCTTTTATCCTCCTTTTGTTTTTTGATGGAGTGATTACATATATATAAATATCAATAAACTGACAATTACATCAATTCGATCAAAAAAACTCTTAGTACAATAAATTTACATTAAGTGAGACAAATACCCGGTACAATAAACTCACATTAAATAGACACTAGATATCTGGTGGGATTCAAACATTTGACCTACAATTTATTCATGGAACCCCAGTCTTAATCACTAGAGTAAGACATCATTGGTACAATTTTCCTTATTATTCACAACAAAATTATAAATTTAATCGATTTACTAAAAATAAAATAATTAATTTGCTTATGCATTTTTTTTTAGAATTAAAAGTGACGACTATTATATATTAAATAAATCAATTACAATCATCAATATCAAATATTTATAACTAACAACTATCAACAACTACAACAATCATGTACTAATAATCAATATCAGATAACTATATCTAATCAACACTCACCATCAAAGTAGAACAACACAATATTATTGAAATAGAATAACATTTAACACGTTGGTGGAGTTCGAACCCATGACTTTAAAACTTGGTCTTCGACCCCTCAGTCACTACGAACGGCCTCGACCAGTGGAATGGGATATGTCTATTTTTCTATTTTTGACTCAAAATGAAATTATGGGATCTCAATTTCGCCAATTAAATTAAACCTGGTATGCCTTTCTCCTTATGCGAATTAAAATTGCTACTAGAGACCAAAGAATAAGCTTGTTTGTCAGCCTTTTCCATATTCTGCTCATATTTGTTTGTTGTGTACTCTATAAATTGCGTAAAGCAGAGGAAAAAAGTGCAAAGAAGGAGGAAAAAGGGAACACACTTCCTCAATTATTGAATGTGCAGATCATCAAAAACTGCTAAGTTTCTGCCTCATAACATTCGACAAATTCAAAGCAAACATATGTCTGTTTCGTGTTCATCAACGAAAACTATACTATGTTTCCTGTGCTCGAACGAAAAAAAAAAGACTATTTAATTTTTTTTGGCTTGATAATCGCAAAAAATGTGATGTAATTAAATTTTATGTTGTAAGAGTTAAAGCACGTTATTAGTGCGATGACGTTGGTTCGATCTTTTTGTAAAATAATAAATATATAATCCATTAAGACACATAGTGAGCAATGACAATAACATTTGTATTTATCTTGTTAATTTGTCTAATTGCATGTACGTTGGAAGAGATTAGTACGATGAGGACGATACATATTTATTTATATATATATGTAGGGCCGTTATATAAAATTATTTCTTATCGGTATCTCCTTTAATTCGAATAATTAATAATCGAGTTGGAATCCTCTTAAGGGTTTGTTTTTTGTTTTCTAAAAATTTGATAAATGAAAAGTACGTAACACTTTCGTCGGATAAAAAATAACAGCCAGTTTCGTTATGCTATACTGTGTGTGATAATATATCAATATCATTAATCTCGATATCTCTGTCAATCTCTTCATTCATATCAAATACTCCCGTCAGAATTCACTCATTTTTATAGAAAAGAGTAAATTAAAGAAAAGTAGGAATTATGCAATTTGAAAATCTTCCCAAATCTTCTTCCATGGCGGCTGTGAATAATTTCCTATGGAATTTCTAATGTTGAGTGGCTCTTTAATTAGGTGCATGTTTCTTTAACATTTTCAAATGGTTTATAGCTACATCCTGAAAGAGATCGATGACGGAAAAGTAAAGATTACTAATCCAAATAAGGCTAAGTGCTTTGCCCTTTTGTTGTAATAATATGTGATCATATGCCAATTGTCCATTTTTGTTGCCCTCAATTGGACAAGAAAATATTTTCACCGAATGAATGTAGACATCAAGGACATTGCATTTCAGATTTTTGTTCGTTTGTAAACCAATTATTCAGGTAAGTGTATATAGGATAAATATATTATATTTATCATATAATTTATTCAAATTTGATTAAATTTCATTCGGGTTAGAATTTTTTATGAGTAGGGATATTTAGCCAAATCAGATCTGAACAATCACGTAACAGGTATGATATATATTTATCATGTAATTAATTAGTTATAGTTTTTTAACCATACATCAATTACTAAATAAATGCTTAATTGCATTTACAGCCCCGTATATCAAAGGGGATGGCAAAACAAAGACCCTAAATATAGGAGCAACAAAAGGTACCCCGCAATTATTTTTTTTTCTGACAATTGTAGGATTCCAACCATCGAAATTTTAAAAGTGGCCGAAATTTGCTTACATGGACAAAAATTAGGGTTTTTTTTTTTTTTTTTGGACTTTTGCTGATTGGACGTTACTTTTATTTTTTATGTGACACTTAAGCACTTACATGGAAAAAAAAAAAGCAAGATTATACCAAATTAATTTAAAATTTTGTATTATGTGTATAATTATAAAAATAAAATTATTATTTTATATAATAAATTAAAATAAAAAATTAAACACCCAACCCCTCTCCCTCTCCCTTCTCCTGATATACGGGACAATAAATACAATTAAACCACTAAATAAATGTATAATACTTATTATATAATTAGTGCATATCTGATCAGATCCGATCCGAATTATAATTCTCCGAACCTTAACTAAAATCCAAAAAATTAAAAATAGTATTTAGTTGATAAATATCCCATAAAGAGGTACAACCTTCTTGGAGTGGGTGCTGAATAGCTAGTCATTAATCGTACATATAATAATCAATGAGGAGAGTAGAGGGCAGAAAGGGCATTGGATCATCAGCCCCATCTAAACTCTATACGTACAGACTTTACACAAAGTTGGCTACCACATGCATTCAAATTTTCCTTGTCTCCTCAAAAATGTCAAGAAACAATCAAGACATAAAATTACTTCACCTTAATTTAAGTGGTTATTCACGCTTTACTGTGTGTAACCCATAATTATAGCTAAGACAAGACATTTATGGGGAGAGCCATATCGATCAATTAATTTTAATCAAAGATTAATTATCTCATCTCCTTAATTAAACAGCATTATGGCCGGCGCCGGACATCGTTGTCTGTGAGCCCTCAGTCTTGCCGGGCTTTGATGAAGGAAAATCCTGATGATCTGCTGCCGCCGCCCCCGGTTTGTGCTGCGGAAGCTCGGTCAGCTTCACCTCCTCCTTCTGATCTTTGCTCTTGGCCCATATCACGAAGTACAGACCAATCACAATGACCAGAGCTCCAGTCACCCTGCACCAGGATTGTTGTTAATTAGTTCCCACGTAATAGATAAAGTCTGTGTGTTAGTTTTCCGACAAGATTACTCACTTTCCGACAGTCATTTGCTCGTGGAAAATGAACGAACTCAAGATTGCGACGATGACCATCGTACAAGGGTTAAATGCTGTCAAGAACACTGGGCCTTTGTGCTTCATTATCACTCCTGAAAGGTAGTAAGTCACTCCAGAAGCCACTATTCCCTGCAAGAAATTAAATCAAACAAACCTTATTATAAGCTAAAAATTGTCTGATTAATTTAGGACAGACGAGTAAAAAATTAAACAAAATCTTACTCCATAAACATAAGCTAAAAGTTTGGCGTTCCATCCTAAAGCCCAGATCGCAGTGTTGCCCCTTTCCACAATGAAAGTCAGGACGGTTCCTTCCAATGCTCCGAACGTGCATATCAACGCCGTCAGGGAAAGCCCGGCGGGGTACGTCTTCAGTGTGACTGCCTGAAGAATGTAGAAGAGGGAGTAGCCGAAACAGCCTGCGGCGATCATGAGAGCGCCCTTAATGGGATTTTCATGATTGCTGGAATTGCTGGAAGAGTGAGATTGATGGGATTTGTGTGTCCAGGGCAATGGTATCACAGGTCCACTCAAAAGGGTCATGATCATGGCTCCACCTACAGTCACCATTGTTCCTACAATCTTTGCATGGCTCCGTGCTTCTCTCAGGTTCACTTTCTCTATCCTGCACGTGCAAAATTCATCAATCCATGCTCATAATTATTCGATATATTAATTAGCGTCGCGGTTTCTTTCAATGGATGGATCGAGTACGTTGCACCAGCTCTATAGACACCGTATTCGTCCAAGAATGTGTATTTTCACCTACTATAAGGTATTGTTCGTGTTCTTCTCAAACATGGGAGGATCTCCCATGTTGTAAGGAGAAAAACACCAAGCAATATGCATATCTTGTTTATGCAGTTGATTTTGCTAAAAGGTGAGAATATATACCTGAGTATCCAGGCCATCACAAAAGTTATTGCAGGCAGAAGATTGCACATAGCTGAAGCGAAAGTTGCTGATGTATAATTCAATCCAGAGTAGAACATGTTCTGTCCGAAAACCGGGCTGTTGCAAGAAAAAGATTAATTTTACATCTTCATCTATACGAATACGTATAAATATATACATACATACATATATATGTGTTTGTGAGTGCCTGTTTTGTGATAGGTTTTAGATTATTTACTCTAACAAGCCAAGCAACATGATCTTGACGAATACGCTAAAAGTCATCTTCGGCCTGATTTTCCTGCCGAGAGAAAGGGAAAAGATTAAGACACAAGTACTTGGGAGTTCTGACAAGACTCAGAATTCACAGAGATGAACTCGTGATGCAAAACCTTTCAAGAACCACGGCGAACGGCGCGAAGAGGAGAGCGGCGATGGCATTCCTGTAAACAGAAAACGTGTAATGGCTGGTTCCCTGATTCAGCGCCGTTTTGGCGACTATAGCGAAACCCACATTACCAAATTGAACCACGACAAGAGACAAATACACCTGCAGCTTCTTCTTCAATCCGGCGCTCATCGCCATCATGTCTTGTCCTAACCACTAGTTCTCTCTCACTGCGTCTAATGTAAGTGAGTGTTGAGGTGTGGATGGATCGTGTTGCATGCTTCGATGCTGCTTATATAGAACTTTCCGAAAACTTCTATTATATTTATATTTTTAGTAAAGTTTTAATTTAATTATATACTCTGCTTGTATATACACGTACGGGGTAGTTAGCCGTCCGATACGACTCGTACTCTTGTTGCGGAACACTGGGTTAGATTCGCTCTGTCAGCCGTCTGAGACGACTACTCTTGTTGCGGACCAGTGGGTTAGATTCGCTCTGTCGATGTAAGAGAATTCGGGAAGTTTTTTTTTTTTTTTTAATTAATTGAATTAATGTGAAAAGCAACTTTAATTATGGATGAAGTTAGGTAGTAATGCTGCATGCCTCAGTTTTGCAAATCCAGTGGACGATGATCGGCTTGAAAATAAGTGGAAGAGAGTGTAAATTAAAGTTAGTATTAATCGATTTTTATAATTAAGTAATAATGATTTTTTTTCGATTCGTGTATGATGATAATGTATACTTTTAGCTCCATCACAATAATTGCTTATCCATGATAGAATTTAACGTTTAAGCATATTTAAAAAAATAAATAGTTGTAGAAAATTGTTATTGATACACAACGATTGTTACTCGTGGTTATTGAGAGAGTAACTAAAACATTTATCATGAGTAAAATAATTTTCATTGTGGATAATTTAAGTTTTTTGTATAGATTTTTATTTAATCATAGTTAATAATAATAATTTATCATAGTTTTAGTCCATAGCCAATAGTAAATTTTCTTCTAATGACAACAAATAATTATTGTTGCTATATTGTGCTGCTAGCTACTAGCTAATTATCTACAGTAACAATTTTATGCTAAATTAATTCCTCTTATTAATTAATTTAGTGATGATTAATTTAGACATAATTCTTCTTAATATAAGCATATGAATAACAACCAAAGTGAAACTTCATTTTATTACCAATTAGTCATAATATTGTTTTAAGTTTTGTACTAAAAGTAACTATTAATTCAATAGATCCATAGATTAGTGGAATTAAGGCATCCTAGTAGGAGATTACAGAGCTAATGTACGATGAAGATAGATGGAAACGGGGACAATGAGACATAGTTCAGTTGACAAAAATGCTTAATAATCTTAAAGGTCATAAATCCGAACTTTTTTATACGTGGTATATATGTTGTGTCTATTGAAAATAAGTGTTGTTTATATTATAATAATAGATATTGGTTGAATTTAATATATTTGATATTATTGATTAAAGTATAATTATTATAATATTTTTATTTAATAATTATAATCAATTTATTTCAATTAAATATTAGTTTATCACTGTTATAAAATAAAAATAAAAATTTGGGGTAGTTGAATTTGAATCAATCTTCCAATTTCAAATCCGGAAAAAATAAAAAAAAAAAAATAAAAATTGTACTTTCAACAAGTGCTTGTCCACTTGATGAAATACATCTCGCCCCCCATCTTTTACTGTCTGGAACGGGTACCTACCGTACACTCCATCTATTTTTTCAAAAATAAATAAATCATAAAATACTATTATATTTTATATTATTAAATATGATTTATATACCGAAAAAAAGATAGATATTAGAGCGGAGCGAAACACAATGCAACGAGCGAGTTTCGCAACGGTTTGAGTGGGTTGGGAGTGCGGGGCAACGCCCTTGTGGTATGGTACACGGTAATTCTATAAATTTACCAAGAAATTATATATATAATATATATACACACATACTAATGTGTATAAAATTTTACATTACGTGTACATTATAAGAAAGTCTTTAATGCAATATGAAATATAAACCAAATTGTAATAAAAGATTCGGATTTAATTACAATTGGGTATATTTATTGCTCTTATATTAAGACTTAAGAGGGTATTTGGCTATTTTATTTACCATGTCTTATAAGTTTATACAATATGGTTGATTTGGGTCGGAAGTCGAGGTAATATTGAGGGCATTCACCAGTTCGATCCTAAAATATTTGGGACTTGAGAATGACGAATAGATCGTAAGTCTCATAGGAGGTTCCCAGGCAAAACTCTCGATAATTAACTCAATTGGATGTGAGATCAAAGAGAAAGTTGAACGATATTTTCTCAACTAAAAAAACGATGTAGTTTGGTCCGAAATAGCTTTAGGGTGTCTATAGGGTCAATTGTTTGTACTAGTACGATCTACGTGGTGTGATTTTGGTCTTATAAGTGCATGATGATCGACGTTTATGATTATAGTTCTAGATGCAACTTGGGTACGAAATGTGTGGATCACTTGGGGGCGGGAGGTGGGGGTTATTTGGTCTTTTTGTTGTCTTTAATGATATATTGTTGTCAATCTTATATGATATTTTTAAAACTCATACAATGTAGATTTTATTTTAAAACTAAGATTTCAAAGTATTTAAAAAAGTATGATTATGGAGCTTATAAAATATTATTACTGACAATTCGTAATTAGCATGACCGAAACTAAAAAAAATTAATTTGTAAAAATGTTAAAGAAATAAGTATAGGAAACTCCTAATATCTTACAATATATATTTTTTTTAATGATATAAGCTTTTTTCTTGAAAAAAATCATGAAATTATTTATAACATTTGATAAATAAAAGGTTACTAAACAATGTCTTACAGTTCACTTTAAATCATGTGAAGTCATTTAATAATGAGCAACTAGGGATGGACAGTAGACCCTATACTTGTCACTAATCAGACAAAAGCAAGCGCTCAGCCCAACTTTTTCAGGACAACTCTAGAAAAAAAGAAAAACACACACACATACAAATATTAAAATAAAAAAAAATTATATTGATATTTTTCTTAAATTAGGTCGAAATATATAAATATTCCTTGCATTTTGTGAAATTATTGTTATACTTTCTGAAACTATAGTTATAATTACAATTATACCCTTTATTGAAAAGCAAAATTTACCCAAATACTTTCTGAAAAAGATTACACGCACTCTTTAAGATGTGGAATTATAATTTTACGAAAGCGAATGATATTTATATAATTTAATATAATTTCAAGAAACATGGATTTAATTTACCTATTAAAAAAATATGGCATTTCAACGCAAAAAGAGAGAGATTCCCCCTCCCCCAACTTCCATAAAGATTGTACCTATCATTCTATTTTTTTAATTTATATTTATTTTAAATATTTTATTTATTTATTTATATATATAATATTGTTTTTGAATTGATGAATTTAAACGTAGAAATATCAATTCTTGAAAATAAATTTTTTTAGTTATCCAACTAATTTTATCCCTAAAAAGAAATTTCAAATTATTAATCAAGTTTTGTTTTGAATTACGTTTCGTCAAGAGTCAATTGAAACTTGAAAGACTCGCAACAAACTAAATATTCAAAATCTTTGTTCTCACTTCACTTTATCTCTACTCCAGTTCCCGAATTTTCCATATCCAAACAACCCTTGATACCAAAATAAAATAACAACTAAAAAATAATAAATAAAAAAAGAAGAAAAATCAGAATATGCTCCATCACTCCATCTTCTTCCCCGATCCCAATATTCTGTTCATATTTTTAACTAGCACTTTTACAGAAATAAAAAGCAAAATGCGTTTTATCCATTTATTCCGCCTCCTCAACTTCCACTACTGCTGTCCGATTTCACCCTGGAAAGTTGCCATTATCGTCCCCCCACTCACACGTTTTTTACTTCCCATTTATTATAAAAGAAAACATTATATTTATATTTGGATATATACTAAGGGTATGATGCCATATATATATTCCACTCTTTCAAAATTAATATATATATAGAATACTAATATAAAATATTATTTCGAATAACAACTCATATATAATCATGCTCGCAACATACATTCTCTAATATATATATATATGATTTTTTATTTAAAAAATTATGGTGAATAAAAAATTATCTATGGTTGTTAGCTGTTGTTTTTGTAAGCGACTTCAAAATATTAACTACAACAAACATCGATTAATTATAGTCAAAATTTAAATTTTTGTATTGATTTTATTGGATCTTGGCAAATAATATTGATTTGTGGTGCTTTTCAAGCCATAGTGATTTATAGGAAATAATTTATTTTTCTGTAGTTTGTAAAATATAAATTATCTTATTTACAAGACATTTTAAATATTATAAATTCAATGGCCAAAAAAATTATATCACGATAACATATCTTTTTTTTTTAGATTATTGCTTAATTTAAATAAATTGTAAGTTTTAATTATGTACCCAAACAATATGATTTTTTTTATATATCTCCCAAATTATTATTATTAGAATTAGAATTAAGTATATTTTGACACCCGAACTATAACTGTTTTTATACTTTAGCGCATAAATTTTTTTTGTGTCAACTTATCATCTCAATTTTATGAAATTTTACACTTTGCCATTTATTACTATTTTTTCACCAAGTTTTTTGTCGAAAAAATATCACATCTAATGCACATGTGACATTTAAAGGTTATGTGATATAATATTTTCCCACATGCACAATATGTGACATTATTTTGGCAAAAAATCAAGAAAAAAATAATCATCTATGACAAAATACAAATGTCATAAGATTGAGATAATAAATTGATAATTTTTTTTATAAATATCAAAATATGAAAAACAAATATAATTCAAATCACAAGATGTAATTTACCCTTACAATTATTATATCCCACCAACTGAGCAACACATATAAGAGTTCCCCACTCACATTGTCTTTATTCAGACTACTTTTGTTGCAACTCGGATCATATTCGAAGTAGCTTTTGCCTTATTTGACAACGTTGTTTTTCCCTTTGGGCGCCTATATTTGTTTCTGTTGTCCATGTTTTTAAATTAATTATATTACAAGTATATAAAATATTTTATATAATTAAGCCCCATTTATTTTGAAAATCATATTAAATGTGATAAAAAAAAACCCTGTATAATTAATTAAGTATTTACTTATATGTGAATTAAAATAGAATAAATTCTGTCAAGTGTTTACTTTGATGTATTCATATGCTTTTGGTATATAAATTACGTTTCAATATTGGTTACAAGATTTAATAGACAATAAATAATAATAATAATAATAATAAATAAACAAACAAATAAATAAATAAAACTGGTGTCCCATCTCATCTCATGACTTCTTATGTCATACTTCCACATTAATTCTCAGTGGAACTTTCAACTTTGCATTTTCCACTTCACTCCTATGAGTCCGATCCCCTACCTATTTTCTGTACGAAAATTACGTCATCAATTTTTTTTATATAAATAATAAATAAAAAAATTGCTAAAGAAAAATTTAATTCGAGAAATTCCCTTTTTTTTTATTTAATACGAGCTGAAAAGGATAAATATCATTTTTAATTAATTCTTTATAATTATTCAGAAAGTTTGAACATCATTCAGAACAGAAATCAGACATTATTTAGATGAGGTCGTGCATAGTGATTGGTGCCCCGTTGGTAGTCAAACTTTAAATTATTACGATGTGATCCTTGATCAATTATTTCAAGCACGTGTTGGGATTTTGATCCAAGTCGGATTCCACGCATGTTACTATTATTGTTGGAATCTCAATTTATTGAGGTTGTAGGATTTAAATTAAAATTATTACAAAAATAAAAAATAGAACTAATAAATCGATTCGATTCGATTCTTTTATACATCGTATTTCAATATTTTGTATTTGTCATTGTTTTTTTATATTTTCATCTTCATATAAATTTGATGTATATATTTATTCGACTCAAATCGATCAGTGAAACACAAATGTTGAAAGATGGTTCGCTATCCGTCACAAACTAGCACACAACTACTTGCATTTATATATAGTATCAAAAAGCATCTGTCATAATTACACATCATAGTTAATTAACTTAATTACTTTAGTAACAATAATTAAATAACTTAAATGAGAAACATCTTACTTATAAAATTACATAACGTAATTAATATTAATACTTTAGAAAGACGTCCACACATAAATTCCACTTTCATTTAATCCACTTTACATTTTGTCTTTCATATAAATATATATATATATATATATATATATATATATATATATTAAATGTTATCCCAAATACTTTCATGCAGCCAACTTTGATCTTCCTGGCCACATCATGATGTGTAGATTTTACATTTCTAGCTGATAAGATTTTTTAATTTATTTATTTTCACCAATATTATAGTGGTGCATGCTATATATATTTAAAATTTAAATTTTAATTAAACTTATTTATTATTATGTTTTGGAGTAATTAACTAAAAAAAGAACCCTAATTTTCATTGAAACCCTAAAAGCTGAGATGGAGATGAAATTCCACCTATTTTTGGTTGGAATTAAAACAAATAAATTTATATTATTTCACATGATAATTGATATTAGTGAAATAAAATTATGAATTATGGAGTTGGAGGAAGTGGGGTGGGTGGGACTTGGGACAGGGAGAGCAGTCAGCAAATCATGGTGTTATATATATTTAATGGATAATTACACTCTCCATCCTGAAATTTGGTATAATTATATGTAAATTTTTTGTGATTTTTTTACTTTCGTCTAACAAATAAGTACTCCCATTTGTCAAAATTCACTGAATTTGTTGATATTAACAAAAAAATTAAATAAAATTTTATATTTACCCTCAATTGTCTAATTACTGACTTATTGTAGGTTAAATAATTTTTTTTTCGTACTAACCTACCCTTATAACGGTAAAGATATACCTCCCATATGCTTTAATAACGTGCGGAGACATATTTAATTTGGGGATAATGGCTGGGTTTTTTTGGCTTAATTTGTGATTTCTTGATTAAATTCTGAAATATATATGTTATTTCTAAATTAATATAAATCTGGATATTTGATTTGAGAGGAAAATTTTAAAATCGCGGTTGACGAAGCCCTGATTTTCTGATAAGTTCATACTTTTAATTTTGATTGTGATCACACATATTAGGTTGTCAATTACATCGTCACTAACACAAAATTGACAACCAATAATAATTTAAATCCAGACTATAGTACATCAAGCTCTTATAATTATAATAATTTAAATTGACACATGATTTTTGGAGCTAGTTTTAAATTCCAATCGTTCAGTAATGTGCATTGTTTTCTTGTATATATATCTTTTCAATCACGTTTTTTTTCTAGTAAGAAATCCTTATCCATTAGGCTATTTTTTTTAAAGATACTAGCTGTTGTGGCACGCCGTTCCTGTGTGAATATAATAAATAAGAGCAAAATAAATAAATCAATACATGATATTAAAAAGAAAAGAAAAGAAAGTTAATTTATTAGTTATTGAATAATTTGGAAAGTGGAATGAGTTAGTTATCTTATTAGTGAAGGGCATTTTTAGTTTTATAAAATATTGGCGCGGAGGTGTCACCAACCGCCATTTATGAGTATGAAGTCCCTTTTTTTTTTATATTAGTATAGATATATATGATGCAGATGAGTATGTTGGAGAGGTTGGTGAATGGATGAGTATGGAAAAAGGAGTATGCTTTATGTAATTTATTTGCAATAATGAATAGAAACATATAATAAATGGAAAAGCAAATTACAATAACGGATGATTGACAAAATTTCACTTTTAGTCCTGTAATTATAGGTGTGTTACACTGTTAATTTTTTATTTTTTGAATAAATACATTTAATCCTGTAATTTATATATTTTTGACATATTTAATCCCGTAACTATTGACAAAACATACATGTAGTCCTGTATGTATTTTATTAAAATATATTTAGTCATGTATGTTTGATAAGTGTGACACTTTAGTTGTGCTTTAACGAAGAGTGAGATATGATATTGGAGAAAAAGCACGTGTTTTCACGCGTTAATTACCAACACTAGCAGACTTTTTTATTCACGAGCCCTGCCCCAATTCCTCATTTCAGCCCTATTTTCCAAACCCACCAAATGAAACTTTAAGTACTAACACAAAAAAAATCCACAATGTTTTTTGAATCCAGACCTATATCCAATAAATTTCTATTAGACTCGTACTCGAACTCAATTATTTTATATTAAACTCATATTCGGGCCTATACCCAGTATAATAAGTATTTTGGATATATTTATTGAACGGATAAAATTTCAAAATATAAAATTTTATCAAATTTTTGAATTTTTATATATCAATCAACTCGATGTACTTGTCATTTAAAACTTTTAAATTTTGTACGTAGTATATTAATTTTTTTTACATATTGCCATTTGAAAAAAAAAAGTTTTTCATCTTCGGTTTCATAGTGACACCTCCCAAATTAAATTTGAACGTAACAGGAAAAAAAAATAATATATATATATATATATATAATATTAAATTAGTTATACTCGACTAATATATGGAGCCGATAAAATTTTTTTGAACTTGAATTCAAAAACTGATTAAATTAATGTTGAACACAATTTCAGATGGATAAAAGGAATAATTTCAAAGTTAAAATATGATTTTTATTGTTGATTAATGTATAATCGATTAATAACAGTTAATTACTTGAACAAAAATTTGGGTAATTCGATTATTAATCGAATCAAATCAAAAAATATTCAATTATAACCAAACCGAATTCGTTACGCCAAAATTTTTGGTTAACCAAAAAATTAGTTCGATTAATCAAATTGAACACTCATGTAAATTATCGATAAAAAAAAATAAAATAATTAATTTAATTAGTATAATTTGCAGAAAAAATAAGTCGAAAAGAAAATCGAGTTTGGGTTTGATTGGACCCAAACATTGGGTCTGATTGGGGTCTATAGTGGGATAAAATGGATTGTGTAGAGTCTGAATTTGGGTAAATTAAATTGGGACTTTTTTTGGTTTGGGCCTGGCTAGGGTCTTACCCTACCCATTGACAGGCCTACCCGCGTGACTTGTCATCAACGAAAATCAAGTTGTTAATCAATTTGCGCGTGTCCACAAACCAATTTTTTTAATTTTAGAACTATTTTAAAATTTTCATAAAGTAGAATACTAAATACACAGAACTTTTTCAATTTCAGAACTATCTTAAAAATCTCGTAAAACAGAGGATTAAAGCATTGAACCCCTATCCAATAGGACTAAAAAGTGTAATTTTACCTATATTTTTTCATAATTTCATTGATTTGAAAAAAGAAAATCATATATAATCCACTTATCATATATGCCCATTGATATTTAATTTATACCCCACCAAACACACTTGATGATATGTTATTTTCTACACTTTGTGATCTAATTTTCTTTTTTCACTATATATTTTATCATCCCAAATTTGCGAAATGCCATCTCAGAACCTTTTCGATGGAACGTGACATAACGTCACTTTTTATAAGGGTAAAATAGTGAAAAAAATTGATAGAGAAATCTTTCATGTCAACCATCCTTAAATCAATTTCTCCCAAAATATAATTGAGTCCACGATGATCCAAAATTCTACCAAAAAGTGATTTGAGACAACATTGTCCTAAAATTATGTAATTGGGAAAATAAAAAATTGTAAGATGGTATCTCTTACATCATATTAGCTGTAGAGGAAATATGTGAAATATAGCATAAAAGATATAATATATATATATATATATATATACATATATATATGTTGATGAGGTAAATTAAATGTGTAAGAAATTTCTTCAAGTAGACAAAGACACTCCACAAGAATCTATTACATCAAAATATTCTACATTCATTAGAATAATGAGCAATCACACCCCATAATTAAATTATTTACTATAAAAAGATAAATTATTCCCTGTATGGTAAAATTTCATTGTTCGTCGTCCTATAACTTAATTAGATACAGTAAATTTTCAATCACATTATTTACAAAATTTTTAAAAATAGTTTTATAACCTGGAAAAAGGTCAATTTTATGATGGAATTGGTCGGATGATTGAAACTGAGAATCTTTTAAAGTTATGGGACGAAAAATGTAAATTTTTTTCACTTTCCTAGTTTATAAACAATTATGGATTAAAAATCATGGTAAATCAATTCTATCTATTACAACCAAATAAAATCAACGTAGAAATTTTAGTTTTGACCGCATAGGCTAGAAGAGCAAAATGTTTTTTTAAGCCCATAAAATAAGGGCATAATTTGTTTTGGTACCACAATTTGACATGTGTTTATTTTATTCCCATAAAACTCATAATTATATTTTAGTCCCAAAAAGTCATATACGTTGTGATTTTGGGATTAAAAGCGACATCGGTTATAATTGTGGTACCAAAAAAAAATTTGTCCTTATTTTTATATTACTAAAACAATATTTTGCCGTAAGCTAAAATACTTGCCTTAATTTTTAATATAGCTAATGTTTTCGCATCATCAGAAAAAGCAACGATAAATACCCATTGAACAACTGTGATGGTGATTTTTTTTTTTTTTTACTTTTAATTATGAAAATTAAATAAATCGAATCAGAACAGAACGTGAGTTCTCCTTTTGATAGGGTGTATCTAGAGAGGTCTATCTGGAAAAGACTATATTATAGTAAGCATCGATACTGGAGTTTGTTAAGGTTGCACTAATTCCTCGCAAATCTAACTCATCCTTTGTACACCAATTAAAGAACTATTATTCCTTCACTATAAAAAAATATATATATATTATTGACTACAATTTAAATAGTTACGAACTAAAAATTGTGGTAAATATTCTTATTGACCACGATTAAGTAAAATCGATGAAAAAATATAGGTTTTCCACCATAAAAAGTTATTTGCTATGGCTAAGAGCCATGGTAAAATATTTGACATGGCTTTTAGCCATGACAAAAGTTTTAGTCACCCTCGCAGATACCACTGCCAAAAACATTGCATGGCCGTGGTTAAGTACTTGTTACGGATATTTTATTGTTAATCATGACAATTAACCATGATTAAATGACACATTTTTTATAGTGCTTCAGTCATTGATCACCTTCCCATCAGTAAAACAGCATCTCGATCGATCACTTTTCAGGGAATGTTGGAGCTACATCAATGCTATTCCATTGTTGATAGAGGAGGTGAGTTTGTTGGAGCGAATGCTATATGCCTGTCTCTGTCTGTATTCTTGCAATTGCGTGGGAGAAACCGAAAACTGACCGAACACAATTCTAGACCGAACATTGATGTCCGAAAATTTCAGGGGGTTGATCTTGCTCATGGATTGAAAACTGAAGAAAGATGTGTGATGTGCTATCTTAATTACGTGGATCAAGAATCGATAAAGTACGATTCGACAAACTTGTTAAACAACTCAAGGGCATTTGTCGAATATTATTAACAATTTTAAGTTTACAGTCGTTTGATTCGTGCGGAGAAGATTTTCGTGTCCAACAAGTATGCGAGCGCTTGATGTCATAAGCGGAACATGGATATGGTACATTAGTCGGAGCCATCTCCGGAACCCATATGAGCCATGTATTGAAATTTTGAAACCCGTCCGTCGACGGGCTATTTAAATTAAAATTTAATTTAAAAAAGGGATGCATCACATGTCAATTACACAACAACTATACTTTGTAGTGATTGGCCGGCTAAGTAAGTAATGTTGTGACGTCTTGAGAGCTACCTTTGAACTTGTTCGGCAAAGTGCTATACATACAAGA
The DNA here is from genome assembly GCA_034509725.1 of Sesamum angolense. Taxonomy (NCBI): domain Eukaryota; kingdom Viridiplantae; phylum Streptophyta; class Magnoliopsida; order Lamiales; family Pedaliaceae; genus Sesamum; species Sesamum angolense. The sequence continues at coordinate 4,796,253 of JACGWL010000013.1, forward strand.
GTCACTATTTAAACTCTCTCCATCATGGTTACATTATTCTTTTCAAAATAGAAATGATTGTAATAAAATCATCGGACATGAATCAAGTGTATTGAACTTGCTCTGTAATTAAATTAATTCGACCAAATCAGGTTCGAGCAAAAATTTTCTAAAGGGTGCTAGGTATTGGTAGGCTTAGAGGCAATTATGTGTCCAGCGGACTTAGGACAGAAGTGTGATAATTATGAGATTTTCTGGATGATCTTGTCTGTCTTTTTGCAATTTCAATGGCCCTTAAAAACCTTAATATAGTTTAGGTAAAGTTGTTACTTTCTCTGCATGGAAAGTTGTCATTCACTCAATTATATTGCTTTATATATTAATTATGCAAAAATTAAAAGCATAGTTTTTATTAAGCCACTTTGATTATTTTCTTAATAAAAACACATTAAAAGCATCGTCGTCTGTGTCTCTTCCAAATATTATATATATCTAATATTCAAACCTTCGAAATTAAATAAAGATACCACTAAACTAAAGCTTTTTCTTTTCCTCCCTTAATTATTTGAGAAAAATAAAAGACATCACTAACTTTATAATCTTTTTCCTGTATAAATAAATATATATATATATATATATATATAGGTTATCCCAAAATCAATTGAGCTTGGCTTTTTCGCCCTTTTTTCAGAAAATACTTTACCATGTTTTTTCGGTGTAAATTTCATGAATTATATTTTTTTTCAAACATAATATAATGTTATCATTATATTTTGTTTCTCTCTAAATTAATCGTATATTTCTATATTTTTTTTCAAATATTTCGTAAAAACATATAATCCATCCTGTTTGAGAATACTTCAATATACCTTATTACTCGATACGAAGCAATACGACAAGAAGAATTATTACAAATACCGCGACTTTATTACTCAAACTTGATGCTAATGTAAACTTCTCCAGCCACTAAGAGTGGATGGATGAAGTGTTTGAATTGGAGAGTGTTAGTGCTTAATAGTGCGGAATGCAGATCAGATCATGAATTGGAAAGCTTGTTGTGAGTTCTTTCCCAAGTGGAATTTTAGGTTACCATCGCCTGTCAATTTAGCTGACCATTGGGTTTCATTTTTTTCTGGAATTTGGACATCCCATGTCAAGAAGTTGGCTGAGGTGGAACTGTGTGATTTTGTTAATAAACTCATCATTCGACATTGCACGACCCTTAATTGTCGCATCCAACCCCAAGTAAAGTCAATTCTAGGCCCGTTTGATGGGAGTCTTGACACTCCTGTCTAAACCCATCCCACTGCGTTTTACATCTGAACAGCAATTTGTTCGAAAAGAAAAAAAAAAAAAAAAAATGTTGCTTCAATATCGAATGGGGACTATATCCACAGAAAAAAAATAAAACTTGGAGAAAAAAATGCAGTTTACTCCCCGTTGATACTGTAAATGTGTTCATTATTTTCTTATGAAAAAAAAAATTAACAATTTATTCTTATGTGTTTTTAAAAATGCAACAATTTTACCTTCTTGTATTTTTTAAAATGAAATAATTTACCTCCCTAGACAGAGGGTAAATTGCTTCATTTTAAAAAATATAAAGAGATAAATTGTTATTCTTTTTATAGAGAAATATTTTGCTGATTTACAATATCACAAGATGACAAATTGCATTAAATTCTTAAAATTTATATTATGGACATTGTTGTGAAGACTAAAACTTAGGTCATTCACAACATCATTATGATGAAAATAGGAGTTTGAGAGAAAGAGAACACATTTTTGGTATGATGAAATTCTGTAGATTAATTTTGATTCAATTCTGTTACGAGGACTGAATCCTCCTTTAAATATATGAACCCACCGACTCTACCTTCTAACTAACTAGTTGCTGACAAGGATGGATGACAAGGCAAAGCAAAATAATACAACAAGGCTAAAACGCATTTAAAAGCAGTGAAAGAAGTGCTAAAACGTAGAACACGACTTCTTCAACCTTTATTCTAAAATATCAGAATGCACAGCAGAAATAGGGGAACCATCAACCTCTTCGGCAGGGGCTGCAGCAGCTCGTGAATATTCAACACATTATTGTCATTCTGGAGGGATGTACAATAAATTCTAATTTTTCAGGCGACATGGACTTTTTGTGTGTTTTTAGAAACCTTAGTTAAAAAGCTCAGTATATTTGAGTGGTGGAATGAAATTTGTACAAGAATCTTTTCCGGAATTTTTAAGTAAAATTTCGCATCCCTTTGGTGCTGCAACTTGCAGGTTGCAAACCATAATTACACTCTCATTTTCAAAATTTGATATAATTTGCATCGAATATATTTGAGGTATGCTCAGTCTAACAAATAAGTTCCTACGTTGGTCAAAACTCACGGAATTTGTTGATATTAACAAAAAATTAGAAAAAAAAAATTATATTTCCACCCCAATTGATTTATTACTAACTTATAACAGGCCAAATAATTTTTTTATGATTAAATTACCCTCATACATCTTCATACTAATGCATGTGAAGAGGAATATATTTTCACAGTTATAAAGATATTTTAGTCCCAAAAAATTATTTGACTGGAGATTGCGCAACGTGAACCAAGCAAGTAGATGCATTTGCTCCTATAAATATAAGCATTCCATTTATGATAAGTAACATTTTTTTACAAAATATACAACATTACATACCTTATTTTAATTTTGAACTGACTTAAACATAAAGAAAGTTTTAGCTTAAGACCTCCCAGTAGGCCTAACTATATCTTATTTTCTCATATTCCATAACTCATCTGGGGTACTTTTACAGTGATCTCGACTTTCCACATGAATCAATACAATTATAGAGATAGGAATATGAATTACGTGATCATTCTTTGATTCGTAATTTGTGCGTGATCCAATACTATTTTGCACATTATTAAGGTAGAGAAATAGAACACATTGGGTGTGTGCCCCTGGTATAGCCCAAATCGCGGGGTTATGCTACTTTTTGACAGCAAATCCCGTATGAGATTTTGCTGGGCCATTGCGTTGGCACTGGACTGAGAATTGAGTTTCTCTTGGTCGAGCCCAATGACCCCTTTTCAGCGTGTAGAGTTACAAAAACCTAATGTTTTAGGACGGAATGAGTTGGAAAATCGACTTTGATTCTTTTATAAAAAAAGAAAGAACCTTCGCTCTTTTTATTTGCTATCTGATTGGTCATTTTATTTGTTAAATTGTACATCAATCGTTCAAAAAATTCCTTTCAGTCCTGATTTTACAACACAATAACCTGATGTTCTCTATCATTAAAAACCAGGGGCAGCGCCTGGATCTTGACACGCAGACCGAAGAGGAGAAGAGACGCACCGTACACAAGCCAGGTAGTGCCCCGGAGCCCGAACTGGCTCACCGTGCATCCCACGATCACATTGCTCAGCAGAAAACCAAAAATCCCAAGATCATCGGAAGGACGAACCAAAGCCAGATTAGCCAGCCAGGTCACAGTGAAGTAGAGAAACGCGACGACATGATTGAACGATGTTAATTTGAAGAAGTTTTGAAAAAGAACAGTGCCCACCATCCCAACTGCAAATTCAATAAACTCCCCATTCCTCTCTTTCAACCTCGACAGAATGCCGCTCGCCCTGGCGGCTAGTGACAGCAGTTTACGAAAGGTTTCACTCTCGGACGTGGCCAAGAAGGAGACGGATAAGAGAAGCACAATGCTGGGGACGGAACAACGGAAGAAATTGTTCTGGTCGCCGACTAAGACCATTGATGATCCGACAGCTAAGTGGACGATAAATGCTGATTTGCACTCGGAGCCGATTCCGGTGGAGGGTAGACTTCGATCGAACATGGTGAAACAGAAACCTATGAAGTTATACGAGGTGAACATCAAGAAATACCATAATGGGAAAGATGCACCAGGGTAATAGATTGTGATCCAAATTATGATGGTAAAAACTATGACACATTTGCTGATGGGCTTCGAGGTGGAGAAAACAGGAAAGCGTGGATGGATGAGTAGCCGGCGGAGACGGCTAGAGAGTGCTTGAAGAGACAGAGAATCAATGGGGAGATAGAGTTTGAGAGGTCTGTTTTGTCTAAAGCATTGAATCCTAGTCTTGAGGAGACGATGCCGATCGTAGCCCAGAAAAAGATATACGCCCATGCTGGAATCTCCATTTTCTTTGTTCTTGCTTTCTTGAGGTTAGATGGAGTTCGATGAGGGCCTGATACAAACAAATTGGAGGAAACAACTGGGAAATGGGATTCACGCTGCTATGGTTGACATGGGGTGTCACTTTGTAATAAGATAATCCGTTCAATCATCAAGAACTTTGACTTTATAATATACTGTGCGTATTTTGTCAAGTGTTGACTAGTTCTATCTGTAGTCTATGCATTACATCTTCGAAATCTTATTTTCAGACTGCTACACTACGCGTGATGGATCGGGAAAATTCTAATTCGGATCAGGTTTGAATGAGGTTAATGTATAATACACTTACCATGTGATTAATGTCCTGTTCAAGAAAAGTGATAAATCAAATATCAAGTGGCTATTTGATTAGTTTAGTCCGACCAGACCTGGTTGGGTAAGAATTTTCTGATAGACCAACGTTCTTCCCAAAGCTGGAATTTGGGAGAGAATAGCGTCTGCCATCCAACTGCAAATTCAATCAGCTTTTTACCTTGCTGCGGAGGATTTTCCCGCAGGTTGACTGGACGTTAAATCGTATCAACTTCCCTCTCATCTTCTTCAAGAAACAATGTATTTTCCTTCTTCCTCGCAGCAGCTGGTAGCATTTCCTGCAAGCAATCCTCCGCAGTTGAATGAAGGTGTAAGCTGATGATGGCAGAGGAAGATGGGACGTAAATTGGTAATGAGACGTAAATTACAATATTTTTTACTTGTGGGACTAAACATGCTTAATAGTAAAACAATAAGACCAAAATTACAAATAACCTAAGTTATGGGACGTAAATTACAATTTTTTGTAGCTTTAACTTACCCTAAGAAAATAAAAAATGATGAACTATGAACTAGCCTCTAGAAAACACAAACCTGTATCTACATCCAATCTTTCCGAATTGAGTCAACTGCCATACGGTGGTCACGATTACTATCAAAGAAGACGATGCCTGTCTTCTATTTACGAAACCATTTTCTTTTTTTTTTTTTCTTTTACAATAAATGATATAACAGAGACAGAATCCCACAAACCCGCAAAGCAGAATTTGCATCTAAATCCAGTCCCTGCCAAGAACTTAAACCCTACCCTGTTGGAACACAAATATAAGTGAATCTGTATGTTTGGTCTTATTAGACCACAACGATCACTGGTACATCGTTCAACCCAACCACTTTACTCTGTCCCTAGCACAGGCCAAAGACAGCATTTAAGTTGAATTGGCTCAGAACTAAATTATCATTCTCCATTCCTATTGCAACTTGCATGAAGAAAACTCCTGCTCGCATGGAAACTTCAACTTTACAACACAATAACTTGACCTTCTTCACCATTATCAACGAGGGCCAGCGCCTGGATCTTGAGACGCACACCGAAGAGGAGAAGAGAACCACCATACACAAGCCAAGTTGTAGGCCGGAGCCCGAACTGACTCACCGTGCACCCCACAACCACATTGCTCAGCAAAAAGTTGAAGATCCCGAGGTCATCAGAAGGCCGGACCAGCGCAAGACTGGCGAGCCAGGCCACTGCAAAGTAAAGGAACGCAACGACATGATTGAACGACGTTAACCTGAAGAAGTTCTGGAAAAGAATCGTGCCCACCATTCCAACTGCGAATTCAGATAATTTCCCGCTCTTCTCCTTCAAACTCAACACGACGGTGTTCGCCCTGCCGACCAACCGCATCAGTTTATGAAAGGTTTCGTTCTCGGACATCGACAAGCACGAGACTGATATGAGAAGCGCAATGCTGGAAACGGCACAGGGAAGGAACCTTTTCCTGTCGCTGACTAATACCATTGATGATCCAACAGCCAAGTGCACGATCAACTCGGTTTTGTGGTCAGGACCTCCCCGAGTGGAGGCTAATGGATTAATGCAAATCAAGAGAATGAAACTACTGAAGTTATACAACGTGAAAACCCAGAAGTACCAAAATTCAGATGTACCAGGGTAGTAGATAACGATCCAGATTATGACAGCATATAACAGGATCCATTTGTTGATGGGCTTCCGCGGTGGAGAAAATAGGAAAGCATGGATGGATGAATAGGCGGTAGAGATAGCGAGAGAGTGCTTGAAGAAAGAGAGAATCGGCGGGGAAACGGAGTTCGAGAGCTCTGTTTTGTCTAAGGCATTAAGCCCTAGTCTTGAGAAGACAACGCCAATGGTGGCCCAAAACAAGAAATAAGACCAGGTTGGAATCTCCATTATTTTGTTCTTCTTTCTTTCGTTCAATTTGGGATTCGGCGACGAACTGATATTTATTACATACAACAAACAATTTGGAGGAAACATCTGAGAAATGGGATTCCAACAAATATGGTTGACATGTTAATTACGTTGAATTCAACCAATTATTATTATTATTATTATTATTATTATTATTATTATTATTATTATTATGTAAATAGACGTATATATTGATTTTTTTTAATTCAACCTATTAGATTCAAAAAAGTTCTTACCAAATCAATAGCATATTAAGTGTGATACAGTTGTCATGTAATTTATCATTTTTGTTGAATTATACATCAATTACACAACAAATGTATTACACGTATTATATAGTTAATCAAGTTTGGACAAACTCATTAATCCAATATTCAATTTCCTCCGAATTTTAAAACATTATTTCAAATTGAAAAAAAAAAAACTCAAATCATGATGTAGCCTTAGTTTTAATATATTTCAGGGTGAGAAATATATTAAAAAATTGCATTTTCAGTCCGAAAGTTAGGGTGGTGATTATTTTGTTCTGTTCAAATTAAAATTTGTAATTTGATTTTGCAATTTTACAAATTATGGCAATTTTAGTCCTTTTCAGCCAATTTGATCAGAAAATTCCACTTTATCAATCATGTCAACATCTAAATTGGGCTTTCGATAAATTTTGATGATGTGGCAGTCGAGTTTGTAATTTCTAATTGAAATTTGGTTATGTATCTTTAAGGGGTTAGCAATTTAGTCCTCTATCTTTCAAAATATATGGTCTAGATTTAATTTTGCATATAGAATTATGTACAAAAAGTAAAAATATATATAAATAAATATGTATAATATTTATACAGATATATACTTATAATATATATACATATACATATAAAATATCTATATATTGATTTCTCTCCGCTCTTCCAACTCCCCCTGGAAGTTGATATCTGAATCCAGTAATTTATTCGGCAGATTTACCATAAAACAACTGGGGTTTGGTCTTCTCTGTTCACAAATGCCAGGGACTGCAGCTTCAGCCGCAAACCAAACAGAAGAAGAGAAGCCCCAAAAGCAAGCCAAGTTGCACCCTGGAGTCCGAATTGACTCTCTGTACAACCCATGATCACGTTCAAGAGCAGAAAATTGAAGACCCCGAGATCACAGGAAACGCCGAGCAAGGCGAGGTTGGTAAACAATGAGGAAGATGTTAATCAATGTGCAGATTGGGAAATAGAACCATGGAAAGAATTCCTCGTAAAATGACAATCATAATCGGGAAAAATCTGTCTAACATCTGGAACGTCGGAAGAAAATGAAATTGCGAAGGGAATAACCTAACGGATGCCCATATCCAGCAAAAGATTAACACAGTTCTATGGCTCGCGCTGTGAGGGATAATCACAACACCTCCCCAAAGCAGCCAGAGATAGCGTCCTACGGCGGAGATCCTCGGCAGTGGACAAAAAATGAGAGCGTAGCTGGATGAATGGCAGCAGGAAATGGCTAGAGAATGCTTAAAAAGAAACATAACGACGGGGGAAACTGAGTTGGAGAGATCTGTTTTGTCCAGAGCGTGGAATCCGAGATGTAAGAATGAGATGCTGATGAGAGCCCACAACGAGAAGAAACACCATGCCGGGATCTCCATTAGTGTAACTCTTGTCTTTCACTTGTGGAAATCGGATGTTCCGACCAATTCCTGTGAAACATATAAACTAGAATTAAGTTCCGAGTTGCCTTATTCTTGATTGAGAAGCTACGGGGCAATTATGGGTTGACTCTGTTAGAATTGAACTGTTCTACCAAAAATTTCAGTATCTATCTACAATGGTTGCAATTTTCAACTTAAATTTAAAATGGTGGAAATCAGATTTAATTTCATCAATTTTTAAATTTATATGATTAATTAAATAAATGATATACTTACAGGACTAATTAAAAGTAATAGAGGTTAAAATTAACGGACCAAAAAAATAACTTTTACATTTCATGACTCCCAAACTTCACAACAAAAAAGAGTTAAATTCATTTTGATCCCATGTATATGAAAAAATATCAAAAAGTCACCTATAAAAATTTACATATAAAAAATTACACTTAGTTTATGAATAATAACTCACATAACCTCTAGTCAACTTGGTCTCAGGGGGTTTTTTGAATATTTTTTCCTATCACATAAGGTGTAATTGATACGTTATTTTTCTCATGAGGCTTTTTGAACATTCCCAATATCACAGGGGGTCTTTAGATTTTTTCCCAACAAAAAAGGGTTAAATACATTTTACCCCCTTGTGATAATTTTGATATTTCAAAACCACCTATTTATAAAATGACAAAAAACATCATTGTGAAAAGTAAATGTTGCAAAAAAACCCTTCACCCGATTTGTGTACAACACGCGTCAATTTTTAATTGTTTATTTTTTAATTAGAAAATAATTATATTTATACCCCTTATCATGAGTCATAGATCTTAATAGGTTAAAATCAACGATTTGAATTTTATTTATATAATTTAATAAATTTTAACTATTTTATTAAAATAAATATATAAAAATTAATAACAACACTAAATGTTTTATATAAAAGAAGTAAATATTTCTAAAATAAATTATACAAACATTCTGACTTTTGCAAGTTATGTTGCATTTTATATTCCATTTTAGACATACATGTCACGTTGATAAAATAGTTCCTTAAATAAAATTAATAACATAATCTTTATATAGGTAAACATACATATAAAATAAAAAGGAAAAATGCAATTTACCCCCTGTAATATGATAAATGAGCAAAAAAAAAATTGTGAAAAATAAAATAGCAAATTATTCCCTTAAAATACATATGAATAATTTGCTAATTCTTTTTTCACATGGGTATTTCATTTCACATAATGCAAGGGATAAATTGCATTTAACCTAAAATGAAATATAAAATGCAACATGAATTATAATAGAAAATCCAATTCGTTTGGATCATACCACCTAAATTAAATCTTTGTACAGTAATTCTGGGCTCTTCTTCTTGCACCATCTGGGATCGAAAGTGTTTGAAATTTGAAGAGGAAAAAGAGAAGTTGGAAGTTGGTGATCTGAACTAACTACTAAGCTTGGAGTATTTTCTTGAATGTGAAATCTGAATCCAGCATTTTATTCTGCTTCAGATTTACCATAAAACAACTCGGATTTGTTCTTCGCTGTTCACAAATGTCAGGGACTGCAGCTTCAGCCGCAAACCAAACAGAAGAAGCGAAGCACCAAAAGCAAGCCAAGTTGCACCCTGGAGCCCCAACTGACTCTCCGTACAACCCACGGTCACGTTCAAGAGCAGAAAATTGAAAACCCCGAGATCACAGGAAACGCCGAGCAAGGCGAGGTTGGCCATCCACGCCACCGCCAAGTAGAAGAACGCCGCCACCTGACAGAACGTCGTTAGTCTGAAGAAATACTGGAAAAGAACAGTGCCCCCAGCCCCCACTGCAAATTCAATGAATTTCGCTGTTTTCTTCTCCTTCAAATTGGAGTAAATCTCCTTCAGTTTGTTTCCAGCCACGGCCAGCAGTTCCCGAGAGCTTTCGACCCCGACGACAGGATTCCAAGAAACACAGGTGAAACTGTACAGCCCGGAAAGCGATGCCCAGCAGGCAGAAGTGAAAAACGAAACGACAAGCACCAATATAGGGGAGAATTTAGTGCTGAACAGAAACAGTGACGATTCGACGGCCATATGGACGCCGATTCTGGCTTCTTGTTCCCGCGTCAAATGGTTTCCAAGGTAATCGATGAAAATGAAGTTAATTGAGGCGAAGACTGGGAAATAATACACCAAAGGGAAGTATTCACCGTAAAAAACCGTGACAAACATGATCGGCAAAAATCTGTCAGAGTCAAACACCTTGGAATCGGGACGAAAACGAAGTAGCCAAGCCAAGAACTTAATGATCACGGGCCTTAGCAAGAGAACCCACAAAATAGTATCACCAGGCTTCGTTCTGTATAAGAGAATCACAAAACCTCCCCATGTCACCCAGAGATAGCGTCCTTCGGTAGAGAGCCTCGGCAGTGGACGAAAAATGAGAGCGTAACTGGATGAATGGCAGCAAGAAATGGCTAGAGAGTGCTTGAAAAGAGACATAACGACAGGGGGAACTGAGTTGGAAAGAACTGTTTTGTCCATAGCGTAGAATCCGAGATGCAAGAATGTGATGCTGATAAGTGCCCAGAACGAGAAGAACCACCATGCCGGGATCTCCATCACTGCAACTTCTTGCCTCTCATTTGGTTTTCTGTTTTTCTTAAACAAAAAAGAAACCCGGATGTTCAGACCAATTCTTGTGTGGCATATAAATTAGAAGTTCCTTGTACGGGCCCGGGCTTGCTATTTGCAACAATACGCGGTTTCATATTTTTAAGGGTCAAACACATTAAATGATGAAAAATACATGTAGCATGGTTTTGGGGTATTAGGGAAAGTATCGAAGGGTGGTGTTTTACATCGACAACGGAGTATCAAAATATTATCGGACGGTACAAAATAAGTATATTGTACAATGTTTAAAAAATTCTAAAAAAAATTAGAAGAATTATAATAAAAATTTAAATATCACAAACTACTATTTAATATTACAAACAATTTATTAAATCAAGCGTCAATAAAATTAATCATAAAAGTGCTTAAGGTGTTAATACACAACAACAAAATATATACACACGAAATATTATTACATAATTGTTAACAATTTATGCAGGATTATTGATATGACAATGAGCAAATGCATGTTCTGTGTTTTGCTCAACTCCTCTTCCAAATTTTCACTGATATATGAGTCATTGTATTGATATATTGAACATGGTATTGATTTATTGAAATATGCCTATCTGATTCAATTTTGTATCTATATTATACTTTTGTTAAAATCAGTAGCAAAAATATTATTTTCCACTATCGTCAATTATTATAATCAAAAGACGAAAACCATAATAAATACAAATCAACTGCGACTTCACAATGGCTATTAACCGTTATTTCTGCAAGTGTGACAACCCTTCTTCCGTTTTACCACAAAATAACTTTAGCATCATCTCCCCTACTGTACACATTTGGTGAAATAAGTCTGGCGAGTTCCCCTCCTCTATCCACAAATGGTAAGGTAAATCCGGCATGTTCTCCTCCACTGTCCAGAAATCTCAGTGACTCCAGCTTGAGGCGCAGACCGAACAGAAGAAGAGAAGCACCGCACGCAAGCCAGGTAGTGCCCTGAAGAAGCCCGAACTGACTCGCCGTACAACCCACGATCACGTTCCCGAGTAGAAAATTGAAAACCCCGAAATCACAGGAAACGCCGAGCAGGGTGAGGTTAGCCATCCACACAACCGCCAAGTAGAGGAACGCTTCCACCTGACTGAACGACGTTAGTCTGAAGAAATTCTGGAAAAGAACGGTGGCCACAATCCCAACTGCAAACTCAATGAACTTCCATTTTTTCTTGTCCTTGGAGACCCGAAAAGTGTCCGGCAACCTTTTTCGAGCCAGGGAGAGCAAGTTCTGGAAGCGTAGGTCCCCCGACAGCGGACTCCCGGAAACACAGGAGAGAGGGTCCAGCCCGAAAAGCTCAGCCCAAAAGGCAGAAGTGAAAAGCGAAATGAGAAGCACCAAAACCGGGAAGAATTTAGTGCTACCGCCACGGACTAGATACAGAGATGATTCGACGGCCATGTGAATGTAAATTCCAGCCTTTTGTTCCCGGGTCAAATAGTACCCTCCGAAAGGTACGAGGAAGAAGTTAATGAAAGTGGAGACTGGGAAACACATCCATGGAAAAAAATCACTGTGGAAAAACGCATATACCAGAAACAGGGTACACCTGTCGGCGAAAAAACTCAACTCTGGAAAACTAAATAGCCAGGCGGAGAACTTAATCATGGCCCATAGCAAGCAACCCCATGTAAGAATTCCATCTGTAGCGCTGAAAGCGATAACCGGAAGACCTCCGTAAAGCACCCAGAGATACCGTAATTCGAGGATTACCTTCGACTGTGGACGAAATATGAGAGCGTAGCTTGATGAATGGCAGCAGGAAACGGCTAGAGAATGCTTGAAGAGAGACATGACGATCGGGGAAACTGAGTTGGAGAGATCTGTTCTGTCCAGAGCGTAGAATCCGAGATGTAAGAACGTGATGCTGGTAAGAGCCCAGAAGGAGAAGAACCACCATGCCGGAATCTCCATTAATAATTTCAACTTCTCGTGTTCTTCTTTTCTTTACATACACAACCTGGAAGTCACCAACAGATCAGTTCGTCTTTAATGACAAAGTCAGTGCGATGAAGATTTAGAAATATGTTGTCGTAATCACTTGGCATAAAATATTGATGAAAGATGGAATTTGGAGTCGATTCTTGATTGAAAATTTCCACAGCCATGATAGTTGACTGCATATAAATTGGACAAATATTTTTGCTATCAAGAAATAATTGCCTTTGTTTATGTGGAATATTTTTCTTGGCACACTTATATAATAACTAGTCATTATGACAAATTTTCGTGCATATAATCAATAATTTTTTACTTTCTAAAATATATTAATTGAACAGTTAAATTAATATAAAAATTTAAAAAATTGAATAAATTAGTTATAATCACAAAAAATTAGTGTAGCGGTGTCAAAACTGCCACTTTATGCCTATAGCACCTTTTTTCTTTAAAATAATATAGATTGCGTAGATTATAAGGGAAATTCTTGCTTTATGATTGGACTGATTCGACCAAACCAGGCTCAAGTAAGAATTTTCTAAATTATAATTCGATCATTAATATATTTAAACTAAGCTTAGAATATTTGTCTTGAGGTGATATCTGAATATATGATATTAATAATAATATGATCATTCTTGAGTTGACAAGAACTATCCTTCCCATGTTTGCAGACTTAGCAAAGCACTCCATGGCTTGAAACAAGCTCCGCAAGTATGGTATAACGCCATCCCCACTTTCTTCATTGAATTTGAATGTGTTAATTCACATGTTGATGCTTTGACTTCACTATTTTTTTACAATAAATCAAATTATTTGACACTCAATTAAAATCACTATTTGAACCTGATCTGTTAAATTTAACCTCACCTGAACAATTTTTTTTTGTCGGTAAACTTTCGAGCTCGATTATATTAGTGCAATAATAATACAGTATATTTAAAAATAACAAATTACTCAACCTCAATTTATGTTTGATCCACTTAAAGATGGTTTTGAGCTCGATTATATCAAAAATGAAATTGAATTCAAACACAAACTGAAATTTGATAATAATTCAAGTGAACTTGAACAATATACCTTCGACTCGACTTGAATTATTTACGACCCTAATTCATGGGTTGAGTAAAAGGCAATAACAGAATTTTGTGGCCAAGTTAAACTGCTGAGGAAATTTGGTACTGCAAAAGTATGAAGCATGGTTTCGCCATCTTTAGCAACTATAATTTATAGGAGAAACTAGGATCAACTTTTTGGAACATATGGAATGTCAAGAATAAGTGTCTTCATTTATGGGAATTCCTTTTTTATCACCACAATCCAGGAGTTAGTGGTGCCGGTCATGTTAGTTTGTACCCAATCAAGTTATGAATTTTAGTTGTTAGATTTCACATGATATCATTATTGTCTTGTGTCGATCCAACAATTCATTACTTATATGATTATAAATTTACATGAACGGCACTAAATTTTCACAAAGCATATGAAGAAGCTACAAGGAATTCGACGCCACAAGCAATGCATCCCAATAAACAGTCTTGCTGGGAATATTGAAGGAGTTTCAAATCTATGGACAGTAACAGTGGTCTCTTCCAACACGGCCGTATTCAAAACTTTTGGAATCTGTACGAGGACAACAAAGTTGGAACTAACTGATCTTACCTAACCTCAGAGTTGATATCTGAATCCAGCAAATTGCTTCTTCTTCTTCTTCTTCTTCTTCTTCAGTGTTACCATAAAATAACTGTGTCTTGACCTCCTCTTCTGTCCATAATTGGTTGAACAACTCTGGCTAGTTCTCCGCCTCTGTCCACAAATGATAAAGCAGTTCTGGCGTGTTCTCCTCCTCGGTTCACGAATCTCAGAGACTCCAGCTTCAGCCGCAGACCAAACAGAAGAAGAGAAGCACCGTACATTAGCCAGGTAGTTCCCCGAAGCCCGAACTGACTCACCGTACAGCCCACGATCACGTTCCCGAGTAGAAAATGGAAAACCCCGAAATCACAGGAAACGCCGAGCAAGGCGAGGTTGGCCACCCACCCAACCGCCAAGTAGAGGAACGCTTCCACCTGACTGAACGACGTTAGTTTGAAGAAATTCTGGAAAAGAACGGTGCCCACCATCCCAACTGCAAACTCAATGAATTTCCCTGTTTTCTTCTCCGTCAAGACCTGGAAAGTATCCGACAACCTTTTTCCAGCCAGGGAGAGCAAGTTCTGAAAGCGTACGTCCCCCGAGAACGGATCCCCGGTAACACAGGAGAGGGGGTCCAGCCCGGAAAGCGCTGCCCACAAGGCAGACGTGAAAAGCGAAATGAGAATCACCAAACCAGGAAAGAATTTAGTGCTATTCAAACTGATTACATACAGCGAAGATTCAAGGGCCATGCGGATTCCCATTCCGGCTTTCTGTTTCCAGGTCAAATAGCATCCTCCGAAAGGAACGATGAAGAAGTTCATCAAGGCGGAGACAGGGTAACACATCCATGGAAAATATTGAGAGTCATGAAACGTGTGACCTGAAATCCACTACCATTCGTAGGCAGCAGATTTCACCTCTGAAAGACGAAACACCAAAGCCAAAAAAACAAATCACCAGAAATGAACAGTAACCCGACAGTCTTCCTTCGGTCATCCCGTTGTATAAGGTATCCCGCATACTTCCGTAAAGCACCCAGAGATAGCGTGATTTGAGGATGTGCTTCGACTGTGGACGAAATATGAGAGCGTAGCTGGATGAATGGCAGCAGGAAACGGCGAAGAAATGCTTGAAGAGAAACATAACGACGGAGGAAACTGAGTCGGAGCGATCTGTCTTGTCCAGAGCGTAGAATCCGAGATGTAAGAATGTGATGCTGACAAGAGCGGAGAAGGAGAAGAAGCACCATGCCGGAATCTCCATTAATAATTGCAACTTCTCTTGTGTTCTTCTTTTCCTTACATTCAGAACCTGGAAGTGACCAACAGATCAGATCGTCTTCAATCACTAAGTCAATGCTACGAAAATTTAGAGTTATGTTATTGTTAAGTCTGTTGGCATAAAATATGGATGAAGGGAGTCGATTCTTGATTGAAATTTCAGCAGCCATGAGTTGACTACAAGTTAATCAGACCATGTTTTTGCGATCAAGAAATAATTGCCTTTGTTTTTGTGGAATAATTTTCTTGGCACACTTATATATTAACTAGTCGTCAAGGCACAACGTTCTTATGCGTATATATTTTATACTAGTAAGTGTGGCACAAACTTCAATAAGTATGTACAATTAAACAAAATTTTACAAAATAATTTACATTTATAAAAATATATTTTAATTGAAGAAATTAAAAATATTAAAAAATAAAAAAGAAGTTATAAAGAGTTAGTAGAAGTTTAAAAGAGTGGGCAATCTGGGAGTGAGAAGGGTGGAATGTTGAGAAGTTAATAAATTAAGTAATTATTTAAATTAAATATTAAATAGCAAACCAAAAATAATGAGACACCAAAATAGTGCTTTCAATTAATAATAAGGTATAGATATAATAAAATAGAATTATTGAGACTATCCACCTAAGCGTCATATATGCGCAAATGTGAATAGTCTCAAATCTCAATATATAAGGTCTATTCTGTAGAATTTAACAAATTTTTAAATATAAAATAAAAAAGTATATTAGTATTTATCCAGAAGAATCTAATCAGTATTATTTGTTTATATACCTTTTCAAGTAAATTAAAACATGTTTATCCAATATATGTGTATTTACCTGATAGATAATAGTCAATAGTTTATTTATGAAGGAATTGCATTTTTAAAAAAATAAATAAAATATAATTATAAATACATTTCTTTTAGATATAGAAATAAGTAAATAATAAATAAATTTAAGATTAAATTAATTAATAAGTATAACAATACAAAAGTATTTTGAATACAAAAATGAATTTAAATTATTTCACTAACTATTTACCTAAACAAAGAGCAAATAAATCTTTCCGATAAAAACAAATAATGGTTCGCTCATCTAAATTTAAATGTAACATAAATAATAAAATAAATTTTAAAGAGACTACCAAGATATATTGATTATGCAGTTAAGTTAATGTAAAATTTTAAAAGTTGAATAAGTCAATTATCTTATACATTTTCAATATTACAAAAAAATTGATGCACATGCATCAAAACCGCCACTTTTGTTTTTTTAAATCATTCACAAGTTACAATATAAAAATATAAATACCTTAAAAATGAATAGCCTTTATATATAGTCTTTTTTTCATTTAATCATACATTATAATCCTTTCAACCAAACACCAGATTATAATATCAAATGAGATATCCCACATGCAATACTCCAAACCAAACATCATATAATGCAAGATAGAATTAATTATCATTCAAGTTTTCATCATATTCAATCATATCATACGAACCAAACAAGCCATGTAAGTACTATATCCAATTCCACCCAAATATATTTATTTCATCTTCTTTAAATTTCCTCCTCCAAAAGCAAAACTGGGTAGATGACGGGGAAGCCTCCATTACAACATAGCTTAGATCGTTTTCCATCATAAGGGAGAGAACCGGGGGACAAGAAAATAGGTCTCTTCTAACACGATCGTAATCTGTACAAGGAAAACAAAGTTGGAACTAACTCATCTTAACTAACCTTAGAGTTGATATCTGAATCCAGCAAATTTCTTCTTTCTTCATCAGTTTTACCATAAAACAACTCTGTCTTGATCTCCTCTTCTGTCCACTACTGGTAAAACAACTCTGGCCAGTACTCCTCCTCTGTCCACAAATGGTAAAGCAATTCTGGCGTGTTCTCCTCCTCGGTTTACAAATCTCACCGACTCCACCTTCAGCCGCAGACCAAACAGAAGAAGAGAAGCACCGTACATTAGCCAGGTAGTTCCCCGGAGCCCGAACTGACTCACCGTACAGCCCACGATCACGTTCCCGAGCAGAAAATTGAAAACCCCGAAATCACAGGAAACTCCGAGCAAGGCGAGGTTAGCCACCCACCCCACCGCCAAGTAGAGGAACGCTTCCACCTGATTGAACGACTTCAGTCTGAAGAAATTCTGGAAAAAAACGGCGCCCAAAAACCCAACTGCAAACTCAATGAATTTCCCTGTTTTCTTCTCCCTCAAGACCCGGAAACTATCCGACAACCTTTTTCCAGCCAGGGAGAGCAAGTTCTGGAAGCGTACGTCCCCCGACAACGGATCCCCGGAAACACAGGTGAGAGGGTCCAGCCCGTAAAGTGCTGCCCATAAGGCAGACGTGAAAAGCGAAATGAGAATCACCAAAGTTGGAAAGAATTTAGTGCCATTGCCACGGACTAGATAGAGCGACGATTCGACGGCCATGTGGATGCCCATTCCGGCTTTTTGTTCCCAGGTTAAATAGCATCCAGCGAAAAGAACGAGGAAGAAGTTAATCAAGGCGGAGACAGGGTAACACACCCATGGAAAGAATTCAGATTGACAAAACGCGTATACTAATAGCGGTGAGCACTCGAAGGCGAAAGAATTCAACTCTGGAACACGAAATAGCCAAGCCAAGAAATGAAGCATGAGGCATGAATAGCAACCCAAAAATTTCCCCCCGTCTCCGTTGTAAAAGGCATCCGGAAGACTTCCGTAAAGCACCCAGAGATAGCGTGATCCGATGATGACCTTCGACTGTGGACGAAATATCAGAGCGTAGCTGTTTGAATGGCAGCAGGAAACGGCTAGAGAATGCTTGAAGAGAGACACAACGACCGGGGAAACTGAGTTGGAGAGATCTGCTTTGTCCAGAGCATAGAATCCGAGATGTAAGAATGTGATGCTGATAAGAGCCCAAAAGGAGAAGAACCACCATGCCGGAATCTCCATTAATAATTGCAACTTCTCTTGTGTTCTTTTCTTTACATTAACAACCTGGAAGTCACCAACAGATCAGTTCGTCTTCAATGACCAAGCCAGTGCCATGAAAACTTAGAAATATGTTATTGTAATCACTTGGCATAAAATATGTGTGAAAGATGGAACTAAAGGCAGGCAGTCGGTTCTTGGTTGAAAATTTCCACAGCCATGAGTTGACTACAAGTCAATTGGATAATATTTTTGCGATCATCAAATAATTGCCTTTGTCTATGTGGAATAATTTTCTTGGCACACTTATATAATAACGACACGTCGTCATTGTGTGCATATAATAAATAATATTTTATTTTTTAAAATATATTATAAATAAATAAAATATATTAATTAAAAAGTTAAGTTAATATAAAATTTAAGAAGTCAAATAAATTAGTTGTCTTATGCATTTTAGTGCAACGATGTCAAAATTATTATTTTATGTCCGCAGCATCTCTTTTCTTTACAATACTATAGATTGTATTGATCATAATCCAATCACTAAAATATATAAACTAAGCTTAAGATATTTTCTTGGGTTGATATCTGAATATATAACAATAATAATAATAATAATCATTCTTGAGTTGACAAGAACTATCCTTCTCACGTTTGCAGACTTTGCACAGCAGTCTATGGCTTGAAACAAGCTCGGCAAGTATGGTTTCTTGATTGAATTTGAATGTGTTAATTTACATGTTGATGCTTCAACTTCACTATCTTTTTACTATAAATCAATTTATTGGATACTCAATTAAAATTAATTAATGAAATCCTATTTGAATTGTGTTTGTCAAATTTAACAACCTCATTTCAGCAAAATTTTTGGTCAGTGAACTTTCGAACTCGATTAAATTAGTGTAAATATAATACAATATATTTAAAAACAACAAATTACTTATTACTTTAACTCGATTTATGTTTAATCTATTTAAAGGTCGTTTGAGCTCGACTAAATCAATAATGAAATCAAATTCAAACATAATTTTTAAAACTTGATAATAATTCAAATAAATTAGAATAATGTAACAGAATTTTGTGGCCTAGTTAAACTGCCGGGGAAATTGGGTACTGCAAAAGTACGAAGCATGGTTTCATTATCTTTAGCAACTACAATTTATAGGAGAAAATAGTATCAATTTTTTTGAACATATGCAATGTCAAGAATAAGTGTCTTTCATTTATTTGGGGATACTTTTTTGGGATAATTACACTCTCATTCTCTAAAATTTAGTATTATTATACACAAATTTTTTGTGGTTTGAAAAATTACACCTAGCTAGCACCCCTAAAATTTGTTTTGGTCTAACAAATAAGTTTTTTCGTTACTCAAAATTAATTGAATTTGCTTATATTAACAAAAAAAATTGAATGAAAATTGGTATTTTTCCCCAATTGACTTATTATTAACTTATTGTAGGTCAAATAAGTTTTTTTACTAAACCATCCTTATAACAGTGAGGGTATACTTCCTCACATGCATTAATCGTGTGAATATGTATGAGGTTAATTTGATTATAAGAAAATTTATATGACCTGTAATAAATCAGTAATAAGTCAATCGGGGGTAAATATAAATTATTTTTCCTACTTTGTTGTTAATATCGGCAAATTCGATGAATTTGACTAAGAGAGAATTTTTATTAGACGAAAGCAAATCTCAGGGTGCTAAATATAATTTTTCAAATCATAGAAAATTTATGTATAATTACTTCAAATCTCAGGAGAAGAGAGTGTAATTATACCTACTTTCTTTTATCGCCACAATTCAGGGGTTAGTGATGGCAGCCATGTGAGTTTGTACCTACTTAAATTATGAATTTTAGTCGTGAGATCACACATAATATCGTTATCGTGTATTAATTTAATAATTCACAATTTATATGAATACAAATTCACATGAACGTCACTGAATTTTCAAAAAGCATATAAGAAAAGCTACGGGGAAGCCAAAGCCACAAACCCCCCATCCCAACAAACTTTCCAGCGGGAATGAAGGAGGATCAAATCTTTGGAAAGTAACAGTGGTCTCTTCTAACACGATCGGGTTCAAAACTTTTGGAGTCTGTACAAGTAAAACAAAGTTGGAACTATCTAACCTTAGAATATATTCTAATTGAGTTGATATCTGAATCCAGCAAATTGCTTCTTCTTCTTCACTTTTACCATAAAATAACTGTGTCTTGATCTCCTCTTCTGTCCACAAATGGTAAAGCAATTATGGCGTGATCTCCTCTTCTGTCCACAGAATAGAAGCACCGTACATTAGCCAGGTAGTTCCCCGAAGCCCGAACTGACTCACTTGAACGTGTACACTGAAAGCGCTGTGCACTCGAAGGCGAAAGAACTCAACTCTGGAACACTAAATAGCCAGGCCAAGAAAGTTCAGCATGAGATATGAATAGCAACCCAGAAATTTCACCCAATCGCTGTTGTAAAAGATATACGGAATACCTCCACAAACCACCCAGAGATAGTGTGATCCGAGGAAGTGCATCGAGTGTGGACGAAATATGAGAGTGTAGCGGGATGAATGGCAGCAGGAAACGGCTAAGGCATGCTTGAACAGAGACGTGACGACTGGGAAAATGAGTTGGTAGAGATCTGTCTTGTCCAGAGCCGTTAGAACGTGATGCTGATAAGTGCCCAGGAGGAGAACCACCATGCCGGAATCTCCATGAGAGATGAAAGCTGAAAATAAGGGTAGGGAATCGATTCTTGGTTGAAAATCCCACAGACAACAGCTCAAAAAGAACATTTCTTTATCTGGGGAATAATTTTCTTGGTGCACTTGAACAAATTCTCAAATATCTTGAAAGATACATGGATTCCGACAAATTCATTCACAACTTCACGGCAACTTCGGTCCTAAGTTCACTTTATGTTTCTTGAAAGAAGAAAACAAAGAGTAAGAAAAATAAATGCTTCTGCAGCTTAAAAACAACTTCATTTCAGAGAAAAGTTTCGGAAATGAAATTCAAGTCTCAAATCAGTTGGCTCAATCCAATCCTACTTTAACCCAATTCAAGTCTCAGAGAACTACGACAATTACAAGCAATTTAGCGATTCGAATAAATTATCTCCACAATAAACCCATGAACAAGAAATGTAGTAGTAACCAAACACAAAGAGAAAACCAGCCAACCTCAGATGAGCACTGTACACAAATTACAGTACGCCAAATCTCTCCAACAGCCCATTTGCATGTAAACACAATCCTTTATATCGACAAGGTGATCCTCTCTGATGCCACTGAATCATTACCTAGATTGCGTTTATTGGAAAATGTTACTCAGATGTCCGCAATAAACACAAGGTGAAAAACGTCTGAAACAATCCTTTCAACTGCGGCTTCCATGGATGTCGACGTGCATACTAGTGTTGTTTGTAGAGTTGCAGAGAGTTTGATCTTTCTGTTCTTTGAACCGCGAAGCTTCTGTTTTGTACGGTGTCCAGGAGAAGAGCAACTTCAGAGGCAGAATCCCTGGACACGGTCTCCCATCTCAGGAAGTTGTTGTGTTCCTCTTTTCTTCGAGTATGGAGCCTTCTTTGAGTGCAATCTGTGCTTCGTTCTCCCTCCCTAGCGCAAAAAGAGCAGCAGCTTGTAAATATGAAGCTATGTGCCAAACAGGCGATATGACTTGTGCTTGCACTGCGTCATTGAGGGCTTCCTGAGGCATATCACTCATGAGGTGTGATAAACTCCGACGAGCAAAAACAGTTGGGGAGACCATCGTTCCAACATCAATAAACTGCATAAAATGACACGGTTACAAGAGACATTATTTTTTTAATACTGTTTTTCTTGCACCATGAGACGTAGTAGTCAAAGTCCTAACCTGTGAGTAACATTCAATTGCAACCCTAAAATCTTTATGCCGGAAAGCCATATCACCCTTTTTCTTTGAGTTCAACGTATCCTGCATTTGATTTGTCCACATCTGGAACGAGAGCTGCACAAGGTAAATATTTATTTGTTAGCAAAAAACCATATTACTTAGACTGGCTGTTGAGATCATAATGACAATGAAGACGCGAAGTTGGGCGTTGACATCAACGAAATAAGATGTATTTAAACTCAGCCAATTGATTATAGTCAAAGAATAATCTAACAGGTGCTCAAAAATACTTTAACCTCAAGTAGTAAGACAACTGAGCTTTCACATTACTGAAAACAATGAAAGAATTATTCGAAAAAGTTTGCAGCTTTCACTCCGTCGAACATGACGTTGCATAAGTAGCTGAAGTTTTCTTTCAGACTTATTTGCGCAGTAGTTTGACAAAGCTCTCAGAAGTAGCCAGAATTCTCTCAGAATTTGCACTTGTGTTTGAAGAGCAACTAAGCATACCGTAGGTGATGAAAGGATAGGTATAACTTGTCAACTTGTATGTTCAGGCAACCGAACTTTCAAATAAAAGTAACCAGAAACAAACCTCAGTTGCTGCTCCCTCATCATCTTTGTAGCTAAGTTTTTCCAATATCTCATGTATGGCAGTTAAATCCATTCTTAAACATGCTTCACCAAGGGCTGACAGAGACATAACCTCCCCTCCATGAGGGATACCCATCAATACATGTGAAGGAACCTGTAGAAAAAAGTACAAGTTGTTATCCCTGTTGAACACATCCATTTAGCCAAAGACAATTTACTAGGACCAGAATGTTCAGCAATAACAAGAACAAAACTGAAAGCATCCAAGAGAGAACACATCATTTCCATTTCCCACATGGATTGCAATGAGACCAAATAAACATGTAAGAATCCATGCGCATAGAGTACCAACTAAAAATTGTTGATCCAGCTATTAAGTCTATGATCTGGTTCCTCTGCTTAAAATTTACAACAATTTCTGGGTTTCCCCTACTGGACCTAACAAACACCATCCTACTTCACCTCTTGAAGTGATTTAACTGATGGGCGTATGCACTCAAGGAAATCCTCTATCAGCAAGGTCAAGGCAAGATGCAACTGCCTTCACTTAACTCTAGCAACATAATTGCAAGTGTAGTCAGTTATTGGTAAGGGGAAAACCAGATCTTGAGAGCCATAAACCTAAGTTCAATTTTCGCCCCTCTGGAAACGTTTTCACGCTTTCTGACTCCAAATAGCCACATTTGTTTTGTCTCATTTTTTAACAGGTTGCCTGGAAATTCTTAATCACCATATTACTAAATTGCAGACCTTATCCCAACATTTTCATATCATTTGCCCCATTTTCAGAGAACATAATTCCATTTAGGAAGAACATTAATTCCAAGTCTTGAAAAGGGCAAACTCAAAGGTATAGTAAACAAAACCTTTGTTTTCAAACTATCACATCAACTAATCCAAACACATTCATTTTCACACTCTTCCAAGGGAACTCAACTTCTTATAGAACTAACATTTCTGAAAATGAAAATAAGATAAAACTAAACTTAAACCAAAAAAGCCATCAGTTTTTGCCGAATTAGGGTATTCCAAAATTTTTAGATTCATGAGCAGTCAATGGTTCGTTCAATTCCGGTGAAGAGGGGTGGATGCCTTCTCCACTCTAAATTTTCCGTTAAGTCCAATATCTTCCAACAATAAAATGATCCCAACAGATGCCATTTGTGCTGAGCACCTATGCCTTAAGTAAACCTAATCACATCAAATTATTAGAGTCTCAATTGAATGTCTGAGAATGTTTTGATATTACACAATCAAATTAATGCACCTTTTTTGCTGATTCCAAGTTGAAGAAGAAGATTTAAATGCAATGCTAAAACAAGAGAAAAAAGGAACATGACTTGAATTCTTCCCTTAAATATCTCCCATCAGAGGAACTCAAAATTGCCAAGGCTAGAAAACTTAAGATTGTTATTGACACTCTGACAACCAAATAAATATGCAAAAAGGTAGATCTGGGGACACGAAGAACATTAGAACTATTCCAAATGGAAGTTCTTAATTAAGATCAAGAGCAAATCATACTTAATTCCAGTACTTAACTTTTAGCATATGAATCAAATATCTATGCTAATGGAATGCGTAATAGAAATCTTTAATTTCACAGGAATTCCAGAGAGGAGAGGAATATCACCCAATCCAAAGCTAAGGTACACCCATAAGAAATGTTATAAAATCAGAATACATTATGTCATATAATCAGTGCCAAGATTATTACCACCAAACAAGCAAAAACTTACTCCAAGAAAATACACAAGGAATTGATGGTAATTATTAAACAAAAATGAACAGTGCATTTACTTTAAGTTTAAGAGGTTAAGAGTTTTTCAGAGGCTAATTCATTTTGCATTTATGTGCTATACATATTTGACACAACTCGAAAGGGAATGAGAAAACATACATCACATAGTGCAGATTATTTATCTGAACTAAGTATTTTTGCTTCATTATATTAAATGCAATCCCTCCTTTTACAAAAAACCAACCTCAGTTTCCTTCTGAAGAGGAATCAATGCAGCAACTAATGATCTTGGATTGGGCCTCTCACGGGGTTCGTACTGTAAACATCTTGAAGCTAGACGCACTAACTCAGTTCCATCATCATTGGAAAATTGACCTTCCAAGCAAGAATCAGTTAACATTTGAAGATTGCGATCCTTTATCAAATCAAGAGCCTGCACCAGTCACATAGAGTATTGGGTGTCATTACATGATTGAATAGGGCTGGATAATAGAGCTACGCAGACCTCAGAATGTCAGATATCAAATATTAAACACGTCTTTGGAAAATTCGAGGCACAATCCATCATATGAATTGTGGTTACATTTACAGTCAAAAACTGGGAAAAAGGGAAGGCAAAAAGAAGAATTAAAAGAAGAAAAAAAAATGATGAAAAACTCTTGTAGTAAAAGAAGAAGAAAAAAAAGAAAGGGAAAGGTTCCTACACTTCCCTGTGAGATCTTCACCTGTAATGCTATCTGTACTAAACCTACTTGAAATCTTATTCAAATCATTTACATTGCTATGCCCACTAAGCCTCAGCAACAAAAGTGGATCTTAGAAGATGTGTTTTGGCAAATCTGTGAGCACGGTATAATGTGAAGTTAACTCTTTCAGGTTCTACTCAATCCTCACTTTCTTTATGGTGAATAATGTCCAAATCATTAATTAAACTTAGCATTTACTAACTGGTTCTAAGTGCAACACAGACCGAGTTAAATGAGTTATCAAGTTACCAGTTGCCATTACAAGTATATACGTTATAAAGAGGAATAGAAGAGACAAGGAGGAGGCGAGCAGGTTGAAGAGTATGTACCATTTCTCACATTGCACAAACAAATTAGGCATTGAATGCTATCATCGAGCATTAAAATTTGAGAAGAAACTAAGAAATGATAGGTATGCAGCACGGGGGCAAGTGCATTTTATTTTTGTGTCTAGGGAAACACATATGAGGAGCAAAGGCACCAAGAGTGCAATTATACACATTATACTTTCCATGTATGTGGGAAGACAGCATATTATTGAGAGATGTAAAAAGTTAAAGAAACAAGACATTGGAAATTGTAAGAAAGGTGAAGAATAAAAGAGGTGCAACTAGGACATAGTCCGTGGTGGACTCGCATCCAAATTATGGCACTCTAGATACAGCTAACGAGTTCTTGAAGACAAAACAAGACAATCTAAGTTCCCTAGAAATTTCTTTCCAGCTTATTGACAACTAACAATTTCTCATTTAATAATTTCTAAATCCATGTCTAGTAGTTGATAAATGGTAACCAGCAAAAGAGGTCTTGCAATTTTAAGAGAAACTTAGCATGGAAAACTTACATGACTTGGTGGAATGTGTTTTCCACTGAGAAGGTCAAGCAAAAGCGTCCCAAAGCTGTAAATTACACTTTCTGGAGTGACCCTTCCTAAGAAAATCAGAAGGTTTAATGTCAACCAATTAACAAATCGCAAAATCCAAGATCTATTGCAAATTATACAATATAGACGAGAGTTCAAAGTCTTCACGACACTATATTTCCTAAGGCACAATAGCTGTCAATCTGTGTGGCATATATTGGCAACTCAAAAGAATAAAGGATACTCAAGGACACCATGTAGTATCAATAACCCAAATTCCTGGATAGCATCTAAAATGGAAGTGATTTTCACAACTATAACCTAAACTGGACTTATTTTCATCTTAATGGGCTTGAAAATGCACAATTCACATTTCCATGGCTTAAAAACTGAGGTAACAGAAGACGTGGATGAAACGTTTAACCTATTTCCAAAAAGCTTTGGTGCTTTAAACACGTCAACCTTCAAATCCAGGTTATCATATGAAAGTCTACAACACTATATTTGAAGTAATTTACAAATCGATGAAGAAGTTTCCTTATCTTTGATTATAAAATGTCAATACCAAAATAGAACCAACCAATTCCAGTTAAGACTACCAAAATTAACAGAATTAATGTTACTGCACTTTTATGATTGAATTTGAAATTGCAAATCAACACAGATACAAATTCGGCCATGAGTAGATCAATGTCTACAAACCAATATATACATAACAAAACTAGACAGAAAATGTCTGGTAATTCATGCACTACAAGCTTTGGATTGTGATACTACTTTCCAGAGCAAGATTTTATACCAGTCCTTAGGTACTCTGGAGGAGTAAATGCCAAGTTCGTACTGTAGCTTTTCCCATCTCTACTGTTCTTCATCAAACCAAAGCATGACAGTCTGGGATTGGCATCCTGTAACATATAATAATACTCAACAGTGAGTACAGAATTAGTAGCATAAATGTGTCAATAATTTGTAATATTCTAGCAGTAAAAATGTGTCAAGAAATTTGATACTTACATCATCAAAAACAATTCTGTAGGCATTAAGGTCATGATAAAGAGCACGCCCTTTGCTCGTGCAATATTCTAATGCTTGCGCAAGATATAAAGCAACTCTCAACCGCATTGCCCACTTCATAGGTTGTGTTTCCCCTGAATTTCACATGGAATGAAGGATAATAGTGAACAAGAGGCTGAACAGATAAATGGAAGCAGGTCACAGTAGAAACACAAAATAAAGTATAAACTGGATCCAGCGTGCATATTATCAAATTAACTTAAGGTAGTGCAGACATTGCAAGTTCAAACAATATACAGAGATCAAAACAACAGAATCTGATTGAAAAAGTATGTCCCATTTCTGTGCCTAGCAGAATTAGAAGAGGAAGTAAAT
Organism: Sesamum angolense; assembly: GCA_034509725.1. NCBI lineage: Eukaryota > Viridiplantae > Streptophyta > Magnoliopsida > Lamiales > Pedaliaceae > Sesamum > Sesamum angolense. The sequence continues at coordinate 4,823,950 of JACGWL010000013.1, forward strand.
GGATCTATTTATCGCAAGTTTTTACTATCTAGATTAGAAGTCATACGACAGTGTTGACATAGTAGCATTAGTTAATGGCTAAAATCCGCAGTTCAACAGAAACACATTTATTTATACATGGAATGATTATATTAATCACAGTATCTGTTACTACAGCTATTACTGTTTTACAACTTGAGAAAATTAGGTATGTAATAGCAGAGGTGAGAGCAAAACTTATATGCTATACAAAGTAAAGGAAAAAAAGTCTTATGTCCTGCAAATTTCAATTGGCCAGTAGATTCCATACAAAAAAAAACAGCTGGACTAAGAGATCCGACGTGAAAAGGCCTTCCCCTTGAGCCTACAAAAGCATGAGGTCAGCTGCTCAGTTATTCTGAATCGAACCTCAAAGACCCCTTTTTTTCTCTTTAATCCCCCTGAATGTGATGCTTCAAATTATCTGAAGTCTCCATGGAACAAATCCTATATGAAATCAAGTAGAATCCTATTTGACTAGGTCTAGCACTATTAATATCCCAACCTAATCATTCACAAGAGTAACTGACATCTTATCGTGATATGTATATTATGAAGGAAGCTAATAGTCTTCACGTGCATTCAGCAACCACTCATATGCTGCTATTAGGGCCTTAGCATAGAATTAAGAAATGAGAGTTCTTAGTCGAGTTGTGGGATGGCCCGCTTGAAGACCAGCAGCAATGGAGATACCAGTCTTTCTGAGCAGCCAATGCTAAGAAGCATTGTGCTATGGGATCCTGTAACTTGACAGGCCAAGACTCAACCCAGATTAGGCTGGGTCAGGCCAAGAGCTCCATATACCACAGATAAAGGCACTACTCTCGGCCATACTGAAACAGCACAACAATTCCTAATTAGGAATAGCATCACAGAAATTGCAAAAAGTACTTACAGTGAAATAAATGTTTCGCCAGAGTCTCATTGGGCATAAATTCAGCAACCAGTAACCTCTCATCACCCTCGCAGCAGCATCCAAGTAAATTTGCCAATCTGTAGTTCCGGAGTTGACCAACAGCTTTGGCTTCTTCCTGAAGTTTATTAAGTAATTTTCAATTAAAATACTGCTATGAAGTACACATTGTGCTCTAGAATAGCATCAGAAGAATGACAGATTGTTCTCAGTCCAACCACTTAAGACATTGCACAAGTTAAAAAACAGCTAAAAACACATCAAGTTCTGCAAAATTCAAGAATGACAGCAATAGGAGCTCAGAATATCAAGGGACATAACACTAAATATAAATTGGATATGCAATCAGTACAGAGATCTCTTAAATTATCTATATTACAAATAAGACATTGACCAAGATGCATCCCCTACTTACCATGAACTGGCGGGCATCAGGCCAGGCGGACCTATTAAAGCGCTTGACAGCTATTCGCCTCTGGTTCTCCAATTTCCCCTTATAAACCACATTTGGAGCTTTCTCCCCATGTTCGGAGACTATGTTTTCTATGGCAAACCCAGACGTCGCCATCCTGAGTTGCTCAATTGAAAACTCACGAAATGCAGGTAAGTCGCTGATTTCACTTTTCTCCTCATTTTCTGCAGCAAATATGAACCTGTCAAATTGGGCTCTTTGCCAACGCAGTAAAAGAGGAACCAAAACAGTAACTGTTTGGACAAACCAGCATTATTGGGTTGATGAACCGCTCCATTCTGCTCCGAGGTAAAACAACACGAGGTAAGTTTTGAACAGTGACAGCCCATCCCAATACAACAACTTGGATTCGAAGATCAACTGAACTTCCAACTTCCAGAATGCAGAAACCAGTACTCCCTCGTTCAAAGGCTATACATCTGACTTCACAGACCCGCAAGACATTTAGGTTATACTTCATATAGTTAAGATGCATAAATCATCAATGCTGCATTTCCTCAGTTCATAACTTTGCAAACAATAAGAACTGAGAGCAAAAACTCCCAGCATGTTTTGAACCTTGAAAGAAACACCAAATTAGGCCAAGAACCCACAATAAAATTCTGGATACAAGAAAAAAGGAAATTTCTAACTTTAACACATTAAGACCTCGCACTAAGGAGGTTACAATATAGTTCACTTAAAAAGTAAAGTGGCAGGATTACGGCTGGATATTTGCAGCACATGGACATGATAAAAAGTTTCCAAATGCTTTCATATTGTACAATAAGCATCAATATTTCACATATCAAATGCTCCCCAAAATTGGTGTACTATAACTCAGTAGCACACAATTGGACCAACAGTCCACAGCAAACACTATCTCTTCCTGTTTAGCGTACCTCAGCTACTTCAAGAAACGAGCCACGAGCCCAGATAATACAAGTATCATAATCATATAGGGAAAAGGAAAACCACGATTAACCTACACAAAGACCACTGCATTTCCATGGGCTTCTACATACAGAGAGAAAGCTGAACACTTCACCAGTTCATCACAATTCACACAACTAAAACAATAAGCATACGCAAATTGAATTTCGAGAAGTTGCCTTTACCAGCAAAGATTCAAATCTGGGTCAACTCTGAGGCAACAAATCAACATATTCTGAATCCAAAGCTTCCAACTTTCCAGCAACACCCCTCAAAAGGACTTCCCCTTTCTGCTGGTTCACCTCAGCAATTCACCTAAATACATAAACATGCTCACTCCATCAAAGTCAATGCGCCAAACCCAGAAACCAAAAACCCAACAAGACCCTATACCCCCCCAAACAAAAAATCAAAACAAACCCATTACCACAAAATTAAAGATAAAGAAAACCCATTTACACACACACGAAAAAAAAAAAAACCATATCTGGAATTTGACAAATATGAAGCAGCAGAGAAAAAAGAACCTTAAAAGAGGTTTCTTGACTGAGCTTGATTTGGTCAAAGCACAAAGTGAGAGTTGCTGCTGATGGGCTATCCTTGTGTGTGGGTGGTGTGTTTGTGTGTATTTATTTTTGTATATGCATGTGTAGGTGTGGCCTGAATAGAGTCCCAAAGGAGAGATCAGAAAGAGAAAATGATTCAGGAGGTATATGTATAGACAGGGGAATATCATATAGATATAAGAAATAGATACAGATATACATACATACATACATACACACAGATGTATTGGTGTACTTGTGCGTGTTTTATTAATGTAGATCTATTTAGAGTGTGTGTAGGGTGTGTAATGTGTACTCGCTTTGCTTTTCTTATTTTTCCAATTTCCACCGACATAATATGTATTATTGTCTCTTTTTTTTCCCTTTTTTTTATGCATTTTTCTTTGTGCTTCTCCTATGTGTTGTGTGCAGGCACGACTACATATTTTGTTTCTTCCATTTTCTTTATTTCGTTAAATAAACCCGAAAACACGAGGTACTCATAAACCCATCAAGAAAGATTGTGTATGTATCATGTTTGTCGATGAGGGTCCCTATAACAAATATATTGTCCCACCCACGTCATATTTATCGATCAATGTTTCTTACCGTCGTCAAGAACAAAAGTCTAACCACGTGAGAATTAATACACAAATCAGATCAGAGCTGTGTCCGCACTATGTTTGCCGCGCAGTATTCCTATAGTTGGCTTACTATAGTCAAGAACTAATATGCATTAAATATACAGGTCAGATCATAACGTATGTTTAATCCCACCAAACGCCTTAATAAAGATTCGAATCCATATTATGAGATGGAACTTTCGACTTTAACCAAACCACAGTGATTGATAGTAATTACATATTTTCATCTTAGTAAATATGTAAGATTACGATTTTAGAATCTATTCATAAATATTACAGTAATTACGTCATATGTAAACAATTATAAAAAAAAAAATTAATTGAGTAAAATTGACCAATCACCTTTTTAATAGTAAATATGGGTTCATCAAATATTTAAAACTATTGTGTAATTTACAAAGTAGCATATGAAAAAATAGGTGACATGAATATTTTGTCTAGTACTATAATTTATGAATACAATATATCAATTATATATCAGAGTGGAACATATACACATGTACATATTTCATTTATTTCTACAATGGATTGGCATTATAACATTTTTTGAATTGGTTTTGAGAACACATTTCATGATGCAAAATCATTTCCTTAACCGATGAATGATGATGGTGATGATCATTGATGTAGGTAAAAGTAGGGGTTGTAAAGTTTTCATCAAGTATTTTCACTTTATATAAATGCAAAAGTTTTGTACAAGATCATGAATTGCGGAGAATATTCTCTGATATTTAGTTTATTTTTGCTATTGTCTTGATTATTGTATATAATTGATGTGCGGAAAAATAGTATTTTTTGTCCCATATTTTTGTATCGACATATTTTTCGTCCCATTAGTTATGGGATTCTCATTAATAGTCCAATAACTTATTTTAAAGAAACATCATTTATAATCGTTTCGCTTGTTTTCGTTAGTATCATAAAAGAGCACGTGATGTTAACTCTTTAGCCTTCTAGATAAAAGCCACTTGTTTAACATGTGGCTTTTTCCGTCAGAATATTAATGAAATTCGATGAAATGACTAAAAATTAATTTTTGTTTAAACTTATGATACCATTAATGAAAATTTCATAATTAATGGACTAGAAAGTGTACTGCGCGTAAAACATGGGATGGAAAATGAAATTGTCCCATTGGTGTCAAAATAATTCCCGTTAATACAATTTTGAGTTGATATAGGATAATATAATTAAAAAGATAAATAATTTAACATATCCTAATTACTAAAAAAATAAAAATACGTTGGTACTCTCACTTTTTAAGAAGTTACTACAAAATTTTTTTATTATTCTAGAGATCTTAACTTTAATAATATATTACTGCCTTTATTTTATATTTGTCGATATTATAAATTTTTAAAATAGTTTTTTTCTTTTTTATGAAATCCTTCATTATTATAACTTTTTTCTTTCATGCTCATATAAGTGGAATAAGTGAAGATACGTAATAAGCAATACGTAATTAATCGGGCAAAAAATATATTCTTCAAATATGATAAAAAAAAAAAAAAAAACTTATGTTTGCATTCAAAATTTTGTTTAGAATGTTCGGATTGATTGATTTATTATATAAGTTGAGTTTTGAACAAACAAACTCAAATACCTGGAGGGTGTTTGCTATAGCTTCTACGTACTTTTTTAATGATAAAAAGTTGTAAATTATTAATAGTAAAAATTACGAGTATTTTTAAAATAAAAGTTTAAAACAAAAAAAGGTTGAAGTGGGGTGTTTGGAAAGTAAATTGACATTTACAATTTTATCAATAAGCTGTATATAAGTTGGTACAGAATTGTATAATTTTTGTTTAAATAAATTTAATTTAAGCAGTAAAAAGCAAAATTCGTAAGACAAAGTACTTTTTTTTAAAATTATTTTCAATAATAAACTCATAAGTACTTATTTTTATCATTTGCAAACGCTTGGAAAATTATATATAATGGATATTATGTATATATATATATATATATACAATTGTGATGGACAATAATTTTATAATTGAAGTTTTTACCTTTGTCATCATTAGGGATTTACTTGAATGCACAAAATTATGTTTGTGCAACATTTTTTTTGTTATTAAACTCATTAATACTTTTATTATTTTTTTAATCTATGTACATTTTAATGAAATTAATAAGCACAATATCAAATGTGCAAAATTTGCTAATATTTTTTAACTGCACTAATATCAAAGTCAAATGCACAATAGTCTCTTATCATTAAAAAGGTTAGGGTGAATCCCACTATCTATTATTTCTTTTCTTTTTTTTGGTTCTAATCCACTATATATTATTATAGAGCTTAGAAAATCAAGAAAACTACTAATTATTATAAAGCCCTTTTCCAATTAGCAAGTATTTTGACCATATTATTATTGTCCATACCTATCTAATAATATATTATAAATGTGATCTATATAATGTCTAAATTTCGAAAAATAATAGAAAATATGTGTGAGCATTGAGCTCTCTGTCTCGTAATTTATTTGCTACCAGAATATGTCGTATCTATGGTTCTCAAATTTACTTGTATATATATAAATATTGGTCTAATATATACTCTCTCTAAACTAAGGGCCTTTTATGTAGGCAAGCATGTCATTGCTAAACGGCTAAATCTTAGAAAATTAGTTATTTGCACTGATTGTTCAAATATTCCATATACGATTATTCACCAATTGAACACAGAAAAATCAAAAACAAACATACTAAATCAGTTAGATAATATGTGAAGCTGCTGCATTCCAAAATGAGTAAAAAGTAAGAGAATAGTCAAAACATCTATTCATATTAATAAATCATCATTAATCAATGGTGGGAAAAAATGAAATTTTTAGTGGCAATAATCAAACAAGATCAAATTTATATCATGATAAAGAAAACAACAATAAACTATAATAACTCTTTTAAAATCTGTCATAATTAATAATTATTTTTTAATTTTATTAAAAAAACATTAACAAATTACAAATAAATATTTAAATATCATCTGACAAATTATTCACATCGTGAAGTCCATTCTAGTAAGGCATTTGTGATGCGTTGATCTCAAAAATATATTTATAATATTTTTTAACATAAAATATATTATATATAACAAATTTCAAGAAAAAAATCATTGTAATTTAGTCTATATATATATATATATATATATATATATATATATATATATATATATACATCATTATAAAAGAAAATTCTTTTGGCGTACCAACTTTAAAATATCAAAAATTTATCGTTCATTTCTTTTTAAAAAATTTGATCAATTTTAGTAATTTTAATTATTTATTATGTTATAATTGTTTATTTTTCTTAAATACCCATTATTCTACATTCATCTCTTACCTTAATTCTTTACATTTATTATAATTTATTTTTTTCATAATTTTTTTATCACTTTTTATAATAATTTTTTTTTTTTTTTTTTATGCTCACGAAAATAATCAAAACTGGTATGTATACATGACAATGGAAAGGTGGGATAAGGTTGAACTCAAGTCTCTTTCCGGATCCCTATTGAAACCCTAATTGCCCTTCTTTAATAAGCTCACATCATCTTTGCCTCTGGCCCCACAAGACGGAAGAGAACATAATAAAACAGTAGATCCCATCAATTCATCCACGCCGTTCATCCTCACACGCGCGGTGTCTTGACACGTCATAGTCAGTTTCCTTCTTCTCACGCGATTGCTTATCCTGTATTACCGCCGGGAATCAACCGTCGGATTTCTCTTCATGGAACATCGTATGGTTTGGGTTTACTCTGTCTCGTTTTTAGAGTGAAATAAATTTTCTTATTTATTCACCATGTGGATTAAATATTAGATATTATATATATATATATATATATATATATTTATAGGAAATATTAGATATATTTATTGCACTTGTTTTGTCCTTTACAAAGCAACTAAAAGTGCTAACATTATATTTAGGGATAATTAATTTTTTCCCCTGATGTTTGGTATAATTATACATAGAGTTTTTATAATTTAAAATATTATATCTAATGTTCTTGAGGTTTGTTTTAATTTAAAAATAAATTCTTTTATTAGTTAAAATTCACTCAATTTGTTGATATTAATAAAAAAATTGGATAAAAATCCATACTTACCGCTGATCAACTTATTAGATCTGTTGCAGGTCAAATAATTTTTTTTATAGTCAAATCATCCTTATACATCTTCACACGTTTATGCACATGCAGATGTATATATTTATCGTTATAAAGGTAGTTTAGTCAGAAAAAAATTTATTTGACCTGCAATAAGTTAGCAAACGGTTAGTTGAGGGTAAATATCAATGTTTATTCAATTTTTTAATTAACATGACCAAAATTAGTGAATTTTGAATAACGAATAGACCTATTTATTAAATGGAAACACATCTCATGAATAATCGATTTAATTTTTTAAATCATGAGAGGCCCACATACAATTATAATAAATCTCAAGAAAAAAAAAGGCATAATTATCTCTTATATTTATACTATTTATTAAAACTCGGAAGTTCATAATGACTAATTTTATTTGTTAACAAAATACGAATCGACTAAAAATGTTTAAACATACTCATATACAAACAACTATTTCTTTAATTAATTAGTTCTCTCTATTAGTTTTTATTTATGCATATTTAATTATTATTATTTTATTATTCAATTAATATAAGAAAAAAAATAAATTACATGTATCGAGTTTGTTTCTATTGCTAATATATATAATAATATGAAAAGAAAAAAAACGACTTTAGTCATAAAATGACCATTTGTAATACCAATATAAAAAACATTGTGTCAGTAACACCCTTACATTAATTTGTTAATTTATATATTTAGTTTTTTTATAAAAAAAAAAAGACCTGTAAGAATGATTAATACATATATTTATATAATAATAGGGATAATTACATTTACACCTTTAATCTATGATGTATTTATACAAACCATCTCTATTTTTTGTAAAATTACAGAACCTACCCCTGATAGACAAAAAATATGGGTAGTTTGTGTAATGATACTAATATTTTTAGGGTGTGTGTAATTTAAAAAAAAAAATAAGGAATGGTTAGTGTGAGTGATAATGATATTTTAATGGGTGTATGTGTCATTATTAAAAGATAATAATTATTTGTGTCAACAAATTATAAATCAAGAGGTGTAAATATAATTATCGCATAATAATATACATAAAGCATTGTAATAATATACATACTCTTATAAGTGGTATGTAACAAAATTCCAGACACCCAATATTTTTTCAGCATGTAACATACTAAGGAACCCCTTGTCAAATATATTATTTCATTATAATTTAAATTATTATTCACTTAACTTATCATAAATTTAATAACTATCTTGAAACAATTAAAATAAGACATAATTTTATATAGATTTAATAAATACCCAAAGTTTGTTATCTTAAAAATTTATGGATAAATTACAACCACCTTTTCTGAATTTTGACATAATTACAAACACCTTATTATTTTGTAAAAATTATAAATACCCCTAGAAATTTTAAGTTCGTATAACAACGAGCCCATTCGCTAGCATCCATTAGGGGTTCATCTAATTCTTGTGTTAAACAAATCATAATGTCCATTTGGATTATGATTATAATATAGAATAATGTTGGTCGAATCGAATCTTCACTTGCAAACAAGCTTGCAGTCGGGTCTTCAACCGCTAGCTCTTTTTCTCTGAATAAGCTCTCGCCTCCTCTTGCGGAGGCTTTTAAGTTCTCCAGAGGTCTATTAAAGCCCCTCTCATACTCTTAATGAGAGGACTAGAATTAGGAGTATGAGTTGAACGCTTAGCTCTTCTTTCCTTTTCCTGGCTTTGTAATTATTATCTATTTTTTAAAATTTTATAAAATATCTCGACGGACTAATATATCCTATTGATTGTTTATTTTATAAATCCTTTTTTTTTTCAAATATTTAAAAAAATAAGCAAGATTAAGATAGTAATATTCATTTCACCGTCTAAGAATTACATGATTATTTTTAATTTAAGGGAGACATTTATTATTCTATAAATATATATTATAATTATATCAAATTTTAAAGAAGATATTTGTAATTATACGTATAGGGTGTAACACAAAATCTAGTGTAGCACAAAGAAACTCTTTTTTGGTAACCCATAACCCAAAAAATATAATTTATTTGGGATTGGGCTAGAAGTTCTGGGCTTCTTCTAGCCCATAAGCCTCATGGCAGGCCCATTTTTCTGATACAGTAATTTAACTATTTTTATTTAAATAATATAAATCAAGATTCCAAAATTCAGAATATTTTCAGGCTTCATCTTCTCTGTTCTTAATTTTCCAGCTGCAAAAAAAGGTGCTCCCATGGCTTCCTCTCTCTCTCTCTGTCACTCTATCTATCTATCTCTACATGCAGACACGTATTGCGCAGTTCTGCGTCTTTATAGCTGCTGTGTGTGTGTGCGTTGATCTGTATTTAAGTAATCTAGTTGAACTCGAGGTGTTTGACAAAATGCCGCACTGACAGCATATAAGTTCCCTACTTGTTAATAATTGTCCACTTCATGGAAGTGATTTTCCCATTTGATTTTAAAATGTGACGCTATTCAATATTAAAGGGTCTGAATGGGAAAAAATGATGTAGATGAAGTACGTGAAGCCAATGAAACTGTACCATGAATTGCTGAAATCGAACAAGCTCAAAGGAGGCCGGTTGCTTGGCTTGGATGTTGGTGATAAGTACGTGGGCCTCGCCTTTTCTGATGTTAATAACAAAATTGCTTCACCGTTAAGGTTAGTGCGGCTGCTTTTAACTGTTTCACGATATTTAGTGTTTTTAGGAATGTGATGTGAACTCTTACTTACCTGCAGTGTCCTGGTTCGCAAGAAAACTAATATTGACTTGATGGCCACTGATTTCCAGAGTTTGGTGAGTATTTATTTTTAATTTTTGCCTTTGTACTACAGTATTATCTTTGCTTTTGCTGCTGTCTTGGAATTTTGATGGGAAAAGTTGGATTCATGTGCTGAAATTTTTTGTAAGACTAGGATGTAGTAGTTTATCTCGTAAAATATTGTTACTTGCTGACATGACAAATTTGATTGTTGCCAGAATTTATCAACCATAATTGAATCAGACTTGTGTTCATATCCAGAAAATTCAAACTTTTGATGTCCTGTGGCATGCATCCATAGCAGACCTTTACTTAGAAGTTTTTGCTGCTATGCGTCTCTAGTAGACCTTTTATTTTGAAGCCTTTGTTGCTGATTATTTTGCATACTCATGCAGATATCTGAACTTTCCCTGTCAGGCTTTGTCATCGGCTATCCTTTTGATAGGCAGAAGAACAGCCGAGATGTGTGTTATCATCCAATGCTTATCTGTTAATTTCAGTCACTTCACGGATTCATTTGATTATGATATTCCAACACTAGCATTGCTTTGCAGGCAGTGCAAGTGAAGCTTTTTGTTGATGAACTTAGTAAAACAGGAAAACTTGAAGATTTGAAGTATACCTTTTGGGATGAGTGCTTTACATCAAAGGTAAGAGTTGCTTGTTCTAACTTTTTTATTAATGATTATACGACAGTTTTTCTTTAAATATTATTATATAACTGTTCCATTAGTGAATTGAATGTGCTGGTGAAGTTTGGGTTTGCTTGGTAACCACTTCCGTCAAGAACTAGTAGCATTTGAAATGGGATGGTTGCAAACTGCCTTTCTCTTATCAGTGCCAAGGACCATAAATCTGTAACTGCTGTAACTAAAACCACTAGTTTACATAAGTTTTGTAACCTGGGCCCTAGTCATACCAGCTATCATATATGTGTAATTCTTGCAAGTACTGAAACATGAGCTTTATACCTTCTAGTTGTCAGTATAGCATCAAAGGCTTATTATGAACTGTTACTCTTGCCAGCTCATTTGTAATTTTTGGCCGTTAAACAGTTGATCTTGTATTTTTTTTTTTTTTTTTTTCCACATTTTAAAACCTGAATTTGAAAAGATTCGATTTGAGGTGAAGTTCCTAATGGATACATTTAATGCCTGTTCCAGAATGTCGAATTTCTCTTGAAGCCTTTAACATTGCATCCAGTACAAGTTAAGACAATTATGGACAAATTTGCTGCGGTAGGAATCCTTCAGGTATGAATACAATCTTCTTTGGTTGTAAGTTTGGTCAATCTTAGCAACTCTTTCTTGAATATTATGCATAATAAGTATAATATTAGTGTTTGGTCAAATTCAGTCCGTCTACTAAATAAAAAAAAAAAAAAGTCCATATACTATTCTATTTCATTCTCAAATTGAATGTAAAACTTGTTTGTTTGGAGTGAGTATTAGTATTTTGGGCTTCAATACTATTGCTAAAAGTTCATATAACATTCCTTCATATCATCATGTATTTTGTTTAATGTAGTTCTCTAGGAGCTTAATCGTTCTAGTAATTACAGTTCGATTCTTGGCAGGCCTACCTGGATTTTGCTAACAGGAGTCAAGGTGAAAATCAACAAAATGAAATCTTCCAAAATGAAAATGACTCACAGTCTCATGACTAAGGAATAGTGTCACCTTGAAAATTACTTGTACTTGTAGTGACTGTAGCAATGAAATTACCTCAACTATATTTGTAGCTTAGTTGATAAATACCAAATGTTATACTTTCTGATCATGTAAATGTTGTTAATTTAGATACCATGCCTTATAATTTTTCACCTTCAGTGCATGTGATATTTTCTACTTGTGGAATGACAAAATTTACATGCATTTATGGAAGTAACAATTAGATGGCCAATTTGTTATTCACAATGTTCCTTGATCTACCTTCAAGCCCAAATTGAATCCGATCCCGGGTCCGGACAGGTCTGATAAAAAAATTTCTTCTTGGGGTTTGAGCTCGTCCATTCGTTGGGTGATCCCTTGCTCTCGGGTTCGAGTGTTTCCTTGTTGTTTAGGCCCGTGAGTGAGATTTCTGCTCATTGCAGTCACCTCCGAGGTTTTTTACACCTGGATAGTACCACCAAAACCCTTGTGCCCCGGCCCTTGAGCCGATAAAGCTGCTCACCCTATGACCCACAACTAAAAATGAGCCTAGCGATGAGATGTGGACATTCCCCATGCTGCGGTTCCCTCCGGTCCGTTCCCGGGTTCCCGACCTCGTGCCATCCCTAATTGAATGGCCCATGTTAACTTGGACTGGGCTGATTTCAGATTGGACTGAACTTGGTCATTTTCAGCAACTCAGTCCATAGACTTCTGAAATTAAAATTGGACCAGCACTGCTATAGACCAATTAGAAAAGCGATAAAGGATTTCATCCAACTTGCCTATTTTCTTTGACTAGAGCAATAATTACATTACGACATAAATGTTCATCGGTCAACACTGTAATATAATTCACAACAACAATCAAACTACAATAAATTCATGTATAAAGTTTGACAAATATCTTTATATTTGATTGAATTTGGAATTCATAATTGCGTTACTTCAATTTTAACCACTTAACTAAAATCTTGTTCACCTTGATTCCTAATTTGTGATTGGCAAATGGTCTCAAATTCTATTTGATCCAAATTTTGATTAACACAATATATATTTTCTGAAATGTATTCTCAAATTACAAAAATTATATACAATTAATTAAAAGCGGTCAAAAATAAAGTATCATTCTCAAATTTCATCATAAGTTGGCCACATTTCATTAGCAAAAGTGTATAATTTTTTAGTGTATATATAACCGTATTGATAATTAGCAAAAGTTTATAAATTTACTAAATTTAAATTAACAAATAAAGAAGCATTTTTACATATTAAAATTTTACCCACTAGTATTTTAGAGTGGAGGCTCTACTCAAATCAATTTTTTTTATCATATATATGTATCCAAGTTTGGATCCAATGTAAAAATATTAGGTACGTATGCGAGTCGTAACTATCAAAATGAGTCTGATTCTGAGTCTAGATATTGCATACTAATGACGGGGCCTAACTTGTTAGACCTAAGGTTAGGCCAAACGGTGAAATAGAGTTATCATATGAAAAAAAAAAATAAAAAATAAAATTACCTCATTAACTCCCAAATTACTTTACTTGACATTTGGATTCCAAAACAATAGGCTCAACGATACTTATAATATTTTTTGTTTTTTAAAATTATATCTAGTGTAATGCACAAACACAAGTTTATAAATTTATTTTAATTTAAAAGTACTAACATTGATCTTATCAATATGTGACCGATTCAATGTTAATTTTTTAGCATCACAAATAAATAAAAATTAAGTCAAATTGATTGAAATATTTAACTATAGTAGGCATTAAAGTGAACGTATCATATTATTAATAGTCAATGGTAATTTTGTCCGTTTTATTTAATTTAAAGAATTATCAAAAAGATAGAGGGGTAATTGAAAATTTCTTTAATTTAGGGGATAATTAATGAAAGTGTTATATTTTCGGCGTGCAAAATGTATTTAACCCAAAATTTATGTATAACTAATATATATATATATATATATATGTGTGTGTGTGTATGTACGAAGCTGAAATAGTAGTTCTTACACACATTTAGAGTCTTTTTCCACATCCTCTGATGAATTCAAGTTTGAAAAGTAGGAGTGATGATGAGAGGGGTACAGGCACAGCTATAAACCTCTGAAGCGTAAATCAGAGAGAGGGCGGCTGCCTCCTCCTCTGCCCATTGCTTAACTGCACTGTTTGACTTCATCACTCGCACCATCTCATCTCAAAATTTTAGGGCTAAATATAATTATCATATCTGAGAAGTATTTATTCTGCATCAATTACCTTATGAAATATTAAAAAAAAAAAAAAAAAAAACTCCTGACTTTTGGCTTTTAAGTTTGAAATGCCCATTTTATTCTTATAAAAATTGCTTTGTGAAAAAAAATAAAGAGATTTTAAAATATCAAAATCGTCATTTGTCTTATTCTTAGTTAACTTGTTCATCGAGTTCTTTTTATTTTGTATTTCTACTAAAGTACTTGTGCCTCATTTTATTTTAGTTTTACTTGTCAAACCAAGTTTAAAATAAATTTATACATGCACAAAATTACTATATTTGTATAATTATCATGTATGAAAATATATTATAAAGATATATTGATTTCATATTCTTTTATTAGTTCACCAACCCTTTTAATTTTATAAACTGTATATTTGTTTATGTAAATATATAAATATATATGCATGTATAATTTGTTTTAAATTTAATTTTAGAAGCAAGTGAAAATAAAATAAAATGAGATCAAAGTATTTAGAATTATGAAAATTAATTGTATATGCATCTATAAACTTATTCATCAAGCTCTTTTTATTTTCGTAATTTTAAAATACTTGGAGCTCATTCTGTTTTAGCTTCATTGCTTGTAAAATTAAATTAAAAATAAATTATACATACATATATATTTATATATTTACTTAAATAAATATACAATTAATAAAATCAAAAGGGATGATGAACTAATAAAAGAAATATATAGAATTAATATATATTTGTCTATATATGAAATTATGGTAATTTATGCATGTATAAATTTACTCTTAACTTGGTTGGACATAAAAGTAAACTAAAATAAAATAAGCTACAAGTTCTTTAGAATCACAAAATAAAAAGAGCTCGATTAACAAACAAAACTAGAATTAGACAAATGATGATTTTGACATTTTAAAAATCCATTTATTTATTTATTTTTTTCACAAAGCAATTTTGTAGGGCTAAAATAGACTTTTCAAACTTAAAAAGTAATGGTCATGATTTTTTTAATATTTAATATTAATGGGGTAATTGATGTGGGGTGGATATTTCAGGGGTGATAATTGTATCTAATCAAAAAATTTATTATTAAACAAAATAAATCATTTAATATTAATATTTTAATGCACTTATTTATATAAAATATGACTCTTTTTTTTTTTAATTTAAATGTAGGACTTCTTGATTAACTTAGTTTTGATTTTAATAACATGTTACAACTTTTACATTTCAATTGTTTAATTAAAATTGATTTTTATAGAACAATAATAGAAGTTATAGTAGAATGAAAGATGGGTAGCGTTTGTAGAAAAGATGAAAAGTAGATAAAAGATGAATCGTGGTGTTTATGGGGGAAAATACTTTCAAAATAAATTTAAGAATAAATTATAACAACCTCTCATGAAATTTGACATAATTACGAATACCTTCTCATTATTTGAAAAATTACAAATACCATTTCATGTTGGATAAAAATTATGTAATCCTTAGATGGAGGTATGTAATAGTCAAATTTGCCTTTAATGTATTTTTTTTTAAATAAAAACTTATAAAAAATCAAACGGGATTGATGATTTTTTTTAAATTAAAAATTATCCGCTTAGTGCATAAAAAATAAAAAATAAAATAAAAAAAATAAAATTAAACTTTTAATCCACAAGGGTATTTTGGTCAGTTTACCATAAAAAATTGATGTAAACCTAACGGATTGAACTAATTGTTAGACGACTGTTAAAATCAGGGGGGTATTTGTAATTATACCCAACCTTAAGGGACGCCATTGTGATTTACCATAAATTTAATTGATTAAAATCATATCTTATAAGTTTTAACGTCTTATTTTATCCAAAAACTTTATGAGCTTATTTTTAAAATAAGAGCATCTTATAAGCTCCTGAACCATATGTTAGGAGTTCTCCTCAAAAAAAAAAAAAAAAAACATATGTAGACATATGTAGGAGTTTATAAGATGTTTTAAAAAAGCTTAATCAAACACCTTTAACTAACTTAAGTCAAAAGCTATAAGCAATTCCTCACCAAATTTTTACAAGTTATTAGTAAAATTATAATATTAAGTTATTTTTCCCATTACTCCTAACTTTAAATCTTATTCTCAATTTTTAGTACAAATTCTGAAACAATTTCATCTCCAACAACAAAAAAAAAATATTGCAAACATAATTGAATCACATCGTGTGGAAAAATCAACTGCCCCCTGTAAGACAATAGTTACCAATGGGCCATAGATGGGTGCAGCAGACGCCCAGTTGTAAATTTGGTTGGCAGGAGAAATGGGTGCAGGGAATCTGGTCAAAGACTGAAGTAGAGAGGAAATAATTGAATATACTATGGGTGGAAATGGAATACAAACATGGGTAATGAAGTTAGTAGTACTGATGCAACTATGCTGCTTCTGGTGTTGTCCTGTAAGGACATGTTGGTACTTAGGTGCACCCAACTGTACCCCAATGCTTTTCTCCTTTGTCTTCAAAGTCTTGAGAGTCAGAATTCCCTTCAAACCCTCAAACACCCCCCCCCCCCCCCCCCCATTAAATTATTGCTTTCATTGTAAACAAAGCAAGAAAAGCTGCCTCCCCCTTAACTTTAATTCAAAAGTTCAAGATTTTCTATTTCATCCCACTTTTGTCTTTACCCCCCCCCCACTCTCTCTGTGCTACGTTCCAAATCTATATGGTTTTCATTTATTTTCTTTGTTGTTTGCTTGATGGGCTTGAGTGTGGTTGAAGTGGTTGTTAAATTTGAGCTGAGGCTTTGAGGCGTTAGGTGCATATGGGTTCTCCACATTTTTCAGAGTGAGCTTTGATGTGTGTTCTTGGAGCTCCATTTGTGTAAAAAATCCATTCCTTTTGAGTTCCTTTCTTCTGTTGTGTTATTTTGTTGGGTTAAGTTTAAAATTTCTAATTTTCTGGATTTCTTTGCTTTGTTTTCGTAATTCTTGAAAAACCCATGTTAAACCCTTGTTAAAATTTCGACGTTTACAGGTTTGCTGTTGTGATTATGTATTCTGGTTATTTTCGTTTGGGTTGTTTGTTAGGGTTTTGTTGTGATTTTTCTTGGTGTCATTCGGATTTGTGGATTTAGGAGAGAAACTGTTCTTTCCATTTCCCCTGTGAAATATTTAAAAGTTTGAACTTTAGTTTGAATTTTGACCTGGTAAATGCATGGATGGGAGAGAAGGAATGACATTACCAGGTTCAGCTTCATATTACCTCAATAGAGGTGGGATTGGCGGGTCTGGTTCAGGGCCCGGGCTTAATGTTCATGGTCCTGGTGGGGGCTCAGCCGCTGCTCAGGCTGGTGGGATGCACAATTCAACTGTTTTTAAGACTCTTACAAATCCCAATATGCCGGTTCAGCCAAATGTAGGGGTCAGTGGTAGTTCTTTAAGTGGTCCATCCTTCCATGTTGAGAACCCATCGCCCAATTTCCCTCCTGGCATGAGCATGGCTATGGTGTCTAGTGGATCGCCGGCCGGCGAGCCGGTGAAGAAGAAGAGGGGTAGGCCCAGGAAATATGGCCCTGATGGAGCTAACATGTCTTTAGGATTGTCCCCCATGTCTAAGCCTTCCTCTGCTGTGGTCAGCCCGGGGGAGAGAGCACGGAGAGGCCGACCGCCCGGGACGGGATGGAAACAGCAGCTTGCTCCTCTTGGTAAGTTCTTGTTGGAGTCGATTATACAGTTTAGGTTTTGGGAGGTGTGTGATGATAGCCTATGGTGATGCTTTGCCTTTCTTTGCCTTCAACTCAGAAATGTTAATGTAGATTATAGAACAATTTGGTTAGTCTTAAAAGCAAAAAGAATGAGTTATAGGTAGAATTCTGATATGTTTTGTTTTCTAAATGCTTATACACCACTTATTTGGATGGAACAGCTGATAGTTCTTTACTAGCTCTCCTAATGTTGTCTTTATGTTTTTCATTTCCATGTTACTTCAACCAGAAGGATTTTTCTTTAAGAAAAATTGCTTTTCCTATGTAAGCCACTTGAACCGGCTTTAGTAGTCATGTAGTGGTTGGATCTCCAACCCTTAATCCAAACGCAAAAGAGCTGGGAAATGCTATTCATCAACTGTGGGAATTTGAAAACTAGTGGTTTGTTTCTCAGTCAGTATTTCTTGATTTGCGTAGATGTTCCCTTTCATGTAATCTTTTGTCCATATAAACGTAAGGTTCTTAAAAGGTTTTTATAGATCAGGTGAATGGATGAATAGCTCAGCTGGACTAGCCTTCACACCGCATGTCTTGCATGTTGGAGCTGGAGAGGTATGTTTCATCACTCTTTCTTTTAATTGTCTTAGTTTCGTCCAAAAAAACACATTGATTACTAACAGATCCTGCACATGGATCTGATACTAATTTGAGACAAGTGTTTGAAGTCTCTCGTAAATTCTTAAAATCAAATACATGGTTTCTGCTGTTCTTCTGGAAATGCAATTGATCAGACAAGCTCTTTGTTTACTTGCGCATATTGGACCTGTTGCCTGACTTATTTTACAGAGCTGGAATGTATTTTTTGCACTGTTGACATCCAACATAAATTGTGTCTTTGACCATGTGATGTGGCAAGAGAAGTATTAATTGCTCTTCCTGGCAGGACGTTGCAGCAAAAATACTGGCATTTGCACAACAGAGGCCAAGAGCATTATGCATCATGTCAGCTAATGGAACAGTTTCTGCTGTAACATTACGCCAACCTACATCTGGTAGCACTGTCACATATGAGGTTAAAACCCTGAAGCTTTCATTTTCCTCTAGTAGTTATATTTGCAGATCCTGGCTTAGCGTTTGCCTTAGTCGACCTAGATTGCTTCAGTGGAGGCCGAATTCTTGTTGATATTCGAGGAAATTCCACTTATTTGTCTGTTTACTGTCGTTTCTATAGTTTCACATTTGATGAAAATCAGTTAGCATCCTTTAGATTCTTTAATGTCTAAACTCGTTATGTATGACAAAATGTTAAGTCGTGTCCAATGTGGAGTAACTATGTTTTCACTTCTACTGTTGGAAGATATTATTGTTTTTCATAATTGATCTTTAAACTATAAAGAATTCTTAAAACAATCTTTCTTTCTAACTGATGTTGGAAGTGTTCACTATCTGCCTGATTTAGTGTCCTCTACGGATGGAGTCGTTGAGATAAAACTAACTAAAGTCATATTATATCAGCTTGAGTGCTGTATCCATCCTTAATATTTCGTTCGGAATTTGCTCCTGGGTGCCGAGCGGTGCAAGTCGAAATATGAAATGCATGTCAAGATGGATAAATATCCTTCTGTCTCTGTTTCTTCTGCAATATGTTATCAAATTTGAAAATCAAACAGGCAAATAGTAGGCATTGCAACATTGTCTACTAGTGTTTTTGCTTTCTGCTCTTTGTTTTCTCCAACTCGAGTGTTTTTTTATGGTTGCTTGACACCGTTGGAAAGATTTGATTAACTTGCAGTTCTCAAGCTCCATAACCAAAATATGATAGAGCAAACTTCATTTAAAATCTGCTTTGTTATTTGTTCAAAGCAATCATTTGCAAGATGTAATTTTCATGTTATTTCAATCATAGACATCTTTCCGTAACCTTTTCTTTTGGCTGCAATTCATGGCATCTTTTGTTAATGAAGTCATATTACCTTTTCCTGAGAAGGAACTAATCTGGTTGTTATTTCTTTTAGGGCCGTTTTGAGATACTATGCTTATCAGGTTCTTACTTGGTTGCTGAAAGTGGTGCTCCTAACAATCGGACTGGTGGTATAAGCATTTCAGTTTGCAGTCCTGATGGGCATATTATTGGAGGTGCAATAGGTGGTAGACTCATTGCGGCAAATCCAGTGCAGGTATATAGTTGATTATATTCACCTCCTTATAGTCAGATGACTCGGTTCACTCCCAAATCCACCATTAACATTTTTCTGTTTGATTTTGTTCATACAGAGTTGGTTAAAATTCTCGCTCTTTTCTCCATGAACTGTTTTTTCAATTTTTTCTGTCAGGCGGCAAAAGTTTGCTGTCCTCCTTCTTTCGGGGGCTGTAGCATTGATAGAAGCATTTCTTGTCGCTGGTTGCTTACTGCTCTTGCCAGAATTAACTTAACGGGCCTGGCAATAATTGTTTCTGCAGGTGGCATGCAGTTTTTGTATGGCAGTACTAAGGTGAAGAACAAACCTGAGTCGGGAACGAAAGATGAGAAACATCCCTTAGACCAATCTGCTGAGAAGTCTCTGACCCCAGCTGCTGCTGCTCCTAGTCAAAGTTATACTCCTAATTCTGGGACAAGTGTTTGGCCACCGGTTGCACGTTCAGAAGTAAAACATTCTCAGACGGATATTGACCTGATGCGCGGATGACATACGAGCTGCAACGAGCACATGACAGTTTTTGTATATATGTGTTGTTGTAAATGAAATGCTCTGCGGATCATCCGACTCTGAACTCACCGTCTGCCGGCTGACAAGTAGATGGATGGGTTGTGCTAACATCCCGTAACAAAAACTTCTCTTCTAGGTTCTTAAGTAGCAGCAGAAATGGTCAAAAAAATTATGGTTGTTGGACTGAAAAGGTGGTATTGGTATCTTTTAGGTTAAGTGTTTTCTTGTAGGAAATTGGTGGGGTGTCTTTCTTTTGGTCTCCATTCGTGTTGTAACCAGAAACTTAATCAAAGGTGCAGAACCTTTTGGCAATGGGCTTTGTTTCTTCTCCTTTCTTATTTTCATGGCTGAGATAGATGCATACATCTGAAGTCCTTTACCTTGTTGATTTGAGACATTTTTTGCTGGAGGTTTCATCACGAGTTGATATTTTTAAGGGATATCTTGATGAAAATCCCAGTTAAAAAAGCAGAATTTTGGCATGAAGTTGAAGACCATTCTCACTTCACAGAGCTGAACAAGGAACATGACAAGGTTGTAATACCAGTCTGAAAAGAATTAGCAAGGGAGAAAACGATAAGTTTGATTATGAAGGAAATCATGCACAATGGTCATCAAGTAGAACATAACGTACAAGCGCTGACCGCAATGCAATATCAGATAAGTAGGTCTTATAGAGTACATGTAGTTAAAGCTCGTAATGGACAGCCTCAATGGGACTGTTATTTTTAGGTGAGCAAGGACAGGAAAGTTGCGTTGCCTATGCTTTCTCCAGGAGCTTCTTTATATCCTTCTGCAAAGAGAAATAGGAAAGGGAGATTTCTCAGATATCATACCGTATTAATAGCTACTTGGTTGAGAGTAGCTAATGACATTATTGACAGTCGGTGTTTACCTCTATGCTTAGCGGTGATGTGGTGGGAGCATAACGGTCGACAACCTCACCCTCTTTGTTAACAAGGAATTTGGAGAAGTTCCACTTGATATTGTCCCCAAACAGGCTGCCTTTGACGGACTTCATGTACTTGTATATTGGAGCAGCATTATCACCGTTCACCTCAACCTATGTCAACAAAACATGATTTTATTTCCAGTTCTCCAGAAAATATTTAGACAGCCGGACTAGTAATATACTTCCGTATGGGAACATAAAGAATTTTCTTACAACTAACAAGAATTTTAGCCAGAGAGGACCAAGGATTAGCGGAAATCTCTGATCAATGTCAAGGCTTCAAATGTAGGAAAGACGCAGAAAGTAGTACATCAAGTGCATTTCACACAAGATATTAAATCATGGACAGCTGTGGACGAAAAGGAAAAGAACAAGTTTCCTTATTCTAACCAAAAGACTATAAAAGATGAAAGGAAGTAAAGGTTATATCTAAGTGGTCAGCTAGAAGAAAATTATAAATAAGATCCCCAACAAGTCTTACCTTATCAAATACGGGATATTCAGCCTTGAAGCGAGTGCAGACAAATTCCTGAATTTCTTCATTGGTGCCAGGCTCTTGCGAGCCAAACTGATTGCACGGGAAAGCCAGTATCTCCAATCCTGAGCAGTAGTCAAACGACAATTAATCATACTTTGACACAGGAAAACCAATCAGACTTCGGCTCTCAAGACCCCTAAGCATACACTATATCCACCCCAAAAGGAACAAAAAAACATGCAACTATCAATGAATCTTATAGTTGCAAGAAGCAATATAATGTTGAATTGGAGCACATAAACTAGCTAAGCTTTCAAGCCTCAATGTAGGGGAGGAAAGAAAATTCATGCAGAATTTGCCTAAAAAACATTCCTCACAAAAGAAAAACAAGTGAACTTAACAAATTCAGAAAATGCAAACCAAATCAAACCTTGATTCTTGTATTTCTCGTATAACTGTGTCAACTCAGTGTAATTTGAATTGGTCAAGCCACTGCAGCAGACAATAAGATAAGGTTGATAAAATTTCTTCACAAGATGGAAACAGAAGTATATATACTGCTAATTCACAGGGAAATATTGTTCTCAAATGTAGAGAATGAAAAGTGAAAGTTCCAACAAAGATTCTCTCAAATATAACGCAAGCCTGAATGTCCCTTCGAACTACACAGTAGCAAATAGACTTCACAAAGCTACCATTTTGTTACCTCAGAACACAAAGGAAAGTACAATTTTTACCTCATTATAGAATGAAAACCAAGAGGAAGTTGGCATACCTATCCATATCGATCCCCTGGTGATTGATACAATAATATAGCTCCAGATACAACAATCACAATCATACAGAAACAAAGAAGTAAAAATTTTACGTCAAGTACAGAGGGGCATATTGTTACACGCAGTTGCATTGACATTCATAACTAATTCTCAAGTACAATTGCCAGCATAGGCTGATAATCTGAACTAAACTTTGAAGCTACCAACAGACAAGAGAACTTCAAGATGGCTTATCATGCAAAATATTCTTCATCCCGTAACTATTATCATCATAGGGGAATCATAAAAGCAACTCTCTAAGCTTTTGCTCAGAGCAGAATGAAACAAAGTATTTAGAGAAGCCAAGAAGACATACCACTGTGATGCAACATTGACAATCAGTAGGACCTTGCCCTTATAAGTACTCAGATTAACATCATTCCCCTTAGCATCCTGCGGCCGAAAAGTTCCAGTTGCAATAGCATTAAAAACCACCCAATTCTTCCACAAAGAATGAGAATCATCCAATATGCTAGACAAATGAAGGATCGACTGAATTGCAACAAATAGCATTTGGGCGTAGGCCATGAACCAAAATCGGATCAAACAAACACCTTTCTTCTTCTGGTAAAACTAATCATGGCATAAAATTCATCATTTTCAGAAATCACAAAGTTTTCACCATTCAGCGAACCAAACTCCATTACAACTGTTACTAAAAAACTTCATAACACACAAATCACGAATAATTCCAAAGTAATGATAAATATACCCCCATATGCACGAAAGGAATCAACAAACAAACTCTGCCCGCCACTAAACAAACAAAAATCCCCATTTAACAAATACTACATAACATATGAACTGTTGTAAAAAATTCAGCGAGGCGAAAAAAGAAAATACCTTGACAGTGAAATCATGGATTGATAGAGGCTGGTTTGATTGGCTGGCCATTTTGTAGTTCCGCTCAGACCCGAAAACACAGGCTTTCCTTAAAGACCACGAAAATCTAGTTTAATGGACAAAAACCCGGAATGATAACGCTGTGAATTTAAATGGGTTTGCTTCAGAATCGAATAATTAAAAGCTTCTTGATCAGATGAAAATGGTGGTCACTACTCACTAGCTCAAATATATATCAGATTCTTGCCCTCCTCGCGTGGATTACAACCGCGCAAGCCGCGTCCATGGAAGCCCAACCACCAACTCAGTACACCAGCGAAATGAATGATTCATGCTCTCTCTCCCCCACGTGTCAATAGATGAGGATTACATGTCAATATTATTATCATATTTTAAAGAAATAATTATATTTATATCCCTGATGTATAGTTTATTTACATAAATCACCCCATCTTTTGTATAATTACAGAAACTACCCCTCACAACAAAAAAATTAGGAGTAGTTTTTGTAATGATGCTAATATTTTTAGGGTGTCTGTGTAACTTTTCAAAAAAATAAGGGGTGGCTTGTGTAAATGATAATGATATTTTGGTGGTTATATGCGTAATTATCTAAAAAATAGGGGTGGTTTGTATGAATAAGCCATAGATGAAGGGGTGAAAATATAATTATTCCTATTTTAAATATATAGTACAATATTATTTTTATAAGTATAAAATTAATTTTATTTTTTAAAAAGTTAATAAGGTATGACAAGATGTGATATCATGTTCTATGTATAGCTAAATTTATTGAAATGGGAATTTTTAATTGAATTTAAATAAAAAAAAAAAAAGTTGAAATAGTGTAAAATTGAAAATTGACTTTTGAAAAAAATAAAACCAAACACCCTGTTGTTACAAAAATTTTAAGAACCTACTGATTTACCCAACTTAAAAGAATAAAATAAAAATTATATGTCATATATTATTAAAAAATCAGACCCAATTGGGCAAAGCCTTAGTGCGGACTTAGCCATCTTCGGCTGTTGGGTTGAGTCGGTCCCAAGAATGGATATTTAGGATCGGCTCAAGTCGCAGCCTAGTCGCAATTGGGCCTAAGCCTAGACCAAATCATCTTTTATTATTATTATTATTATTGGGTCAATCTCGTTTTAGGCATACTCAACCCAACCAATTGCGTATCTTGAGAATAGTCCGATATTTATTTCATTAAGTTAAATTTCATTATTATAACAAAATTCCGATACTGTTCATATTATTCTTATAATTGCGAATGCCACTCTGTGGGCTGGGCCCAATATTTTGAATCATACTTTTATTACACTGAAGTAAATAAGGTTAAATTTTATTAACTAATAATATAATAGATATAATTCTATTTCAATCATATCTTTCAATTATTACATTTTTCAAGTCAACATGCCCTAACATGGTTGGTCTTCTTGTAACATGAAACAAAAATGGGAGTAAATGACATATATTGTTCACTCAACCAAAATTTCATTTTAAAATAATAAAATTATCATCCACCTTTCATATTAAAATATGTATATTCATGTCCTTACTTGTTCTGGCATATCAGATGATATAAAAAATTGTTTTCATATAAAATAAATAAATAAGTTTGATTTGTCTAAGGATGAGGCATGAGTATTCAAGCTCAAACTAATCAATATCATGAATATATTATCTATCTATACTATTAATTAAGGGAAAAGGGAATTAAAATAATTAACTTTGATATACAATATAATTAAAAAAATGACAAAATAGTTAATTTGCCAATATATTTTCTTACTTTAAGGGTCCAAAATATTTCTTAAAACCATGTTTTTCTAAAAACATTTTTTTTAGATTAAGCGCATACATTAAGTGTCCGGGCACTACATAGTACTATAATTTATTAGCTGTTGTGGCACGTTGTTTTTACGTGCATATAATAAGTAATCTTTCAAGTTTTAAAATATATTCTTAATAAGAATAAAATATATAAACCAGTACATTACATTAAAAAAAAGCAAGAAAAAAATTATCAATTAATGTAAATTTTAGAAAGTTGAAAAAGTTAGTTATTTTCTTATGAAGGGCATTTTTGACTTTATAAAAAATTAGTGCGACAGTATTATTAACTGTCATCTGTGAATATAGATAGGCTTCTTTTTATATCCACACTTACAAATGCGGTTAATGACACCGTTACACCAGTATTTTGTGAAGACAAAAATGCCTTCATGATAAAATAAGTAACTTGCCAATGAGGCCTAGTTCAGCTGGCGAAGCTGAGGCCCCATGATCTTAGAGGTTATGTGTTCGAACCCCACCAGGTGCGTGAAATGATGTCTGTTGGATATTGAAGTTGTTAGGAATGATTGTATTTATACTCGATTGATTTCAATTAATAAAAATCCATCACTCTTACCTCAAAAAGAGATAAAATAAGTAACTTATTCAATTTGTTAAAATTTATATTAGCTGATAAATTATTTTTCCTTTTTATTCATATAATATATTGATTTATATATTTTACTCTTATTTGTATAAAACATTTTAAAGCGTGAAAGATTATTTATTATATGCACATAAAAATAACGTGCCACAACAATAGCACGGTTGACATAATACGGACTACCATTAGCTATAAATTTTTCTCTCACAAAAGACAATACTTTTTGATTAATTAATTTCATTAATAATTTCTCATTCAAACACGTCCAAATTTAATTTATGTTATTTGATTGGTTATTGATTTTATCTTTCTTCTTTTTTATTTAAAAATTTTAAAGTACTCACATGTGTCGAATTTGCTTCAGTTGTTAGTATTTTTATTATGTGGGATGGATTTAAGGCGAGTAACCAATTACTAAAAGGGATTATTATATTTACGCCCTCTAACTTATTTCAGTTTATATAAATCATCCTTAACTTTTAGATAATTAAGCGCACACTCATAAATAACATCAACATCATTTATTCAATTCTCCCTACTTTCCAAAAATTACACAGAACACCTAAAAAAATATCGATATCATTACACAAACTATCTTTGGTACGTTGCTATCAGGAGTGGTTCCTGTAATTATGGAAAAAAGCAGAGGTGATTTTTGTAAATAGACTATAGATCAAGAGTGTAAATGTAATTATGCCTTACTAAAAATTGTATATTACTGTATAAAAAAGTATTCTGTCGATTCTTATTCTTTATACATCATTCAACCTGCTAACTCTCTCAAGCAGATTGTTCATGCTTATTGAAAATGCATCTTGAAACTTGTCGAATTTTGAGTTCAGATCTCCATAAACCAGTTCAGGCAGTAGTTCATAAACTATGTATCTCCTCATATTCTCCCTTTCCCTGTCAGGGATTTTCATGAGCCTTTCTACAACATCAACACTCTTCTTTGTCACCTCTTCTTTGTCGATGAAAACCGAGTATTTATCATGGGATGCCGGAAAATGCCATGGATACTGATAATAAGCTGTAAAGGGATCAAACAGCACAGGGATGCAGCCAGAAACAAGTGAGTCGAAAACCGATTTTCTTGTTGGACTATCTCCTGGAGGCTGTAAGCAGAACTCGGACTCCAAGAAGAGCTCTACAATCGACTCGGGCTGATCACATTGTCCTGATGTGCAATTCAGGAACTCGCAGTTGTTGCTTGTTGACAGGCACTGCTCGATTAGTACGGTCCGGATGCTGTCGGACGAACCAGGCCTTGCTGCACCAGCAAAGCTCACCAGGTTTCTTCTCTTTGATTTAATGACTTTTAGCTGCCATGTGACTATATCATCATCTGTCTGAGGGTGGAAGAACGTCGGATGAGGTATCCCGATGTCGTTGGGGTGCCATGGATGTCGTTCGATCAAGAGCTTGACAGGATTTTGCATCTCATCAAACTCTAGCAATCTTGTACCCCATGAAGACTTGTCGTTTCTTCTGAAATCCCAAGAAATCTTCCCAAGAACAAAGACATGATCCTTGCCTAAGTTCCTGTACCATGGACCCTGTGATTCAAGCCACCTTACAAGGTCTAGCGCCAAGGAATCCTTTATATCGTCAGAGGCATTCTTGAAGTGCCATCTCAAGATGTCGAGCCCGCCATAGTAGGGCACATAGAATAGCTTGGCTGCGTTCTGATCGTAAACTCTGCATGGATGCTTCAAAACCCGCGCATGGAAAATGGGCTCCAACGAGTACTGATGAGTATGGTGCCAGCCTCTGCCTAGCTTCTGTATCGGCTCCCCCAACGCATCATTGCTGAGAAATCTGCAGAAATCCTCCCAGGGGATCATATCTCCACACTGAGCTAGCAAGTCTTTGTTGAATTTCGTTGGTAGATCATAGACATAAATACCTCTTCCTTCACATGTTGAATTATTTGAATCTGATATCCAGGACCGGTGCACTTGTAGCAGCTGTTCGACTTCCCTGAAAGCATCCTCAATCATTTTCGCATCACCTTTGTCACTGCTGTCATTGACACCAAAATCCGAACTTTTATCGTCAGAATAACTATTTTCTTCCCCGTTTCCACCTTCTTCATTTCTGAAACTGGAACTGTTACTGAGAGTAGGAACCAAACTCTTGACATCAAAATCAGCAACTTCTTTTGCACCAGCATTAACTGTGGGAGAACTGTGGTTGACTAGTGAAACCGGGATTTGAAGACTAGGTTGAGTACCAGCAGAAAGGCAATAGAGATTGCTGAGCTTCCTAGACGATACACAGAGGTGCACAACGCTACCGGAAATAACAGTTGTAGAAGAAGACCATATGTAGATGAAAAATAAGAGAAAAACTGCTGCCGGCAGTTTTAGTAGAATTCTTGCAAGAAATGAATAAAAGAAACCAAGCTCATTAGCCTGTGTTTTTTTGGACAATCTTGTTTTCTTCCTGTATACAGAGACAGCCATTTTTCGCAGTTCTTTTAACAGAATTTCTTGCCTTACTGTGAGTAATAGCTTTAGCTTTAATAGCGAAGAGTGCGTGCCGTGGGGGAATTCACCAGATACATCAATTGAGACATGGAAGCACGTCTTCGAGAGAGTGATCTGATAATACAAGTTCTGTAAACATAAGTATTTGACTAACGAGTTCTGATCTTGCTGTCTGTTCATTGCATGACTGTTTGCATGAAGTCAAACTACACCTAACTCGCTGATGAGTGTCCGATACATAAACTTCCAATTATGCGCTAATACTCAATTTGCATGAGAATTAAGACATAGCAAAACATATTAGTTTATTATTACCACAAGTCATTCACAATCCATTATTAGCTCAATGATGAATGGATGTCCATACACGGCTGTTCCATATATATCATAATCGTGTCATAATAATTGAAGCAATGATCAGTCTTTCATCAGTATCATGCACCATAGAACAGGGCTAAAAAATTGATAGATGCACGTATATACCTTTGCACATATATATATATATAGAGTAGGGGAAAAGGTAAAAGATTTACTTGATACGTTTAGTAAAGAACCCTTGAAGGTGAGGTTACTATGCAAACAGGTATTATTATATATAAGTTCTAGAAACATTTAGAAGATAAAACAAACTGATACATGAAAATAGAATTAGAAACACACGACGACTAGAATTATGTTCTCTAACATGTCGATCCTGCATGTCCGGGGAGCACTACATCAAGCATTTTTAGCAGTTATTCTACAACATACTATCTGTCCTAGCAGGAAGACGGCGAAGAAGTTGACAGGAACTGATGGCACACGATAGCGGAATCTTGGATGCCTCATCATGAATATACCTGCCAAAGCAGCGATTACCTGGAATGGTGTGACATACAACACTAGAGCTGCAACCAGGCAGAAAGTCACGAATATGGCAGTGGCACGAGGATCTCTCCAGCTTAACAGCGAATGGACACGTTCACCTTGGGTTGCAATATCGCCCACAACAGTCTGGATTCGACCTGCCACGCTCCTCAGCCGATCATACCTCATTCTAACCAAATCTGGATTACGGCTTGTCGGGAATGTGTCAAATTCTTCATCGAGTTCATCAGGGTGCACCGCCTCAGCCTGTGAGATCTTTGTGTTCATGTGAGGAGGATACCTTGGTCGGTATCGGAAATTCCAGACTCCTATCAGAAACATGTAAAGGAAAATTGTTGGTAGAATCAGTTCCGGGAAGGAAACAAGCATAAGGTACAACACATGCACGAGCACTGTAGTGACGGGGTTTTTCCACATGCAGATATCTCCAAACCATTTCCCAACAGCAAACAATCCAGTGAAAACTGACATCAGGCGGAAAAAGTTGGCCTTGCTTCTTCGCATGCTCCAAAGGTGCGAGTCCACGTCGGACATATACTCCACAACCTCCTTCCTAAGAGGGGGTTCTGCCCGGCCCAGCCTTGTGGCCACTATGTTGACGGCCTGATGCCTTAGCATGTCCAATTGCATCACAGTAAAAGGCCTAATGTAGTGCATCTTTGGCAACAGAGGTCGTGAGTATATATAGAGCATGTTAGCAAAAGAAGTGCATGAAAATCGCAGTGCCAAATGCACTTCCCCCATCTTCTTAACACCAGTAGGGTGGAGAACCAGCAGTGGATAAGAATGTGTGTAGACTCTGCCTGTTTCAAGTGTAGATATTCGAATCCGTACCTTGCCAATCTTTAGGTCCTTGTTCCCATTTGCTCCCTTGTCACCTAGTTGGCTGTTGTCAAAAACACCAACTGTGAGTACAGTTGCAGGATCAAAGACCTCCCACGTGTACTGCTCATTGTACTTGGGGAACAAGTTGTCTACAATTGTACGAGTTCGGACCCATTTGTGACCGTATTTGGCCACACAATATGTATCTGATGTGCCCTTTCCATCACGTGTTTTCATGGGGTGAAGTCCCACAGCATTTAAGATGCCAAGTTCCAAAATACCAATTGGTGGCTTCCAAAGCTGTTTTGCTGTGGGGCGGAGGTCACTGCTATAATGAGTTGATTCATCTAGAACATGGTAGCCTCCATCTAAGCAGACTCGTAGATGAAGCCTACTAGAGAATTTATCTTTCTTTAATTGATCAACATCTACAGCAACTGGCTTTTCCAAGTTAAACCACCGAGAATGAATGATGCGATCATCAGCACGCCTTTCTACCATGTTTAGTGGTATAATAACCCTCCCGATTATTTCATCTTTTCCAGGAGCCACTCGATCCTCAACTGTAAGAATGAGATGGTCTTCAAAAGGTTCAGCAGCAACAAAAAACAAATCCTCATTCCACACAGGGTTAAAGTTCCGAGACTGAATTGGTTTTGTCCTCATGACTTGGTTTCCTATTTGTGCCTTCACATAAGCATCAGGGAACCGAGTCTTCTCTGATGGAATTAAGTCCTGGGCTTCAACAACATTACAACGGACGTACCATAAACGCGGTGCATGATAAACTTTAGAGCGTATAAGAGCAGAAGCAGCTGCTGAGCTGTCAATAGGTGTAGCTGCGTCAGAGTGCCATGCATCAGGAAAAGCCTCGTCTGCTTGAGTGCCAATCCAGACTGCAAGCATCAGCTCACCCTTTATCTTCTCACCCTTCTTATCTTGAAGACGGTACCATTCTGGGGCCAGGGGGCTATCAGGTGGAACACGCATTGGAACCTCGTTGAGGTCAAATCTGACAAAACCAACATAATCATCTTTCAAAAGATCTTTATCCTTAACAACAACTTCTAGTACAGATGCTTGCATCCGCTCTCTTGAGAAGGCAAAAACTACATTCCACACTGGATGCTGGTTCTTCTCGATGTGCTTTGTAACTCCTTTATAATTTCCAATTCTCACCTCTACATAAGGATCTAGACTCCCAGTGACATCCATGGCAGGGAGTTCACGAGCCTTGACAACTCTAACAAACAGGAAGTGCATTTTCTCAACAAGATCATAGGTGCCTGCACCTGCCCTGTCAGTTCGGATAACACGTCCACCAACAACACGTCCCCCACCAAGGAAAGGACTAGTCTCCTTAAGTGCATAATCAACTGGTTGTGCTGATGATGTCGAGTGCATCCGGACAAGCTTTGGAGGTATTGGTTCAGGAGCCTTCATCTCGTCAGCCACATATTTAGTTGAATGATGAGGTACTTCAACTTCAGGAGGGTGATTATGCTGTTCAGAATTACGTTTTGGGAGAGTGTAGAATGTATGCCTTGTCTCTGATTTATGAACTGAATTTGAGATTGGTTTTTGAACTGACTCCGAGGGCATTTGAGATTCCTCGGCTGCAGAAACAGGGGTTGATGACTTTATAGATGGATCATCTGTGATATAAACCTTGAGGCCGAGCTCTCCCCGAACACGCGAGAAAATACCACGCTTCTCCAAAGGATAGTGCAGGACGACAGCATCTGAGTAGGGTACAAAGGAAGTCCCATTGATGCTAACCTTTCCGAGGAAAGCTCTAGACTGAGTTGCTTTGACATGATTATAGATGTAAGCATCAAGAGTGAGACAGTGAAGGATTGAAGGATCGGATATGTTGAAGTAAAAGGTCTCATTCCACACGGGATTAAGATCCTTCTCTTTGATTGTGGAGCGGTACCTCTGACCGTCAAAATAAAGCTCCACAAAAGCACTAGATGAACCCTGCCCATCTTTGGCCAAAAGGTTATGAGCACTTACAATATCCACCCCAAGCTTTAGGTTTCCGACAGTCATCGCTCTTTGTTAATTATCAAGAACTGCTGTCCAGCCAAAAAGAAAGATGATTTGCAGGAACCTGGAAATAAAAACAGACAGAAAATTAATTGAGATTTAGCTTCGGAATTTTACTGCTACATTGTAGGGATGCTGTAAAGATGGCCATAGAGAAAACTGAATGTGGGAAAAGATGTAAAAAAAAAAATAATCTGGAACTAGCAAAGTTAAAATGATTAGTGTAAGAAAATGATACCTAAAGAACCAATAAAGGGACTACTTGCATGCATGTCCAAAGTTCAATATTTGGGGCAGGATGAATTAATTTTAGACGTTGTTCAGAATAGGCTGATGCAAGCTGAAGATTATTTCCTTTCTTAGCTCTTAAGTACTATTCTATACAGTACATAACTTTGCTAATTCTTATGATCCAAAGTACCACAACGGCAACTACGATGACAGATTCAGTAATATAGCTCATTCTCAATGGTTTGCCAGCACAAAGACACACCAGAAATATTGCCTGTAGTAACTCAACTTTAAAAGCATGAGAACAAGAAGAAGCTTCATTTACAATGAATCGATATCAGCCATTGGATTGGAGGAATCTTAAAACTGTTAAAAGCACAAACCACTCCTATAGGGTCTAATCTCACACCTGAAAGTGTATTTACCCGCCCCCGTAGCTATGATTTTGAGCAGCTTGAGATCCAAATTCTGATAATGGATTCAGAAAAACTTCACTAAAAATAGCCCAAAGGTGAGACAGTGACTGCAGCTAAAGATCTTCTGAAATGAAAACAGGAGCATCATGAGTAAACACCAATGGAAGGAGAAACCCAGTGACTTATCATTTCGGGTTCCATGCAAATCGAGCTAAGTCAGTTGCAACGAATAATCCAACCCAAAGAAGGTGCTAGATTTTTCTTAAACTTAAGTGCAGAGTGTCAAAAACAATTGTTTAGAGCACAAAACAGATCTGCAGAAAATATATATCAGAATAGCTTAAACAGAATCATCACATCAGGCCCACAAGTTAAAGTAGCATCAACAATAATAATTAAAACAAGATTGTATCCTAGTAAAGACAAGAAACGAGATCACTTTCACTAAAAAGCCCACCTACAAGAGATCAGCCAAAAGTATGAAAGAAAGATATACAAGAATACCAATAGATTATCTCCTCTTCAATTTTCATTAAGAGGCCATTAATATCCAGATCAAATATATGGTTTACTCCAACAAAATAACTCAGTGAACCTTAAAATAAACGTAGAGTTAAAGGCCAAGAGTGGAGTGTATGTGTAAGAAACAAAGGGGGAAAAGAAGAGAAAAAATGAGGTCAAAATAGTTTAGCAAGAACCATGTGCTGGTGTACCTCGTGGAGAGATCTATGAGCTTAAACAAAGTATTCTTGGAATTGAAAAAACAAATAAACAAATAGAAGAAGTGGTACAAAATGCAGGTGAAGTTATAGTTTTCCTTAAGTAACGCTAAAGACACATGAGCTTTATTCACATCTGATGCCAGAAGTGAATATACTCCACAAAGCACTAAAGGGCCAAGCGCTTTGCTCTATCTTCTCAGAGGAAAAGAAAAGAAACATCAAGAAATGCAAACATAATCACAAAAAGAAAAGCCATAACACTTTAATCATGGCAAAAAGACTCCAACTTTGAAATGATTACAAGCTGACAGAGAAAAACAACTTTCAGCAACATAATCAAGAGAATGATGGATAAGCATTAGGCAAAGTGAAAACTTTGAATAAATTAAGATCTTGTGGCCCAGAGCAATAATTAACCAGAAATGTGTGTTTGTGCCTGCATCAGTGTGAAAAATCAAGAAAAATGAGATCTTTTCTACCCAGAATGAAAACCCATGAAATGCTTGCTGAAATCTTGAAACAACTCAGTGTTCTTCATTCAGAATCAGGCAAATGGGGTGCTTCAAAATGAAATGGGCATGAAATGATGCTGGCTTTGCTACTCCTGGAATCAAAGACCCGAAGAAAGAATTACCTCTTCTTTCTTCTTCTTGTGTCCCTTCTGGCGTTTCAGCAGAAAATTTGATAAATTTTCCACCACCGTTACACAAAGGTCTAAAGAAAGGACACACACACACACACACACACACACGCACTCACTGACTGTAAAGAAGATGAAATGGGCTATGAGCAGCAGAACAATGCAGCAACGGCAAAGGATTGAAACACTCTCATCTTGCTCCCATTTATATGTCATCTGTATATGGGTTTGGGGACCTCTTCCGGGTAGGGGGTGGGGGTTGGAGGAATGTTCAGATTAGTTTGGAGATGGAGATTATTACATACACCTTCATTCTTGGTCAAAGGTTTTTCACAATTTCTTGGGGCTACAATACAATACATGTAATAAAAATCTTAATGTTAAAAAATCTAAATAAGAAAAAAAACAAGAAACAATTAGTCCCAAAAAAAATTCTTACACAGACGGGCCAGATCAGATTTATCGAATCAAACTAATGGCACAATAAATATATCAATTTATTATAACATTACTTATTTTTTTAAAATTATACATCAATCACACGACAAGTAAAATATATTTACTATATATTTTATTTTAATTTAACCGAACTCGACTCGAGTTAAAGTTTCTCTTCATCCCTTAAAATTTTCAGTTATCATTTCACATCAGAAAAAATGCAATTAACCCTCATTTTTCTTGGTCAAAGATTTTCTACATTTCCTTTGGTTATGGATGAGAGGATTAAGCAAATATTACAACACAATTATATAATTTCGATCATGTTCCTATAATCAAATATCATATTTCATAAATAGACATTTAATTTTGATGCAAGTACCAAAAAGTAAAAGGAAGTTCCAGTTGAAATAAATTATGAGTTGAGTAAATTAAAATCTTTATTTGGTACTTACCTTGTTAGATAAAATGCAAAATAAGACCAATTTATACTATCACACCTCTAAAATCGGATAAATTATCTGATTTTATCCGAATCTGATGAATCACCAACCGACCACCATTTCTTACAACGTACAAACGGTCCCATGAAGGGCAAGGACAAAAGTACATTTCACAAAAAAAGCTCTTTCTCTCCTATCTATTAATTAATCAATATTACAAGTTTGAATTATATCTTGTATAAAAAAATATTTGATCTGCAATAAGTCAATTAAAAATAATTATTAATTTTCATTCAAAATTTTTGTTAATATCAATAAATTGAATTAATTTTTACCAACGAATGGACTTATTTGTTAAACAAAAGCAAACCTCAAGGGTGTTAAATGTAATTTCTCAACTATAGGAGATTTACGTATAATTACGTCAAACCATAGGGGAAGTGAGTATAATTATTCCTATATTGTATTATGTATTCAACATACTCTAATTAACTACAAAAATGTTTTTACGTGATATATAATACAAAAACAAATATAGAATTATTATTTCTTGCAAAAAATAATTGCAAAATGCATATCGTATTGGTAAGAGAAAAATCTTATTTGGGCCCTCGAAGTTGTAAAATATAAAACCAAAGCAGTCAACATATCATATCCATCAACAAATGTTATTTTATTTTGGTTCCTACTTTGGCTTTATACCTTGGAAAAATGAATCTTGAATTTGAATCCCCACCTTTTTCATTGACAATGACACAATAGACCAACCAATCTTTTAACCTATTTTTTAGCTCATAAGTCATAATCTATCTACACCAATATACGTGGAGGGAATTACATTCTTCTTTCTTAATTTGTGTTCGTATAATAAATTAGTCCTTCGTTAGTCAAAGATTTACTAAATTTATTGATATTAATAAAAAAATTGAATAAAAATTTATATATACTCTCGATTTACTTATTACTAATTTATTGTAGGTCAAATAATTTTTTTTTCAGATTAAACTACCCTTATAATAGTGAAAATACACATTCTCATATGCATTAGCGCATGAAGACGTATGAGGGGTAATTTAATCATAAAAAAATTATTTGACCTGCAAAAAGTTAGTAATAATTCAATCGGATGTAAATATAGTTTTTTATTTAATTTTTTTTACAAATATCAATAAATTCGGTGAATTTTAACTAACGGAGGGACTAATTTATTAGAAAGAAGCAAACCTTAGGGGTACTAGATGTAATTTCTCAAACTACAGAGGGTCGACGTGTAACTACACCAAACTTTAGGAGAGGAGAGTATTAGTATCCCACACACACACACACACACACACACATATATGTATATATATATGTATATATATAAAGTCTTCCACACTCACGAACGATGATTAATAATACCTTCGTACTATTTTTGTGAAGTTAAAATTATCCTTCAAATGATAAAACAACCAACTTATTAAACTTTTCAAATTTTTATAAATTGATAAATTAGTTTTATTTTTTTAATTTAATGTATTGATTTTATATATTTGACTTTATTTATAATATATTTTAAAATATAACAAATTATTTATTATATAAACGCAGGAATAACGTGCCACAGTTGCTGGTACTATTATAGAGAAAAGAAGTACTACAGACACAAAGTGCACGTTTTGACACTGCTGCATCAATTTTTTGTAATTTCAAATTTATCTTTCAATTAATAAGATAATTTAGTTATTCAACTTTCCAATATATACAATAACTTGAGTACTTAACTGTCCAATTAATATATTTTAAAGTTAAAATATTATTTATTATATGCATGTCAAAACGACGTGTTACAACGGCTAATCAAATCAAATGAATCCTTACCCTTAACTCTCTTTTTTCTTTCTTTTGCACTTGTCAATAGAAAAAAATTAATTTTTACTTATATTATAAATATTATTAATTACGCTCAAACAAATCAATATAAAAGCTAAAATTTATATTATAATTAATCAATATTTACCATGATGTTAGCTATAACCAATGTATTTGCTATTATTTTTAGTTATAATTTAAGCATTTGTCATTATTTTATTTATGACTAAGATTTTGAACCCCTATTCAAACAACAACTAATAATTATAGTGTAATTATAATTAATTATTATTTATGACGATTATTCATTTTTTGCCTGTGTAAGTAGCCATAACAAAATATCATATTTCTTGTAGAACGTGCTATTGGTAACATGGTAGCCTCCTACAAAGATCTTTCAATGCCCAAATCAGTTAGAGTGAGATCAAAGAAAAGTGAAGAATACTTGCGTTAAAGTAATAATCCCCGTATTGTGACCAAAATAGTTGTGGGGTATTTATAAGATCAAATATTTTTACTTGTACGATTCCACATGGTACGATTTCTAATTTTCAAATACAAGATGATAAACGATTTTGATCTCGAATCAACAGGTGAGTTTGGGTACAACCAGACTTCAGTCACAAACATACGAGTCCTTATTCTATGAGAGTAATTCACCTTTATAAAGAGGAGGGTATATTTTATTTTTTTTCCGTTGTTATGATTAATATATCGCAACAAATTTAAATAATCTCCAAATTTTTAGTGCAATACAAACTTAAAACTTTGCTCTATTTTTATTTCACCACTTAAACAAAATTATAATCAAAGACATTCAAAGGGAGCATAGAGTGGATGATTAATGGTAAAGTAAACCAATTTTTTTTTTTCCCTTTCAAGAATATGAATTCAAATTGACAATTCATGGGCGCTATCACATCTTTTGATCATGCAAAAATTTTGGGAAAAGAAAAAAGGATAAAGCAATGAAGACTTTTGCTAGTCTCAACCACTTTTCTAGGTCAATATGCCCATACTTGGATTTACTAATATCATTTATTCTTTTTTATATATAAATAAATGGTAATAAAACCACGATCCGCACAACAACCTTTTTTTTATAAACGATTGAAAAGTGTTTGTATTGTTATGAAATATACGAGTCGAGTCATAGTTATTTCTCAAAGATGAGCTCATCATCACAACCCCACCAAAATACAGACCGAACGAAAATTATTGTTCACATGTAAAAAATGAATCTACTACTAAATGAATGGGTTGTAAAATTGAGTTTTTTTTTTTTAGAAACGATTAATTGGGGTATAAAAATAATTGAAATGTAAAATTTGAGAGTGTTCCGCAATACAAATTACACGTAGAGAAGGTTGTTACAACAGTGTTTGTTAAAAACAATGTATGATTAATCTATTGTTTTTTATTTTTGTATTTAAATACTCTCGACTTTTATTAAAACTAAACCCACAGCTTTTTCTACAATCTACTCTTACCATGAAAATAAAAATTATTACAAATACTCCTAAAAATATTTATATAATTATAAACACCTCAATTCGACTTAAATTCAACCAAAAATTCTTAAGTACTTCATAATAAAATTTGCAACCATCCCATGAAATTATTTATATTGTACTATGATCGACAGAGATCTAAAGTAACAAACTCATTGAACTTGTTTAAGTAATTCAATTTTACAAAAAAAAAAATCTTAAATTCTCATTTGAACTATATTTTATCATCTGATGATGAATTTAAAATTTATTTATTATAAAATCATTAAATTTTTTTTTTCCCAAATTCAAGTGTTCGTTTACAAACACAGAGTAAGTGTAATGCAGTGGTGGGGCAATAACATAAAAAGTAGAAAAATATGGGGACATGTAGTAGAAGTAGTGTGGAAGTGTGAGACTTTTGGAAATTTGGCATTTTGCTTTAATGAATGTTGTGATGGGAAGTGGTGACTGACTAACATTGGGGATGGGGTGGGGGTGAGGAATGGGTCGCAATCGCATTGCAATCTTCATAAATGTGGCCCTCATCTTCTGTTCATTCACAAGGGAGCCCTGTCACTCTGTGCCCCCACCCCATTGTCTCCCCTTTCGAGGCATCCTATTTTTTATTCATTTGTTTGGAATTTTGGGCAATTCTTTCAAAAAAAAAATAAAAATAAAAATGAAAATATAATTATTTCTGTTGGTATTAATATTCAACAAAAATTATTGCAATAATTATATTTTATTTAATGACACTTTATTACTACAGTAGACAATAATTCCTACTATAGATCAGCTCCTGCTATGCAACAGATAACATCCACGCATTTGGTGGGGTTCAAATTCATGATCTCTAAAATCATGGAGCCTCAATTTCGTCAACCGATCTATACCTTATTAACAATTTTTCCAATATTAAAAACTAGTAATTTGTGACGCGTCCTATGCCGTGTCGAACTTTTATGAATACTATTTAGAATAAAATATTTATAAAATTCTATTATTATCTAATAAAATAATACTATTTACACTTGTTTTTTATGATAATAATAATAGTTTTTATAAAAATAAACTTTTTTATTTCAATTAGTATATCTTATATTTAAAATTTTGTCATTTATTCATACTAATAGAATATTGAATGTGTAATTTAATAATATTCCCACTATGTAATATAATTATTTTTCATACACGATAAAAAAATTGCATGATTGTCGAAAAAACTATATATTTTAATTATGTTTACTAGAATAATGTGCAACAACAACTAATATTAATGATACAAAAACTTATCAGCGTTTCCATACGACAACAAAGAGGAAATATTATACGAATTCAAAACAGTTCGTAGTAGGCCGAGGCCCAATGAATTTGGCAATAGAGGATATTTCTGTAGACATGGGCCGGCCCAACTTTACTAAGAGTGATATCGTCTGATTTGGCCCATAACACATTTATATGGGCTGTATTCATTTATATCTTGCGAGCAATTTGAATTGGACTTGTTTCATTGGCCCAACATCGTTTGGAGTTCCTCAATTATTCTTGATATAATATTTGCTTTCTTAAATTAATAAATATAACATTTACCCCATAAAATTTAAATTTTTTTAACAAAATTGTCCTTATATCATATATATATATATATATATATATGTATTTAGTTCAAGGAATATATATAAATATAAATATATATTTTAAATTTTGTATTTTAAGTTTAATTAAGATTTTCTTATTTGAGGAAAAGAGATCTTTTATTTGTAATAAAATAAAATATAATTAGTGAATTAAATAGTTTAAATTTTATTATATTTTACAAATTCAGAGTTAAGTAATAAATTAGTACTATAACTACTCAAGAAAATTATAAAAAGTTTTTGTTGATTTGATTATAAAATTAAGTTATTAACTATTTATTATTTTTAAAAATCCTTTATATTACAAATATACATAATTAATATAAAACCTTATCCAAATATTTAGCCGTATGGAGTAACACTCGCTAATGTAATAAAGTGAATATTAACTAAAAAATAGTAACATAAGTTGAATTTAATCCAACTTAAATTAATTATGTAGTAAGTGTAGTAGCCTTGTCGTATAATTAGTGTGTAATTTTGAATAAATTATTACTCACTTGATAAGTATATTATATTTGTATATAATTAATTTGATTTGATTGAACCTAATTTTGATAAGAATTTTTCAAGAAAAATAGCATAAGTTAATGTTAGAAAATGGAGATTTGAGTGGAAGAACAAAGACAATAATCTCCAACTATTACTAATAAAAAAAAAAGGGTAAATAACAAGGGGTTCTCTTAACATTTATCTTAATTACAAATACATTCTCGTTATTTGAAAAATTATAAATATTATCTGAAATTACAAGTTTTCTAACAAATATTTCCCTACAATGAGCTCTTACAAGGGGTTATTTGTTAGATAATTTATAATTTATAATAAAAAAGAGATATTTATAATTAGGGATAATTACACTAACCTCCCCTCTTACTATGAGAATATACAAATTCCCCTATCTTACTATGAAAATTACATAAACTTACCTTTTTGGTTTATTACCATTACAAATTGACTCCTCAATCACTCAAACTAACATTTAGATGTACGTTCAACCAATATAATCTATTTGTGAGCCTCCAATGTTTTAAAACCAATCACGATCACCAGTAGAATTCTCAAAGTGGGTGTTGCACGAGGAGAAATTATTTTTGTAGTATGAATGAAAGTTGTGAAGGAACAAGAGAAGGAAATAGAGAGACTCCTGTCAGACGAGAAAAGGTTAATGGTGTTTTGCATTTTCAATTCTTTTTTATTTTACCTAATTATTTTTATTTATATTTTTAATCTGTTAAGTGAAGATAAAAGCGTAAATTTTAAAATTTTGCTAATCAATCTTAATCATGGTTAGTCAGAGGAATGGATTTATAATTTTCATAATAAGAAGTAAAAATTTATATATTTCCATATTAAGAGAAAAAATTTATGTAATTATCTCTTACAATTATTATAAATTTTAAGAGAGTCTGTTTAATTTAATTTAAAAATATCTGGTATGGAGGAGGACCCACCTTTTCTTCGGACAATCTATTTAGATTGGATCACAATAATGGAGGATTGGCCGGCAGGCGGCACCATCACCATCACCATCACCATCACCATTGCAGGAGAAAAGTCAAAAGGCAATGTCCTGACTCCTGATTATAGCTTGGTGACATCCGCACGCTTTTCCTCTCTATATATGGAAAAGTTTTAGACAGTTAAATTTTGTCGAATCAAATCAATTAAATAAGTGTATAATTATTTTTTAAAATTATATATAATAATTTCTAGTATATAAACCGAATTAGACGAATTTAATTCGGGTTAAAATTTTTCGTGATTGATCAATTTTTTTAATTATAAATTAATTATACAAAAGTGTATTATATTCATGCACTCAGACATACATGTATCCATACGTATTTATTTATCATGCATTCCTACATTCATACATGTGCATACACTGGCCAAGAATCTACAGGCTCACACTCTCAAAAAGCAGCCGCTTTCTCTCTGTCTGTGTGTGTGTGTGAAAAGTGAAGGAGAATGGAGCTGAAACTGTATGTTGATCGCATTTCCC
This sequence comes from Sesamum angolense, assembly GCA_034509725.1. Taxonomy (NCBI): domain Eukaryota; kingdom Viridiplantae; phylum Streptophyta; class Magnoliopsida; order Lamiales; family Pedaliaceae; genus Sesamum; species Sesamum angolense. The sequence goes on from JACGWL010000013.1 coordinate 4,866,242, forward strand.
AGCCTTCACGCGCAATTCTTATCTTCTGCAAGTAGGATTTCTCTTCTTCCATCACTTGTTCATTTTTCTTGATGATGGACGATCAATTTTCATCTTTGTGTTAGAAAAAATTTAGGTGTTTCTTCGTCTGTCTGATTCTTGTTTTGTTGAAGGGCAAATGGGATCGAATTTGAGGAGGTGAAGATCGAGCTCGCCAAGAAGCAGCACCACTCACCTGAGTTCGCAGGTGCCAAAGATTTCTGAGATTTTGAGGAAAAAAAAGTACTGATTTTTCTCTTACTCTTCTTGCCCTGGTTTTTGATTTCAGAAGTGAATCCCATGAAACAAGTTCCAGCTATTGTTCATGGTGATTTCAAGCTTTTTGAAAGGTACTTTTTCTACCATATATATGTGTGATTCTCTGCAGTTCTGTCCACCTGGTTCTGGTAATATTTTGATGTAGTCTGTTAGAATTTCGTGGATGTCAGCTAATGTTTTAACTTGGTTTATCTCAATCTACGGTCATATTAGCACCGACAATGATTGAGATTCGGACAGGATTACCGTTGTGATTAATTGATTTCATGTTATTAGCAGGTCCTCACTTTATATATTGTCAATTGGAATGGAAAAGTTAATCACTCTTGTAAGAATCTGGACAAATTATAAGACAGGTAGTACTCACACTGCAGGACAGGATAACCTCAAGTTTTGTTTGATGTCTTAAAGGAGTCTTAGGAGTACCGAGCATTAGGAACCCATAGTTTGGCAATTTACATGGATTTAACACCAAACTATCCTAGCTTAGTGGAGCTGCTGTCAAGTTGGCCTCATTTCACTTTAAATCCAATTCCGATTGCCTTTAGATGAGCTGACGAGCAGCTCAAGCCCACAAGATTGCTCTTTGCGGGTGTTTCTTGCAAGATGTTTGATGTGGATTTTCATACGGAGGAGTTTGGATTGGCTGACATGTACCTTTTCTTATACATGTATATATACCATGTTAATTAGCAATGTCTCTGTAATCTGCTCATAGTTTGTTGTTCTCTGCAGCCATGCAATACTTATTTATCTGGCTTCTGCATTTCCTGGAGTTGCTGATCACTGGTACATTCAACCTCTTTGCTTTTGTCATTAGTCTTTTGTGGAATTTCTATCACGCGATCATTTATTCCATGCGTCCCACTGGTGATTTGCGTAGAAATATGTGTAGGATCTACCAAACTCATATTCTGCAGCTGGTTTTCTTTTTTATGACGCAGGTATCCAGCTGATGTAGGCAAAAGAGCAAAGATCCACTCGGTGTTGGATTGGCACCACACAAATTTGCGCCGTGGTTCAGGTGATTAATGTGCATATCTGTAAAGTTTTCTTGAAATTTTCTGATGATTGTACATCAAAATGTCATCGTTTCTTACTGATTAATGAAGCTTCAAAGTCCTGTAATTCCCTTGATAAATATGTTTGTTGGAAAATGATTCATTAGCAAGACGGATCATGTATTTAACCATGTAGCATATTCTTGCCAAAGTGCAAGTAGTTTTGTCGCGTAGTTAGTGTCAGTTTGCATACTTGATCAGATGACTAATGCCTAGATTGTGCTCGTTTATCTAACTTGCTCTCTTTCTTCAAATTCTCTCTGTTCAGTCGGATATATTTTTAATACTGCTGTTGCACTAGCACTTGGCCTGCCTGCGAACCACAAGCAGCAGCTGAAGGGGAAAACCTTATGTCAGCATCTCTTGCAACGCTCGAGTCTTTTTGGCTTGAAGGAGATGCGCCTTTTTTGCTTGGAAATTCAAAGCCTTCCATTGCAGATCTTGCTTTAGTTTGTGAAATCATGCAACTTGAGGTAAAAAAGGGCAACATTTGTTCTCTATACGATGCTTTGAGATCTTCTCTAATCAACAAATATTCAACCCTCTTCCCTACTAATTCAGTTTGCAGATGAGGAGGACCGTGAGCGTATTCTAGGCCCTCACAAGAGAATTTTGAAGTGGATTGAGGACACAAAGAATGCAACTGCACCTTATTTTGATGAAATTCACTCGATAATGGTCCCAATCAGAGAGAAGCTTAAGGAACTGAAGGTCCAAGCAAGCAAAAAATGAGTGTCAAGCAAAAATCAAGTAACTCCCTAAGATATGGAAAATGTTGAAGTCTACATCACAGGCTTTATGTACTCATATAGCATGGATGTGTGTGTTGGCTTCTGGTTTGTATGTTTGAGTTTTAATGTACTCTGGTCTCTGGTTAAAAGATGCATTCTGCAAATATTATCAGAGTTGTGAAGTATGAAGGAATGGATATTTCAACCGAAATTCCTCCTACCATTCCACGTCTAATGAAAATCATGCATTTGTAGGTTACCAGTGATTGATCTTAGCAGTAGAAAGTTGGAATCTTGTGATCCGAGTACTAGCAGAATATACAAATTCTTATACTTGTGGTACGGTTCCTAGTACAATACCAATGCATTAATGTGGAATTGTTAGTCTTAGAAATCTACTCCACAGTTTTTCCTCTTTATCTCTAGAGCATGCAGCACCTTAGGTCTTTTGTAATTCTTCAGTAAAAGAGAGCTGCAGACGACACTGACTGAAGAGGCAGCCATGGCTCCTCCGGCAACCCATGGTGGCAACCGAAATCCAGTGGACGGGAAAAGTGCCCCTGCAGCAAGGGGGATACTAAGGGTGTTGTACCCTAATGCCCAGATATAGTTAAGTCGGATTCTGAAAAAGGTTTTCCTAGAGAGGTCTATGGCAGTTATAACATCCTCCAAATTGCTCTTCATCAGAACAATGTCAGCTGCCTCAATGGCAATGTCTGTGCCTGCACCAATTGCCATCCCAGCGTCTGCTGCAACGAGTGCTGGCGAGTCATTAATCCCATCTCCCACCATAGCGACAATGTTGCCTGCAGCCTGCCCAGGAAACAAGTAAACGGAATCTTAAACCAGCATTATTGTAGCGTGTAGAGCTTCATGTGAGTTTACATATATAGGGTCAGCTATTTACAGAGGTAAATTTGTACATACTTGAGCGAATTCTATTTTTAGTAAGAGATACTAGAGTGACGGAGGAAGTTCCTGCAACTAGCATGTATAGTCCAAATTGTTGACAATATTACCTGTAGTTCCTTCACTTTCTCTGCTTTGTGCTCAGGTTTGGCCTCTGCAATAACATTATATATGCCGACCTCTCTGGCAATCGCATTTGCAGTTCCCTGGTTGTCACCTGTCACTATTATACTATTGATTTTCATAGATTTTAGTATGGAGATGACTTCTTTAGCCCCAGGCTTTAATGGATCAGATACAGCAAGAATTCCATGCAGCTCCCTGTCAATAGACACAAGAATTCCAGTCTGAGCGAACCCTTCGGTTTCTGCTAGCATCTCTTCAGCATCCAGTGGAACATCTACATTGTGATCCAACATTAAACTCTTGTTTCCCACAAGGACTTCTCTGCCTTGAACAACCGCCTTCACACCATGGCCAGTTATGGATTCAAAGTCATGGACTTCAGGCCAAACAGGGTTCTCTTCATCTTGTCTATACTTTTCAGCATACTCAATGATTGCCTTGGCCAATGGATGTTCGCTGTTCACCTGATAATAGAAACACCATTGCCGACATATATACTTTTTGGAACTAGCTTAAAGTGGAGAAAAATTTACTAACATTTGCTTGACATGTACCTCAGCAGCAGCAACCAGGGAATTAAATTCTTGAAGACTGATGTCTTTCAAGAGCCTGCTGCTGACCACCACTGGCTGCCCCATTGTGAGAGTGCCCGTCTTGTCGAAGACTATGCAGTTCACCTGTCAGGCAAGGTATAAACTAGTTAGGAAAAGTTAGTCTTGGATGCAGTTCTTTCAAGTCCAGATAAGAAAAGGTGGACACCGTAAACAGACCTTATGAGTGCTTTCTAATGCCTGGCCACCTTTGATCAGCACACCTTGAGAAGCACCAACTCCAGTACCAACCATAACAGCTGTTGGAGTAGCCAGGCCAAGTGCGCATGGACAGGCTATGACCATGACTGATATGCCAAACTGAAGAGCAAGCTCAAAACCATCCATAGAAGAAGGAATCCAGGATTTAGGATATCCATTCAATTTTCCAGCAGAAAACCAGGCAAACCAAGTGGAGATCGAAAGAACTATAACCTGCATTGTGAAACGAGCAAGAGATGTTCAGTTAGCAGCAGGTGGAGATTGTAAAAAGATAGAGCATTTATCACGTACCAGAGGAACAAAGAATTTCGAAACAAGATCAGCAAATTTCTGAACAGGAGCCTTCGCCATTTGTGCTGATTCAACTAGTCTAACGATTTGCGAAAGAGCAGTCTCTGATCCCACCTTTGTTGCCTTAACATGCAGCACCCATTTTCATTCAGGGTTCCTCCAATCACCGTGTCACCCTTCGTTTTTGCCACCGGCCTGGATTCTCCGGTAATCATGCTCTCATTTACATGACTTTGGCCCCATGTAACAAATCCATCACATGGTAGTTTTGCACCAGGTAAAATCTTCATCAGATCATTCTTCTGTATTAATTGGCTGTCTATTTCTTCCTCCTTCAACACATTTCCTTCCCTGTCTATGGTTAACAGAGTAGCCGTCTCAGGAGACAAGTCCATGAGCTTCTCTATGGCTTCAGAAGTCTTCCCCTTGGCCAAAACCTCCAGGTACTTTCCCAGTAGTATGAAAGAAATGAGCATTGAGCTGGTCTCAAAAAAATCAGTCGACTCAAAACTCGGCGAAGTTGCAGCTCTCAAAACTGAATACACCGAATAAAAATAAGCAGCATTTGTTCCCAGTGCAATCAAGACATCCATATTTGCCGATCCACGGCGCAGTGCCTTAAAAGCACCGACATAGAATCGTCGCCCGATAATGAACTGAACTGGTGTTGTCAACACCCACCTCAAAATCTCCCCAATGGTGAGCATGTTAACTACCTTAGTGTCCAGCCCGTGATTGATACCAGGGATATACATAAACACCATTGAAATCAAGAAAACAGGAATAGTGAAGACCAGACTCCACAGAAAAGTTTTATGGTATTGTTTGATTTCTTCCTCTCTGTGAGCTTCTCTTCCTCTTCTTTCAGGAAATATGACAGCCTTGGAGTTCCCCAATCCAGAGGCCTGAATAGTCTTGATGAAATCTCTCGGCCCCATCAAGTCTGGTTCGTAGGAAATCGACAGTTTCTTCAGCTCTGGCTCAAAGTTTATTTCTTGAACTCCCGGCAATGCTCTAAGAGAACTCTCGATCACTGTCATCGAACCCTCTGTTTGTAGTCCATCAACCTGGAGGTGTACTTTACACCGATCTTCTTTCCCATTGCTGATGACTATGCCCTGAAATCCAACGTCTCTATGTATTCCAGAATCTGATTGTAGGTCAAGATTTTCGGATCATAATGGACTTCGAGTTGTTCACTAGGCAATGCAACAAGTGCTTTCTGTACTCCATGCATAGCTGATAAATAGTATTCCAGAGTCATGGAACAAGAAATGCAGTTCAGTCCTTGTATATGAATTTGGCACACTTGCGTGCATCTCTCATTTATCTCTTCTGCTATCAATGCGGCTTGAAATCCCGCATCTTCAATCGCCTCGCGGATAATTTCCTCCTGCGTATTGTAAGACATGAAAACTTCATTCTGTAACGATGTATACTGTCCGGATAATTGCTAGATATCGAAACTTACTAGTATAAGCACATGGTGATCACAGCTTTTCTGATCTTATATAATAAGTGATACTGATTCAAAAACAACTTTTCATTACCAAGTACTGGCAAACATTCAGGAAAATTCTTATTTAGATCAAATCTATTACACTCGTTATGCAATCAAGAAACACAAAGCAAGTGCAATAACATTTGCCGGTTGATTTGGTGCCGCCAAATTAAAAAATCATATGCCCAACAACAGCAGTAATGTAACTCCAAACATCACCTTTTATTACATGAAAGGCCAAATTAAACTTTTGTTAAAGTGGAATCATTAATTGTTTACGTTATCTGCTTTAGGATAAAGTGGTATTGTTCATAACATCCACTACTCTTCCCAAGCTTCATTATAATACCAAGAATTATGTTCCATAAGTGATTTCCAGTCAAGATGTAGATGTGGAAAGCATATATTTTTGCCGGATATATAAAGGTAAGGTGACTTTATATATAGCTTTATATCGCTTCTATTACAACCACAAATTTCAATGACTAACAAAATATTCATATATATATTCTTTATTTTTCACGAGCTATGCAATTTTATACTAGATATGATGAGATGGAAGTCGGGAAAAATTATTATCTGAATCAAGTATGGTTGAATCGAGCTAATCATACAACAAATGGAACACACTTGTTATATTATTAATTTGTCCGAACTATACACCAACCGTTAACAAATATATTACACTACTTGTTACATAAATTTTAAATTTGACAAACTCGTTTTGAACTACAATTTCTTTGTGAGTCTACCCAGACCAATGCACTTAATGATCACTTGAAAGAACTCAACGGTGGACGTATTTACAATATATTGCGGTAAGGGAAAATTCTAATCCAGGCACTGTTTGACGATTTTAAGTATCATACTTGTTATATTATCAATCACTTGACAACACGAAGGCTATCAGATTTAATAAATGTAGTAAATAAAATAACTTTAAAAAAAAAAAAAAAATCACCTAAACCTGAAACTACTAGTAACGGTAAAATATAGACCTGTGCATGCAGTTGACGGATGAATCTCAAGATCAAACAGACGCCCACATACGCGCGGGCGCGGGCGAAATAATAACAGTTAAACCTATAACTTACTTACATTGGCAAAAGCGGGACAGAAGACGACTTGCGCGCGGTGGTTGAGGACATCGACCGCCGCCTCCTTGATTCCGGGGAGGCGCTTGACGGCCTTCTCGACGGCGGAGGAGCAGGCGGAGCACGTCATTCCGGTGACGGAGAACACGGCCTTTGCTTCCGAGTCTTGGATGCATTTCTCTTCATCCGACGACGACACGGTGATGCCTTTATGAGGAGGGCATCCGCGCAGCTTTCCCGCCATTAATAATCCAAAAGTAGCTCAGTGTGCTGCTCCCTATTTCTATATATCTACGTCTATGTATGCTCTTTTTCTATATTTCAATACATATATAGAAGTTTGCAGCCCGTTCTTACTAAAATATTCTTTTCATTATTTTAAAAGTAGGCGACGGTGTTTGCAAATGCTTAAAATAAGTACTTATAAATTTATATATTATTGAAAAATAAATTAAAAAAAAGTGTGTTAGTTTATATTTTTCGATTTGAATTACTTAAATCAGATTGGTTTAAACTAAAAGTTATAAGCAACTTTCCAGCAATATTTTCAACCGAACCATAAATTATACATATTAAATTATTTTTTCAACACTCTACTTCAATTTTTTTATTTTAATTTTTATTTTCAAACACTTTCAATTTTACTAAAACTTATTCCCACTGACTGTAAAAACCTATTGCAAATGGGTGGACTGTGATTTACTCTCATGTGATATTAGAAATTAGTAAATTATCCCCCTATGAAAAAAATATCATAGGGAGGTAAATTGCTTTATTTTTAAAAACATAAGGAAGTAAATTGTTGTATTTTAAAAATTACGGGGAGATAAATTACTATTTATTCTTTCATAAAAACTAATTTGCTCATTTGTAATATCACACGGGGTTTGCTTGCATTTTTTCCTATTGCAAACTCCACTTTTAGAGGGCCTTTGGATGAACTTATAAGGTTTTGGGTTAATTATATTTACCACCCTCAAAGTATATCATATGTCAGGAACAACCCCTAAAATTAAAAAAACATACCAAAACTGTCCAAATGATTACTTAACCGCGTTAATAATTCCGTTAGACTGTGAAAGATCGATGTGGTGTTGACGTGGTTTTTATGACTATTGAAGTGCTCGTTGAAATTTTCTGGACATTTTTACCCCCTAAATATTTGTATATATGTTTGAGTTATTATATACACTTGCATTGAAAAAAATCAAGAAATTTATAGGTTGTGTCAATTAGGATGTAAGATGCTAATACGTTATTTTATATTTCAGATTTATATTGATTTAAACACTCTCTGACCTATGGTCTATTTATACAAACCACTTCTATCTTTTACATAATTACAGAAACTACCCCTAATAGCAAAAAAAAAAGGGCACTTTCTGTAATAATGCTAAAATTTTTAGGATGTGTGTGTAAGTTTCCAAAAAAGTAAAGGATGGTTTGTGTACGTTATAATGATAATTTGGTGAATATATGTATTTATCTAAAAGGTATGGTTGATTTGTACAAACATACTATAGATTAAGGGGTATAAATATAATTTTTCCTTATTCTAACGGAAAACAAAACAATCTACTGCAATTTTTTCGATGCAACTGAAGTTAATTTTTTGGGGATAATTTTGCTTGACCTTTTCTTTTACAAGTTTACGTATCAATTCAAACATATACATAATTTGATATTGTCCAAAAAATGAAACGGACAATCCAACAATCACAAAAATCACGTCAGTGCAACATCAACCACATAACAACAGAATTATTATTGTCGTTAAATAAGGTGGACCTTTTTAACTACATTGTGAATTTTAGGAGGATATTTGCGACATATGATGTACTTCGAGAATGGTAAATATAAATACTCCTAATGTTTTCGGAAACATCTTGTAAGATGTTTATGAAGAGCATGTCAATAGGTGGGCACTAGTTATTTGGATCCACACACAATAAATACTCGTAATAATTATCTATAGACCGTAATATTGGGTCTGGATTCGGATACATTATTTTTTTTTTTTCTATATTATATATCACTACGACTTAAAAATATGGTAAATTAATACTAATAACCATAATCAAATAAAATCAATGTGAAAATTAAAATTTTTATCATGATTAATCAACATTTGCCATGGTATTTAGCTATGGCTGAATACTTGCCGTAATTTTAGCTATATTTAATATTTTGGCCTAAACAATGACTAATGGCGTTGCGCATCCGCCAGTAGTGGCTAATATGTATTCGTCACGATTTTTTTTTCTTCATCTTATTCTAACCATAGTAATTAACTTTTGTCAAAAAAATGTATTTTTTTTCTAGTGGTAATAGATATCATAATGAGTTCGGTTTGGATATCGCCCGTGCATAACTGGCCTATTTGGATGGAAGAATTTAAAATAAAAAACACAAATGACTCTATATCAAATGATTTTTAAATTCATTAATATTTTAATAAAACATAATTGAGAAAGAGAGTTGAAAATTTTAAAGTGAAATATTAATTGATAGTAATGGCAAGGTATCATCTTACTCATTATAATTTACAATAATTACAAAATATTTAATTAAAAATCAAATAATTATAAAATCTCAGCATCGCGCAATTTTTAATAATGAGCTTAAAAAGCTGAAGTCTTGCCCTGACATTGCACTCCTTCGTATATGTCAAGAGTATATAGATGAGAATTTTTATTTTATTATGAGTTTTTTAATTCTTTGAAAAAAATATTTGTTTTTATATGTTCTCAAATGAAAATACTTTTATTATCTTTATATTTCTTTTTTTTTTTTTTCTTTTTCGGACTACGGAGTGATTGATGGACGCCAATACAGGGTATCTGTCGTGTCCTGTCCTTCATGGACGGATATTATAGGGTGCAAGAAAATCTGCATGGCACCAGAAGATGATAATTCCTACATGATGCACATCTTTCAATTATTTCTTTTTAATAAATTAATAAAATACTTTTACTAATTTCATTCAAATAATTTTTTTTTATAATTTGTCGCCCGTATATCAACCTCATTAATTAATTCAAACATATTTATATTTTGTGCAGAAATCAACATAAAGATTAATTCAAACATTTTTTCACTTAGAAAAGCGACGTACATCTAATTTTTCATGGAATATTCAATGTGTGGATTTAGAAGAGAAAATATTTAAACGTGTTTAGATAAATTAAAAATTTTGAAACATGACCTGCAATGCAAGAATCATAAGAATCACATTCAGAAGACTCCGGTATAGTCCTTCAATTTTTAAGTCAGTAAAATCGTAGGAGGAGGAATATAATGGTCGTAAGAGCATATAAAAAATATTTGTTTGACATATAATAAGTTAGTAATAAGTCAATCGGGACTAATAGAAGCAAATTTGATGAATTCTGATTAACCAGTGTGGACCTATTCGTCAGACAAAAATAAATGCCAGTAGTATTAGATGTAATTTTTTAAAATTACAAAAAAAATTACGTGAAACTATATCAGACCTCTAGGAGTACTGTGCAGTTACCCGTATAAATAATTTATGAAAATTCCATCACGTAGAAAATAAAGATTTTTTTATTTATATAAAAAGAATAGTTTGTATGATGGAGTAGCTTTTGGTGATGAATAGTGAAAGAAGGAACATAATTGAAAAATCCAAAAAAAATGTTTTAATCAAAAAAAGTTAAAAGGAGTTTTGTATTTGTATTTTTGCAGCTCTACGTACTTTATTGGGTTCTGATAAATACTTCACACTACACAGTTAAGTTCCCTCTGAAGAAGACTGCCTCTATTATTATATATATATTTGAAAAAATTAATTCCGGAAAAAGAAAGAAAGTGGAGAAACAAATTGCCAAATTCGGCAGCTTTTTGGGGGTATAGGAAAGGTTTTTGCTTTATCTTCTTCTTTTTTGTATTGGGAAATACATATTATTTTTTTAATTTTATTTTTCTATATTATAATAATTATTATTATTTTTATTTTAGGGATAATTACACTATCTTCTTATGAGGTTTGATAGTTACATGCAAACCCTCTGTGATTTGAGAAATTACATCTAACGTTCCTAAGGTTGCTTATGTCTGACAAATAAGTCATTCCCTTAATCAAAATTCACCGAGTTTGTTGATATATTGCTGATTTATTGCAGATCAAATAAATATTTTTATGATCAAATTACCCTCAGACATCTTCGTGCATTAATGCATGTGAGGAGGTATATCTTCACGGTTATAATTAGTAGTTTAGTCAGAAAAAAATTATTTGATCTGCAATAAGTCGATCAATTGAGGGTAAATATAAATTTTCATTCGATTTTTTTGTTAATATAAAACAATTTCGTAAATTTTGACTAATGAAAAAATTTACTGTTATATGAAAGTAAATTTCAAATATACTAAATATAATTTCTCAAATCGCATAAAATTTACGTATAATTGCATAAAATTTAAAAAACGAAGAATATAATTATCCCTTTATTTCATTTTCGCCATATTAGCAATCATTCTTCCGTAGACGTAATAATGAACTTTTTCGTTGTTCACGTCTACCTTTACATCCCACTACCAGCTTTAATTCTAAGCTCTTTATTTATTTATTTATTTTGGTAATTTTGAGCTCTAAAATTCTGATCAGGAACAGTATGATGAGATGCTCTAGAAGGTAAAAATATAGTAACTGCATGCCTAGATTCCTCCAGGCATAAGACCTATAAAGTAACAAATCATAAGAATTACATCACGAAAACATCGATCATAATTTTTCGATGTGTACATTGGAGAAAATTTTAGTCGATCTTCGTCAATCAATCCAACAAGAGTGTTTTAAATTGACCCAGTCAAGTTCGAACAAGAATTTTTCTTACATTAGATAGGTAGAAGAGAGAAATGCTTAAGGTAGTAAGAAGTATTATGCTAACAAAAATTTGTATCGGGGGAAGGAGGGCTATTTATAGATTTATCTAATTTTACAATTCTAGGAATGGTCGGTTGTTGCCATGAGTCCGCACATACTTGAATTTGAATCGAATCAGATTAGGTTGGAATGATCTAAAAATAAAAATGTTGATCATAGCCTATTTCGTGATTTAAAAGTAGAATTGAGGGTATTTGATTATCTTCGGGAGATTACCTCACATCAAGTTCCAAAGAAATTAAAAAAAAAGGATAAATTATAACGACCTCTCTTGAATTTAGGGTTTAAATACAAATACCTTCTTGTTGTTTGAAAATTACCAATATTCCCTGATTTTAACTTCCGTCTGGTAATTAGCCCAGTCCGTTAGATTTTCATTCTTTTTTTTTGTGGTGAATTGACCAAAATGTCTTTATGGATTAAGAATTATATTTTATTTATTTTTTATGGACTAAGTGGATATTTTTTTTATATTTTTAAAATTTTTTCTATCCACTCAGTCCCTTTTTTTATATAAAATTTTAATTATTTAAAAAAAATAAAAACAAAGACTGAGGACAAAGTAGATAATTTCATACACTATCCAATGTTACATAATTTTGTCAAACATTAGAGAGTACTTATAATTTTTTTAAATAAGAGATATTCATAATTATGCCAAATTTAAAAAAAAAAAAGTGATAGTTCATAATTTACCCAAAGAAAAAAAAAAAAAGTAAAACACCTCAAATGGTTTGTTATTCTATTGTAAAGTAATTCTTGATTAAACATAAGTATTTGATATTAACGAAAATTATAACAATTATTATAATTGTTCATGATTGAGATCATGGTATAATTATGATCGATTTGCTCAACCCCAAAAAAATACAAAAATAAATAAATCGATGATTCATCCAAGAAAAGTATTATTATTATCATTATTATTTTTTTCTTTTTAAATCTTTTGATACGAATATTTTGACGATGATTGAGTTAAAAAGAAGGGAGGAAATCAAAGAGAAACTGCAGTAACAGATTCGCGTTCAAATCGAAGCAGGTAGAATTTGTTCTTTTTATGGTTTTTTTTTATAATAAGATTTGATTCGTTACTATATCATCCATTACATTCAAATTCAAATATTAATTCAATATATCAATATTTTTAAATCAACAATCATATTCAAAGTAAACAGAGAAATAATACAGTACTATTAAATATAAATTATATATTCATATTTATGGGACTCGAACTCACGATTTTTTTATTACATATTGTGTGTCTATTGGGGGGCATAAAATTGTGCTATTGCTATGTGACTGGGTATACACTATATATATATATAAATCCTGGATTTATTGCTTCTCTTTCTATTGGGTGAGGATTTAGTTATCCGTAGAATGCGATTCTAGCACATACATCCAATTCAATCGATTCTGGGCATGAGGTCTGACGTTTTTTGTTTTAATAATGTTTTTATATTTATATTTTGGTCATGTGGATGTTTATTTATTTCCAAGTCATTTTTTGAGATAAGACAAAACACATACAATGTTTGTTTTTTTTTTGTTTTTGCTTAGAGTAACTGTCTAGCTCAATTACGATTTTGTGTAGTGGAAGAAGCTCTAATCCGTTGGTGAACCAAAGCAGATTCTGATCCTCGTCTATTGGACTTCCAGTGTTAAGATTCTAAATACAAAGTAATTACAAAATAAGACAAGGATTTAAGCTTTTTTAAATAACAATTCGACCGACCCTGGAACCTAGGACAATGATGGTTGATGCCTATACCATTTAAGGGTTCTCAGGAGGACACGTGACTCCATACAATTCCTGACAGTTAACTCTTTATAAATACCAGTTGACTTAACTTAACAAGATATTGCATTAATTAGTTGGAGACCTAGTGCTGCACCCTGTTATGACCCTAAATGAACTCTAATTTGGGCACATCGAAAGATTTCAGTTGAGAGCCACCTTAACAAGCCTGACAATTTATATTACAGGCCAAAACATCAGCTAATTAGAGGACCAGGGTCGAACTCCACTTCCATTGATCATCCGTCTTGGACATTGAACCTCATTCGAACCGAAATCACCGTATCTCCTACGACTTCGGCCTGGATTCAAATTAACAGCATGGTATTTATTTTAAATAAAACAATAGGATATTTTTAAGTAATATATAATATATAAAGTATCATTTGTCATTTTTTTTCCCTTCAAAATAACAGTCCTGGAGGCCACCAACATTTTTATTTTCTATTTTTTCGAAATATAAAAAATAATATAAATCAATAAATAATAAATATATTACAGAAAAAGTAAATGAATTATTGGTGTGGGTGAAGATATGTAACTTTTGGAATTGAATGGTAGTGGGTGTGAGTGAGTGAGTGTAAATGTGGAGGCAATTGAGGTATGTGATAGGGTCGGACCACAAATGATACATACATATGATCATTAATAATTGGAGATTTCCTAAGCTGGATCTGCACCTATTTCCATCTTTTTGTGTCTCGAAAGTGACGGAAATTTTGGTCAAATGTTTTGTAAAATATAGTTTATAATGAAAGTTTAACAATTTAAAATTAATTATAATATAGTACCATCCAATTAAACTCAAAGGATTTATTATGGGTTACACTTGGGGTATCTGTTTTTCTCAGTAAAATTTAATGCAAATTATATGAAGGAGTCAGATCCAACTTACTTAGCACCAATAGGCTAAAAGCCCATTTGGCCCAGCTTCTGTTGATCTGCTGGCGAGGTAGCTAGCCAGTAGGCATGTAATATTGGACACGCGTGATTACACCTAGCTACCGAATCACACTAGTAGGGATGTACATGTCAGTCGTATCATGGTAAATAAAGACGGCAAGTAATTAATTTTTAAATTTAACCTACTCTTTTTGCTAATGTGGCAGTTCATCTTCTTGCTTACGTGGGGCCCATATGACGAAGCAAACATGTGCATAAACACTTTTCCCAATAAAATATGCATCTAAAGAATTCAACGATATCTCAACCTCATCTAACCATCACGATTCTCTCAAAACTTATTCTTATAACTAGGGACTCGTGTAGGTCAAATATGTAACACAATCATTCAACAAGTCTACTTGATTTCCACTCTCTACACAACAAATTTTAGCAACCTTTTCGATATTTTCAATATCTCCACACGATTTTGACACTTTAACCTTACTAGATCTTGCAATTTATTTAGAATTTTCTATTTTATTCTTTCAAATATATCACTGACTTAAGTATCAAAGTGTTAATTCTTATTTTACATATTAGTTCTTCAATTATTTTAAAATACACAGAAGATCCTTCAATTTGTATAGTATTACTAGATTTCAGTAAGCATCAATGGCGATTTGAAATCCTTAACTCTAATCCGTGGATCCAAATTCCAAACATAGGCTTAGAAAATATATTCTTGTTACATGTTCTATGAAAATGTCTAATTCAAGATTTTTGTACTAAATCACTCTAAAAAACATGATAAGAATATGGGATAATTAAACTTCCCTCCTATGAGGTTTGGTGTAATTACACGTAAATTCTATATGGTTTGTGAAATCACATCTAGCACCCCTAAAGTTTGCTTCTATTTAACAAATTAGTTCATTTGTTAGTCGAAATTCATGAATTTACAAATATTAACAAAAAAAAAAGTGATTTCTTTTTATATTTATCTTTGATTGCCTTATTACTAACTTATTGTAGGTCAAAGAATTTTTTTATGATCAAATTACCCTCATACGTCTTCATTGTTAATGCATATGAGGAGGCGTATCTTCACTGTTATAAGGGTATTTTAGTCCAAAAAAATATTTGATCTACAATAAGTTAGTAATGAGAAATCGATGGTGTATATCAATTTTCATTCAATTTCAATATTAGCAAATTTAGTAAATTTTTATTAACGGAGGGACTAATTTGTTAGAGAGAAGCAAAGCTCGGGAGTGCTAGATGTCATTTTTCAAAGCACATGAGGTTTACGTGTAATTACACCAAATCTTAGGGGAGGAGAATCTAAAATGTACTCTGGATAATACAGAAAACAAACGGATTTGGGCTATTGGCCATTTAAAATCGAAGAACATGGGAAGTGGAGGAAATCATTTTGAATGCAGAAAAGTGCCCGCGCTGTTCATTTGGTGGAGAACGTACAACTTCACCATTTTTTTTTTTAAGCCTTGACTATACGTTTATATCAATATTGTAATAAATTGAGCAGTATATTGATTCGATCAATACATTAATATAATTAAAAATAATTAAACGAATGACAATAAATTTACATGAAACGAAAAGTATCTATATATTCAATAAAATTTGAACTCATAATTTTAAATTTATCCATGTGATATCCAACCTTGTTATTACGACCCTATCTTATGTCGATAGGTCAATCTACTGCAACGGCCCTACCCAACATCCATACTTCCAAACAAGTCCTAAAGATTGAATTCTTTCTGATGTCTGCATCAGGAAATTGGATTGTGGGGAATTATCCCATCCAATGGCCATCCTCATATTTCATTGGATTTAGGTCATGATATTAGGAAAATGTCACTCTGCCAGACATTTAATAATAATCATATCCTCCAAACTATTTAATTACGTTGATATTATTATATGCAGTTCGGTCAGTCGAGACATTCAACAACGACACGAATAACCTTTTATTTTTTTATTTATATATTTTGTACCAAACTGAATAACAATGCATATTTTTGTAGAATTTTGAGAAACTGCAACAGAAGGTTCAGATCATCTCTCTTTGCTAACATTTCTGAACCTAAATCCAAGTTTGAACTGTGGACTTCCGTCGCAACGTTACGTACACCCTCGTCCGGTCCAAAAGATTAAAAGTTGCGAAATTTTAAACACTATAGACATAGATGAGAAAGAAGAGAGGGGGGTTTTAATGCATACTTACAAGATTCATCACTGAGCAAGACAAACTAACTAATGAACTAGACAACAGTGATCCCTCTTATTTCAAGAGTTTCCAGCTGCTTAGGCCTCTTGTAATTCTTCAGCAAAAGAGAGCTGCAGACTACACTAACTGAAGAGGCTGCCATTGCTGCTCCGGCAATCCAGGGTGGCAGGCGGAATCGGATTGAAGGGAAAAGTGCCCCAGCGGCAACAGGGATGCCGAGGATGTTGTATCCTAATGCCCACAGATAGTTAAGGCGGATTCTGGAAAACGTTTTTCTTGATAAGTCTATGGCAGTTATAACATCCTCCAAATTACTCTTCATCAGCACAATATCGGCTGCCTCAACGGCAATGTCGGTGCCTGCGCCGATTGCCAGCCCAACATCTGCAGCTACAAGGGCAGGTGAGTCATTGATTCCATCTCCCACCATTGCCACAATATTGCCTGCAGCCTGTACACGAGCAAGTAAAGTTGGCACCGGAGAATAACAAACTAACATATGTTTGCTATGAAAATGTTATATATGAAAGCTTAAGAATTAACCACTTCTAAAACCAGCCATTACTAAAGTAATCGATGATTACTACTGGAGCCAAAAGGTTAGAGTCCATAAATATTTTCATATTGTTGCAAACAATACTTGACGTAAGGATGATATTGTACCTGTAGTTCCTTAACTTTCTCCGCTTTCTGCTCAGGTTTGGCCTCTGCAATGACAGTATCTATCCCGACTTCCTTGGCAATAGCATTTGCAGTCCCCCAGTTGTCACCTGTCACTACTATACTGTTCACTCTCATAGACTTTAGAAAGGAAATGACTTCACGAGCACCAGGCTTCAATGGATCAGAAATGGCAAGTATGCCAACAAGCTCCCTATCAATAGATACAAGAATCCCAGTTTGAGCCAAGCCTTCGGTTTCTGCAAGCACGTCTTCAGCATCAAGTGAAATACTGATATTGTGATCCACCATTAAGCTCTTATTTCCCACAAGGACCTCTTTGTTCCGCACAACAGCCTTCACACCGTGACCAGTTATGGATTCAAAGTTTAGGGCTTCAGGCCAAACAGAGCTCTCTTCATCGTGCCTGAACTTTTTAGCATGCTCAACAATTGCTTTGGCTAATGGGTGCTCACTGTTGACCTATAAACGAATCTTTATTTGTATTGTTTACAAGTTATAAGACATATGGACGCCTATGTTTCAGATCATTGAAAGAGTCTTAAGTGTTGTGATCTTAGCAGCAAAAAGTGCAATTGGATGACCATATGTAAGCATCAAGGCATCACAAAGTCCTGAAATTTAAATGGAAAATACCTCAGCAGCAGCAACTAGTTCAAAGAACTCCATGAGAACCATGTTTTTCAAGAGCCTTGTGTTGACTACCACTGGCTTTCCAACTGTAAGAGTTCCTGTCTTGTCAAAAACTATACAGTTCACCTGTTGTAAGAAGTAGAAAATAGTTATACTGTACTTTGTTTCCCAAGTGAAAAGATTTTACACACACAATTGATGGCTTCACGAGAGCTATCGCTGCTATCCTTAGATAATGTCATTTGTGGATAAGAACAATATTATACTGCATTCTTAATTGTACCTTATGAGTGCTTTCTAATGCGTGGCCGCCTTTAATTAAGACTCCTTGAGAAGCACCGACTCCAGTGCCAACCATAACAGCTGTTGGAGTAGCCAGGCCAAGTGCACACGGGCAGGCTATGACCATGACAGAAATGCCAAACTGAAGTGCAAGCTGAAAGCTATCCATAGAAGAAGGGATCCAAGATTTTGGATATCCATTTAGTTTTCCGGCTAAAAACCAGGCAAACCAAGTGGAAAATGAAAGAAATATAACCTGCAAAGAGCAAAGGAGAATGCAACTTTCAACTTAGGTTAAGAGATGGCTCTTAGGCTTGAATAAATGAAGCAGTTCTGAACGTACTAAAGGGACAAAGAATTTGGAAATGCGATCAGCAAGTTTTTGGACTGGAGCTTTTGCCATTTGTGCCGATTCAACCAATCGAACAATTTGAGCAAGAGCACTCTCTGATCCAACCTTCGTCGCCTTAATGTGTAGCACCCCATTTGTATTCACTGTCCCTCCAATCACCATGTCACCTTGCCTTTTTGCAACTGGCCTGGATTCTCCAGTAATCATGCTCTCATTTACATGACTTTGTCCCCAGATAACAAATCCATCACAAGCTACTTTTGCACCAGGGACTATCTTCAAGATGTCATTCTTTTGTATTAGTCGACCGTCAATTTCTTCCTCATTCAACACATTTCCATTGCTGTCTAGGCTTAACAGGGTTGCTGTTTCGGGAGCCAAGTCCATGAGCTTCTCTATGGCTTCAGAAGTTTTCCCCTTTGCCAAAACCTCCAGATACTTCCCCAGTAATATAAAAGAAATGAGCATTGAGCTGGTTTCAAAAAAATCAGTCGACTCGAAACTTGGAGAGGTGGCAGCTCTCAACACTGAGTAAACCGAATAGAAATAAGCAGCATTTGTTCCCAGCGCAATCAGGACATCCATATTTGCTGAGCCATGTCTTAATGCTTTATATGCACCGATATAGAATCGTCGACCGATGATGAACTGAACTGGTGTGGACAATATCCACCTCATAATCTCCCCAATTGTAAGCATGTTCACTATCTTAGTTTCCAGCCCATGCTTGATTCCAGGGATATACATGAAGACCATGGACATTAGAAAGACAGGGACGGTGAAAACCAGACTCCAGAGGAAGGATTTGTAGTACTGTTTGATTTCCTCCTCTCTATGAGCTCCTCTTGATCCTCCTTCAGGAAATATTTTGGCTTTGTAACGTCCAGAACCAGTTGACTCTATAACTTCGATAAAATTTCTCGGTCCCGTCAAGTCTGGTTGGTAAGAAAGCGATAACTTGTTAAGCTCTGGATCAAAGCTCATATCTTGAACTCCAGGCAATGCTCGAAGAGAATTCCCAACTATTCTAATGGAACTTTCTCTGTGCAATCCATCAACTTGCAGATGTATTTTGGACCTATCCTCCCCTGTGCTGATGAGAATAGCCTCAAATCCAGTATCTTCTACGGCTTGCAAGATTTGGTTGTAAGTCAAGATCTTTGGATCATAACGGACTTCAGCTTCTTCAGTTGCTAATGCAACTTGCGCTCTTTGTACACCAGGTACAGCTTGCAGACTAGATTCCACTGTTGTGGAACAAGAAGTGCAAGTCATTCCTTTTATTCGAATCCTACATATTTCGGAGGATTTCTCATTCATTTCTTCTTCAATAAATGAGGCTCCGAACCCAACATCTTCAATTGTCTCACAGATTGTTTCCTCCTGCATATTGTGGCATAGCAATTAGATTCTCTTGATATAACAATTTTCATGCATATTATTATCCATAATATGACAGGCTAACTGCAGTTGTTTTGAAACAGGTATGGCGCGTACTCTCAGTTTTCATCATTTTATGTATTTAAACAAATTTTCAGAGAAATGTATGACCAAAAACAATTAACAAACTAACTGTTCCTAAATTTTATGAGGGTCCTCTGATGAACCTGTAAATGCTATAAAAATTGGTTATGCAACACCACCACATCTCAGCCTCAGAATCTAATATGAGCTGGCCCTACATCAATAATGTAAACAATTTGACTAACTCTCAGTCCGTGATCCAGCTAACAGAATATTTTGTACTAATTCTGCAACACAAAAATACGCCGTTTTCAGGGAAATGCATGCCCCAAGAACTTAGTTTCCCTCTCCACTTTATGTGATCATCAGTTAAACAAACATGTTTTTCTTAAATTATTATTATTATTTCAAAGCAAGAGTCCCAGTATGGGCGAGTCCCTTTAGACCCGAGGGAATCCTTTCACACAATTATGTTTCCTGGAAATGACATACTTCTGAGAAATAGAGGTAAAAAAGAATATAAAGAAAAACAGAAGGATGGAGCTGATTCTTTACGGCTCCACAAATTCTTGCTACCTGAGTTAAAGTTACAACCAAATCAAATTTGGTGAAAAACCACAAATTTGAATGTAAATCTCGTTGGAATTTAAAGAAACTTAACAAACCACAAGTGATAAAGATAAAGTTTGAATTCTGGAAAATTCCATGGTCAAAGACGTGGAGGTGAAGTTTAGACAAAACTTGCTTTTGCTGTAATCAGGTGTAGCCCGTGACAACAACCGATTGCTTCTAACTACGCTTAATTTCTAATCTAAGTACAGATTGCATGCCAACCCACATAGAGATAATTCAAAAACAAATAAATAAAAAAAGTAAATCAATGCAAAAATCTCAAAAAATCTTAATGAATTTCACCAAAAGCCAATTATAGACAATCTCATTTCTCCAATTCTCCGTTGATCAGATCAGCAGAAACACCAATAGACAAACACAAAAGCTGCATGCAATACCCCAAAATCGCAAATTAAAACAACATATACATAATAACTTACATTGACAAAAGCAGGATAAAACGTGACTTGAGCGCGGTTGTTCAAGACATCAACCACCGCCTCCTTGATGCCGGGGAGGCGTTTGACGGCCTTCTCCACCGAGCCGGCGCAGGCGGAACACGTCATTCCGGTGACCGAGAAAAGCGCCTTGGACTCCGATCCTTGGACGAATTTTTCCTCGTCAGATGAAACGCTGACCCCCTTCGGATACTTGGGCATTGAAGGGTAATGGGGGCGGGGGGACAAATTCCCGCTGTCGTTCGGCCTTATGCATGCCAGTGATAGAAACTTCGCCGCCATTATCGATTCTCCCCAACCTGCAGTTCCCACAATTCCTTTGGTTGGATTCAAGGTCTATCTCTTAATTGTTTCTGAGAATTCAGAGAAATCGATGAGCTTCTCTTGTGATTTGCCTCCGGAAGCCCACAGCTTTCTCCGTTTGTTTATAGGCTATGGCATCAGTGCGTGTATTTATACAAAAATATGGAATTACACTTTGGCCCCAAACTATAGCGGTATTTGCAATATTCTATCTTTTTCCGATGGAAATAAATTATAAAGAAAGTTGTAAGTTATACCGTACTAAAAATTAAAAGTATTTGAAAATAAAAGTTGAAGGTGAAAAAAAGACGACAGAATGTTTGAAAAATAATTTAATATTTATAAATTTACCAATAAATTACAGAAGTTGGTAAAATTTATTTATAATTTTTTATTTAAATCAACTTAATTAAGCAATTTAAAATCAAAAGTCGTAAAACAAAGTCACTCTTTTCAACTTATTGTAAGTATTTACAAAAACACCCTCGTGGTTTTATTTCGGCTTCTAAATTATTAATGTATTATTTACTCTCTTGAATTAAATATTTAAATAAAATTATTTTATATGAATTTAATGCAATTTACCACTCTGTAATATTGCAAACGGTCTCCTATAAAAAAAATAGGGACTTAACTCCCTATAGTTTTTAAAATAGAACAATTTACCCCTATTTAAAGATGTAAACTAATAATTTAAAAAAAATGCACAGAGGTATTTTACTATTTTTTTCATAGACCGTGATTTGCTCATTTGCAACATTATCGTAAATTGCTTATGTCTTTCCCTATATATATTTAGTGGACATAGGGCATTTGATATTCTACATTTTAAATAAAACTTCAAAAGTTTCTTAATTGAAAAAGATATATGGTTGAATTATAATATAGAAAAAAAAAAGTAATTAATTACTTAAGCAATTAAAATGCTTAAAAATTTAAAACTAAGTAATAAATTAGTACACTAAATACACAGAAAAAAATTATTACTTTTTTTTTTCTCCTTTAGCAAAGAATTTAAAATTGACTTAGGGTGAAAAATATTACAAATATATTAGAAAAGATGTAAATATTATGACATGGGTGCAATTTTTTCCCAACAATTATTTTCAGAGTAAAGTTAGTGTTATATGTTATTAATTCAAGAGTGTGAATTCCACCTAAGGTATAGTTTTAGGTGAAAAAGTGTATTTAAGTCCAAAATGTTTGTGTACTTTTATATGATACAATGATAGTATATAATTTTCAATTAGAATTTATTATAAAAGAAATTATATGATTGAATTAAAAAAAAAAAAGTACATGGGAAAGAGAAAAGATAGAGAGAAAGAAAGTATAAAGAAAATGGTGGAGAAGAATGATGGAAAGGGTACATTACAACGGGTATTTTTTAGGTTTGGTATAATTATAAGTATCAGTTCGTTGTTTGATAAATAATAAATACCTTTTGATATTTGATGAAATTATGTAATTTTTAAATTGAAGTTTGAAATTGTCAACTTTATTCTTGTTGTATGTTTTAAAAAAAAATAATCGGACAAAGTTGATGAAAAAAAAATTGAATTGTAAAAAACATATACACTTAGTCCAAAAATCTTTTAATTTTTTTAAAAAAAATTATAATTCATAATTCACAAGAGTATTTTGATCAGTTTATTACAAAAGAATGAATGGCACATTCCGTCAAATTATGACATATCTTGAGAAAGGTGTGTAATTGAAAATTTTATACACTTCGTCAAATTGTGACTGATCTTCAGACGAATTTCTGATGGTAGAGCGTTTACATTTCAATTTTCATCTCAAATTTTCATAACAGATAATAGCCGTATTTTAAGTGTGAAGGTGTTAATCGACTACCTTTGATGTGTATATTAACCTATTACCTGAAAATGACCATATTTGGAATAAAATGACAATAATTTGTTTTCAATATTTGTTTTCTCTCTTTTTCCTTTACAATGTATTGTACTTTTTTATTTTTTAATTTTTTTCTAATTATATTGATACTCCCTTTATTATTCTTTCTCAAGTTCAAAACTAAGGAGGCGGACTCCAATTGCTAAGCCCAACAAGCCTAACCTTTTAACCTATGAGCAAGATATCATGCCTATATTTCATTTATTTACACTAATTTGGTAGGTTTGGAAACAAGCCCACTCAGTAGACTATTCTCTTTTTACTTTACTGAACTGACAAGTTCAAGAATTGAGTTCATTCCAATCGGACTCATCATATAACTTGCAAATACATTAAGACATGACATCCTAATATATTTTTCAGGTGGTTCTTAGTATATTGATAACAAACGAGTTGGTAATCTACAAATAATCAACTTTTGAGTTTCAGGCAGACTTGCAAGATTTAATCAAATTGTGTATCTCGGTCAATTCAAGTACAAATCATGCACGAATCTTTTGGTTAATTAGCCGATTCAAGGAGCTTTTGAATGGTATAGGACTCTCTACAACAAACTCCCGTACTGTGTTCTGTATACGCTTATAAATAGAGGCCTGGTGCAGTCATTTGGTAACATCATTCCTCACTCTTATACTCTCACTTATTCTCTCAACTTTCTCTCATTTTTAGGCTATTAAGCCCATATTTTTCACTCTTACCGAATATATATTTCTTTTCATCATTTTTCACCATTATCTCACTTTGATCTAGTTTTGTTTTTCCAGTATACTATTAGTCATTTACTGACTTAAGCATCAGAGTACTATCCTTTGTTTTACATGGTTAGTCCTCGTTGATCTTATGATTTCTCCAAAAAACCTTCAACTATTGTGGTGCGACTAAAATCTGGTACGTATCAAGTATCACTCATTCTTATGCACTATCCTCTCTCGATTTTTGGCAAGTTCTTGATATATTTTTGCACTCCACACACTTGTTATTACTATATTTCAGTATTCCATCATATCCCCAATTGTTACACTATAATTCTCACATTATTTCAAGCTTTCTTTATTTATCTCTTAAATCAAATTACTAACTTAAACATCAAAGTGTTAATCTTTATTTTACAAGTTAATTTTCATTTAATTTTAGGATTTCGCTAAAAATCATGCAATCATTATAGTGCTGGTGGACTCCGTGCACATCAAATATCCCCAACTTTCCTTCAAACTTTTTGTCCCCACCATTTTTTGTATAATTAATAAATTAAAGAATTCAATAATGA
Source organism: Sesamum angolense (assembly GCA_034509725.1). NCBI lineage: Eukaryota > Viridiplantae > Streptophyta > Magnoliopsida > Lamiales > Pedaliaceae > Sesamum > Sesamum angolense. The sequence goes on from JACGWL010000013.1 coordinate 4,890,879, forward strand.
GCAAATGTTTATCATCTAATAGTTAATTTTTTTTGTTAAATTTGATATAAAATAAATTTAAGCACACATAAGGTGTGCTGCTACTGCTAGTTTAAACGAAACTTGCTTCACTTTAGACTCAGTCCAAAATCATTATTAAAATATTACACATATTTTTTTATTTATTATGTATTTTTATCCGTATGTATGTGTATATTATATATACTCACATATGATATACAAATATAATATCAATTCTTAAACCAATACAATAAAATTTAACAAAATATAGTGTATACTTTTAAAATATATGAAAAAAACAATTTTTTTTGTAATTTTTAGTGTTTCAAAAACTAAAACATACATATTTAAATTTTTTGTACTATTGTTAAAAACATCCTTTTCATAATTAAAAAGTTGCGAGTATTTAAATTTTGACAAAATTAACCCTAAAGCCGACCTATTGTTAAAGACAAACTATTCCTCGACTCCGAAGTTACAGAAATTAATTCTGACAAAGTGCAAGAGCTGATAGTTCATGTGTGTACAAACTTACGTTTGGTTATTTCTGACCTAGTGTTAGTCTATTTTCCACTTGTATTTTTCGACTCTAACGATACATTTGCCTTCATTTTTATTTCTACTTTCAGTCCTTAAGTAAAAAGATGTGTTTGCATTTCGTGCAAAGTTTTCAAGTGAAAACAATAACGTACTTGAACTAATTGACGTTATATTTTCCTTTTGTTTCGTTATTATCAATAGAACCAAATTAATATTTCATCAATCATTTTACTAATTCAAAGTTATTCATTATGTCGTATCAATATTAAGTTAGCGATCGTACATATACGTACATATGAAAATTAAAATAATAAAAAGAATTTATTAAAAAAAAAGTTAAAAATCTTTAAAGAAAAGGTGGGGGTGAGGGGTACTTGACCAAGAAGCTTTAGTGCAAGTAGCAAATGTTGCCATTTGAGATGTGACCTTAGTGCAGAATATAATGAATAAGCCATTAGCATACCTTCGTTTTTTAATTTAGGACCACTTAAACTTTAATTTTTTACTTTTGATGTTACATTTTAATATTTATTTTTTTAATTAAAAAAATGAAATAGTTATATTCCGTTTAAGAATTAAAAATATTTTATTTAATAATCTATGTATAATAAAACAAAAATATAAAAGCCATCCAAATCTTAGATAGTCTTTTTGAATTTTATTTTGCCGAGTAATAAAATATTTTTTTATATAAATTCAAATAAGTGTATGATTATTTATTTTTATCCATGATCAGACTTTTTTAGAATAAATCAGTTTGTAATATAATTAAAAATTTTATTTTGACATCTAATCATACTTAAAAAAATGAATTTCTATTTTCTATTTAATTAAAAAAAATGAATTTCTATTTTCTATTTAATTAAGTGTAGAATTGATTGTTTTATCCAAAAGTTCTCTTATTTTTGTAGATAAATAGAGTTAGTAAAATAATATAAACTTATTTTCATATTCAATATTTTTTTATTTTTATACTTATTAATTAATTTAATTTTAAGGATAGTTACACCCCCTCCCCCCTGAGGTTTGGTGTAATTACACGTAAACCTATGTGGTTTGAAAAATTACATCTAACACCCATAAAATTTGCTTTCGTCTAACAAATAAGTCCCTCGATTAGTCGAAACTTACCAAAGTTACTATATTAACAAAAAAAATCAGATAAAAATTTATTTTTGCCCCGATTGAATTATTACTGATTTATTGCAGGTCAAACAAATCTTTTGATGACCAACTTATTTTTATATGTCGTAACACATTAATGCATGTGAGGAGGTATATTTTTAACATTATAAGAGTAATTTAGTAAAAAAAAATTATTTGACATGCAATAAATCAATTGAGGATTATTATCAATTTTCATTTAATTCTTTCTGTTAATGTCGACAAATTTAATAAATTTTAACTAACAAATAAACCTATTTATTATATAAAAATAAATTTTAAAAGTATTAAATATATTTTTTAAATTCAAAAAATTTACGTATAATTACATTAAAATTTAGAGAATCAGAATGTAATTATCCTTTTTGTTTATATTTATCTTATTAAATTCAAGAACCAACGTCATCCGTACAGTTGAGAGTTCCCACTTTCCCGGGTCTTTCAAATGGCTGCCCGCACAGCCACACGAGTTTTAGTGTTAAATTCCAACTCTACCCCTCACATTTAAATGCTAAAATTTCTTAGGGTAGTGATGTGAGTGAATTTACATATATTCAACAAAGTCAAATTTTAGGAAACCTCTGGATGTGTTTGGATTTATCTTTTGTGGCTAATAAATTTCAAAAATTCAATAAAAAATTAATATAATTTAAAATTAAAGGAAATTTTTTATTTGAAGATTAATTTAATTTTAAAATTCTGAGAGACAGAAGATACTGTAAATATTACGTCATGTTTAATAGTAGAAGTTTCTGATATTTATGTAAATATTATTTTGAATTATTTAAAATAATTATAACTTTACTTATATTTAGTTTTTTAATATCCCTTTTAGTATTATATATACACATATATAATATTTATGAATTTATTATAATAAAAAATAATATTCACGAAAATTTTATAATGATCTTCCTCACGAGTTATCACGTATAAAATACAAGAAGAATTTAATATATATTGGATAGTTTGCACATATGTATTTTATGTTTCATATGAAAAGATTAATTGAATTTTAACTGCTAAAGTTTAGTCCAAAATAAAAATTAAAAGGAATAATTTTGTGAAAAGGGAATTTATATATATATATATATATATATGTGTAATATATAAATTCACTCGACGCATGAGACTTAAACACGTGATATATGCACGTTTATCCTACAAAATAAAATAAATTTTATTTTTAAAAATTATATATTTTAATTATTTTATTCTCTTATAAAAAATTTCAAACAATAAATAAAATTTGTTAAAAAAATATATATTTTCTTTCTGAAACACTTTAAAACTGCTTTTAAAAGAACCTAATCAGAAAATACATTTTCTAGAAGGTTGCAACTTAATTACGGAACAAAGATGTATAATTGAAAATATTCATAATTTATAAGAAGATACAAAAATGTCCGTATAACTTATACAATACTTATCTTATTAGTTCTTAATTGATTCGGAATGGTATACATCACAATCACCCCTTGTTTAGAAGGCGACGTCCTCCAGCTTGTTGAACGTGAGAATTATCTCCAAACCCACCAAGTGCATTTTGAAACTCACTTAAATACAACTCGTTGAAAAAGAATATTCAATTAATGCACCTGAGTTGTTCGACCAAAGCTCATACGACACTTATTCTATCCGTTCTTAATCGATGTGGGATGGGACATCACAAACAAGTTCATTCACTTTATATTGATTAAAAGTTTTTCGTACCATTCTTGAAAAGAGGCTTACAAAATTGTTGTTCGACAAATTTCTGGTGGCTTTGTCGTATTTTTTAAATGAATTTATTTTAATCCAACATCAACCAGACAATGACATCAAATTTCAATTTGAGAACAGTGAAATGACTATTCGAAGCCTTTTTCAGATTGGGCATATCCCCACCAATATGTATGAGCACTCTTCAGAAATCAGTTTTGTGGGTGAGAATGAATCTTAAGTTTGTTGGCAAGTTTTAATGCACGACTAAGAGGTGTTTGGCTAAATTTATAAGCTCCTAAAAATATTTTATAAGATGTTAGAGAGTTTATAAGTTCTAACAAAGTGTTTGGCTAATTTTTTTTAAAAGAGCTTAGAAGATCTCAAAATAAGATGTAGGAGCTTATAAGATGTATTAAATAAGCTTAGCCAAACACCCTCTAGTTAAATTTAATTATGTAATTGTGTGTCCACTTGATATTAAGACGCAACTGTACTCGCAGCCACCTCATTCTTTGGGCATTTTTTCTTGGAATCGCGAAGGAAAAAATATAATTTTAGTACTATAATTTATAGAGTGGTATTTTTTGTTCTGTATGAATTAATTTTCATAATTTAATAATACAACTTTAAAATTTTAACAATTTTTATCGTTTTGGCTGGAAAAATTGCATCTGACTTGTATATAGTCCAATTAAATTGCAATCTTAGTTCTATAATTTAGGAGAGTCGACATTTCTTATCCCGCACGAATTGATTTACATGAATAAAAAAATAATTTAATTTGACAATGTACAGATCACGTACCATTAAGCACTAAAATTGTAATTTTTTTTTTCAGAATTGGAACGTTACCAGCAGTGGAGACGACTCATCAGTAAGGCGGTAGCTTGAGTTCAAATTGGACATTCAACAATTAGGGTTTGTAAACTGGTTCGAGTTTTAAAAAAATACGTTTAAATTTGACGTGATTATTAATTTAATCAAGGTCTAACGAGTTTCATGGGTTTGATAAAACATGAATCGAATTTGATTAATTAAAATGCTTTTAAATATATCTTATTATTTCTGCACTAACCAAATCAAGTTCAAAATCTTATCGAACAAAAATATGTTATTCAAGTTTAGTCTACTAAATATGACAAATCAACTTCAGACGAGTTTTTATTAATCAATTTCAATCAAATATCGAGTATCTTGATATATTTTCAAGTAGACTTTTCCTATCACATCCCAGCATAATTGTTTTACATAAAATATTTCTTCAAACATATATTACAGGGGTGTCGGCCAATTGTGAAGTGTGCATGTCTGAATTAAGGTCAACAACCAATAGTCCTAACTTGGACACGTACCTAAATGAATGTAGTCCATCTTATGGGATTAGTTACATTTCGGCTTCTACTTCTCCATTTTATTTATTTATTTTTTGAATGAAAACAATAAATTATAATCATCAATATTAAATATTTATATTTAACAACTGATAATTATAACAATTATTAATATCAAATAACTATATTTAATCATAACTATTATTAAAATAGAATAACATCTCCATATGTTGGTGGGGTTCGAATCCATGACCTTAAAATCATAGGGCCTCAACTTCGTCAATTGAATTGGACCTCATTGTCACTTCTCCATTTTAGTTGACCTTATAGATTGAGCTGCCTTAGTTTAGTTCCTACTGCTCGATAAAATATTTTCTTTTTAAATGTTTCGAGTATATTTTAATATTTGAATTACGTAATCAAACATGTATTATTATATGAATAATAATTTATAAATATATAAATTGAAATCTTTTGAATTTTCAAACACCATACTTCAGTAAATTTTAAAATAGCATATAGGGCAACATCATTACTTGATTTAATTAATAAATTTTGAAAAATAAATAAATAAATAGTGAAGGTTTATTATGAGTATATATATATGTCCAATAGAAAAATGAAAATTTTGGAGCCATATATAATAAAGTCCAATATAATTGCTATGTAAATTATTCTAATTAATTTATGAGAAATGGTCCAAAATTTGAATGAACATGGCCGTGAAAATGGGATAATTAGGTTGTTTGATTAATTAGCTCACGTCAATCTTTATAAGTCAAACTTCCCATGATAACTCACAAACATTAAATTTTATGATGATAAGAAGTTCAATTTATTACAAATCTGTACAGGAGTCCACGACTTTTCTTTATATACTAATAGTCATTGCACGCAATTTTTACGAACATACATATTAAAAAAAAAAAAAAATTGATGAGAAAGAAAATGATCGAATAAAAATATATGGGGTGAAATGACAGAAGAAATATATATTGTAATTGTAAGTTTATTAAAAATATAAAAATTTTGTCAGAAAAACAAAAATGGAGAAGTTTGCAGACCGAGAAACGTGGGATAGTGGGTGAGAGAAAAAAAATGTAAAAGATTGTGAGATTATTAAAAAAATATTAAATTTACTATTTTAACCGAATTTGTTTTGAAGGAAAAAAAAAAAGTTAAGGGTAAATTTGGGTATTAAAAATTGGTACGATAATTTTTTTTTAATTTTTTATAATAGTATATCTATACTATTATAAAGAAAAGGGGAGTTATAGACTCAAAGTGGTAGTTCTCATACCACTACACCAAAAATTTTAAATACCAAAAATACCCTTCCATTAATAGAACATATTTAACTTCCCAACTCATATTAAATTAACTACTCAATCACCTCATTTGAAAAAATTAATTCTATGAAATTACTACATTCATAAATTTAATTAACTTACTTTTTCTTTATTTTTTATTAATTAAATTAAACACAACAAATTAGTATTAATTTTGCATGTAATATATATTGTACAAAATTTTAATTTTTATTTAATTATAGTAAAATATGTATAATGTATTGATAATTAATGCATCAAAACAGGTTATCACCAATTTTTTTATGTGAAGTTGCAAGGCAATAATATAATTTAATATATAAAAAAATTATAAGTTTCAATAAAATAAAAAATAGTAATATTACGCGCGCAGGTACAGCGTGCCACAGTATCTAGTATATATATATATGTCTAGTTCTGGCCTCATTTCCCTACCCCATATTACATCATCGTACATTTTAACCATCAAAATTAAGGTTGACAAAAAAATATATTATGATTAAATTGAGCATGATCCGATGTTCCTCTCAAGTCTACGTATTAGCATGTTGTATTTTTATTTTTATTTTTTTTAATAGCATGATTTGATATAGTAGGATTGCGTGTTAATTAATAGGGATAATCACATTTACACCCCTAGTCTATGATTTATTTACACAAATCATCCTATTTTTTGCATAATTATAGAAACTATCTTTGACAAAAAATAATATGGGTAGTTTGTATAATTATGCTAACAGTTTTAGGGGGGTAATTTTTCAAAAAAAGTGAGGGGTGATTTTATGTAAGTGATAATAATATTTTGGTGGGTGTATGCGTAATAATCTAAAAGATAGGGATAGTTTTATATAAATAAACTATAGATTGAGGGTGTAAGTATAATTATTTCTAATTAATATTTTCTTAACATAAAAAATTAAGGGTAAATTACAACCACATCCCCTGAGGTTTGACATAATTATAAATTCCCCCCCATTGTTTGAAAAATTACAAATATCCTAATGATGTTTGATGAAATTATGTAATCCTTGGATGAGGGTATAAAAATATCAACTTTACCCTTACTGTAATTTTTTAAAAACAAAATTAAAATCTTATAAAATATCGAATGTGATGGATGACAAAATTTTAAAAATTATAAATAAAAATTATCCACTTAGTACATAGAAAAAATATTAAAAATAATAATAATAAAATTATATAATTTTTTTAATTCACAAAGGTATTTTGGTCATTCACTAAAAAATAGATGGATCGAACTAATTATTAGACGACCGTTAAAATAAAAAAGATATTTATAAATTTTTAAATAATAAAAAAATATTTATATTTATACCAAACTTTAAGGAAGATAATTGTAATTTACTGAAAAATTAAATAACTTAGCACTACAAGTCCAGAACAGGCCATCAAAGTCATAGATAGGTGTTAAGAGTGAGAGTAAATTAGTTATGAATTGAGAAAAACAGAGACAACGTTAACGAACTGTGATTGGCTTTGTCTCCATTGAGGTGAGATGAGCTGTTTTGTCATTGTTATCCATACAAAATGAAGAAGAGAGATGTGTTGTCGGATGATGTGATTGACATCAAATTTATGACTTTACAACTTCCCATTTCTATAATTAGATTTCTTATTGGTTTAGGACGTCAAACTATGTTTTTAATTTATGATGCATGGATGCAAACACAAAAAATATTAAAAAAAAATTATAAAATATTATAATATTGACACAATTATATATAATATAAATTTTTTATTATGTAAAATTTTTATAATATTAAAATATAAAATATAAAAAAGCATGTCTTATATCTATATTTTTAACCAAATATGACTTCAATATATATATATATATATATATATAATTAGTTTATTTTAAAAATTTAGGAATGAAAAAAAATTCTAATATTCAATATAGTTAAATTATCATGACCATTTCTCGAATTTTTAGTAATTTTATCGCAAAGTTTTTAGTTTGAATGAGTGAACTAATTCTTTTTTTATATATATAAAGCTCAAAATTCTTTTTAAAAAAAAATAGCCCAAAACTTTTTGAAATTATAAAAAAAACCCTAAATGTGTCCAAAACGTGCCGACGTTGCGCTCTTTTTTTTATTTTTTTATTTAATATTTTCAGACACGCGAATGCCTTGTCCAAACGTATCCAAAGACATGTTCGAGTCATCTCCGACACTACATTGAATAAATTTTTAGAATGCGCATGCACTATAATTTATAGCCAACCAATCCTGAATCCTAATGATTCAAATTGGTGATGCATGTCCCATGACCTTCTTGTCCTAAGTTTATGCAATTACCTAATTTCATCACACATCTATTAAGATATAATCAATAGTTTTGTTAGATCAATAATTAGTGGTAGGCGGGTGGGCATAGGGGTAGGCGGCGGTGGTTCGGGTGGCGCGGTGCGGATGGGGTTGTGTGTGTGTGTGGTGGTGGTGGTGGTGGTCGGGGGGGGGGGGGGGGTTAAGGTGTAGGGTTCTTTTTTGGTATTATATATTTAAAATTACTATATCAATAAATTTAAATTCTTATTTTCTATAAATTTAAAAGTTAATAGTCAAGATTAATTGATTAGATTTAATGATTCTCACCTGCTCAATCATGATCCAATGATCATTAAAAAAAAAGAACAATATTTAATATGTATGGGTATAACGATCAATTTATGACAAAATTTAACTGATTTACGTTGTTGTCTAAAAAAGAGAGCGTGTGCTGAATTTTAAAAAAAAAAAGAGAGTATTTTTTATCTATTTTTAAAACAGAAGGGAGTTTTTTTACTAAGTTTTTAAAAAAACAATTTTTTTTTATTTTTATTTTTGCAATTTTGCTCTTTTAATAGTGGTATGTTGTTTATTTGTTTGCTTTGAAGTTATTGGTGTATCGTTCCTTTGTTTGCTTTAAATTGTTGGTTGATTTAAAAATATTGATATATTGCATATTGAATTTTGTAATAGTATATTGATGAATTTAAAAATATCAATTTGATTTTTTTAAAAACATTAATACTTTGATGGAATTGTGTTTAAAAAACATTAAAAATATTAATACTTTTTTGTGGTGAACTGACTAACATGTACTTATGGACTACGACTTATAATTTTAATTATTTTTTAAATATTCTAAAATCTATTTATGAACTATGAACTAACATGCACTTGTGCACTTCGTTCAACTTTTTTATAATTTTTAAAATATAAAAATATAACAATGACAAAGTTAACAATTTCAGAGCAATGACTACATAGTTTCATCAAATATCAAGAAATACATATAATTTTTCATATAACGAACTCTTCTTTTTATAATTATACCAAATTTCAACTTTTTATAATTTACCTTTTTAATTTATTCTAGAAATAAAGTTTCATAATGGTTTCAATAATTATTGCCATGTTAATGGGAGAAGAAAAAGAGACAAACCTTTACAAGTCAAACTTCCCATGATGAGCCATAAATTTTAATGATGATAATAATTATATTGACCTTTATTTTATTTTATATTTGTTAAATATAAAATTTTATTGGGATTCCATGATTTCACCTTATTAGAATATTTTTCTAGTGTTGTTCTCGTAGGCCTGATGATATCGTCCACATAAATTTATTATTCGTATAAATTATCAATCGTTGGATCATAAAAATAATTCACAATTTATTTTAATATCAATTTATACGGGAGTCGTCAAATAACCCTCGTTCCCTATTCAAAATCTCACGTAAAAAAATATCTCACTTTTAATTTTAAATAAATAATATTTTCATCTTTAAAAAAATAACATCGGATGCTTTATTTAATCCATTTTTCTCATAAATTATATGTAAAAAATTAGAAAAAAAATATAATTTTAAATATTAAAATATTTTTTCCGAGATTCATCCTAATTTTTTAACCTCTTTCAAGTAGAATATTCTTCTGTTTTAAATATTTTAAAACTTTTTTTAATTTCAAGAATAAAAAAAAAATTGTGTGTGTCGTTATCGTGTCGTCATAAGTTGGGTTGAATGATAAGAGTTTGGGCTTGACAAGCAACCCAATTACTTGTCCCATTGTTCGACCCCGTTTAGTAAGTGGGCCCATCATTGACTTTTCAGCCCAATTGTAATATAGCCCCAAAAGATAATAGGTTAATCATAATGGGCTCCTTGAAGTTTGTTATAATTACAAATACCCCCTCATTATTTAAAAAATTATAAATATTTCTCTAATGTTTGATAAAATCATTTAATCCTTAATTGGAGGTTTGAGATCAACTTTGCCCTTAATGTATTTAAAAAAAATAGACTAGGTGGATGAAAATTTTATTAAAAAAACAAAGTTATCCACTTGGTCCAGGCAAAAAAATTACAAAATTATAAAAAAAAAAGTAAAATTATAATTCATAATCCACTAGCATTTTGATCAGTTTACTATAAAAAAATAGATGAGAATACCAAAAAAACGAATTGGGTTCATTATTATACGGTCACTAAAATTAGGGGAATATGTTTTGAACACAAAAATTAATAAAATACTGATATTTTTTCAAACAACGAGTTGGTATTTGTAGCTATACTAAATTCAAAGAAAATTTGTTGTGATTTATCCAAAAATAAATGAGACATTTGCGTAGTGCAAGAAATTTGATTGCGAATAATTTTGTTGGCCCATATTAAAAATCGTTTAATAAATAAATCATCCTGCTTCAAAATTCATTTATAAAAAGAAAAATTATGCCGTGTTTGGTATATATAAATGTTTCTATAAAAATTATAGATACGTTGACTAAAGACTACGGAAAATAATTTAATTTTTTTTTATCTTTCTTAATTTTATTTTTTGGTTAATTAAGATAATATTTTTGTCATCAGACTTGGTCTTAAGATGAATTGGGCCATAATTTGATTCTTGTTTCACAAATTAAGCCCATTAGATTGGGCGCACTTCATGACATGTAACAAATGATGTTAGGTAATTTAACTGTTGGGCCTCCACTATATGACCCACTATATCTTGACTTCTATGAGTGCCTAACGTCCTACGTATTTTATATACTTAGTCGTTGTAATATGTCGTTTTTGTGTATATATAATAAATATTTTTTTATATTTTAAATATATTATAAATAAGAATAAAATAAACAAATCAATTCATGATATTAAAAAAAAATAATTATTAGTTAATGAATAATTTGAAAAGTGTTTTAGTTGTTATCTTAGTAGTTGAAGGGCATTTTGACTTTACAAAAAATTGGTGCAACAGTATCACTAACCGCCGTTTTGTGAGTATGAAGGCCCTTTGCTTTTTATATTAGTATAGAAGTATAGATATTTGAATCGTGTGCATATAATAAATATTTTTTTATATTTTAAAATATATTATAAATAACAATAAATATATATAAATTACTATGTTATATAAAAAAAATTATCAATTAAATAAAATTTAAAGATAATTAATTATCTTATCAAAAGGACATTTTTTTGCTTATAAATAATTTGTAAGTGTAGAAAAGCTTTTCTTTTATGTCAGTACACTATAGATATATAAACAAAAAACAATACTAAAAAAATAAGCTTGCAAGATCAAAATAAACTAAGCCAATTTTCAATACAATCCATTTTTGACCCATAGATTGAAAACCATTTCAACCCGACCCAGATTCATCCCAATCCGTCCAATCCATTGGTAATCTACTACGTGACATGATCTAGGTCAAGAAACCTGTAATGGGATGAGAGAAATCACCTGAGTTGCCTTATTTATGGTAACATGGGTAGCAGCCATCCACTTTTTCTTGCAACAGATCCACATTTCAGAGTACAGAGAAGGAAAGTTTCAGGCAACAAAAAGTAACATTCAAATGACAGCCGGTAAGGTCGTGCATTGAATATGCATCAATACTTTAAGTAATGAAAATATGAAGCCGGAAAACATGTAGTAGCTGCTTATCACAAAGCTCATAATAGCTTTAGTCCCAAACATGAAGCATCTTACACAAGTATGGGAGTATTATGTAGCATATGCGCAAGCTGCAAACAGGTTCGCTATTTATATATACTAACCTACGCTGATGCACGACAGCGCATATAAGACAAGCAAACCAGTTATAAGCCCATGAAATCAAAGACACGCATAAGTCTTCCCGGTAATGAGGTTTTCTGGGGACGCCATCCTTAAATCTGGCTGTATGATTAAGAGCTTGCACCATAAACTCGAATTCTTTGTTCGATTGGAACCCGGCAGCATGGACATGTAGCTTTACCTTTCTTTCCATAATTGTCATTACAGTTTGCACAGATAACTTGATGAGCACAAGGTAGAAAAACGACAGATACCTCGTCTTTCATGCAAATCATGCATTCCCTATCGCAGCTGACCTCCTTCTCTTGAGAATCTTCCAGCTGATCGAGTTCATGGAGCAGCCTTGCGATGGTTTCTCCTTGGGTGTTTATGCCGTTGGAGTTTTCTGTCCATACATCATTAGATTGATTTTCCACCTCTGTGGATTGTGCAGACTCTTTAAGCCGTGCATATTCTTGCTCAAGGCGTAGGAGATCATCTTTGTGGCGCTGGAAATCTATCTCTATCTTTAGGCGGAGCGCCTCAAGCTTCCTTTTGTTATTAGCCTCAGAAGCTTCTTTAAGGCGTCTCTCCTCCTCCAGCTGCGCAAGAACTAGTTCTTTGGCCTTCTGCTCCTGCCTCCACTTTGCCTTTCATATGGAAGTCCAAAAGCATGATATTATTGCTACTAAATTCGAGAAGCACAAGTTCATTATATATAAAGGTAGGCAGTAATGATGGAGTATTGACCAATGTGTCTATAGGAAAGAGGAAATAAGGAAGCAACAGATTCAGAAAGCTGGCTTCATTTTAACAAGTTTTGTAGCAACTACATTCCAGTAAATAGAAGGTGATTCACATGACACAGAGCATATAAAGAAACAAGTATGTAATTCTAGTGCAGAAGTTAGTACAACCTACACCAAGAGCAGGATATTTGACCTTTAAGGATGTACAAACAGCAATGATAACTATTTCCCTAGATGCCAAAGATAAGTGGGCAATTCATACAGCTGAAACATTAGAGAATTAGAATAATAGGAATACTGAGTAGGAACTCACCAAAGGCATCAAAAAGAGAAACTAATATACATCAGAGATGTTAACAAATAGCTTGCACATGTTAAAAAACTAGTAACTAAACTATTGAATATTATATTAAACAATTAAACAATTACCCAAAAAACAAGAATAAACAAATTAAATTCTACTATGACCTTCAATGAAGTTCCCCAATGAACAAAATCAACAGCTATTTTAAAGAATAGCAACTTTTGGAAAAAAAAAAAAAATCACTAGAGTAAAAAGTTCATTGGACAAGTTAGTAAAATGTTCGGCTGACCATAAGGACAACAAGGAGAGAATGAGTTTCAGATTGTGAGTCTTTGTGCTGGAGTCTTTTTGAGTTTGAAGAACTCACGGTTTGGTTGCATGGACTTTTAAATTTTAATTGAGACTGAAAGTATTAGCTCCCAAGATATCATCAATATGTTTACACTATACCACAATTGTTCCAACCAATTTACTCCAGCATTGTTCTCCAAGCCCATCACTTAATCTCAACAATTTTGAACCAGAGGCCATTCCTTGAAAGTAAGAGCAACGAACTATATAATATACAGAATAATACAACTGAACCTTCAATGGATTGTCTTGGTACTAGACATTCAGACCTATGAAGGTACAGTTTACACAAAGGAGAATTCAATAGCAACTTTCACGGATAGTAACCAGGATGTGCATGTGTCAGAGCACATGTCACAGTGATTGCATGCATATCTCTATATTTATATGTTACTAATATTTCTCACTAGATAAATATAGGATCATGCCCAAGTATAAAAACAATTTTGTCAGGAATTTTATGAAGTACATGTGAAATCCAGTAGATTCACAAATAATAAATAGAAGAAACGGATAAATTCATGCTCAAAACCCTGCAAACACTTGCAGAAAACAGAAAGATGAAACCAAAAGCTTATTTGAATGGAACACAAAATTTGGTGCATAATGGCATTGAACAGAATAACTAGCAGATAGAAGCACATCTCAGTAAATGACAATTGATAATCCAAATAACAATCTGAGTATGACATACCTCAGCTTCCTTTGTAGCAGCCTCAACCTGAGCCAACTCCTGCTGCAACTCTGAGATCTTCTGTTTCTCTGCTGCAATATCTTCCTGCATTTTAGTTTTCTGCTTCTCCCAGGCCAAAAGCTTCTTAAGGCACTTTTTCTCCCTTTTTGCAACTTCCAAACATGTTGTGACTGATTCAGATGCACTTAATTTAGATGCCTCCATCTCTGCTCTAATCTCTGCATTCTCAGTCTCAAGCTTCCGAACAGCAGCATTTGCACGGTCCACTTGACCACTTGCCATCCTCAAAGCATTCTCCATCTCAGTGAGCCTCTTCAGGGTGGTGTCTTCAAGGGTCTGTTTCCCCTTCTTCAGCCGCTGTGTTTCCTCTCTCTCCATTCTCAACATCTTAAGTTCAGTTAAATCATGACTGAGCTTCCTTGCAGCTTGCATCGCCTTCTGGTGGGCCCACTCTTTTCGTTCCTTCACCTGTTTCTCTAAGTCTTTTATCTGATGGATCAAACTTAGGATCATTTCATCTTTCTGATCCAACGATACTTGTTCTGTACGTTCATACTGATTTACACATCCTGATTCTTTGCATACTGGGATTCCTCACTGTGCCCAACAGGAACAGCAGATGTTGTACCAGACACACTTGATGAATTCCCACCAGACAAAGAACTGGGACAAGCCTGTGATTGGTTGTGAAACTGCTTTGAGTTTGCCCTAAATCCTGCAGCAAACATGGCAACATTCCTCTTCAACAGGCTCTTCATTGATGGACTAAGATTAAATCTCTTTGGGCATTCAATTTCTCTCTGCAAAGCCATTTCCGATGCGTATGACAAAAATCCATTCATACCATTCATTGGGAACTCGGACGTCCCGCTGTTCCCAAAGCCCCAACCGCTATGAAACCTACACAAGGCCGGGGCAACCCCAACAGGCCCTCCATTACTAACAACTCCCTCTGGAGCCCCAATGCTGCTTGCCGAGGCACCCTCAGACCCATTCGCATTCGCAGTCCCATTCCCATTCCCACTGCCACTGCCAGTGGGTGATGGCAAAACTGGAATTTCCATCACACTAGCACGGCCGACATGAAGATCACTCATCAGCAAACACCACATAGCATCACCCTTACTCAAATGGGGCTTCACTTGTTGCAACAAACAAACCATTCCTGCAAGTGAATACTCCTCCAGCTGCCGCAAGTCTGCAAACGAAGGCTCAGGCTCCTCGCCACTTCCCCCACTGTTCCCACCACTATTCAAATAAGCCAAAGAATTATGCAAAATATTAGTCAAAACATCCATCCCACCGTAGCAATGCCCATTCCTCAAAATAGCCTTCAAAGCCACCTCCTCATCGTAACCCAAGGCAATGAGCTTATTTATCGCCTCATTATATAAAAACTCCAAATTCTTCAGCAATATTTCCTCTAACTGTTCCTCAGTGCAGTATCCCCAGCCATTATCATCAAACACGGAATTTGGATTTGAGTTGGGCACTGACATGGGGTTCTGGGCCAACGCATTGAGTGCCATATGGTAATTTTTGGGTTTAATTCCAGTTTTCGCATTCCCGGATTTCTCCAAATTCCCATTTGTGCTAATGGTGGTAGAATGATCGGATTCGGGTTTTACAGATCGGGTCCTCCGATTAGTTCGGATGTGCTTCTCTCTAACAGTGCAGCCCATTCCACCAAATCTCCTAATTCGATTAATTAATAAACAAAGAACAATAACCCTATCAAAAGACCGAAAATCAAAACAATTAATCAGCTGCACATACACGTATAAACAACATGGATATATGCATAAGCGGCGAGCGAAAAAGCCACAGACGGAGACTTACAGATAGGAGGATGATTCCGATCGAGGGCTCGATCAAAGAAATTCTATGTGAGTTGCAGAGATTTTGTGATTGGCGGTAGTGAAGGAGGGTATGGTTTAGGAGGTTGTAATTTGTACCAGCTGCCAAACCGAATGGGCTCTGTTTCGGATCCAAATCCGGGTGGGTCTCAAAATGGAGAGCTCACAAATTTTATTTTTGAATTTTTTATATAAATAAACTTATATATATATATATATATATAAGGAATTTATTTTAAATTTATTATAATTATAAATACTCTCTCATCATTAAAAATTTATAAATATTCTCTAAAATTAACTATCGTCTAACGAATACCCCCTACAATGAACTATTACGAGAAGTATTTGTTTCACAACCATTAATTTTAAGGAGTATTTGAATTTGTCAAATAACAAGAAATATTTATAATTATAAAATTTTTTATGAGTACTTATTGTAATTTATATATATACATATATATATGAAATGTATTTTAAATAAAATAACATAACATAGTTTTTTAATTAATGTTCAATCAATTTGCATTCTTAATTAATATATTTAAGATACATGATTTTATTTAACTACTTATTAAATATATTGGACGTATGTGTAATTTAAATATTGATATTTATTTTATACAAATGCAAGAGAAATTTGAAAAAATGTAAAATTGTGCCTTCTCTAAAATAAAAATTAAAATTACACTTATCCCCCTTAAAGAGTTCTTTGTTTACACCTGATTCCTTCCGTTAGAGTTTATATGAAAATATTTACATTACTAAAAGAATATATAATTTTCAATTTTGTCATTATTTAATATTCTCAAAAGTAATTTCTTTTACTTATAAAAGGATCAATATAATATATGTATATGAAGTGAGGTTAACAATATTATATCTTTTCATTTATAAATATATTAGTCGTTATTGCACGCGCTTTTCGCGAGCATATAAAAAATTATGATATGAGAAGGAGAAAAAAAAAATCATGAGAATAAAGAAACGTAGGGTGAGATGACAAAGAAATAATATTTTATAATTAAAAATTTATTAAAAATATAAAACTTTATAAAAAAAAATAACAAACATGGAGAAGTTTAGAGAGAAACATGAAGTAATAGGTGAGAGAAGTTTTTTTTTATAAAATTGTGAGATTATTTAAAATTTTAAAATTATTATTTTGACCAAATTTATTTTTTTAAAAAATAATTTGAGAATGAAATAGGGCAATCTAAAGTTGGTACGCTCAAAGAGTTTTCTTTTATAATAATATAGATAAAATTATTACATGAAAATATTAGATGAGGAGTAAAATTAAAAATTTATGTAATTTATTTCACTAACATTAGGATCTTCCGTTCAAAAAGTCTAACGAAAAATGGTTAAGTGTAAATAATAAATTTCTAAGGGGGGTATAAATATAATTTTAGAATTTATTTGGAAAAAAATATAATTTTGTATTTTCATACGTGACCAAGTGTAATTAACCCAATTTTAAATACATATAATAAATAATTTATTTATTAAAAATAGATATATGTAGAAAAAATAAGTATAAATTTTAAAATTTTGAGCTTTAATAAATAATACAATATAAATAATTTATTCGAAACGTGTATCGGGTCATGGATCGGGCGCGACTGAGTCCAAACCCGATCATGTTTGATTTTAACAGAATGGATCCAAAGGTATTCTTTGGACTGAGAACTCTAATTTTGGGCCAACAATTCTAAACTATTTACATAAATTTTGGTTTTGGTTTAATTTGTACAACATTTGATGTTTGATTGTATACTGAAAATTCAATTGTCTTTTAAATTGACAGAAAAAATAGGAGAAATACTAGTAAAAGGGTACTCCCAATTTTCAAAATTTATTATCCGTCAGACAAACAGAACGGATCATGTCACGTTTATAATGGAACATAGCACGATACAAGGACTATGACTGTTTATTATTTCGTCGTAGTCCTAAAATATATCACAATTCAAATTTATTGCTCAATATAAGTAACTTATATTTCGTAAAATAATTATATAGATAAATGTATAATTCGTAATGGATTTTTGGAAACATTGATATAAGTATAAAAAGAAAAGATTTTGTGATCGCAACGACGTCATATTCTTCTAGGTGTAATTTGCCCATTTACAATATGGAGGATAAATTGTTATTCACCCTTTGATCTAGTGTACATGTGAAGCTAGTCCTTTCTCGGCCCAAAAAAGTGAATTTTCCATGATAAATAACTAATTAGGATTAGTTACTTTTTCGAACAACATAAATTTACGTTCAATGGCGCAAAATATGATCAGATCTGATTCTTTAAACATGATATATGTCTTGTGTACAAAAATAACATTATTTATTTTATTTAAGGGAAGATTTTATACACATGACATTTTTATGGCAATTGAAAAAGAAAATGCAGTAATATTTGGAACAAAAAAAAAATCAATAAATTGGAATTGGATGATGGGCATTGATATATATAATGATGATTGTTGCCAACTTATTTAAACAAAATTATGTAATCACACCAAACAATCTGAATTTTAATTAATCCACTAATTAATTAATTAATTATCCGCAATAAAATTACAATAATTACAATCTAATTACCATTTGTGTCTTGTTCCAGGGCAGTGGGCACTAAAGATCTATAAATGATTATTTTCCTAGTTTTGGGATTTGGAAAATGTTATAAATTTCATAGCCTTTCAAGAATTTAATTACAGAATATCACAAAATTTAAAAAATGCAAAAAAACATATTTTCCAATATATATATATATATATATATATATATATATATATATACCAACACTCACAACACAAATGCCATCCCCCCAAAACAAAAAATAAAAAAATAAATTATAAACTCATTACAAAGATGGCCACTACCAACTTTTGTGTTCTCTCTATTTTCATTCTTGCCTTGGGTAAGAGTTCTTTCTTTTGATTATGTTTATTTAGTACAATCACCACTATTTTTTATATATTATATATATATATATATATATATATTTAAATATATATGTGTGTATAAAATTCATAATACATGAAGAACTGCAAGTGTTTCGGTTGAGATTCAAAATCACGAAACCTACTAAAACCTAAATATGTAGATCTTACTGATTTTCAGAACAGTCACAAGAACTCGTGTATAAATATAAATTTCATTATACATATCGATTTTTTTTTGTCTTGACGAGGTGTTAAGTTGATAAAATGGCATTCGCCACTCCTAAACTTATTTATTTTCATTTGCATTTAGAGTAAATTACAGTGAGATCTCCTCAGATTTAACATAATTATAAAAATTTCCACGTCGTTTGGAAATTACCAATACCACTGGTTTTAATATTCGAATAATTTTGTTAGGTGTCTATTTATTTATTTTTTTCTATAGTGAATTAGTCAAAATACATTTGTGAACTATAAAATAATTTTTTAAAAAATTTCTTAACTTTTTTTAGGGACTAGAAGGGCAAGAAGAAAATTTCACATGGTCAACCTTTCATTAAAAGTTTTCAAATTATTTTTTTTTTTTAAAAAACAAGGACAAAAGCGGATTCTAGGCCTCTGTTAAAGGACCACATAATTTCATTAAATATTGATAAATTTTCAAATAACAATGAAATATTTATAATTATGCTAATTTTTTGTTTTACAAAAAACCCGTTATATATTCGTCAAACGGATATATATATTACTAATTATAAATGTGAATTGATGAATGCAGTTATAGGTAGTGATATGGGAGAAATGGTGGAGGGTAGAGGGGTGAATTCAGGCGTAACGCCGGCAAAGGATGGGATCTGCCGATATGGGTATAAAGCATGCACAAGAGAGCTTACTGATGAAATGTGTGTGGCCTTCTGCAAGCAACTCTATGGAGCATCAGCACAAGGCGGGTGTGAGACGAACCCTGGATCTCCTGCTAGATACTGTTTCTGCTCTATACCATGCTCACCCTGAATTTCTTGTACCAATTTTATATAACGGATCTATCTATCAAATAATATATATTTCTCGCATATCCATGCATTTGGGTATTTTCTTCATAATTTGACATGTGAAAGAGAATACGTATTGATATGATACTTATAAATTTAACAACGAGGAAAAAATAGCACGACACAACCGTAATTAATTCTTGAGTACGGCATAAAATATAAGGTGAATTATGTCGTGCTTTCTTTAATACTAGCGTGTGCCCCGTGCAATGCACGGATTAAATTAATTAATAAGTAAAATATATTATAAAAAAGTTTTATTAACCTATCAATTAAGTATTTTTATTATTAAAAAATCTAAATTCTAAAAATTCATCTTTTGACCAAAATTCAGAATTGAAGAATTTTGGTCAAAAGACAGCCTTAATATATATATATATATATATATATATTAAAAGATAGATAGGTTAATATATTTGATATGTATATTTTTAGATAAATAATAAATAAATTTCGTTATTCGAATTACAGTACATCAATATTGAAAAAAAATTTAAAAAATTAATATACATACAAAAAAGAGACATAAATTGAAATAATTGAGTATTACTTATATAAATTAAAAGACATCCATCTTATTTTTGTGCATTTTAAAGTAGAATAAAGATGATTATACTGAAAGTTATGAATTTCAATATTTCAAAAGATAATTTCTAATAATTTTATTAATTTGAAAATTTATATTTCTCAAATTTCTGAAATAAAATACATTTATGTAATTGCTGAAATTTCGCTTCTTTTTTTCGCAAACTTTTAAATTTTTGTGCATTTTGCTGTATTTTCAAAATATGTGTTTCTATAATTTCAAAAATCTATATTTATGTAATTTTTGAAAATAATAATTCCTAAAACATTAATTTCAAAAGAATGAATTAAAAATAAAAAAATTTTGCTTCCTCTTTTTAGTAAATTTTTTCGTCTTTGTGCATTTTTCTGTATATTCAAAAATTTCTATAATAATAGATATGTGCGAATTAAAAAAAAATTTCAATTTTAAAAATACACTTTAAAGTAGAATAAAGATGATTATACTAAAAGTTATAAATTTCAATTTCAAAAGATAATTTCTAATAATTTTATTAATTTCTGCAGTTTCTGAAAATTTATATTTCCCAAATTTCTGAAAATAAAATACATTTCTGTAATTCCTGAAATTTCACTTATTCTTTTCTGTAAACTTTTTAATTTTGTGCATTTTGCTGTATTTTCAATAAAAAAATGTATTTCTATAATTTCAAAAATATATATTTATGTAATTTTTGAAAATAATAGTCCCTAAAACATTACTTTCAAATGTATGAATGAAAAATAAATTTTTTTTCTTCCTCTGTTTTGTAAATTCTTTCATCTTTGTGCGTTTTGCTGTATTTTAAAAAAATTCTAATAATAGATATGTGCGAATTAAAAAATTATTTTAATTTTAAAAATACACGTTGAAGTAGAATAAAGATGATTATACTGAAAATTATTAATTTTCATATTTCAAAAAGATAATTTCTAGTAATTTTATTAATTTTTGCAATTTCAAAAATTTATATTTCTAAATTTCTGAAAAAAAAAAATACATTTCTGTAATTCCTAAAGTCTTGCTTCTTTTTTGTTGTAAATTTTTTAATTTTTGTGCATTTTGCAGTATTTTTTAAAAAAAAAATATGTATTTTTATAATTTCAAAAAATATATATTTATGTAATTTTTGAAAATAATAGTTCCTAAACTATTAATTTCAGAAGTATGAATTAAAAGTAAAAAATTTTGCTTCTTCTTTTGGTAATTTTGTTAATTTTTGTGCATTTTGCTGTATTTTCAAAATTTCCATAATAATAGATATATGCAAATTAAAAAATTATTTCAATTTTAAAAATATACGTCGAAGTAGAATAAAGATGATTATATTGAAAGTTATGAATTTTAATATTTGAAAAAGATAATTTCTAATAATTTTATTAATTTCTGCAGTTTTTAAAAATTTATATTTCTCAAATTTCCGAAAATAAAATACATTTATGTAATTCCTGAAATTTCACTTCTTTTTTTACTAAACTTTTTAATTTTTGTGCAATTTTGCTGTATTTTAAAAAAAATATTTATTTCTATAATTTTAAAAATATATATTTATGTAATTTTTGAAAATAATAGTTCCTAAGACATTAATTTCAAAAGTATGAATTAAAAATAAAATATTTTGCTTCCTCATTTTTGTAAATTTTTTTGTCTTTGTGTATTTGGTAGTATTTTCAAAAATTTCAATAATAACAGATATGTGCGAATTAAAAAATTATTTCAATTTTAAAAATACACGTTAAAGTAGAATAAAGATAATTGTACTGAAAGATATGAATTTCTATATTTCAAAAAAATAATTTCTAATAATTTTATTAATTTCTGCAGTTTCTGAAAATTTATATTTCTCTAATTTCTGAAAATAAAATATATTTCTGTAATTTCTGAAATTTCACTTCTTTTTTTTTTCGTAAACTTTTTAATTTTTGTTCATTTTGCTATATTAAAAAAATGGTATTTCTACAACTTCAAAAACATATATTTATGTAATTTTTTGAAATAATAGTTCCCAAAACATTAATTTCAAAAGTACGAATTAATAATAAAAAATATATGCTTCATACTTTTGTATATTTTTTCGTCTTTCTGCATTTTGCTGTATTTTCAAAAATTTCTATAATAATAGATATGTGATAATTAAAAAATTATTTCAATTTTAAAAATACGCGTTGAAGTAGAATAAAGATAATTATACTGAAAGTTATGAATTTCAATATTTCAAAACGATGATTTCTAGTAATTTTATTAATATCTGCAGTGTCTGAAATTTATATTTCTCAAATTTGTGAAAATAAAATACATTTCTGTAATTCCTGAAATTTTGCTTTTATTTTTTTATAAATGTTTTAATCTTTGTGAATTTTGCTGTATTTTCAAAAAAAAAAATTATGTAATTTTTGAAAATAATAGTTCCTAAAACATTAATTTCAAATGAATGAATTAAAAATAAATTTTTTTTGCTTCCTCTATTTTGTAAATTCTTTCGTCCTTGTGCATTTTACTGTATTTTCAAAAATTTCTATAATAATAGATATGTGCAATTTAAAAAATTATTCAATTTTAAAATACGTTGAAGAAGAATAAAGATGATTATACTGAAAGTTATGAATTTCAATATTTCAAAAAGATAATTTCTAATAATTTTATTGATTTCTGCAGTTTCTGAAAATATATATTTCTCAAATTTTTGAAAATAAAATACATTTATGTAATTCCTGAAATTTCACTTCTTTTTTTTTTGTAAACTTTTTAATTTTTGTGCATTTTGCTATATTCAAAAAAATATGTATTTTTATAATTTCAAAAACATATATTTATGTAATTTTTGAAAATAATAGTTCCTAAAATCTTAATTTCAAAAGCATGAATTAAAAATAAAAAATAAATGCTTCCTACTTTTTGTATATTTTTTCGTCTTTCTGCATTTTGCTGTATTTTCAAATATTTCTATAATAATAGATATGTGCGAATTAAAAAATTATTTCAATTTTAAAAATACACGTTGAAGTAGAATAAAGATAATTATACCGAAAGTTATGAATTTCAATATTTCAAAAAAGATGATTTCTAATAATTTTATTAATATCTGCAGTGTCTGAAAATTTATATTTCACAAATTTGTTAAAATAAAATACATTTCTATAATTCCTGAAATTTTGCTTCTTCTTTTTTTATAAACTTTTTAATTTTTTGTGCATTTTGCTATATTTTCAATATATATATATATATATATATTTATGTAATTTTTGAAGATAATAGTTCCTAAAACATTAATTTCAAATGTATGAATTAAAAATAAATTTTTTGCTTCCACTATTTTGTAAATTCTTTCGTCTTTGTGCATTTTACTGTATTTTAAAAAAAATTTATAATAATAGATATGTGGCAATTAAAAAATTATTTCAATTTTTAAAATACAAGTTGAAGAAGAATAAAGATGATTATACTGAAAATTATGAATTTCAATATTTCAAAAAGATAATTCCTAATAATTTTATTCATTTATGCAGTTTCTGAAAATTTATATTTCTCAAATTTGTGAAAATAAAATATTTTTTTGTAATTGCTGAAATTTCACTTCTTCTTTTCTATAATCACTTTTTAATTTTTGCGTATTTTGCTGTATTTAAAAAAATGTATTTCTATAATTTCAAATAATATATTTATAAATTTTTGAAAATAATAGTTTCTAAAACATTAATTTCAAAAGTATGAATTAAGAATAAAATTTTTTGCATCCTCTATTTTTTTAATTATTTTATCTTTGTGCTTTTGCTGTATTTTAAAAAAATTCTATAATAATAGATATATGCGAATTAAAAAATTATTTCAATTTTAAAAATACACGTTGAAGTGGAATAAAGATAATTATATAGAAATATATGAATTTCAATTTTTTAAAAAGATAATTACTAATAATTTTATTAATTTCTGCAGTTTCTGAAAAATTATATTTCTCAAATTTCTGAAAATAAAATACATTTCTGTAATTCCTGAAATTTTTCTTCTTTTTTTTTGTAAACTTTTTAATATTAGTGCATTTTGCTGTATTTAAAAAAAATTTGTATTCTATAATTTAAATTTTTTTTATTTATGTAATTTTTTAAAATATTAGCTTCTAAAACATTAATTTCAAAAGTATGAATTAAAAATAAAATTTGTTTGCTTCCTCTGTTTTGTAAATTCTTTCGTCTTTGTGCATTTTGCTGTATTTTCAAATTTTCTAGAATAATAAATATGTACGAATAAAAAAATTATTTCAATTTTTAAAATACATGTTGAAGTAGAATAAAGATGATTATACTGGAAGTTATGAATTTCAAAATTTCAAAAAGATAATTTCTAATAATTTTATTAATTTCTACATTTTAAGAAAATTTATATTTCTCAAATTTTAAAAATAAAATACATTTCTATAATTCCTGAAATTTCACTTCTTCTTTTTTGTAAACTTTTTAATTTTTGTGCATTTTGCTGTATTTTAAAAAAAATGTATTTCTGTAATTTCAAAAATATATATTTATGTAATTATTGAAAATAATAGTCCCTAAAACATTAATTTCAAATGTATGAATTAAAAATAATTTTTTTTTGCTTCCTCTATTTTGTAAATTCTTTCGTCGTTATACATTTTGCTGTATTTTAAAAAATTCTATAATAATTGATATGTGCAAATTAAAAAATTATTTCAATTTATAAATACATGTTGAAGTAAAATAAAGATGATTATACTGAAATTATGAATTTCAATATTTCAAAAAGATAATTTTTATAATTTTATTAATTTCTGCAATTTCAAAAATTTATATTTCTCAAATTTCTAAAAATCAAATACATTTATGTAATTCCTAAAATTTTGCTTCTTTTTTGTTGTAAACTTTTTACTTTTTGTGCATTTTGCAGTATTTTTTAAAAAAATATATATATTTTTATAATTTCAAAAAATATATATTTATTTAATTTTTGAAAATAATAGTTTTAAAATATTAATTTCAGAAGTGTGAATTAAAAGTAAAACATATTGCTTCTTCTTTTTTGTAAATTTTTTCATTTTTGTGCATTTTTTATATTTTAAATTTTTTTTCATAATAATAGATATTTGCAAATTAAATATTTTTTTTCAATTTTAAAAATACACGTTGAAGTAGAATAAAGATGATTATATTGAAAGTTATGAATTTTAATATCTCACAAAGATTTTTCTAATAATTTTATTAATTTCTGCAGTTTCTGAAAAATTATATATCTGAAATTTCTGAAAATAAAATACATTTATGTAATTCCTAAAATTTCACTTCTTTTTTTACTAAACTTTTTAATTTTTGTGCATTTTGCTGTATTTTAAAAAAAAATGTGTTTCTAGAATTTCAAATATATATATATTTATGTAATTTTTGAAAATAATAGTTTCTAAAACATTAATTTCAAAAGTATGAATTAAAAATTTGCTTCCTCTGTTTCGTAAATTCTGTCGTCTTTTTGCATTTTGCTGTATTTTCAAAAAAATTTATAATAATAAATATGTGCAAATTAAAAAATTATTTCAATTTTGAAAATACATGTTGAAGTAGAATAAAGATGATTATACTGAAAGATATGAATTTCAATATTTCAAAATGATAGTTTTTTAATAATTTTATTAATTTTTGCAGTTTCTGAAAACTTATATTTCTCAAATTTCTGAAAATAAAATACATTTATGTAATTCCTGGAATTTCACTTCTTTTTCCTTTGTAAACTTCTTAATTTTTTTTGCATTTTGCTATATTTTCAAAGAAAAATATGTATTTCTATAATTTCAAAAATATATATTTATGTAATTCTTTAAAATAATTGTTGCTAAAACATTAATTTCAATAGTGAAATAAAATAAAAAATATATGCTTCCTCCTTTTTTTATATTTTTTCGTCTTTCTGCATTTTGATGTATTTTAAAAAATTTCTATTATAATAGATATGTGCGAATTAAAAAATTATTTTAATTTTAAAAATACACGTTGAAGTAGAATAAAGATGACTATACCGAAAATTATGAATTTTAATATTTCAAAAAGATAATTTCTGATAATTTTATTCATTTATGCAGTTTTTGAAAATTTATATTTCTCAAATTTGTGAAAATAAAATTTTTTTTTGTAATTCCTGAAATTTCACTTCTTCTTTTTGTAAAACTTTTTTATTTTTGTGCATTTTGCTGTATTTTAAAAAAAAATGTAACTCTATAATTTCAAAAATATATATTTATGTAATTTTTTAAAATAATAGTTTCTAAAACATTAATTTCAAAAGTGAATTAAGAATAAAAAATTTTTGCATCATCTATTTTGTAAATTATTTCATCTTTGTGTTGTTGCTGTATTTTCAAAAATTTCTACAATAATAGATATGTGCGAATGAAAAAGTTATTTCTATTTTAAAAATACACATTGAAGTAGAATAAAGGTAATTATACTGAAAGTTATGAATTTCAATGTTTTCAAAAGATAATTTCTAATAATTTCATTAATTGTTGCAGTTACTAAAAATTCATATTTCTCAAATTTCTAAAAATAAAATACATTTCTGTAATTCCTAAAATGTCGCTTCTTTTTTTCATAAGCTTTTGAATTTTTGTGCATTTTTCTGTATTTTCAAAAAAAAAAAATGTATTTCTATAATTTCATAATTATATATTATGTAATTTTTGAAAATAATAGTTCCTAAAACATTAATTTCAAAAGTATGAATTAAATGTAAAAAATTTTTACTTCCTCCTTTTTGTAAATTTTTTCGTCTTTGTGCATTTTGCTGTATTTTCATAAATTTCTATAATAATAATATGAACGAATTAAAAAAATTATTTCAATTTTTAAAATACATATTGAAGTAGAATAAAGATGATTATACTGGAAGTTACGAATTTCAATATTTCAAAAAGATAACTTCTAATAATTTTATTAAATTCTGCAGTTTCTGAAATTTATATTTCTCAAATAATTTCAAATAAAATACATATATGTATTTCCTGAAATTTCACTTCTTTTTTTTTTGTAAAATTTTTAAACTTTGTGCAGTAATTTAAAAATTAAATGTATTTCTATAATTTCAAAAATATATATTTACGAAATTTTTGAAAATAATAGTTCCTAAAACATTAATTTTAAAAGAATGAATTAAAAAAAAAATTTTGCTTCCTCTGTTTTGTAAATTCTTTCGTCTTTGTGTTTTACTGTATTTTCAAAAACTTTCTATAATAATAGATATGTGCGAATTCAAAAATTATTTCAATTTTAAAAATACACGTTGAAGAAGAATAAAGATGATTATACTGAAAATTATGAATTTCAATATTTCAAAAAGATAATTTCTAATAATTTTATTAATTTATGTAGTTTCTGAAAATTTATATTTCTCAAATTTCTGAAAATAACATACATTTATGTAATTCGTGAAATTTTGCTTCTTTTTTTTTTTTTTTGTAAATTTTTTAATTTTTCTGCATTTTGCTGTATTTTCAAAAAAAAATATAAGTATTTCTGTAATTTCAAAAATATATATTTATGTAATTTTTGAAAATATAGTTCCTAAAACATTAATTTCAAAAGTATGAATGAAAAATAATTTTTTTTTTGCTTCCTTTTGTAAATTATTTCGTCTTTGTGCATTTTGCTGTATTTTCAAAAATTTCTATAATAATAGATATGTGTGAATTAAAAAATTATTTCAATTTTAAAAATACACGTTGAAATAGAAAAAGATAATTATACAGAAAGTTATGAATTTCAATATTACAAAAAGATAATTTCTAATAATTTTTTTAATTTCTTCAGTTTCTGAAAATTTATATTTCTTAAATTTCTGAAAATAAAATACATTAATGTAATTCCTAAAATTTCGATTCTTTTTTTGTTGTAAACTTTTAATTTTTGTGCATTTTGTTGTTTTTTCAAAAAAAAAATATATGTATTTCTATCATTTCAAAAAAATATATTTATGCAACTTTTGATAATAAAAGTTCATAAAATATTAATTTCAAAAGTATGAATTAAAAAAAAAATTTGCTTCGTCCTTTTTGTAAATTGTTTCATCTTTGTGCATTTTGATGTATTTTCAAAAATTTATATAATAATAGACGTTGAAGTAGAATAAAGATAATTATACTGAAAGTTATGAATTTAAATATTTCAAAAAGATAATTTCTAATAATTTTATTAATTTCTGCAGTTTCTGAACATTTATATTTTTCAAATTTCTGAAAGTAACATACATATATGTAATTCCTGAAATTTCACTTCTTTTCTTTTAAACTTTTTAATTTTTGTACATTTTGCTATATTTTCAAAAAATAATAGGTATTTCAATAATTTCAAAAATATATATTTATGTAATTTTTGAAAATAATAGTTCCTAAAATATTAATTTCAAATGTATGAATTAAAAATAAAAAAAATTGCTTCCTTTATTTTGTAAATTCTTTCGTCTTTGTGCTTTTGCTGTATTTTAAAAATTTGTATAATAATATATATGTTTGAATTAAAAAATTATTTCAATTTTAATAATACACGTTGAAGTAGAATAAAGATAATTATACTGAAAGTTATGAATTTCAATATTTTAAAAAGATAATTTCTAATAATTTTATTAATTTCTGCAGTTTCTGAAAATTTATATTTCTCAAATTTCTGAGAATAAAATAACTTTCTGTAATTCCTAAAATTTAGATTCTTTTTTTTCTTGTAAACTTTTTAATTTTTGTGCATTTTGTTGTATTTTAAAAAAATATGTATTTCTATAATTTCAAAATATATATTTATGTAATTTTTCAAATAATAGTTCCTAAAACATTAATTTCGAATGTATGAATTAAAAATAAATTTTTTTGCTTCCTCCTTTTTGTACATTCTTTCGTCTTTGTGCATTTTGTTGTATTTTCAAAAATTTCTATAATAATAGATATGTGCGAATTAAAAAATTATTTCAATTTTAAAAATACACATTGAAGTAGAATAAAGATAATTATAGTGAAAATTATGAATTTCAATATTTAAAAAAGATAATTTTTAATAATTTTATTAATTTTTGCAGTTTCTGAAAATTTA
Source organism: Sesamum angolense (assembly GCA_034509725.1). Taxonomy (NCBI): domain Eukaryota; kingdom Viridiplantae; phylum Streptophyta; class Magnoliopsida; order Lamiales; family Pedaliaceae; genus Sesamum; species Sesamum angolense. Next base: position 4,920,612 of record JACGWL010000013.1, read on the forward strand.
TATTTCTCAAATTTCTGAAAATAAAATACATTTATGTAATTCGTGAAATTTTGCTTCTTTTATTTTGCAAAATTTTTAAATTTTTCTGCCTTTTGCTGTATTTTCAAAAAAAAATAAGTATTCTATAATTTCAAAAATATATATTTATGTAATTTTTTAAAATAATAGTTCCTAAAACATAAAGTAATTTTTTTTTGCTTCCTCTGCTTTGTAAATTCTTTCGTCTTTGTGCATTTTGCTGTATTTTCAAAAATTTCTATAATAATAGATATGTGCGAATTAAAAAATTATTTCAATTTTAAAAATACACGTTGAAGTAGAATAAAGATGATTATACTGAAAATTATGAATTTCAATATTTCAAAAAGATAATTTTTAATAATTTTATTAATTTTTGCAATTTCTAATAAATTTTTAATTCCTGAAATTTCGCTTCTTTTTTTGTAAACTTTTTAATTTTTGTGCATTTCGCTGTTTTTTAAAAAAAATATGTATTTCTATAATTTCAAAAATATATATTTATGTAATTTTTGAAAATAATAGTTCCTAAAATATTAATTTCAAAAATATTCTAAATAAGAAAAGTTTGAAAATTAGAAAGACGGAATTTAAAAATTAAGGAAAATATTCTATAATATTCACTATAAATATTCACCTAACAATTTTTACAATAAAAAAAATCAAAATCAATGTGTACGGAATAATTTAAACATAATAATTATATTTTTAAAAAATAAATATGGAAAGTAATTTTGATTAAACTAAAAATATATAGTTACATATAGTGAATTTTTTTATTAACAATAATTTTAACATAAAATTTATTTAAAAATTAAAATAAAAGTATTCATTACTACAAATATATTTGAACGTGGAGAATATATTATCAGTTAAGAAAATTATTAATATTGCTATTAATACTTGTCATTGATATTTACCTACTAATTAAATAGTTTTACAATTAAAAAAATTCAAAATAATTAAGTAAAATTTGAAAACTTAATTATTAACATAATCAATGGCAAATTTAGCAATGTGATTAGCCGTTCAAATGGAAAGTGCTAAGGAGAACATTGAATATGACGGCTGTTGCGGTATTATGAATCCTTCACATGGCCTTCAATATGTATGTGCAAAATTTCAAATTTTGATTTGGTATTAAATTGGAAGAAATTAACATTCTTGCTAAATTAAAGCAATTAATTAGTTGTTTTTTCCGTTCAAATCTAATATGAATTTGATAGTTGAACTTTTTAAAAAGAAGAAATCAGAATTTATGAAAATATTAAAACCAATCAATTAGATTTTTAATGCAAAATTTTATGTATTTAGTTTTTTTGTTAACTGATATTTTTTAAACAAATTATTTCTTGCTAAAATAAAACCAACCAATTAGACATTTTGTAGATAATTAAATAATAGAACAATTGAACAATTAATTCTAGAATTTTGGTCCAAATTGAACTATTGAGGTCAAATATAAGTAATAATAGATATGTCCAATTAAAATATGTGTTGAGATAGAATAAAAATGATCATACCGAAAATATAAATTTTAAAAAATAATGAAAGATAATTTTTGATGAATTTATTTAATTATTGTAATTTCTGAAAATTTATATTTCTAAAATTTCTGAAAAATAATATATATTTATGAAAAAAGTAATTTCTGAAATTTTGTTTCTTTTTTTTGTAAGTTTTTTTTTATTATTGTGTATTTTACTGTACTTTAAAAAAATTATGTAATTTCTATAATTAAAAAAAGTATATATTTGTGTAATTTTTGAAAATAACAATTTCTAAAACGTTAATTTCAAAGTATGAATTAAGATTAAATAATATTAGTAAATATAAATAAAGTTAATTAGTAACTATATTTTTTAATTCAAATAATCAAATGAGGTGAAGTTCTCTTAACACAAAAGAAAAATAATTAGAATGCGGTGTAAAGTTTAATTAAATTATAAAATAAAATTGGTATATAATGTGCACTAAATATATATATATATATATATATATATATATATATATATATGTGGGGTATTGGAGTGTATATATATATATATATATATATATATATATATATTATTTCTTAGAATAATATTATCAACACCACAAATTAAATATATCAAATGCATTTAAATTATGACTTATGCCATAAATGTCTACTTACCAAATGGAGAATTGAGTCAAAATTGCTCAATTATGAAAATAATATACATTTATGTAATTTCTAAAATTTTGCTTCTTCTTTTTTGTTGTAACTTTTTTAGTTTTTGTGCATTTTGCTGTATTTTAAAAAAAATTATGTAATTTCTAAAAAATAGATATGTTCAATTAAAAAATTATTTTAATTTTAAAATACGCATGGAAGTAGAATAAACATGATTATACCGAATATTATGAATTTCAATATTTCAAAAATACAATTTCTAATAATTTTATTAATTTCTGCCATTTCTAAAAATATATATTTCTCAAATTTCTAAAAATAAAATACATTTATGTAATTTTGCTTCTTTTTTTTGTAAACTTTTTAATTTTTGAGCATTTTGCTTTATTTAAAAAATATTTATGTAATTTCTATAATTTCAAAAGTAATTTTTTATGTAATTTTTGAAAATAATAGTTTCTGAAAAATTAATTTCAAAAGTATGAAATAAATATAAATAATATCTATCAATATAATAACAAATAGGGGACATAACTTAAATATATTAAATGCATTGAAAATATATGTCATTAATACCTACTTATTAAATAGAGAATTTTGATAATTAAAAAAAACTCAAAATTCTAGAAATTATAATTTGGTCAAAATAAAAAAATATGGGTCAAAGAACGCCTTCAAATATAATATTAATAGAAATAAAATTATTTGTACCCTTATTTAGGGGGTGGCAATGGGCCGATTTGGGTGGACCCAAGGCCTGCGCCAACTCTGGGGACTTGGGACTCACCCCACCCCGATACAAAACTCGCAAGGGTTGGTCTAAGCCACTAGACCCTGTTAGTTTTATTTTTTTTAATAAATATGTATAAAAGAAAATTTAAGATATCAATTGCAAAAAAAAATGTCTATGGTCTAACTCAAATATTCAAGTAAAAAAACAAATTCTCAAGTATAAATGAATTTATTCATAAAAACAATGCAAACAATATATAGCAATTATACATTACTAACATTTCTTTATTTTTGTCCTTTAAGTATTGTGGGACAAAGTTTCAATTCATCAATTGTTAAACAAATACCTAACAATAAGCAAATAAAATGATATAATATTTTTTTTACTATTTATTATACCAAAATAAAGTAAAATAATATATATTAAATAATTATACCCGAGCAGGTTCTTAAGGACCTGGGACCTGCTACCCGCCCCCTCTTGTAATTTGTTGGACGGGGTGGGTTCTGCTAGGTCCGCGTCCAATTGCCACCCCTACTCAAGATGGATTTAAACTCATGGGTTCAATCCAACCTAACTAATTTTGGGTTAGATTGGGTTAGCTATAATTTGAAATGGATTTATACAAGTTTCAGTTAAATAATATTATATTTTATATGATTTGGATATATGCCTAGCATGGGTTGTTAATGGGCCTTATATGGTTCTTAATGTATTTAACTCATAAAATAAAATTCAAAATTTATTTTTGACAAGAATCCACAACTCATTCCACTGTTATCACCCACTCTTCTCTTACATTACACGCGCGCGCACACACTGTTCTCACCCACTCCTCTTTCACGACACACGCGCGCGCGCGCTCAACTCTTAATTTTTAGTCAAAAACTTATAATTTTATTCTTATTATTTCAACTTGTTTAGTAATTTCCTTTATATTTCATTTGATTTTTTTATTTCATAATACAACTTTTAATTTTGAAGAAAATGAAAGTAAAAATAAAAATTGCCTCTAAATAAATATAGAGAATTTGCTTGCACAACTTGTTCATTCAAAATGAGCATTCAAAAATTTATGACTTATTCTGATAAAATAGTATTTATTAGATACTTAATAGATTTTTTTTAATTTTATAATTTAACAAATGAATCTGAATATACAATTATTAGTTAGAGATGACGTATGATACAAATTTAATCATATTATATTTGGAATAAACAATTCACTAAATTGGAATTAGATACTTGGCATTGATATAATTTATGATGATTGTTGTTAACTTATTTTAGCAAAATGTAATATCACCAAACAATCTCAACTTTAGTTACTCCAATTATTTGTCCCCAATAAAATTCCAATATTTACAATCTAATACCATTTATCTTTTGCTCCTTGTTCTAAGAAAAAAAAAAAAAAAAATTGCTTCAGGCCAGTGGGCACTAAAGATCTATAAATGATTACTTTCCTAGTTTTGGGATTTGAAAAATGTTATAAATTTCATAGTATCTCAATATATATATAATTTAATTACAAAATATCCCAAGATTTTCAATAATGCAAAACAACATACTTCCCCCTATATATATACCAATAGTCACACACAAATGCTATCCCTCCAAAACAAAAAGAAAAACAAAAAATCAAAGTATAACTCATCAAGATGGCCAATGTCACTACAAACTTTGGTGTTCTCTTTGTTTTCATTTTTGTCTTAGGTAAAATCTCTTTCCTCTTGATTTTAATCCGAATAATCATAACTATTCATGTCAAATTCATCATACGTGAAGAAGTACAAGTGCTTTTCTTGAGATTCAAAATCTCAAAATCGACTAAAAATTAAATCAGTGACTCTTGTTGATTTTCGAGACAAGCATAACAGCTCGTATATAAATGTAAATTTCATAGAGCACATTTGCCACTCCTAAACTTATTTTTTTTTAGTTTGTGTTTATAATATAAACTCGTCTATGTATATATATATATATATGTGTGTGTGTGTATACTAATATATAAGATAATAGCTTTTTCTCTCACACTGGCGGTTTTGACACCGCGACACTAATTTTATTTCAATGCTGATAATACCCTAAGTTTATTTTTTTTTTTATTTTTTTTCAATATATACTTATTCATATTATATTTTAAAACATGAAATATTATTTATTACATGCATGTATGTACGACGTGCCAGCACGGCTAGTATTACTAATAAATGTGATTGATGAATGCAGTTATAGGTAGTGATATGGGAGAAATGGTGGAAGGTAGAGGGGTGATCTCGGGCAGCCATACTCCGGTAAAGGATGAGATCTGCCGATATGCTCACGGAGCATGCACAAAAAAGTTTACTGATCTAGAGTGTCTTGCCTTCTGCAAGGGTTATTATGGAGGATCAGCACAAGGGGGGTGTGAATGGAACCCTGGGTCTTCAGCTAGATTTTGTTTTTGCTATATAAAATGCTGACCCCCTAAATTCTTGTCCTCTACAAACAGGGATCTATCAAATAATAATTTTACATCTCCATTTGGGTATGATTTTTTTTTTTTTTTGAGTTATGAGCTATGAATTTTTATTAATTGAAATAAATCGAGTACAAGTACAATCATTCATGTCGATCGACTTCAATATCTAACAAATACTATTACAATAATCATATCCTGCTCAATAACCCTACTATTACAGTAAAAACAACTCCTACTATGGAGTAGACCTTTCATTAGTTAATTAAATATGTGAAATGAAAACACTTACACGTAAGATACTACTTATAAGACAAATTACATCGAGCTCCTCTGATATTTGATATAATTATATATACACGCTCATTGTAGTTTCAAAAATTGTGGATACATTTCCTAATAATAACGTTCGCCCAGCAATTGATCTATTCCATTGGCCTCTCTTTGAATTTTCATCCAACTTTTTTACTAAATTGTTCAAAATGCCCTTTTGGACCCTAAACTACAATTTTACATATATTTTTTTAAGTTTTTTTTTTTTTTTTTTTATAATAACGTTCGTCCAACATTAAACTTTTTTCTATATTTTTTTTTCAATTTTTAAAAAATATTATTATTTCAGCAAGACTAAAATTGACATTTTTATTTTACTGTCCAAGAGTTGCATAATTTATGTCATATATCGGGGAGGGTATCAATATTCACTATGATTTTAGCTTTGGTCAAAATATTTGTCATGATTTTTTTTTTTAAGTTTTTATTATGGTAATTAACCATGACAAAAGATCATATTTCTTTTAGTAATACCTCAGTCGAACAAATCAATTTAAAAGCTTTACAAACTCAAATAAAAATACTTATAATTTAGAGTTGAATCCTTTAATATATAAATGTTATTCATACTTTGTGTTATACTTTGACTTTGTTGTTCTTAATGAATACTATAGTCTAACAAAAGATTTATTTATTTTTTTTCCAAATTCTTAAACCGTAAATTTGAACTATTTTTGCTAAATAGTGATAAATTTCAAATAACTTCATATTTGAAGAATTTAAAATCTTTTGTTCAAATCCTTCTCTCAAATTCAAATTTATCAATTTAGATATAATCGTAATGTTCTTAAACTGTCAATATTTTTACAATAGATATATCCAAAAATTCCTACTAAAATTATGCTATAACATATGATTATGCATTAAAGTACAAGTAGCTAGCCATGTTTTCACATGAAAATATAACTCGTTCACAATGCAACTTAATTTCCCCTGATCCGGAACGAATACGCGACCTCCCCAAGAACAGAGATCGACCAAGACATTTCTAGCCTACATGTTTGTGAGCCATCACATTCTTCATTTTTCTTATTTTTGAATATATATAACTTTTTGAGGCGGAAAAGAAAAAAACTTTGCCGTATACCCATACATATCAAACTTCAAATTTGTTCATGTGTCGCGTTTGTTAGGTTTAAATGTATTTTTCATCCCGTAATTTATGGTATCTAGTGTTTTCGGCTTTTTACCTTTTAAGATAATAATTTGGCCCTATATTTTTTCAATTGTGTCACCAAAGTTCACCCTTCTAGTTGGAAAAATATATGTGCACATCATGCGCCTTTTAAAATTGGGGTTACGTTCTTATTGACTTATTTTTTTGCTAGTTGTATATCTTGTTCTTTATTTCTAGGTTAGTATTTTGGTTTCTTATCTTTTTAATTCTTGCGATTTCTTTCCTTTTTGTCATTGGAGTTCACCTCCACCAGCGAGAAGGGTGAATTCTGATAATAAAAAGATTAAATTCGCCAAAATTAAAAAGATGTAAGACCAAAATACTATTTTAGAAAGTTAAAGAACGAAATCACTAAATCAATAAAGAATGAAATAACTAAACAACCTAAATAATGGATTGTGCTAATTGTCAGACGGTCGTTAAAATCAGAAAGCCGAATGTTGGTACACAACAAAAATGTAACATCTAACTATGGCTAACTGTCACAGTTAATAACAAAATGGCAGTAACAAATAGTCATTAACCACAGTCATACAACGGTTGTTGGCCATGGTATCTGTGAGGGTGGCTAAAACACTTAGCCATAACAAATATTTTTACTATGCCTCTTAGCCATGACAACTAACTTTTTTGTGGTGGAAAACCTATGTTTTTGCATCAATTTTATTTAACCGTGGTCAATAAAAAGCATTTACCACGGGTTTTAGTCCATAGCTATTTAAATTATAGTCAATAGTTATTTTTTTTCTAGTGGTAATTTTACAAACAATGAGGAAATATCTGTAGATATATCAAATTTCATGCGAGCTCATTGTCATATACCTTAAATTAAGTTTGAAATTTATATAAGGTAAGTGAATTACACTTTATTTTCTTTGCTTCTAACATTTATACAGTAGATCCAATAAATCCAAGTAAAATTACATAATGAAAGAATCAAAATTGATGTCATATTGTTAACAAAATTTGCCTAATAATTGAAATCTTAAAAGTACAGTTACTTTCTTCACTACTATATGAGAAGGATTGTGGTTAGAAATATAAGTAAGTATTCGTGTTTAATTACTTCAAAATATATATATGGCTATACGGTGTTTGAGTGTTTTGATTTTCCTATCCTTCATTTTAGCACCAGGTACATTATTTCCTCTATACATTTATGCTCCATATCATTATACACTTTAAAAAAAAAAAAACGTAGATGATTAGTGGGAAAAAAAAAGTGGCTATTTTAATATTGTCATTAATTATGTATATTTAGTGGTAAGAATATTTATTTTACCACAATAATGAATTTCATGATTTTAATAATTACTATTATTTTGTAAAAATTATTATATTAGCAGGAATTTGTGATAGAACAATATGCACAAAGTTATCACTGAATGTAATTAGTGACGACCTAATTACAATAAATAGCAGTTGTCACTGTATTATGTTGTCACTAAATTGTCACTACAGATGTCTCATTAATTGTTTAGTGACAATTTTATATACAATTTTTGTCACTAATAATTATATAGTAACAAGATAAAAATCGTTTTCACGTAATATATATTTTTATTGATAATTTTTTAAAATTATCCCTTGATATTTTGTTACTAATCTCATGCTTTCTTGATTAATGCACTATCATCAAAATAAATAAAGAACTTAGATTGTTCCAAAATATTTAAAATAATTACATTTGGTATAAATAATCTATTAATTTGTGTGTGAATGTGCTTAAATATTTTTTTTTCCAGAAAATAACCATCACTTTAATCTATTAATCAGCTTTATGAATTTTATTTATTTATTCAAATTTAAATTAGGTAACTAAGTGTATGGATTTTGATAAGTTATTCATATTATCTGCCCCATCTTTTTTAATTAGCATAATGTCGTATTAATATTTTATTTTTTTATTTGGATTTGATCTAAAACAAAACTTTTAACATATTGTCTTTTTTTTTTATGTTGCATTATTAAAGTTTTATTTTACTGGGGGCAAAATGCTATATAAATTACAATAAGAAGTAATTAAAATGAATTATACAATGAGGTATATGGCTATTAGAGACCAGAAAAAAATAGTATAATGCTATTTTCGTCCAATTAGGTAGAATTTTAAAAATTAAAGGGTAAATTGCAACGAGCTCCCCTGAGGTTTATAGGAATTATAAATATCTTCTTGTTGTTTAAAAAATTATAAATGCCCCCTAAAATTATAAATACTCTAACAATTACCCTCTTGTGACAACTCATTGTAGGAGGTATTTGTTAGGATATTTGAAATTTCAATGGTTATTTATAAATTTTCAAACAACAAGAGAATAATTATAATTAAGGCAAACATTAGGGGAGCCTATCATAATTTACCCAAAATTAAAAGGGTATTTGAAGGTTTTAATAGTATATGGATGTATTTTTACACCGGCCTTATAGTATAAGTGGGCAAGCCAAAGTGAATTTAACCCTTGTTATTATTTTGCTTCACATGTACAAGCAGAACATCAGAGGGTACAAGTGGCGGACGGTAGCGTTTGCGGTCATCCACGACAGTCACTGGGCACAGAGCCCTCGAGCATATACTCCAATGGTATTAAACTAAATTTAGAAGGCGTCAATATAATGTAGGGATAATTATATTTACATTTTTTATTTATAATTTATTTATAAAAAAAATTATAATTCGTGCTCCACAACTTATATTATTTGCGATTTTAATCTCATTATTTTACCCCTCACCATATTTAGTCCTACAAGTATAAAAAAAATTGTAATTTACGTTCCACTTACATTTTTCGTTAGATTTTTAACAGAATGAGCACGTGCTCCATTAACTCAACCAATATTTTTTTGCTGTAATAGTATGAAAAATTACAATTTACGTCCCACGACTTATATCGTTTGCGATTTTGGTCCCAAACGGTATAAGTTGTGGGACGTAAATTGCAATTTTTCACGTTATTACAGTAAAAAATCTAACAGAAAGTGTGAGTGGGACGTAATTGTAATTTTTTTGTCACCTATAGGACTAAATGTGGTGATGAGGAGTAAAACAATGGGACCAAAATTACAAACGATGTGAGTTGCGGACATAAATTGTAATTTTTCCTTCATTTATACAAATAATTCTTGTCTTTTGCGTAGTTACAGAAACCACAATTAATAGTCAAAAGACAGGAATAATTTATGTAATGATATTGACGTTTTTTAAGAATATATGTATAATTTTTTTTAAAAAAGAATGAGTGATTTATATATATAAACAAGTCGAAGTTTCCGTCCACGTTTCATGTGCAGATAACAAATTGATGCGACGAGTAAAAGATGCAGCAAGCCCTGCTCCTGTATACAGATGTACTATTGATTTCGGGGTGTGCGGTTTGACGATCACCGAAGAGAGATGTATAGCAATATGTGTGTCTAATTATGCTGACAGACATCCGTGGTCATATTGTTACCAGCCTCCTGAAACTAAATATGTATACTGCTTGTGCGAATATGATTGCTATAAAAAATAAATATTAGTATTAAAAACTATTGCAATATGTAATTCCTGAGAGAATAACAAATAAATAAATATAAATGATCCTCTCATTGTGGCCTTTGGTTTCCATCATCTTTAGTTGGAAATTGTTATTGTGATTTATTTGCATAAATTGTTTATATCTTCTGCGGAATTATAAAAATTAATTCCTAGCAGTAAAAAAATATGATAGTTTGTGAAATAATGTTGGTATTTATGGGATGTATGTGTAATTTTCTAGAAAGTAGAGGCTAATTTGTGTAAATGATGTTAACGTCTTTTGTGAATATGTGTATAATTTTTCAAAAGGTAAAGATGATTTAACGAATTTTAAACCTTATTTATTTATAAAAATAATAGCTTATGCAAAACTTACATAAGATTGTTCATTTTTTCAATCTTCCGAAAACCCACTGCTCAAAAATCGATAAAAAAAAAAAAAAAACTCAGATATTAGATACAACTCAAACTCATGATAAATATTTCAGTCATAGGTCATACTATAATAAATATTGGTTAATTGTAGTCAAAATTTAAATTTCTGCGTCAATTTTACTTGATCATGGTAAATAGGAGTTAAATACAATTTACCCCCCATAAGTAACGAAAAAAAAAAAAAAAAGAAGTGCAATTTACCCCCCTTCAGAGGGAGGTTGTTACTTGTTAGGTAATTGCTTCATTTTCAAATCAAAAATGGTAAATTGCACTATATTTTTTCACAGTGGGCTTTTTGCACTTTTTCATTAACAAAGGGGAGTAAATTGTATTTAACAATAATAAATAGTATTGATTTGCTATGATTTTTAAGTCATAGTAATTTATAGTATAGAGAATACTTCATTTTTTTTTCTTTTTTTATGGTGATCCAAGCATCGAAAAAATTCTCGACTGAACGAGAAAAATATAAATACCATAAAAAACAATAGTTATTTCAATCCAACACGATGACTCTCCATCGATTGCAAGTTTATGATAGCTCTCACTAATCATAATATGTTTGGAAGAAGAAAATTAAGTAAGGGATTAAATGGGTTGACAATTATACTCGCACAAGCATAGGCGTGGCGCTCCAATGAATGATGAGGTACAAAATGCCTTAGGGTTTAGGTCTGGATATTTGGCGGCGCATCGCCGGACACAACACTGGTTATCGCACAGTCTTTCGCCGCACGCACCTAGGTCATCTTGGCATCTCTTAGCCAACGTTCCTGCACCGCCCGCTCGGACCATTTCACCAACTGCATTATATATATACCGAGATTGTATTACTAAAATCATCATAACGTACACGCTAAATGCAACAGAATTTGGAATAGAAAATTCAATTTACGGAACAAATAGTTATGGAATTACCGACCATCAATTATCGTAAAATATCAACAACTAAAGACAGAATAATTGCATTTTACGTCCCACAATTTCTTTTATTTGTGATTTTGGTCCTATTGTTTTTACCAAATCTAAGTCACAAAAAGTTGCAAAATAGAGCACGTGCAGATCGTGTGCTCTCTCTGTTAAATCAATGGTCAATTACTTAATGAAACACATCCAAATCACGTGCTTTATCCGTCAAATATTTAATAGAATTTGTGGTTGGGATCACATATACAAGTTCTGTGAATTATGAGATTAAATATGATGAGTACTAAAATAATGAGATCAAAATCACAAATAGAGTAAGTTGTGAGACATAAATTGCTCTTTTTTCCACTAGAGACATATAATGAGTAATTGATATTTAGTGTTTAAGCAAACCAACAACTATTATTAAAATCGATAAATTCACTGATTCGTTAAATTAGTTTACCTGAGGCGAAAATAAGGACAGAGATGATGAGATAGAAGGATGGATTTACTACAGCCATTTTCTTGCCAATCAACTGAAAATGAAATGTTTGTTTGATGTTTATCTTATTTATATACATAGAAGATGATGACTTTTTAGATTGCTGTAATATTTCAGACCAAGATTATATTTGCAGCGTGTCTAAAAAGTCCAATGTAATAACATATAATTAATATAGTCAAGAGCTAATTACAGCAATCTTCTTTTGAAAATTGGATTTGTAATCATAAACATCAAGATTACAAGAAACTTTCTTTTAAGTCTCTCCACCCCTCCTTCCCATAGCGTCTGCAGAGAAAATGATTTATCATTTAATTTTTTTTATTTAGTTTTAATAATTTGTCTAACTTGGATTTATTTTATTTTATTTTTCTAGTAGACACTATATGGTTTGAGAAATGACACTAGTGATTATGACGTTTGTTTCATTCAACAAATAGATCCACATATTAGTAAAATTTACGGGGTTTGCAGATATATATCAGCAAAAAAGTTGAATAAAAACTCATATTTGCAGGTTAAATACATATTTTTCTGATTAAATTACTCCTGTAAAGGTGAAGATGTAACTCTTAATGTGATTTTCTTTAGTATATATGGTTAGGATATGATCAAGTAAAAAAAATTTATTAATAAAAAAAATGGTTTTCTCAGTTTGGATTTTCATCAAAATTGCACTTTCAAATTCATTTTATTAAAAGGAGATTTAAATGAGGATAAAACCTAATTTATTATGTTATTGGAAAATATCTAAAAAATTATATAGAAATTTCTAAGAGAAAATACCATTTCTTCTTTTTAATTGATGAAATATCGCCAAGAGAAAGAAGAAAAAAATGCTGAAAATTTGCTAAAACATGCACAATGTTTTGTCTTACTTGTGGGCAAATTGGTCAAACTACTTTGCAATCTTGACTAGAAAAAATGATTGTAAATATGTGATCACATTAATCACTAAAAAAAATCAATTAAATTATGGGATTAAATACAATTTACCTCTGTAATATGTGAAATGAGCAAATACCTCCCTATAAAATAAGAATTAGCGAATTACCCCCTATCAATGGTTTAGATAGGGGGATAATTTGCTTTATTTTCCAAAATACAAGGAGTAATTTGCTATTTTATTTTTCACAGAGAATTTTGTACTTATCTCTCATATCACAAGGTGTAAATTGCATTTTCCCTTTAAATTATGTATTGTCAACAGATTATTTATTTGTCATAATCCACCTAATACAAAACAAAATCCTGAAATAATCTTAAGGCCCACAATCCTAAATCGAGCTGTAAACATGGTCTTTAAAAAAAAATAAAAAATCTTGTAATCTCAAAAGGAGGTGTATGATCATAACATGCCACTTTTCAAAATAATTTTTTTTGTAATTTGCAGTCAAATATATTAATTACAATGGCACTTTCTAGACCCATATTGCAAATATAATCTTGGTCAGAAATATTACAGCAATCTCAAAAAAGAGATCATATGCTATGTATATATAAATGTGGAGGCCAACAACAAACACTCCAAACCAGTTGATAGGCAAGAAAATGGCTGTAGTCAATCCATCCTTCTATGTCATCATGTTTGTCCTTATTTTTGCCTCAGGTGAGCAAATTTTACAACTCAACCATATAATTTTCATTTTAATAGCAGTTGTTTGTCTACTTATACATTCTTACTGATCAAATTGATTACTTGTCATTAGTTGTTTGATAATTAATACGGTTGTTACCCCTACATAGTAATTATTGATCTACTTATTACTCGTCATCTAGGGTAAATTACGACGGGCTTTCTTAAAATTTGTTATGATTACAAATATCTTCTTATTATTTGAAAAATTATTAATACCTCTTATAACAGTAGATTAGGGGTAATTATGAAAAATTTTATGAGAGTCTGATGTTATTTACTCTCTCATTTAATGTGTGCACGTTATGTGTATAAAGATTACGTCATAACTCGGACCTTTTGCGTATAATAAGTAGCTAATGTGGTGATATGATTAATGTAGTTGGCGAGATGGTTCGTGTGGGCGACGCAGCAAAGTCGAACAGCAGATGTCAAGATGGTCTAGGTGTGTGCGGCGAATCGGTGTGCGATGAACCGTGTTGCAGACGAAGATGCGAGGCCAAATATCCGCCAATCCTAAACCCTAAGGCAATTTGTATCTCACTTGTACCGCCACGCGTGTGCTTGTGCGAGTTTGATTGTTAAGTCGTTTAATCCTTTTTTATTATTAAAAAAATATTATGATTAATAAAATCGTTCAAGACAATGAGTCCGTTGGATCTAAATTATATGGTAGTGGTAATGGAACAGGTAGATCGAGGCTAAATTTGTATCTATAACATAAGGGTAAATTATAATAACCTCTTTTGAGATTTGATATAATTACAAATACTCATTATTATTTGAAAAATCATAAATACCCTTTTAATGTTTGATAAAATTATGTAATCATTTGATAGAAGTATGGAATTCTTAACTTTGCCCTTATTGTAAATTTTTTTTATTTTTTTTAAATTAAAAATTTATAAAAAAATCAAATGGAATGGATGGAGAAATCTTAAAAATTAAAAAAAAAGATTATCCACTTAGTCCATAAAAAATAAAAAATCTTAAAAAATATGAAAAAACTATAGTTTTAATTTGCAAGAGCATTTTGTTCAGTTCACCACAAAAAATGGATAAAAACCCAACAGATTGGACTAATTGTAGACGACCATTAAAATTAGGGGGGTATTGATAATTTTTCAAACAACAAGGGGGTATTCATAATTATGTCAAACCTTAGGGAAGGTTGTCGTAATTTACCCTTAACATAATAATAATATTTTCCTAAATATTTATGAATATTAATTTTATGTTTTTTAAAAAATTATTTTTACAAAATTAAACAGTTTCATTTCTAATCTTCTAAAATAATGAATACATATACATGGTAAATTACATTCATGCTTGTTCGAGATATGACATAATTACGAATACTTTGTTGTTATTTGAAAAATTATAAATATTTCGCTGGTGTTTAATGAAATTATGTAATACTTAAAATAGAGATTTAAAATTGTCAACTTTGTTGTTGTTATATATATATATATATATATATATATATATATATATTATAATATATTAAATATCAAATTTAATTAGAAGAGGTGGATGGATAATTTGAAAAAAAATCATCCACTTGGTCTAAATTTTTTTTGAAATTTTTAAAAAATAAGTAAAATTATAATTTACTATCCACAAGGACATTTTAGTCAGCTTATCACAAAAAATGAATGAAAACCTTACGAAAACTAATGGATCAAGGTAGTTCTTAGACCACCGCTAAAATCAGATATTACTATTTTTTCAAACAATGAAAAAATATTTATGATTATATCAAATTTCAAAGAACTTATTGTAATTTACCCTAATTTATATATATATATATATATATATATATTATATATATATTGTAATTTATTTAATAATAATAATAATAATAATAATAATAATAATAATAATAATTTTGAAGGAGGATCAAAACTAGTTTTCGACTTCTTCCCAGGGCTCAAACCTGTGGCACATCTTCACAGGGCCACCATCGGAGAGAAAAATAAAATAACATGACGTTAAATTTGACTAGAAAAGTGTATAATACAAATAAGGGATAATTACACTATTAGAGAAATAAAATAAAAAAAATAATAAGACGTAGACCCTTGTGATTTATAAAATTAAATCTAACATGAATCCAGTAAAGAGATTTATTCGTTAGTCAAAATTCACAAGATTTGTTTGATATTAATAAAAAAAATTAAATAATATTTCATATTTACCTCAAATTGACTTTTCAAATTTAAAAATTGGAATACAAATTTTTCAATGAAAAAGAAAAACATGACTAAATAAAACAAGCAAGAAAAGAAAATTAAAAGTGAAGTAAATTTGAAAGTTGCCTCGTCGTTGTCATCGTGGTCTTCTTCTTCTTTTTTTATTTTTTATGATAACAACGATGATATTATAAATTAACAAAATTTAAAATTGAGTCATGTGTGGTTGATCACACTAGAATAAAATTGAGTTTTTGTTACAGTATATATGATTACGGTTTAAAGACCATGATAAATCACTACTATTACCCTTAGTTAAATAAAATCAAAGCAAAAGTTTAAATATTTACTACGTTTAATCAACATTCACCATGTTTTTTTACCCATAGTCAAATCATTTATCATGATTTGGTCATGACTAATATTTTGACCACGCTTGTAGAAACAACAGCTATTGGCCATTGCTAAATTGTAATTAATTTGTATTTACCACGATTTTCTTGATTTAGTTATAGTAATTAATCATAGAAAAAAATTATATTTTTTCTAGTGTCAAATTCCTAATTTAGTGTCACAAAAAATCAAAATCTCACTATGCAAAATTAAACTCATTGATCAAAATGTACATTTAATTCCACCACAGATGGTGGACTCAAATTAACATTATTTGATAACGTTTGATCTTAACTATTAAATCACAATCATTGATGAGTTTAGCGGCCTATTATTGCTGTAGCAAATGGCAATTAACTTTGGGTTCTATATTATGTGACTTGCAAAACTGTTTCTTAAGCATTAATCTTTATATCTTAATTTCCTGAACAAAACACACTCTATATTAATTAGGGGTCAGAGTACATTCGATATGTGTAAGTAATCTAAATTTTTATTGTATTCGTTCAATACTAAAGAGAAATAAGATAAAATGAATATTATCAATGCTATTGAAATATGTTAACTTTAACGTACGTAATGCCAATTAAAATTAGTTACTTTAAGGTCCTCGCACTTAATAAACATATATAGATATTAAAGGGTCCAGTGTTAAGATGTACAATGGATCGAGTTTGGTCAACCAAATCTAGGATTAAATTGATCCAATAAAAAAATAGGATAATTGGGACCGGGTCGTTCCAAAAATCAATATTTGGGACCAGTCTAGCCCAGTGGGCCAGGACCACCTGGTCCTGGACCGGGCCTATTGGGCCTTTTTTAAATTCATTATATATTACTCTTTTATATATAAATTTTCATGTGGTTTAATTTATTATTTATTTAATATAAAATAATTATAAATTAAATAATTATCCATAAGAAAACTCAATATCCTTAAAAAAATTAAAACTAAAACAAGCACATTCGGACTTAATATGAACCTGGTTCGGGTCTCAATCGGATTGATTCATGAGTTGGGCCTAAGTTTGAAAATGAAGTCAATTTTGGCCACTTAGAAGCTCAGGACCATCCCAAGACCGGCCATAAACAATAATGGGCTGGTCCTGAGCCGAATTTTTCCAAACTAGTTTGTGCCGATCTTAAATTGATCCGACCTACTGTGCACCTTAAATTCAGTGCAAGTATCAAAACAAAGAAAATTTGATCATTATAGAATGTTTCATGTATTAAAACTCGTTGGAACATTATCCAACTTGATTGTTGTTACTTCGCCAACACTAAAAAAAGTCGATTATTTTTTTTTGAAAAAATAGATCTCCCATTTTTGTGAGAAAAAAATTGAACCCCATTTCTCCAACAAGAATTGCGTTTGAAACTTTGAATTCTGATGCATCACTACGGGCCACAAACAGTTAAGAGACGACAAAGAGCCGGCGGCACCCGACCCGGATAAACGGGTTGAAGTCGGGTCTGGCATGGTATAACTCTGGGCTGCACATATTTTAAGCACAAAAGTCTGGGTCTTTTTATTTGGAATGGAATCATATGTTTGTATGGGGAATTCTAATTGAATGTTTATTCCAACAGAAACTGTGTGAGAACAGAGGAAGTGGAGCTTCTTAAGCAGTTCTCTTCTGTGTGTTCTTACTGTAAGAATTCCCTTTACAAGTAATACTGTGGTGAATTGCTTGATGTTGTAATCTTTTTAATGTGTGTACTGTGATTGTGATGTTTGAAGAAAAACCCATCTCTTAATTCGCGAAAAAGAACTAGTTTTTGCTTTGTGATTGTTTCAGTATATGTTATTGCAATATCTTGAGTTTGCTGAATATGATCTGGGGGATTGTTTTTGGCGGAATCTTGGTTGAGTTTCCTGGAATGAAATCTTCATTGTAGTATCATATACTATAATCGTGGTGATTAATATCAAAATCTTGGTTTTTGTTCTTAATGATTGTATTCATGGGATGCCTTGTTTTTTTTTCTTTACGAGTCGCTTGGTCTGAGGAGATTGGTATGATAAAACATGTGGAAAAGACGCAGGGATCTTTTCTCTGCTGCTCTTTCTTTGGAAATTTGCAGTGATAGTTTGCTTATATGAGATTGTATAGAATTTTATGCAGCATTTCATAAACAAAATCAGCTCTAAGGTTTTGCTATGTTTCACATTGCCGATAATGCAATTGCTGTATTTTTGGGATAAAATTTCTTGATGAAAACTGTGTTTTCGGAAAGCAAGTATTATAAGTTGAGCTTTTTCTTTCCCTCTCAACCCACTTTCACGATCCTCAGGAGTTAAAGTGTCGAGTTGGAAAATATACAGGATTCTAACACGGACAAGGGTAAATTTTTTCGTGTTCTGGCGCTGATAAAAGATATTTGCGTATTGCGGTAAATAGTCTAATTCTTTAGATAAAAGGGTGGTAATTAATATATTTCTGGAATACAGGGAAATCAGTACCCTTAACTGTTTTTATAGCTGAAGAGCGATTTATTTTTTAGGTGGCAGCTGGTTCGTTAGTTCAATAATGTAGTCTATCCTTGTTTTTGAGTACATAACCAGGGAAACCTTGATACTGAGAATTCGTCTCTCTCTTTGTTTGCTTCCCATAGAAAACAAGTTTTTCACAAATTTAGATAATTGAGATTGGATGACTTGAAAACAACTTAGTCTCTTCAACTTGAATGGTGCCAGATGGAAGCAAAAGCCCAAGCATCTATTAACGAGTATGCTGCTGACATATCTTCAATAAAAGCAGCAGAAGAACGCATCAGCCCTTACGTGCACAAAACTCCGGTCTTGTCCTCGGAAACTCTGAATTCCATTGCTGGAAGAAAGCTTTACTTTAAATGTGAATGTTTTCAGAAAGGGTGAGATACCACATGTTGACTTATGTCAGAAATTTCTTAACTCTTGTTCCGCATAAAACTTTAGCATATGTAACACTTTAGCATAAAGGTTGGAACATGTAATTAAGCATCTCTTGTTTCCTTGTAACATCAGTGGAGCGTTCAAGTTTAGAGGGGCCTGCAACGCTGTTTTTTCACTTACAGATGATGAGGCAGCTAAAGGGGTTGTACACATAGCAGGTTATACCTGAGCTTACTAATACCATATCGTTGGCTTTCTGGATATACTTGTTCGAATGCTGATTAGTACTACCTCTCGGAATAGTGGTAATCATGCGGCAGCACTTTCTTTGGCTGCAAAACTACGAGGAATTCGGGCACACATAGTGATTCCAAAAATGCTCCAAAATGCAAAGTTGAGAACGTCATGCGGTACGGTGGTCAGATTATCTGGAGTGAGGCTAATGTGCAATCCAGGGAGGAGGTTGCCGCAAAGGTTTTACAAGATACCAGTGCTGTTCTTATTCATCCGTATAATGATGGGCGCATCATAAGGTAGGTCCCATGGCCTGAGCATGTCTTTCTCTCTCGCCCAATATGATTAAATCTGTGTAGATAGCCTAGATTGCGTCCATTCCAGTATGCCTAGTTCTGATGCTGAAACTTTCTGTGCTGTTAGATATCCTTTCCCACTTTAATATGTTACCACAATTGAAAAATTTGTGGAGAACTCACTAACTCCTGTGAATCAATATAAATCTCTGTTTGTTGTTGAGGCAAGGGACTTGCAATTTTCCTTGGATTTTTCCCTGTGGCCTTCTATGCTCATTCAAATTTTACCTGTTTCCAACATGGTTATGGTAGAAACAACAATGCTCTTCTGCTGTTCTGTTGAATAGCTGCCACCTTTTGATGGTTTTGAGTTACCACATGGTTCGTTTTCATGGTCTTCATACCAAAAGAAACAATAAATAAATTGTAAGATTCCTGTGCTGCAGTGTTGCCCACGCAGAGAGTATATAATATCAACCCAAGCAACATTGGAAAGAAATTATATACGAACCCATAGAATGAAATTGTGTCTACCTTGACACCTTTTGCATTCAGTGGACAGGGAACCATATCTCTGGAGCTTTTGGAGCAGGTTCCTCACATTGACACCATCATAGTTCCCATAAGCGGTGTGCTCTCACTCTGTCTCTCAAGTCCATTCATAACCTGCCACTGACATCATATTCACATGCTTAATACATTTTAGTCATGAATTCCAGGAGGTGGCTTGATTTCAGGAGTGGCATTAGCTGCCAAGTCCATTAATCCTGCAATCAGGATATTGGCAGCTGAACCAAAGGGGGCCGACGACGCTGCTCAGTCCAAAGCTACCGGCAGTATCGTAACTTTGCCCGAGACCAAGACCATTGCCGACGGTCTTCGAGCTTTTCTTGGAAATCTCACATGGTAAAAACCCAACATTATTGCCATGTCCATAAACAGCCTTGCTTTTTCATGCCATGATTTTATCTCTCTCTCACTCAAACATGCAGGCCTGTTGTTCGAGATTTGGTGGACGACATCATTACTGTCGACGATCAAGAGATAGTTGAAGCAATGAGACTCTGCTATGAAATCCTGAAAGTGGCCGTAGAGCCAAGTGGGGCGATTGGCCTTGCAGCCATTCTATCCAACAGTTTCAGGAATAATCCAGCTTGGAACAACTGCAACAACATCGGCATTATACTCTCCGGTGGCAACCTCGATCTGGATGTGCTCTGGGAATCCATAAATAAAAGAGTAAGAGAGCAAGACTAAATTCATCCATGTTGAAAGGTTCATCCATGTGCTATTTTTCTGATGCACTCACCAAAAATTCACGGTTTCTCATTCTTGGACTTGCCAAAGTTTACTTAGGCAGGCACTGAATTGCTGCTTGTAGTTCTTGCCGGATTTTACTTAAGGCCTTGTAAACATTGTTTATCATATTATGTGATTATTAAATTAAAATGTAATATTATTTTTAATAATTTCATATTACTATTTTCATCAATAATGCTATTGTCATTGTCACTTTTACTAAAAATTTTGATATTATATTACGAGGTGAGTTTAATATATATTATATAATGTATTTGTTGAATATTATTTATTTTATTAATAAATATTCATTGTTTATAGAATTACAGTATTAATAATTACATAAATAAATTAAAATTAAAAAAACTCACGAGTCGACTCGAAGTTTTGGATATGTATGTTTTGACTCAAGGTCGAGCTCGAAATTTTAATTTTAAGTCGATTTCAATTGAGTCAACTCGTTATGTTCCTGAACTGACTCGACTCGTCTCGTCTCGCACCCTTAACATTTTTGCTCCGTCATTGAAAAAAATAATATTGACATTCACAATAAAAAAAATTTAAAAAAGGCAATAAGATTGATTTTCACCATATGACTTGGTTTTTTTCTCTTTGTAATGATAATGAAAAATGCATACATCTTATTCTCAGATTGCTGAACCTATCTTCCACAGCACATACATCATTTAAATAATTACATTACATAAACTCTTTTTATTTGAAAAATTATATATACAAGAAATACCAATATTATCTAAATAAATTATTCCTATTTTTGAAAAATTATACATATATCCTCCAAAATGCCAAACATACTCATATTTTTTATTTGTCAAAAATTTGTATAAATAGATTACAAAAAAGAGTGTCAATATAATTATGCTTAAAGCATGTAACAAATGGCTGTCTGTATGGATACATGCATGTAGTCGATATATTTGAAGTTATATTTAGATTGATGGAAATCATGAATTTTAAAATTTTAATAATAGATTCTTTGAATATGCTTGGGATAATTATAAATTAAAAACAATTTTAAGTCTTTCAACTCTAAATTTGAATTATTTTTGTTAAATATAAATGGATTTCAAAATTTTCAAATATGAGCCATTTGAAATGTTTTGGGGATAATCATATTTCTCTCCCTTGAGGTTTTGTGTAATTACAAGTAGACTTTTTATGGTTTTAAAAACTATATCTAGTACTCCTGACGTTTGTTTCTATATAATGAATAGAACCTTTATTGGTAAAAATTCACAAAAAAAAAAAATAAAATGAATTGACTATAATGAAATGGTCTCATCGTAAATTGTAATAAGGGTCTAACTCCATGAGCTTTTAAAGGAAAAAATTGCCCTAAATAGGACCTCAAAGTGCGCCAAACAAAACAAGGATCCGCACACTTCTCAGACGGTTCTAGTCGCATCGGATCCAATCTGACCTAGTGATCCGGAACAACAAATATCGATCACCCAATACCTGAAAGGCGGAAATCACAACACTTGGACTCATACAAGTATAGACATTTGACTCTATAGATACTGACTTATTTATTTTATTAGACCCCCCAAAAAAAAAGAATTAAAACTTTTTTTTAATTAACAAAACTAAAGCAGGTCAACTTGCAAACTTTTTTCCTTTATTATAAATAGGCAATCCACGACTCCACACATTTTTTTAAAAAAAATATTTATAATTATTTCTTATAATTATTAATTAAGAATTATAAATTTAAATATTTTACTAATTATAATTAACAATGAATTTAATTTTTTATTAATTAAAATTCTTTTATCAACAATTACAAATATTATTTATGGTCTGCAATCCCACACTTATACATTTGAGGGTCTTTACTAATTTTGCCCCAATGTACATCATTTTATTGAGAGTATTCTCATTTTTTCCTCCCAACGAGCCTAGCGACCCCGACCCGAATCAAATTGCTTTTGCTATTTAAGACTATGACTGAGTCTCTGAGTCTGAGTTGAGACATTCACATATTGAGTTATTGTACATGTCTTTGGCTAAAACTGGAAAAAAAAAAATTAAAAAAAAATAAGAAAACGGAAAAACAAGAATAGACAGACGAGTATTAATTTGGAGAATAACAACGTGCAAGCAAGCAAGTAGACAACGTTGGGAAAGTACACCAATCACATCACATAATTAGTGTATTACAATTATTATATAATTAATTTAAATTTGATCGAATTGGGTTCGAACTATAATTTCCTCGAAAATTAACCAACAACCAACCTACCTAATAATAGGTTTCTACAATAGTGTCCATCAATTTTTTGTCCCTTCAATTTCTGTCTCTCAGTCACCTAAATTTAAGGATCTCTTCTCCTCTGGCTACTTCAATATTAATCCCATCTGCTTTTCCAATCTTCTTTGTCTTTGTTCCTCCGTTCCATTTCCCTCTCCTCATTCCTATTGCTTAAGGCTCCATCCTCATTCTCGGACAACATGGTATTCCCCCTTTCTCTTGTTTATTCTCAGCATTTTTAACGTTGTTCTTGAACGGATCCGACATATGGTCGACATGAAAATGGAATAGTTTTACATTTCATGCAATAAAATGCAACCATGTATCTGACAGACGCGTAATAATATGCATTGTTGTAATGCGCAAAAGTCAATATTGTCTCAAATTTTCAAGAACAGGTCACATGCAATATTTCCATTCATATGATCTCTTACATGACAAACATTTCGATCGTACTCATTGATCAATTTAAATTCCAGGCGAATTCGGCGTCTGGGATGTCCGTGCATGACGAATGCAAGCTGAGGTTCTCGGATCTGAAAGCAAAAAGGAATTATAGGTTCATAATTTTTAAAATTGAGGAGACAATTCAACAGGTGGTAGTCGAGAAGCTCGGACAGCCAGACGAGAGCTACGACGATTTCTCCTCCAGCCTTCCTGACGACGAGTGTCGATATGCTGTCTATGACTTCGACTTTATCACCAATGAAAACTGCCAGAAGAGCAAGATTTTCTTCATTGCTTGGTAAAACAATAATTAACTACGTACTTTCCCCGTTCTATGATTCTAAATTCTAATAGTTGCAATTTTGACAGCATAGGATGTTGTAAGATCATGACATATTAGGATATAGTTCTGTACGATTGCAGGAGATCGGCACTCATCAATTATTTATACTAAACTAGTATCTGAAGAACATTGCAAGAAACTACTCTTAAGTCAAAATGTAACATTGAGTCAGGCTCCACATTTCAATAATTACCACTACAATATCATGATGTTTTGACAACGACATCTATTTTGTTCATGAAAGGAAAAAGAAACGAGATTGTTTCTGTCGAGCTGTGTAACATCGTGGTGATCCCATGCAAGATACACGCGCGATTCTTGAAAATGATCGATATTACGAATCTGAATGCTAATATTCTTAATTTTGACATATTCATCGTACTTGTTTATATTCCTGTGTTTTGCAGGTCTCCTGACACGTCGAGGGTAAGGAGCAAAATGGTGTATGCTAGTTCGAAGGATGGGTTTAAGAGAGAACTCGACGGAACCCAAGTTGAATTACAAGCAACAGAACCTAGTGAGATGAGCATCGACATTGTGAAGTCACGTGCAATGTGAGATTATTACATTGTATTTCCCGGGAATATTTTCTTGCGTGGAAGGGTTTAATGTAATAAGACCATCAGTTGAGAGGGTGTAATGCTATAATTGTATCCTTTTCACGTGTAATTTTGTTTCCAGGTTCAGTGAACTCAATTGTCTCGTTGTTGAGGCCCACTAGAACTGGAAGATTTCAAATTTCCTGCAGTTAGTAAGTTCATTCTAATGAAAGCCAATGTGAACGTTGGGTTGCAAGATCTCTCTCTGTGGGGAGAATGTTCTGGTATTTGAACATGGTACTAATTGGACAACCTGGTCTTATCTTGAACATGGTAATACTACCGATAACTTAAATCTTACGTGAGCATTTAGAAAGGTTAAAGCATGAGGCAACGATGGTACAATCAAATGGTCGAATAGTGGTACCTTGTTTGTTTTTGTAAGAGAGAGATTATGGGTTCGAGTCTCAAGGAGAATAGGAGAACCGACATTGATTCTTCTTATAAAAAAGAACACACGCATGAGGCAACAATGAAGCAAGCCCTTCATCCACTACTCAAATGACCTCAAACGTGAGGGGCAATGTTGTACAAAAGAATTGTGGAAACCTATGTTTCTTATAGCAGGCAAGATTTACAAGAACTCAGACAACCCAAGAATCAAGATTACTGGTGAGATTAGAACAAAGGAGAAAGAGAAAAGGTAAATAGAAGTATCGCTACTATGTCTATGTCCAAATTTACAATGTTAGTTTCCAGTCACTATGAAGAAAGGGCGAGCTCAGCCCAAGCCAGAGACGACGCCTTGATTTCGGAAGATATGGAAGTGTCTATACCACTTTCCAACATGCAGCACAAGTCCCGCATGGACGTCCTTGTACTGGAACTCGGATGAATACATAGGTTCACAACCTCGCATATCACTTTGAGGTCTTCCTCTCTGAAATGTTTCAGTTCAGGATCGACTACGTAAGACATATTGTCGGGCAATTCCAGAAACTCCTTTGCCTGCAGTAGAAACCAACCTTACATACCTGGGAAGGCTCTACACTGGGGATAACATTGAAAAAATGAAAGAAGTTTGGAGAGTTGATGATGTCTTACCCAATCGACTAGGCAACCTTTGTCTTTGCAATATGGAGGCCTCCCGCTGACAATCTCAAGTAAAAGAATCCCAAATGCATAAATGTTTCCCTGGATATCTAGATGACGTCCTTCCAAAGCATCTGGAAGTATACAAACAGCACCTTCGTTGCTTATCGTGCCTGAGCTCTTTTCTGATCTTGAGAAGATCGTTTTCCAGCATTCAAAATCAACTAGCTGCAGAAGAATTTGAAAGTAACTTAGTATTCAAGAAGCATTTGAAGAAGAGAGGGAGTTGCTATGATGTTAGAATGATTGAGAAGCTATCTAGCCTGACCTTAGGAGAAAAATCTTCAGTCAGATAAACAGAACTGGAGCTCAATTCAGATATAGTAAATGGAGGATCAAGTTCCGTATGAAGATACTTTAGTCCGCGTGCAATGCCCAGTATAATATTCATGCGCCGCGTCCAAGAGAATTGGCATCCTTCTCCATCTGCAGTTATCAGAAAGTTCATGGAAGATGTTACAATATAGAATGAAGTTCCCAAAAAGCGAACAGAGATGGTAAACTGAATAACTTACAATGAAGATGCTCATATAGTGTTCCATTTGATGCGTACTCAAAAACCAGCATCCTTGTGAACGGATTGCTTTCTCTGCAATAGCCTAGCAGTTTTCCTGCATTCTCGTGATTTAATCTTGCCAAATCTGCCACCTTAATCATGAACAACAAAATTCATAAATCATGTTTGTCCCAGAATTAAAAGTTCAAATATTCCATCACATAGGTTTACAAAAATGCACTATGCAAATGTTTATGAAGGAAGATGAAAGCACCTCTTTTTTATAGTAAATTTCGAGGTAGCCTGTCCAATGCTCTTCTTTGATGCAAAGGGAAATCACGGCAATTTCAGGCCCACCTTTCATGGTGCCTTTGTAGACCAGGCTATCCGGAGACGAACCAATGATGTTGCTGAAATCTTCACAGGCTACCTCAAGTTCTTGCCTGCTATATCTCGTAACATTCTTCATTGCATCGGAATCTGAAAAGGCATTTGATTTAATGTAGAAGGATTCAGCATAGAAACATGTATTTTTTATATGTCTGAGTCGTGTTTACTATTTGAAAAGGATGTTTCCACAAGAGACTTTGGTGGTAATTGTTACGATTTTCAAAGATAGGATAAATGAGGCATAAAGAGTATGACCTATGTAATGTGTCATATAGTCCTTTGTACTTGCGAACTTCTTCCATGGGATAATGATGGAAGGTTTTCTCTTCCACTTCTGGAATGCAGTAAAAAGAGCGACGACAAAGAGCAAACCAACCATGATTCCCGTGGCTATTTCGAGAACCAGGAGCCATGCAGGTTTTGCATTGGTGGATCGATGTTTAGGTCGATCTTCAAGAGGCCTATGTTTTGTGTTAATTCCTGGATGGGTTCTAACAGGCGGAGGCACACCTGTTACAGATAGAAGTTTAAGTTTGAAGGTTTCATATGGTTAAAGTTAGAACGATCAAAATCAACAAAATATCCCAGACATCAACAGTTTTAGGGAAACATCAAAAGGGACTGACGTTTCAAGAGTCATTTTATCCACCTTTCTTTCATTCTTTCATGTAGGTGAAGAAAATGCAAGATTTTATCCATGCTTTTTATGGTTTCTTTCCCTTGTTTCCAGTAACGAGCAGGGTCACTTACCACATTGTGCAGCAGGACGCTGCTTGGGATCTTTGGCTTGAAGACAATTGCCCTGGAAACTGGATCTATATCCAAAGGTGAACGCTAAATACGAAATAAGGGCAACAAAAATAATAGTTAAGAATGAGAAGTGAAAGAAAGTATGCAAAATACAAAAAGTACCTTGGTAGATGCTCCAAGCACTTAGGTATGCTTCCAACCAAAAAATTATATGATAAGTCAACCACTTTTAACAGGGAGGATCGACACAACCCCAGAGGGCTATCTTTTGAAGCATACCTAATGTAGTTGTTGGAGAAACAACATTAAGAATACATTACTAGATGAAAGTGCAAACATTTACTGGAAATATGGTCTCAATAAAGCAACCAATAGGACTTATACTACTTTGCGAATCGTAAAGCTATTCAAGTACTTTCCACTCACATTCCATGCGCGTTGGATAAAAATTGCGAGCTATTACTAGCAGGGATCGTTCCTAGAAACTTGTTTCTGTCGAGCCGAAGTTCCTGAAGGTATCTCAAGTTACAAAGTTCATAAGGCAGCTTCCCAGTCAACCCATTCAACTGAAGGTTTCTGGAAACACAGAGGATGTAAAACTGATGAGAGGAATGGAAACAGAAAACAACAAAAAAAGAAATCAACTAATGTATCTGAATCTTAACACTCATTTCCCACGAACATTTTCTCAATGCCGGTTAAGTTTCCAATCTCAGGTGGTATTGGTCCTGTTAGCTGGTTTGACCCCAAATCCAAAACCTTGAGGTTCTTCAACATGCCAATTTCCTTCGGTATTGAACCAATCAACAAATTGCCATGCAAAATTCTGTTAACCAGCAGAAGACTTAATCAGCACAATTGCTATAGCTATACCCGATAATGAAAAATATAAGGAAACAATATCGTGAAACAAAAGCTTACAGTTTCTTGCAAAGTGGAGAGCTGGTAAAATTCCGGCGCAATAAAACCCTTTAACGATGCTCGAGATATGTTACTGAAATTCAGGTGGAACCCCAAATAGGAAGTCTAATTAGACACTAACACCATAGTATGTAGCTTGCAATTTACCAATAACGTTGTATATCAAGAAAAACTTAAATTCATTGCTTTTACAGTAAACAGAGTGGAACCAGAAACCTTACAGCTTTACGACACGGTCTCCAGCCATAGAACAAGAAATGCCAGACCAATTACAAGGATCTGAGTCCAGAGGATCCCAATTTGACAAAACCAGTAAAGGGTCCTCAAAAATAGCTCTTGAAAGAAGTTAAAGCTTGAACTGAACACAAAACCCACAATTCCTCTGTGAGAAACTGTACTTATAAACTCTACAATAAACTTCAGCTACACCAGCATTCTTACATTTACTTATATCCAAGATCTTTGCAAGATAAATTCACGTAATAATGCCACATTGAGATGAATTGATACATTGCAATCACATCAATAGATAAGGCAACAATATAATTATCAAAGAGTAATTAAACCAAGAATCAAAATTTGTGCAATCAATTAAAAGGGTGCAGGGGTAAGACTTGCCTTCATTCTTTGGAAATGCAAAGCAATCCGCAAGGAAGAAGCTTAAACTGAAACACAGAAACAGTAATGAAGTAAAAGATATCATCTTTCTTCTACACATTCGCATACGTCAAGAGCTCGAAGAACCCATCAAGAACAACAGTTTGAAAGAAAACAACACTGAAAAGATAAAAAGGAAAAAGAACCCAAAAGAGAAAGAAAAAAGAGAATGAACTATGAAGATGGTCCAACTCAGGGGTATTTCAACTGTTTATCAACAAAGAATATAAAGAATGGCAATAGAACCGTAAGAGGAAACCCAAGATTCTGTCAAGAATTAAAGAAAACACAAAGGTGGTAAGCTTAGCAGTAAATCTTGAATCAAAATCAGCAACAACCCACGAAAGCAAAAGCCACGAAGGAGGAAGACTTGGATTCAAAGAGAGGTGTTTGGTGTCAGAAACAGAGAGGGACAGGCAGCGGAAGAAATGGATAGAACGAAACTACATCAAAACTGACTCCTTTACAATATTCAGCAGCTGCAGAAAGCGCCTGAAACCAAAAAAAAAGAAACATGAACTCTGATGGAATTTTCTTGCTTGTTTGTGAGTGCTCTGGACTGGAGGAGTAAATGAAATGAAAACGGCGGTTTTTGAATTAATTTTTGGTGGGTGGGGGGCTGACTGCTGACTGCTGAGAATTGAGACAGACAAAGAAAGAAAACAATGTGAGGGAAATGCGTAGTAATTGATGGGTGACGTAAATAGCTTTTGCTTAAGCTAATCAACGTAATTATGGCGGGTGAGCAATCGGAAAGCATTTGCATTTGCATTTGCCAAGATGAGATGATAGTCCTCTTATCATATGCTTCTCATTCTTGAAATTCTTTATTTCACCTCATTTAAATTTAAGAGTAATTTTTATAAAAATGATAATTATATATGAATACATCAATATCTTAAAAAATTAAATAATATACTGATTCAATTAATATATTAATATAAGAAAAATATTAAATTAAATACAATAACTCACATAAATAAAACAAAATAATAATATCATACATAAATATTCCTTTAAGTGTAAAATAATTATGTAATAGAACAACAAGGTGGACATTACTACTTTTACTTTTGCCGATCTTTTCTTCTAAGAAAAGATCCTTGAAAAAAAACAAAAGAGGATGAGAAAAATAAATAATTCATAGGGCTATTAATCCATAAAATATCTTTAAAAATTCCAAAATATATATATTATTATAATTTATAATCAAAAAAAGAATTTGATCAGTTCACTACAAATATTAAATGAAAATCAAATGAAAACTAACAGAATAAGCTCGTTGCTAGAGTCACATTAAAATTATGAAAATATTTATAGTTTATAACCGAATAAATAAAATTTATTATAAAAAAAAAAGTGAAACAAGATGAGCTCAAATGTCTGTTTTTAAGGATAATTATATATAATATTTTAATTTTAATTTGGAAAATAGATTGTCTCACTTAAGAAACAGAATAATGCCCAGAACACAGAAAGGGGGAGCCTCCGAATCTTGCGCCAGTATCACGTGCCTCCTTCTCAGCGCACGTTAGAAAGCAAACGCGCTTAATAATTAGAGGAGCGCCGTACACCCACAATCCAATTACCTCACTTATCTCACCAAAATAACACCATAATTTAATTAGTAAAACTGATTTTTTAGTCAAATAAAATTGTATATTTATACTTTGATATATTATATCATTGTTATTGTTTTGTATAAAATAAAAAATATATCGCAATTATTATTTTTTATTGAGAGAATTTTGTTTATAAATTTATTAAAACTTTCTATTTCACTGGTCACAAGAAAGCTTAAAAAAAATATTTGTTAAAATAATTAAAAGAAGCATATAAAATTATAGCATAAACCCTCGGTATATAACCTATGAGAACATTTGCGTTGTGGGCTTGTGGCCAAGTAAAAGGAAAAAAGAAATTTTTCAGTAAAAATCGAAATTTTTTTTTTATAGAATTTGGATTAAATATGTACTTTTGTTTAAATCATTGTCCTTAATTATGAAATCGAAATTGAAAAAGAATTGAAATAAAAAAAATTGTGAAAAATTGTGTGCCGATAAAATTAGAAGTTAAACATGCCCTTACAAAAATAAATTCCCACCTAATTTTTTCTCTAAAATTGGGTTGAACAGAGGGTACTCGGGTGGATGAAAATTAAAAAAAAATTGGATACTAAATCTGACGATTTAAAGACCTGAAATACTAAAATTGAAAAGGATGTTAATAATTTTGAATACTAAATCTGACGATTCGAAAAGCTGAAATACTAAAATTAAAAAAGACGTATAGTTTGAATATGAAAAGTAAAATAATAACTTATATAAAATAATAATAAATTGGGAGGCAGACAGAAAGACAGGCAATATATATAGTTTGAGCGTGAAGCGTCCTCAGTCCGACACTGCTTCCAACCAAAACATTACAAAACACATATTATCTTTTTCTTCAACTGTTAAAAAATTGGAAACTGCTGTACACTCTTTGCCATACATACGTCTCCAAATTTAACTATTCTTTTAATCTCTGTTTTTTCAAAATTAATTGATTCAGTGACACACAAATGTCAAGATACCAAAATCAAAATCATTAAATAATAATTTTGTTATGTGTCTTATGTAAGGACCAATCTAGCAGCCTTTCTCACTTGTTCTTTTAGTGTAGCTATTCTCAACGTTGTATTTTACACCTTTGTTCAGTGGCATTGGCCATATCTTGAATGAAGAATAGGAGTACAATGGGCTACGCACAGATGGCGAGGGACTCACTTGGTTAATGTTGCTAACCGGGCTACCCTAGCGTCTGTTGTCTATCACATTTGGGAGGAACGAAATTAGAGAATTTTCCGAAACATCTTTAGGGAATCGTAGAAAATAGCTCGGGTGGTTGTTGAGGAGATCAAACAAAAGCTTCTAGTTTATTACAAATTGACGTCTCTCGAAATTATATCAGTATTTCGTATATGGAGAATAGTTTGGCAGGGTGATCCTAGATGATCATTGTATGTTATATGCTGCGCTTTATTTAATGCAATTTACCTTTCCCAAAAAAAAAAAATATTAAATAATTACCGTATCTTGAAGTGATTGTTTAATATGATATTAAAAAACATACTAAATGAGAGGTTTTATAATTGATTGTCGTGATTGTCACTCATTTAGTTTCATTAAAAATGTTTGAAAGTTTGGCTGAGTTCAGCTCGTTTGCATCCTATTCCTCTCTAATTTGATACGAGCCTCACCATTTTATCACAAAAAAATGTCTCCTCGAAAATAAGAAGAGGAAGGGATTGGCGTTTTGAAATAAGCTTAAAAATGCTTATTTCATCTTTTACTCATTTCTACATATCAATTATATCAAAATATATTTTTTTTTCGTTAGACACTCACTAGAAAAAAATATGAATTTTCACTACGATTACTTACTATAGCCAAAAAAAAAATCGTAAAAATTACAAATTAACCACAGTTTCGCAACGGGCATTGGCCGTTGTTTCTGCAAGTGTGGCAAAAAATATTTACCCATGCCCAAATTCATGACAAATGTTTTGATTATGACTAGAAACCCATGTGAATATTGATCAAACATGGTAAAAATTTAAAATTTTACTTTGATTTTAGTTAATTAATTAATAGTAATACTAAAAATTATGGTAATTTTTAATATAACGAAAAAATCAAATTTTTATGGAGTGACGTAAACTTTTAGATGAGTTATTCGTTTAATATAATCAATACTAAAATTCTTAAAAGACCAGACATTTTGATTTCTTCTATAGCAAAAAGAGATAGAGAGATAAAGGTCAGATTATAAATATATAAATATATATTAATATATAATATTAGGTTTGTCTTGCTCTTGCACTTTATACTGATAGGGAAACATCTTCATGTGCCTTTTTTGCTATGTTTTTCTACTTTTTTTCTGGACTCTTTATGTTTGGATAATTGTCTAATAATGCCTTGTTTTCCTGGAAATATCATACAAAAACCAAATAATAATTACCCACAAGCTATTATTTCGAAATTTTATTTAATAAAAATAAATTTATTTACTTATTGGGTTTAGAAAAAAAAATATTATTAGAAAGAAATTAAATAAAATAGGAAGTATTGAAACCCTCAAACAGTGGTGCAGGCCATGAAGCCTTGCTCGGTTATGGGTGTATGTTTATTTCTACAATGGTTAGTTACTTTTTCTTTCTTTTTTTTTTTTTCTCGTTTGAAAGTATTCATTGATTTGAATTATTGATGTATTAAATTAATTTTTAAATAATATATTAAATAATGTAATGAATTGTATATTATTAAAAAAAATTAATATTATTCAAGAAGTTCTCAAGTTTAATATAATTTATTATTAATAATTATAATTATTTAATAGTTTCTTAGTTCACTATCAAGCATAAAGTAAAAAAGAAAAATAAAAAATTAATGTTTTTACTTGCATAAATACCAATGATTTTAACGGGTAAATCAAAAGAGTGTCAAAAACAAAAATACCCCTTATAGAATTTCAAATACCAAACTAGACCAAATACCCGTGCACTTTTATCCCAGTCGGATCCTACCCAATTCGACCCGGCCTAATGACCCGCTATCACTATTGTCGATCATTCAACACTTGAATGGTACCAAATCTGACTCGGAGGCATTTGGAACCAAAGTACATCATTTTTTGAGAGAATATTTTTAGCTTTTCTCTTGATTTTTTTCACATTCAAACTAACCTAAGTAATAAAATATCTAAATTGAGATCCTCAACAACCCTACCGTTCCTCGTTTCCTCATATCCCAAACGAATATAATTAATTAAAGGGATAATTGTACTCACATTCTGTGAAGTTTGGTGTAATTACACATAAACCTCCTGTGATACAAAAAATTATATCTAGCACCCCTGAAGTTTGCTTCCATCTACCAAATAAATCCCTCCATCAATCAAAATTCACCGAATTTGTTGATATTAATAAAAAATTCAAACATATATATATATATATATATATCCTAATTGACTTATTACTGACTTATAGCGGGTCAAATAAATCTTTTTATGATCAGATTACCCTAATACATCTTCGTGCATAATGCATGAGAAGAAGGTATAGCTTCACCATTATTAGTCTAGTCCGAAAAATTTTGACTTGCAATGAGTCAATAATAAGTCAATCAAGGCTAAATACCAATTTTCATTCAGGGTTTTTTTTTTATTTGTTTGTTAATATTACCGTATTCAGTGAATTTTGACTATAGATGAACTTATTTATTAGATGGAAGTAAAACTCAAAGATGCTAGATGTAATTTTCAAATCTACAAAAAATCTATCTATAATTACATTAAACCTTAGGGAAGGAGAGCGTAATTACCCCTATATTAAACTACTCTTGAAGTCCCAACCATAAGTTTTAATCAATGGATTGAATGGATATCCGGCATAAATTGTACAATGTGTACGTCGCATCTTCTTGTGTTTATATTTGTGGAATATATATATATTAGCCTATTTCAAAATTGAGGTGGTTGGTATGTTGTCGTCTTCACAATTAAAGTTGTCAAATTGGAGAGCAAGATATTCATTTACAAGTATCCAAAACGAGCTACACGTTCCATATATATATAAAATGGCCTGCAGAAGACTCTCTCACACACACATGATTATATATTTTCTATTTCAAATTATAGTCACAAGTTTTTTTCAATAATATAAAATGAGGATAGATACACTCTCTTCTCCTGAAATTTGGTGTAATTACACTTTGACTTTTTGTTGTTTGAAATTTGTTTTTGCCACTGCTAAGAGCCATGATTTAAACATTTGTCATGGCTTTTAACCATGACAAATGTTTTAGCCATCCTAGCAAAAATTACGATCAACAATCATCGTATGGCGGTTGTCAGTAACTATTTGTTACGACTATTTATTATTAATTATAACAATTAATTGTAGTTAAATGTTAGACTTGTTATTAAACCTAGGGTAAACATATATTTTTTTTTCAAATTAGATTTCGGGATAATATCCGAGTAATTTTATGCATGGTAGAATAATATATACTTTTCTATAAATAATTATATACTTTTCATGGAGTGTATACTAATCATATAATAAAAAGTAATTTATATAACGCATTTTAATTTATATTGAATCTTTTGTGCCTATAATAGAAAACTTATAAATTGTTTGTTGAGCTTATAAGCATTTTAAAGTATCTTATAATTTTTTTTAGAAATTTTAAAATATTGTAAAGGGAGTTTATGAGATCAAGAAATGAGATTAGGAGCTTATAAGCTATTTTAGAAAAAGCAAAGGAGTTCCACATTTATTTTAAAATTTTATGTACAAAATTATCATTAATAACATCTTATAAACTCGATAATTTTGATCTAAACAGAAACTTCAAGAATTTAATTTTAAATTACAATATAACCTCTTATAAAATTTTAAAACATCTTATAAAATATAGGGTACATAAATTACAATGAGCTCGCTAGAGGTTTATCATAATTACAAATACACTTTTATTTTTAAAAAAATTACAAATACCCCCCTAGAATTAACAGTCGTATAACAAATACCATTTTACAATGGGCTGTCAGAATAGGTATTTGCTAGATGAACGCTAATCATAGGGGGTATTTGTAATTTCGCAAACAATAAGGAGAAATTTATAATTAAGATACATTTCATGAGAGCCTGTTAGAATTTATCTTAAAATATATGAAATCATAAGATTTTTTGAATTCTGAATTAGTATCGAACACCCTCTTAATTGCTAGAAAATGTTCTATTCGTCAAAATTTATTGAAATTATTGTACTCCCTCGTCAAATACCACTAATCCTGGACATATTTTTACAAAATAACGAGCTCTACAGTCTCAATAAAGTTCAGAGTGGTGGTATCCAAATAAGTAACTGATTATTGGACTCCAAAAATATCAGGGGGGTGGTGGTTGGGAAATTATGGGAAGTACTTCCATTGAAATGGTAAGTGATAAGTGGGAAAGGAGGCAGGGGACCCTGCCTTATGACAGGTCCTACCTATATATGCATGCAATGCAACTATCAACCTGTCCAAACAGCCCCTATTCATGTGCCTTTAATTAATGTATTTCATTATTTTAATTCTTTTTTTTTTTTTAAGCAAATCGGTTACATTTATATATGATGATATTCAATTGCCAACTGTGAATATACTGAGATTTGATATACTTATGAGTATTTCTCATTATTTGAAAAAGTACCAGTACTTTCTTAATATTTGATGAAATTATGTAATTTTTAAATGAATGTCTGAAAGTGTCAACTTTACCTTTACTGTATTTTTTTTTCTTTTTTTAGAAAAAATTCAAAAATGTTGTTTAAAAAAAAACTAAGCGGGTGGATGGAAAATTTTGAATTTTTTTTAAAAAATATCCATTTTTTAGTTCATAAAAGATTTTAATTTTTTTTAAAAAAAAATATAAAATTATAATTCATAATTTATAAGATATTTTATTTTATTAATTTCTATTACAATTGATTTTGTAAAATCATAGTCCGTCAAAATCTCCAACCTATTACTTTACGAAAAAAATATTATTATGTCTGAACAGCCCAAAAATAATTACATTTTAGGGTAATGTAAAAAACCTCCAAAATCATAATTGACCAAAAGTGATCCTGGATGTACCAAAATATGAATTATTTCTAAAATACTTTAGTCACTAAGGAAACTATACGCCCCCTCCCATGATGGTGGTTGGAAATTGTACCTATCGATTAATAGGGACGTTAAATCATATACGATATCATTATTTTATACTGTAACAATCTCATATTTTGATATAATGATTTAAATTTGACGTGTCTTTGGATTTAAGATGTTTGTCCAAATTTATTTAAAATATTTTATAAGCTTATATATTTTAAATATATATTTTTGGAGGTTATCATATGTTATATTTTATTTCAAATTTAAGCTTACGAAGTATGTGGATAAAATAAGATCAGACACTGATAAAATGATAATTTTGTAATATATATAATAAAAAAAATTGTTAATATTTAAAAAAAAAAAACAAGAGTTAGGAACTTCTTATTTTTTTAACTGTCATTACACTCTTTAGTAGAGGCATGTTTATTTAGGTATGTAATTATATAAATTGATTGGGAAAAAAAAATCATATTTTGAATTATGAATTATCTAACAAAATTAAATAAAAATAGTAATGGAATTGAGAAAAATGACTAGTAAACCTATAAACAAGAAAGGAAGGAGAATATGGGAACGGGAGAGGTTCAACAATTATTTGCAAATTCTGGTGGTAGCAAAGAGTGAATTCAAGGCAGGAAGAGAGCATTTATTAGCCTCTCCCATCTTTGTTGGAACTATCCAAGGCAGACCTTATCATACCCCACTGCACTTGAACAAATTTATAATTTAACTATGAATAATTAATATAGTTAAAATAAATAGTATATAGTTATTGATTACGGCCACACACGATTATGATCGTAATTTTGACGAGTATAACTAAAATATTTGTCATAGTTAAAAGAGATGTCAAAAGCATTGTTATGACTCATAACCATGTCCAAAATAGTTTCATGGTGGATAATCTAAATTTTTGCATCGATTTTTGTTTAACTAAAATTAATAATAATAATTTACATGGTTTTAGTCCATTGCTAATAAAATTATAGCCAAAAATATTTTTTATTCTAGTTTTGACAGTAAGTAGTGCGTTCGTCGTGTAATTGGTATATAATTCAACAAAATAGATTAATCATATATCAAGTATAACTTCATTTACTATGTGATTGGTTGATCTCCCAAATTTATTTGTTCCAGAAAATAATGGTAGATATTTGAGGTATTTTTGACGAGTGATTAAGGTCCTTGCTACTCTGCATGCTCTGGATAATCTCTTAAAGGTGCTATGGAGATCCTGTAAAATATGACCGCAGTAGGGTCAAGCCAGAAGGGATTTCGATAATAGTTTTTCGACGCTTAAGTCAGTGTTAAATTTAAGATCTCTGAGAGAAAGAATGCAAAAAGTTGGGATAGCAAAAGTTGTACCTAAACCTAGAGAGTTAATATTTATACATGCTTGTCTGATTGTATGATTTTATGTACACCCTTGATTTAAAATATGATCTACAGTGTACAGTAGTATGTACATACCAAAAATAACAGTGACAAGAGTGGTCCTAATCGACAGTGTAGAGATCTTGTCAGACAAGGGCGCAGGTCCTTTTCAGGGTGTACAGAGGTCTCGTTGGATATCTTGAGTGCTTTGAAATTTCGATGAAGTAAACAGATTTTTGGGAAGACCTTGAATATGTCGCTCTAAAAGGTCTCTCTAAGAGCCCTTTGCAAGATAACCGTGTAGATGAAGGTCGTTGTTACTCTTGAAGGTCTCTAGCAATTATTATAAACATCCCCAGTCGCTATTTTTTTAATAATATCTAATTCGTTGCTTTATGAAATACATTCAAATTTTAACACTGATTTAATACATCAATAATTCAAATCAACGAATTTGTTCAAATCAGACAAAGAACAAGAAATTACTATAATAATAAATATATATTGTATTTGTGGAACTCAAACTCACGACGTTTAGTTGTGACGGCTCAACCTTACCAATCAAGTATGGTCTTTTACTCATTTGAAAAAAAAAATGTTTTAACAAAAAAGATTAAAAATGAATGCATATTAGAAGAATTTAAGGTTGATTACATTGAAAGAATAATTTAAATTTTATTTATGAATAAGAAACCTGTTCAAAATGATATATTATTGTGAATTTAAAATCGTACTTGTTAATCGATTAATTCAAACAAAGTCTAAACAAATCTTGAGCTAGTGTTTATCTTAAGAAAAAGCGCAACCTTTGTGTTGTGGCTTTGTTATTCAACAATAAACACTTCTATGGGTTTGCCCAATTTAGTAATATCTGGGCTGAATGAATGGCTTTGATTAGGGTATCACTAGAAAATTTTATTTTAGGCTAATACATACGCACTAAGGGCCCGTTTACTTCGAGTGATGAGATTAAACTAGTATAGATTAATGATGGATTAAATGTGGGATGAAATAAAATTATCACACTATATATCTTGTTTACTTGGACAATAAAATTTGAGATTATTGGATAATTATTATGTGATAATTTTATGTTGTATTTATTTTTGTAGTTGTTATAAGGGATAAAATGTGCAATTGACAAAATTGTTCCCGTAATAGAACAAAAACATCAATGTCACATATTCACATCACAAAATATAAAATATTTAAAAATAATTAAACTTTATATATATATATATATATATATATATATATATATATATATATCTTATATTTATATCATTTTCGCATCACCACCATATTCATCTTCATAAAAAATCATATTTATTAATATATGATAATATAAATATATATCCAATAACACAATTATTAAAAATTATATATAATATAATATCAATTATATATCTAACTCGTACGAACTATTTAATTCTTTTACATCAAAATAAATTTTTATTTTTAAAATTTATGTATTTATTATTGGTTATTTTTTATAATTTAAATTTATAATAAATACTTATTAAAATTACTAAACTAAAGTTTAAAATAATTTTTTATTTATAAGTATTACAAAATTATAATTAATTATTTAATTATAGTCAATTATTTATATTGTATTAAGTTATTATAAGTAATTGGAAAAAAAAATTGGCCACTAAAAATCGTCTTTTGGGGAGGAGGATCTGACATTGTTGAAAAATTAATTAAAACAAAGGAGTGTTTTTGGGAATACATGCCAAAAGTAGAGGATTATTTGGGTAATTAAATTTTAATAATATACAATTAGGCCATAAGGATTGCATAATACCACCATTTGGATCATGATTACAATCAATCATTAATCCATTTTTATACCGGGCCTTAGGGATAAGTGCGGGCCAAATTAAAACAAAGTAAACAAGATATAGATGAGGATAATTTGGGATATCCTTGCTAATAAACCCAAGTAAATGAGCCCTACAAGTCTACAATTAATAGTCTGGGACAGGTTTGCCCGGACCCGAGACCCGTCCTGCTTCTTCAACCCGACCCGTCCCGGATTGCTCCGCCCCGCTCCGCTTGATTTAAAATTTTTATTTTTTAAATTAAGTAATATAAATTTAAATTTAGTAATTTAATATAATTTTATATCTAAAATAAATTATATAGTGCATATAAATATTCAACTATTTTTTGTATAAGTAATATTAAATATGATTATAAATTTAGGTACTTTTAGCATTTTTGTCTTAAATAAATTTATTAATACAAATAATACGTTCAACTATTTTATTTTTTTTTGGTATTTCATATATAGGGTTGGATATATATAAAATTATTTAAAAGTTTACCTATAATATTATAATTCTTTTATTAATAATATATTATATATGAATAAATAAATAAATATAAAGAAAAATAGATCGGGGTGGGTTCGGTATAGAACCCGTAACCCAGTCGTGTCTAATATTTTAGTTTCTAGACCAAATAATATGAAATCGAACACGCTCCATTCGGGACGAGACCCCAAAAAATCAGATCCAATTGCCATCCCTAACAATTAACCACCCATCGTCGTGACGTAAAATGTTTGCAGCATCCATGATGCTGTTAAGGTGGAATATCATCACATTCATGATTTGAGTTCGACCCTTAACAAGTATCTGGTCTTGTGTTGGTTTTCATATTAGACCTTGATTCTTTTATTTTTTTTCTAAAAAAAATAATTTATTAATCATCAAAGAAAAAGTCCTAACGTAAAAAAATACAAGAAACATAAAAAAGGGGATTGTTATTCCCTTCGAGTTGCTTCGATGAGGACTAGGCAAGAGCATGTACAACCATGTTGCCAGTACGTCTAACTAATGAAACAAAATCAGAATGAAAAGAACAAAAAAAATAATCTTAATG
This sequence comes from Sesamum angolense, assembly GCA_034509725.1. Lineage (NCBI taxonomy): Eukaryota > Viridiplantae > Streptophyta > Magnoliopsida > Lamiales > Pedaliaceae > Sesamum > Sesamum angolense. The sequence continues at coordinate 4,961,699 of JACGWL010000013.1, forward strand.
TCCGAAACTAAGGGGGGTTTTCGTTTTATTTTCAATTTCACACAAGTTTAGCTTAAGTTTCTCGGCAGAGAGTAGTCGGACAATAATTCAGCTATAAGGATGCTGACCAACATACATGATGCAGGCACACGGGGTGACATCCTATTTTCTCATTTTGACTTAAAAAACAACAAAAACAAAAAGTGGTACAATTACAAGCACTGTACCTAATTTGCAGTATAATTAGTATAACCTAATCTTAACAAATCATATGCAAAGTGGAGTGTGTATATATATATATATATATGTTAATGTAGATGTGGAAACACTATCAGCAAGTCACTAATCTCAGGCTAATGCATAATTAATTAAGTGTAAAACCCGTGATAAGGTTCCGCAGCCGCCAATTAACTAATAATCCGACATGTCCTAAGTTGTCTTTATATGTATATGGTGGAGTAATTACCGAAAGATAATCATCATTATGGCTTGCCTTTTGGGTAATTACTTCCATAAACATTACTTGCGTTCACTAATAATTTACTATAGATAGCCATAGTGGAAGCATAAAGTCAATTATTAATTCACTAAAATAATTCATTTATCTTTCTCATTTTCTAGAAAATACTAAAAAAGGACTACGTACTGAGGAGAACTTGTATTTGAATTCTATTTAGATGAAAGGATTTGAATTTTCAGGGAATAATTTAGGAAAAAGGGACTTCAAACGATCGTATATTAAAAAAAATGACATTTCTATTTTTTTTTTGTTATGGTTAATTATCATGATTAAAAATAAAAAATTATGTAAAATATAATTAATCACGGCAATGCAACAACTACTAGTTGTTGTCTTTGCAAACGAGGCCAAAACATTAGCAACAACTAAAAATTATGACAAATATTTTGATTATGGGTAAAATCATATGGATAACTGCTGTCAAATCTTAAGTTTTTAGCTTCGGTTTTGTTTTTGAGGCAACAATGATGAATTTTTTATTAATTGAAATAAATCGATTACAAATACAATCATTTATGTTGACATCAATATCTATCAAAGACTATTATAATTATCATAACATGCTCAATAACACCTACTATTACAGTAGACAACAACTCCTACTATGCAGTAGACCAACTCCTGTTATACAATATACAACATCTCACGCACTTAGCAAGGTACGGGCCCATGACCTCTAAGATCATGGGTCCTAACCTTCACCAACTAAGGTAGGCCTCATTGGCAGTTTCAGCTTTGTTGACTGTAATAGATATATAGTATTGATTTATCATGATTTTTAGACTATTATAATTTATAATGTAGAGAATAATTTATTTTTTTTAAATGAGAATCACATATAAGCCAAAATACTTATCTCGTCTCTCAAAATTATAAAAAATAAATAAATTATGAGTCTATCCCTACTTAGTGCTAATTAATTAAAAACATTGCATGAGTCAACATTGGCTTCATGCTCACATTATTGGACGATTAAATTAAATTAAACCACAAGTTGATAAGAATGCAGATAACTACTTTGTAAATAATGGAAGTTGTCCCTCTCATGACATCAGTCATTTTATTCTGGTTTCATCGCGAATGAAACTGCGCGCTGCATGGATAATTCCTAGTTTATGACCTACTAATTAATATTTAATTATGTCCTAATCACGATTAAACGAACGACAAACAGCATAATTAAAGAGCCTAGCCTAGGTAGGGAAGTGACATTTTTCTTCCCGCAACTAATTAGGGTCTTTTTCGTTTTTGTCCTATTAATTATGAGATTCTCACTTTTAGTTCCGTCATTTTAAAAAAATAGCAATTTTAGTCTTTTAACACCTTTTTATCAGATATTTAAAAAAACATGCCACATGGCCATTAAGTGTATAAGATCGAAAGTGCTATTTTTTAAAAGTTATTTGTCCAAAAGTAAGAATTTCATAACCAATGGGGCCAAAAGTATAAAACCCAGAAGACATGTGGCATTTTCCATTAAAATATTTAATGATAAAATGTTATGGGATCAAAACTATTATTTTTTAGATCAAAAGTGAGAATCTCGTAATTAATTTAACCAAAAATAGAAATGCTCTAATTCATTACGGGACGGAAAGTGTTATTTCTGTGTCTACATATATATGTACCAACTAAAGCTAAATGTTGGGATTTAATTATTAGTGGCAAATTGCAATAATTAATTAATCTAATGGTTTCCACTAATTAATAGCTTTTGGATTAAGGAGCTCTAAAGTGTGATTAAGTCAAAAGCTTCCTTGTCTGATCTCTTTCCACTGTAGATTACGTATACATGCAGGTAGAAATACGTTCAAATATACTGCTCTTTAACATGTATAAATATACTTAGACTTCTCCAGAGTTGTTCACCGTCAGCTCATAATATCAAAAAAAAAAGAGAAGAAACGAACATTTCTACGTACCTGTCGACGATCAATGGCGAAAATACATCCGAATTATACGTCAACGAGCAGTAGTAACAGTAGTTGTGTTTCATCATCAGAAAGAGAAACATTCACAGTATGGATGAAGTCCTTAGTGTTTCATGGCAATGGTTGCACTGTGTTCGACTCTAGGGGCGATGTCGTTTTTCGGATGGATAATTACCAGCAGAGAGGCAGCAGAAAGGTCTACCTCATGGACTCCAATGGCAAAGTTTTGTTCACTATAAATAGAAAGGTATGTGAATTAGGTTGATTTTTACGTATTTTCGATACTAATAAGTGTCGAATGTTGTCTTAAAAAAAACATTTGGGTTTTTTTCTGCAGAAGTTACCGATTTTTGGATGTTGGGAGGGGTTTAAATGGATTGGTAATTCTAGGGTTGGCATGGAGAGGCCATGGTTTCAAGTGAGAAGAACTCACCCTATTTTGAGCAAAGATGTTTCTTGCATTGTTAACCTTAAAAGTGACGAAAACATCGGTAGTTGCTACAGGATCATAGGGTTGGAAGGGAAATCCGCGCTCAAGATCATCGACTTCTCAGGACAAATTGTTGCCGAGGTTAGTATTTTAGTGTCGTCTGTATGTCATCATCATTTTAGATTTAGGGATCTGTTCGATTCTGTATGATACAAACTGTTGATCTATGTGTCCGGTATCGGTCCATAAGACGGAGGGTTTCGATAGTTTTGGGATCTACTAAGAACTAATGACTCTTAGAAAGTAGTAATGAATTGCTATATTTTGTAATGAAATTTTACAAATTAATGACATGTTTGGGGCAAATGTTTGGTGTGTGTGCAGGCTACACAGAAGCAGTCATCATCAGGAGTTCCTTTGGGAGAAGATGTATTGAGATTGATGGTGGAAGGCAATGCTGATAAATCACTTGTTATGGCTCTTGTCACAGTTTATGGCTTGATCAACAATAAGCTGTAGAGGTTCATAATATGTACAGCCAAACATGCCATCTTAGTGCTTTTTTGAGAGAAAGGGGAGAAAGCTGGGAAGGAAGACACATTAATGTAGACAGTTTTGGTGTAAATTTGCTTTATGGATCCTCAATTTTGTCATGTAAATGCTTTATTTGTTTGAAATAAAGAAAGCCCTTTTTTGTGTTATAGAAAAAAGTTTGCATTTAGCTTATTGTTCAAGTCTCTACATCTATTATCAACCAATTAAAAACAGGATATATTGAAATTTTAGTCCTGTAATTTAGGGGAGCGGTATTTTTCGTCCTGTATAAATTGATTTTCGCAATTTAATTTTGTAATTTATAATTTTGGCAATTTTGGTCATTTTTCAGCCAATTTGACCGAAAATTACAATTTTCTTGCAATTTTAGTCCTACAAATAAATTCATGAAGGATCAAAAATGACAATTCTTCCAAGTTATAGGATTAAAAATGCCAACGCCCCATAAGTTACAAGAATAAAATTGCAATTTAATTGGGTCATGTGCAAGTCACATGCGATTTTCCAGCCAAATTGGTCGGAAAGTGGTAAAAATTGCCAATTTTTTAAAATTGCAGGATTAAATTACGAAAATCAATTTGTGCAGGACTAAAATTGCATTTTTCCCATAAAAACAACAATGAATCTGCGTTCCTACTTGATTCCGCAATTGAGCAGTTCAAATCTTCATTTCGAGTTCAAACGCAACGTTTGTGATGTTTATCCTCTTTTTGTATTCTCTTTTAGATAAAATTTCATTCGATTCACTTTTTTATAAATGTTGCACTTTATGGTTTTAATCCGATAGCATATTATGCGCATTAAATAATTGAATTCTTTACGTTTTCTTCTTTAACTTTAATTAAGAACGAAACCACTGGCTTTGTGATTTAACTATAACTCCCCTCAAAGAAATATAACATCTAATTTTGATTAATCATTATGGTTAAAAATCAATAATTAAGGTAAAAAGTTGTTGACTACAGTCAGGCAATATTGTTGATTGTGAATTTTTGCGAGTTTAGCTAAAATCTTTATCATGGTTAAAAGCTACGATATATGTACATTTGTCATGACACAGCGACAAAAAATATTTTTTTATGTTGGATAAACTAAATTTTTGCATCTATTTTTCTAACCATAGTTAGTAATAGTCATTCACCATTACTTTTAGTCCATGACTATTAAAAATACAGACAATATAGTAATTTTGTTCTGACTTCTGATGCTCTCATTTTCATAATCAATCATTAAATTTATGAATCCAAACGCCACAATTACTATTTTAAAATTAATTTTCTCAAAATCAATTGCGCAACTATAGTCAAACTACTAATAAATTATTGTTCATTACACTTTGCCACCCAAACTGCACGAAAGTTACACTTTGCCATCCTATTCACCCTTCAATCGAAAGTGATCACATGCGTGGTACATGCTATTTTTTTTAGGGCAAATATTAATTTTAGAAATTTGTTTCGAGATAAAATCGTCCGCTTTCAGCAAAATACTTATTTCCATAGGAATTCCTATTATTTTAAATAAGGGATTAGTTATTCCCTTCACCAATCATTGTATTAATTATTCCCAACATCTGGGTTTAAAAGTTCTTCTTTTTCTTTTTTTGTTCCTCGTATTAATTTTTAATATTCAGTTTTAATAATTAAATTTGAGTATTTTCGGTATTTAGTATTAAGAAATAATTATGTATGCATGGTAATAAAAAAGTAATGTTATTTTGATATTTAATTTTTATTTTATTAGTTCAAAAAGTTTTTTTAACTAACCACTGAATAAATAATTATAGATGTATAGATTAAATACATTAGTCCATTCGATTGTTCGAATCATTTTTTTATATTTTGGCAGAAAAATATATTTTATATATTTAACGAGTCAAAATTTATTTATTACGTACATAAATAATTTATAAATATATTCAATAATATATGAGATGTTTTATAAATTACTTATAACCTTCCGTAAGTAATTCTGAAAATACTATTGATATATAATTAAATTCAAATGCTCAATAAAATATGAATAAATATTTTTTTCCAAAAAATGCAAAAGAGTAAATTTGTTATAAAAATAATTTTATTTTATTACTAATCGTTATTTTTTTAATTATCAATTATGTCAATAGAATCAATTAAGGAATGATGATTCTATTACCTTCTAATTTATTGTATATACCAATCATATGAATACTATTCAAATGCGATTCCTTTCCCTTTTTTGTTATATTTCTAAATTCATTCTATTCCCACTTAATTTCATTCATACATACCAATCACGCCCTTAGTATTGTCCATATATGGGAACAAAGCAATGAAAGTACTTGTTCCAAGTCCCTCCTGTTGGAGAGTGAATGATTTGTACGTCTCACATGAGTTGCAAATAAGAAGATTGCGTGGATTATACATAAGCCTCATAACATTTTTTACGTAACGGAATCCTTTTTAAAATAAAACTGTGAGTTTAGAAAATCAGAAAGGATAATAACTCACATCATGGAACTTTGGTGCATCAAACATTAGTTTTTTTTTTTTTTTCATTTAAAATTAAATCTTCAAATCCTATAAGCAATCCGTTAAAAACGAAGTTTATTGTTGAATTTATCGTTTCAATTTCACCAAAACCAATTATACATGTACACGCAAATCTACGCACGCATTAAAAACCTTCATCAAAGTATAAAATGCACGTTTTCACGTACAATTAACGACAATATAATATCAAGAATTAAAAAAAAAAAAAAAATGTAGGTAATGACATAAGATATGTGTTGATCAGAACATCATGTGATGTGTGGACAAAGTTCAAAGTATAAATGCACTGTCTCTTGCATGTCATGTGACGATATCGATGAAAGTTGAATTAATTCAAATATTTAAGTTGTTCAATACTAAAGATATCAACTTGTCTTATTAATTCAAGTCGGACGATTACTATATTTGGTTCTCTACCTAATCTACCCGACATCACATGCAAACTCCTGTAATAAATATTATATTTATCGTCGTTCATCAACGTTTCTCATTATTTTAGATAACTATTACATGTATATCTAGAGTTCTTCTGTTCTTGTAAGAAGTCCACATTGTGTAGAATTGAATATGTCGTCTGCACAGAGCTTCATAATTTTGTCTTGAAAATTTTTTTCCGAGAATAATGACGCAACTAAAAGAGTCTAAACTTATATTTTGTTTATATTAGGACCCCACCTATTATACTTTTCGTTATCCAATGATCTCTTGTGTAGGTTTTAAGATTTTAGTATTACATTTGGGATTTAACACTTTGTTGAGTTGGATTGTTTTATTGCAATGTGTTGGATAAATACATAATTTGGTATATCTAATGTTCATATTTACGCGTTAAAAAAAAAAAAAAAAAAGTTTAGTGATTCTATCGCTGCGTTTCACTAAGAAAAAAGGTATCGAACTCATAAGTTAGACAAGCTCCTCATGTATAACTGATGTGGGATGGATGCTAACCGATTTCAGATAGGCATATGGTCTTATGATCAAGGTGTCCAAAAAGATGTGATCGAGAGCGGGATTAACAAAAAAAACATCTATAACCTAAGCGCAATAAACACCGAGTCAAATTGATATTTATGATACAATAACATATATATATATATATATTAACATTTTCAAAAAAATTCAAAAAAAATAAATCATTTATCCCCACTTACATAAAACATAAATTAATGGAGCTGCTTTTTTAGATAATATAATATTTGTTTGTGAATCATAAAAATCACTTCCTAACTTATATACGATATATATATATATATATATATATATATATGTCATTATATCGTTCATCTATACTATTATAAAAGAGAACATTTTGAGCGTATCAATTTTAAATTACCCCAATTTACCCTTCATTATATTTTTTTCTCTTTAAAATTATTTGGTCAGATTAGTAATTTTAATATTTTTTAATAATTTTTTTCCTCATAACCACCCACTAACCCACATTTATCTTTCTCCTTCTCCATATTTGTTTTAATTTATAATTATAATTTATTCTTTTAACAAAATATCTTTTTCTTATCATTTTACATCAATTTTCTTTTATATGCTTACCGAAACCACGACAATATTTAGTATTTAAAAAACAGATGAATAATAATACTCTGATTGTGAATGTGGCAGTTGCTGCTAGTTAATGTATTACAAACGTCTTGGTCCACTTCAATAATACTCATAATTATTGCGATCGGAAAGATAGGAGTGTTTTGTAATGACTGATGTGTCGAAGATCAAGAAGTGAGTTAATTATTATTTCGATAAGTCAAATCTTCAAACACGAGGAGATTATGTAAACATTCCCTCGTAATTTCATGTACGAGATATTGTTGTAGTTTTAGTTTAGGTCAAGAAAGAAAGTGTGATCGTCTCACTAATAGTTGAAACTCTGTCGAGGAATTTCGATTGGATTAGGATATAAAAGAGAAAGAGATCGAACAATCATTATACTAGATATTATTGATTAGTTATTTATATATTTGATATTGTATTGATTGTTAATAATTGAAATTCACAATGTAATAATACATGTTTCAGAGAGCATCTTTTATCACACTTTGGTGTCAAATTAATAATTGTCACTGTATAATTGACACGCGTCCCTTTTGAGAATTAAAATACATAATTAAATTAAACTATAATTTGAAATTCCAGATGCATACCATACATAGATTGATTAAAACTGTTGTATATGATCTTAGATGGAATTTGAGTCAATATATTACTGATTTAGTTTCATAACTTCAAACACTTTTACCTTTTTGAGAACTTGATTTTTGCATATCACCCCATCAATGAGAGAAACAGCAATTTGAACAATGGAACTGAATATATAAATGAACAAAAGCTTCACCAGTTCTTTACATGTGATCACAAGTACTGTAAAGGATACTACACAAAAAATCAAGAGACCAACAAAAGAACAAGAATCGGGCGCGGGCATGTTCTTGCCCGATGAAGTGACCATTTTGGATTTTCTATTACATGTACCGAAATCAACAATATATTCCGAGAAATAAAATATATTCAGCAATTTACAAAGAATTTATTCTTGAAAATACCCTGCAAAATCTGTTGATTCGCGTCATTCAAGTGCAATAAGTTAATGTACCTATATACTGAGTCGAACAAGTTCACCAGATGTTATGATCTCTTCTTTGCATTCTTGAGATAGCGTACTCTCATTACAAGTTGTTGTCGTTCGCCCTCTACCTCGGCAAACTTGAGACTTAATTCTGAATATCTCCCCTGCATTTCCTTCAGTTCTGCCTCCATTGATTCGTTCCTCTCCCTCAGCAACGCCATTTCATTTTTTAATTCATCAAGATATCCAGGATCGTTTGCAGTATTGCTGCCATTCAAATTCAGTCGAGAGTCGAGATCAGATGGGGGGAAAAGAATTTCGCTGTGGCAAGTCACAAGCAAAATGAACTTAAATGTGGCTGAAGTGATACCTGTTTATGGATGTTGATGTAGAATTGTTGGCATTTGATATCTTGCTCGCAGTGCTTGAATCTTCGTCTGAATTACTTTCTTCTTCATTCAACCTAAGTATCGGAGCCTCATCTTCGGCAGGTGGAGCAACCTGTATTCCAGGAGGAACTGGTGTTAGATTTCAGTGAAACACTTTAAACACTAAGAATAAAAAGGGGCAAAGCTTGCCAACCTTTTCGACTTCATTCTCACAATACCGGAAACTGCTTTCATCGAGCACTTCCAGTCTCTCTTCTAGCTCTTCAATTTTGTTGTGAAAATCCTTTTCCTTCTCTAGAAATGTATTACTCGATATTTCCAAAGCACTTTCCTTTAACTTGATCTGATCCTGTTGTCATGAAACTCAAATCAGTATCCCATATTCTATAGCAACATCGAAACACAGATATCTGAACTCATTAAACAAGTATCTTGAAGCCAGTTCATCAGGCATTTTCATATTTAATAATATATGAAACTATCTACCGCCCGATGGAATTAGAGACGTTTTCATGGCAGATCTGACTTTGACATATAGCATTCAGTGAACAATAACATATGAATAAACTCAGCCAGGACAGAGATTACCTCAAGCAACTTAATTTTCTCCTTCAGATTTGCAGCCTCTGTGGAGCCACAAGGAACAGGCGTACTGGTTTCTGAAGTTGCTTCATCTGCATCTAGAGTTGCTCCATCCTTTATCTTCTTCTCCATGCTACTTAATGCATCTACGGCCTTCTTCAGATCGTCTTTTAATAAAACCACTTGTTTCCTTAATTCCTCTTTCTCCGACTCATCCTCTAATAGAGAATGCTTTAACTCTGTATACTGTGCTTTAAGAGAGTCTAGCTCCGACTGCAGATTCCCAGCTTTCGACTCTTTTTCTTCCAGAAGAAAACTCACTTTATTCAATTCCTTCTGCAACTCTTCAGCTTCACTTTTCAGCAACATAATCCTGCTTTCAAGTTCAATTCTTTCATCATTCCCTCGCTCCATGAGCAATTCCATCTCCTTAACGGATAATCTCATTTGTTCCAACTCATGCATCAAACTCTCCTTAGCTTCCACTCCTCTGACAGAATTTTATTCTTAGCTATGTATGTTTCAATCTCATTCTTGAGCTTTAAAATTTCGTCTGAGAGAAGCCTCTCAGTTTCTTCAGCATGGTTCTTCTGATGTTCCAGCTGCAGCGCTCTATCCTCGTTTCTGACTGCATCTGTTCTATTTGATTTGTCATCAATACGACTTGGTTAGCAAGTTGATGCAATCTACTCTCATAATCTTCTTTGACAGATTGGTGTTCTTCAGAAGCTTTGTGGATCATTTCTTCTAAATGGCTTTTCTGTAAACGGAGCTCAATTGCTTCTGCTACAGCTTTGGTCGCCAGTTTCTCATTAGCTTCAAATGTAGATGCCATCTGCACAGAAAGCCTTCTAAATTCCTCCTGAAGCCTCTCTGCCGTGTTAGCATTTTGCCACCGAGTTTTTCTCAATGCTTCCTCAGCTCTTATTGCTCTCTGCTCCTGCTCAACTTTGGAGCACATAAGAGTTTCAAGATCAGCTTCAAATCCTTGTGACTGCTTTTCGAGTTCTTCCTCTAAGCTCTTGACATGAGCTTCAAGTTCATTTATTGCGGACAATGCATCAGCTGATTCCTTCGTTCGTTTTTTCAGTTCGTTTTCCAGGTTTTCTATATGGCCTTGAAGTTCATTTACCGTGACCAATGCATCAGCTGATTCCTTTTTTTGTTTTCTCAGTTCGTTCTCTAGGTTTTCTATCTGGGCTTCAAGTTCATGGGCAGTGGCATATGAGGCCGTACATTCATACTGCATCTTCAGTTGTTCCTGAAGCTGGCTCTGCTCCAACTTATACGCCATTTCATGATTTTCTTGCTTCATGATCTCATAGTCAAGAGCAAGCTGTTCCATTTGCATCTCTAGCTCATCTTTATCTCGCTTGTAGATTTCGATTTCACTACGCAAGTCCATGATCTGTTGTTCCAAAAGATATGATTCCTTGGCATTAACATGCTCCTTCACAAGCTCCTCCAGAGCCTCATCATCATTGTCTTCGTCTCTTTGATCCATGGAGCCCGCCTCTCGAGTCTTTTCACCAATATCTTTCACGGACACTCCACTGGAGAGGCTCAATATTTCCCTATTTTTCTGTTCTAACATCTCATCAAGGTCTTGCACGGCAAGAATTAGTTCAGAGTTCGATTCTTGTGTCTTCTGAAGCTGTACTTGAAGATTGGCATTGAGTTCTTTCGCATGATTAAGCTCTTGTCTAAGTTCTTCAACAATCACCCTCGAATCCCCTCCCTCAAATTGTGAGTTGGTCCTAGTTTTCGCTTCATCCATGCGTCTCCTCGCAGCTTTTAGTCTCTCACATTCTCCCTTCAAAGAATCTCTCTCCTCTTTCAAGCAAACAAGTTCTCTATAGAGATCTTGACCCCTTTTGCTCTCTTTCACAATCTGTTTACGAAGAGTCTGCAGTTCTAACTCAGAAATCTCTGCTTGCCTGGATAAAGCAGCAACTTCAGATTTCAGCTTCTCAATCACAATATCTGACGCTTCTTCCAAGTGCTGCTGTAAAAACGTTTCTCTCGGAGTGCTTGAAGAGTCATCTGTACTAGCTTCAGGGGCAGGATTTCCGAGCCACCCCCAATGTGACCTCTGATGCTCTTCATACTCTGCCGTTTGTGCATCGGAGTTCGGCCCCTGAGGCCTCAGAGACGATACAAGTCCAGCAGGCTCCCGCTGAACGCTTTCGACTCCGGAGCTACTCTCAGAGCTCGACATCGTGATATCAGATCCATTAGATGCTCGACGGTTCCCGTTGAATTCAGTAACATGGGGAACAATCTTGTTAAACGGCACATCCTGTTAAAAGGGGAACACCGACATTGTTCATGATCAGGATTTCCAATTTATCACAGCACCAACAAAAGCATTTTAACTGTCAGGATGAAAGTTAAAGTTGTGAAAGCTACCTCGGAATTGTCTTTGATGGTTCCATCGATATCGCCATTGCTCAAATGTGACATCAAGCTGTGCTCTTTATAATTCGATTTCGGAGTCTCGTTGTCTTCAACATCTCTGCCAGAGCCAACAAAGTAAACAAACATTCTCAATTTAACTGCTGCATGTAAAATGTGAAAGAAAAACATGTTCACAGTATTGAACTGCACCTATGATCGACGGACTCCTGCATCCTTTGAATCGACACCTGCAGAGAATTGAAATACACTTTTTAAGGAAAAACGAATAAGAAACGCACCCCACAACAAAAAGAAAAAATTGAAAATGGAGCGACTTACGTGCAAAACAGCTTCCGTTCTTGAATTCTTGAGTGGAAGGGGCACCAATGAGACCTTAGTTGCCTCGGCATAGTTTGAAAAATCAATGGAAGCTTCTCCAATAACTCCAACTTTAGAAGACCCCTGGAAAAAACTACTGTTAGCTTTGGATGATCCCTTGGCAGCAAAGCAAAGCATAAATTTTTCACATCCACATAACTTTTCCATACCGTCCCTACGACAAAGTAGTATATCCTCTCATGAATCTTCCCCGACTTCGGGTCGATTGAACTTCACCGTTTCATACACAGGATTCTCCAGAAACAACTCCCCTCTCGAACTGCTGCCTTGTCCGATTTTACTGTGGGCTTTCCAACATCAGCAGGAACAACAGAGATCATCAATGCATCTTCTCCAACCTGTGGCAACTATTTTCAAAAGGTTCCCTTTAGTCAACATAATCTTGAGGAGTTGTTCGAATCAGATTTACACCAAGAAAATGCTGTAAAAAGAAAAGGCAGAGAAACAAGACTCCTGATCCTTTCTGTTTTCTCTTTTCTCTGTTTCTCCTTTATGTAATTGTTTAGTAGAATGACTGAAGAACATAGTACTCACCCCAAAATTCAAATTCAAATTCAAACACCATTGGGTAATCAGAAACGTAAGGAAAGATCAAAAACCTCGGACATCTGTACTGGACGTTGCTTCCTTCAACTCAAGTTTGATTCAAAATCCCTCACAATGTCTTCCCACTTATTCCAAAACCAAAATCAATCTTCTAGTGCTTCTAAAGCAAAAGAAAAAAACAAAAACATCCCATCTTTCTACAAAATTCAATCTTGAAAATGCGTTTCCTCCAAATCAAGAAAGAAACACAAAATGCACACACTAGATACAAATGAAAACCCAAAACACATAAGTGTATCCAAAGTATCTATGTCTGAACGAATAGAGAGTGAGAGTACCTTAGCTGCATGAAACAGCAACTTGAACACAACTTTGACCTTGTTCTTCTCGCTCTTCCACCTCGCCGACTTGAACATTTTCACTATCTTACCCTCAATTCCACATTATTCCCTGATCTTATTCTCCACAAGACCGCCGGAGCTTAGCCCGGAAACTCACCGGAGCTCCGGCGACCACCGCCAGAAAACCACCATTCCACCGACACGCCACCAATGCAAGCGAAATTCCAAGTGCCCACTTGGATTTCCAAGCTACAAAAGCCTAAAACAGGGAGAAATGCTGAGATAATCAAGAAAATTCAAGTGGGCAAGCAGTGGATCAATGCAGAGTCAAACTCAGTGAATTCTTGCACTGTCTGATCTTGATATCGAATGAAAGCCCAGTTGCTGAAACGACATGAAACAGCAACGCAGATCTAAAGACGATCTTTCCTCGCTTGCTCCTTCTCTTCTCTTTGCCGCCTATGCTATACGGCTACAACTCCAGTTTTCTCTCTCTACATACGCTCTCTTCCCTTGTCTCTCTCTCTCTATATCTTGTGTACGTAACAGTATTCTCTTTGAAAAAGATGAGTGTGAAGAAGATCGTATCTTTTATTTATTTTTATATTAAAATACAAAAAAAAAGGAGTTTTCTCAGTATTTTAATTTAAATTTTTCTTGGCAAGTGAAAAAAGTTAATAAAGAAATAGAGGAGGGAAGCTTCTGTGGGTTAATTAAGATACCTTGATCAGATATTAGGTGAAAACTCAATGTTTAAATATTTCTTGGTTGTCTAAATTTAGGTAGAATTTTCAGAATTCATTATGATAAAATGACACGATTGCCCTTTCAAAAATTTATATATTTATTTTTTAATTGTTCGTTTATCCTTGTAATTGAGCAGGTCAAAACATGTATTTCAAATACAAATGTAATTTTTTTCTCATTCGGCTCTATTTTCAAGAATCGCTTTTCGGATTTTTAATTGAACTGCAATTATTTTTCGTTTAATTCCCTATTGAATGATTTTTATTTTTCTCATTACCTTAATCTTTTTCTTATAAATATATCGATTCAACTAACAAATTAATATACTAAGAATAACAAATAACAAAGTACGATAACTGCATAAAGTGAGACAAATACCCATATATTAAATGGAACTCAAAATTATGAACTCATATTTATTCACGGGATCTCAGACTTAGATTTAACCACTAGACTAAGACGTCATTGGTTGTTTCCTCATTATCGTAACAAACATTATTAATTTAAGAATTTAATTTTAATCTGTATATATATATATAATTATGAAATTATGAATTCAAATTTTATAATTAATTTTTATAATTAATATATAATAGGAAAGACGAGACTTAGGACAAAAACTAGTATTTGGTAGTGAAGATTATAACGTTAGCATAGGATACCGTTGTGATGAAAATTGAGAATTAGTCAAAGATAATGCTGTTTTTGATCGTTACGGCTATAGAGATAAAACCCCTTTTTCAATAATTTAGTGGAAATTCATTCTTGAAAATGAAAAAAAAAAAACAAATATTTTTTTGTCCCTTTTCATAATTCATGACTTTGATTTCGTGTGTAGATTTTCAGATTCTGGAAAAGCATTTTTGCATCAATCTGTGGATTTGACTCTTTGGTAACTTGTTTTTTTAAATCAAATTTTATATTGAATATATTATATTAATTCAATTAATATAATTAAAATAATAAGTTATAATAAATTATAAATTCATATAAAGTGATACAAATACTCACACATTTAATAGGATTGGAACCCGTGATTTCAAATCTGTTCATGGAATATCAACCTTAACGACTTAATCCAATAAGTCTGTTTTAAATATTAGATGGGTATTAATTGATATTGAATTCGACAAATGAGATCTAAATTGAACAATTTCAATCAATAATACAATAAATTTTTAAAGTTTATATTATTGACTAATTAATGAATAATATTTATAACAAAGGGAAATAAAAAAGAAAAGAGAAAAGGAGGGTTTTTATTTAAAAGGCTAATGCAAGAATACCTAAAAATGTGAAAGCATAAATGTCTAAGAAAATTTGGATTCCATGATTGATATTTTAGTGATGGGATATTTTTAGCAAATTTTTGGAACTTATTTATAAAATTGTCACCACTTGTACCAATTGCACCCTCAATAATTATATCACATTGGTCAATTAGAATGCAAAAGTTTAGGGATATAGTTGGATCATGGAACCCTTTTTACTTTATTTTATTTTTTTGTTAAAATTATATTATGAATTTTAATTATCAATAATTAATATATATTAATTATTATTGTCTGATATTTACCATTAATCAATAACTATTATTACAATAGATCAACAACTATTATTAAAGTAGATAAATATTCTCACTTTGATCGAACTCCAGCCCTGACCTACTGATCACAGGGCCTTAGCTTTTGGATTATGGATTCTAGCAAAGGTAAACTGAATAAGACTATAAAAGTATAAAAAAAATAATAATGTCATTTAATTTACGGTATGATAAATATTTCTTAATATTTTTAAATTAGTATCCCAAAAATTAAATATACGATTAGTTATGTACCACTATATTTATTATTATTGGGTAGCAATAAATTTTTATAGATCTCAATCAAAATAGGACGTTGCAAGTTCCTTTTTTGACCTATGTATTTAGGTGATGCATTTTATATATATATATATATATATATATATATATATATAATATTTGTTTGAAAATTTCACTTAATCAAACTACCAATTTATTAGATAAGTGATTCGTACTCAATATCTAACCAATACCTAACACCCTTAACAAGTATCATAAAATCATTTAATATATTGTGAAACGCATGTAAACGTTAAATGTACAATACAAAAAATAAAAATTACGTATTTAGTAAGTAATCGGACACTTAGAATGGCTGAAATATAAATTTAAATTTTTTTTTTTATGATAGAAGTCATAATATTATTATTAAATTAATATTCAATAAGTCATGCAATATATTAATATAAAAATTAATAAATTATATATACACTTATATAAAATAAAATAAAATATTTTCATGTTTGATTAAATTTAAAATTTATAAAAAAAAAAAATCAACCTTTAATTACGAGGACAAAATATGGGGGGCCCATAATTGCAACAAATTGTTACAATGCAAAATGTCCAATCAAAAGTGTCAAAATCAACATTTGCTAGTGGATATGGTGAGCACTTCAAAAGCTAACTTCTACCTTCCAAAATCATCTTTGAAACTGCACAAACTCCTTTGGAGGCCACTATTTAAGATAGCTTCACAAACATTTTTAAAAGAAACAAAAAATCTTAATTTATACCATTTTTTATACACTAGAAAAAATATAATTTTTGTCGTAATAAATTATCATCGTTAAAAATAAAAAATTATGGTGAATAGTAATTACCACAACTGCATAATAATTATCAGATATTTTGTAGTTGGAGTCCAAAAAATATTAGTCACGGCTAAAAATCATGACGAATGTTTTAGTCATAGCTAAAATTGTGAAAAATACTAATTGATCGCGACTGCAAAACAACTATGAGATGCTTCTGCAGTCAAGGCAAAAATTATTAATCACAGCTAAAATCATGAGAAATATTTTGATCATAACTAAACTATGACGAATACTAATTAACTACGACTGCACAACAACTACTATGAAATGTTTTTGCAGTTAAAGCATAAAATATTAGTCATGACTTAAAACCATAGCAAATGTTCTGATCATCACAAATTATAACAAGCATTGATTAATTATAGTAAAAATTTAATTTTTCGTATTAATTCTATTTACCTATAGTATATAGTATGGATCTACCATGATTTTTATGTTTGTAAACATTTATTACGCATGGAAGAATCCATTTTTTCCAATAGTAAAATCAAACTTATATCTATTATTTTAGTTTTACTTTAAAAAAATTGTTTTTACAATTTCCAAGAAATTAATGATAATTTGTATGAGAGGGGGGTAAAACGGTCATTTGGGGGGGGGGGGGGGCAATGATCTTGCTGCCGACGGAAGGCCTTTTTGGCCACGTTGAAATTGGTCTCTGACTTGAATGCATACGGCAGACACGAGGTTCGTACTAATAACTAATCAATGAAATAATTATTTTATGTCCCGAAAATGACCTTTTATTAACTAATAAAATACCTCTCTGCCCATTAATATTTTAGCTAATTATTGTACTTTATTCACTAATGACGTCCTCTAATTTTAATAAATTCCACTTTTTCCATAAAGGGTATCGCTAATTACTACTTTTTCACCGACGATTCCTTGTCTGAATAGTGAGGTTGAGATCTTACAACTAATTAAAAAGATGTATTTTCGAGTCAATCGAATGTAGGTATTTAGTATACTTTAATAATATAATGTCTTTTTTTATTTACTTTAAATTTATTAATTAATTTAAAATTATTAATATATTGCATAATGGATGCTACATTATTAATAATTTAATATATTTCTTGATTTAAATACATCAATGTATTTTTTTTTTTTTAAATACTACTTTTCGATATGAAAGTTGGCATAAAACTTAAAAAACCTCGTAACTTTATGTAAGAAAGACATATTATTGGTGAAAATAAATATTTGTGAAATTTTGTTTTGCTTCCTTTTCCTTGTATATTTTTTAAATAAAAGTGGTGTTTTAATTATTAAAATTCAAGAATAAGTTATATAGATTATTTGATATTTGGTCCAATTACACAAATATGTCATGTTCTTTATAAAATTAGAAGTACAATACTTGAGGGGTGTTAGTGTAATTTTTGAATGATTTTTTCTACAAGTTTTTGTCCTTGAAATATCGATATAAATTACAATTACAATTTTATGGGGTATTCTCATATTTTTTTTAAAGAACAGGGTGTGTTTATGTAATTGCGTATTTGTCGTCATGACACGCCTTTCTTACATGTATATAATAAATAATCAATTTAAGAATACTATCGACCTAATGACAAAAAAATTGACGCAATAGCATCATAAACCATCGTTTGTAAATGAAAAATACCTTTAATTTTTATATTAGTACAGATAATCGTAGTTGGTGTTGTAATCACACTTTTACTTGAGAAACGAAATCGTGATTGAGGATAGAAAGGTAAAAAAATAGTTTAGAAATACAAGATAACAAACTTTAAAGCGCCCTTGAAATGTGCAACCACAAGTAATAATTCAAAAAAATTATGGACAAAAATATAAGAGTTAGTTATATTCTATCAATCCAATTATGACCGTTTTTATGTTCCGGCGTCTAATTTTTTTTAATGTTAATTTATCATCTCAATTTTACAAAATTTCGTACTTGGCCGTTCATAATTATTTTTCAATCAAGTTCATTGTCGAAAAAACACACCATGCAGGGAACATGTGATATTTATGGATTATGTGATGTGATGTTTTTTAAATACGCACGATATGTGATATTTTTTCAACAGAAAAATCAACAAAAAGACAGTCTTATATGTTAAAGTGTAAATTTCGCAAAGTTTAGATAGTAAATTAATACAAAAAATAAATTTAAATTACAAAATATAAAAACGCATATAGTTCGAATGACAAAATATAATTTACCCAAACTATAATATACCTGGACTTTTCATAATTAAGAAAAAGAGTTGGAAATTTCTATTTGTTCTAAACCTTGGGAGGACTAAGATGTGCGTGTGTGGCAAGATTTAATTGAAGAATTTAAGTTTTGTACAACAAGCTGATCTAATATTAATAAGGGTAAATTATATTTTGTCATTCGAACTATGACCGTTTTTACACTTTGGCATCTAAACTTTTTTTTGTGTCAACTTACCATATGAACTTTACGAAATTTTACACTTTATCATTTATAACTATTTTTCACCAAGTTTTTTGTTAAAAAAATATCATATACAATGCACATGTGATATTTAAAGGTCATTTGATATGATATTTTTCACATATGCACATCACGTGATGTTTTTTTGATAAAAAAATCACCAAAAAGACGATCATATATGGTAAAATGCAAATTTCGCAAAGTTGAGATGGCAAGTTGACACAAAAAAAATTTAGATGCCAAGTGTAAAAACGAGCATAGTTCGGATGACAAAATGTAATTTACCCTATTAATAAATTAATTATCTTGTAATATTAGGTATCAAATTTAAGTTCATAATAGTAATGAGCAAAATATTTAACATCAATTATAAAAGCTATTTTGAAAAAAAAAAACATTCTTTATTCCGTATTAGACTTTTCTTTATAAAATAGAATATCTTCGATTTTCCTTTTATAAATAAAATTAAGTAATACCATGTCAGCTAAATAAAAAGGGATAATTATATCTATAACCCTTAATATATATTCTATTTACACAAATTATTCATATTTTTTGTATAATTACATAAATCACTCCGAGTAAGGCTAATTTGTGCAATGATATTGATATTTTTGGGATTGTATAAATTATTTTTTAAAAAATACAAGTGGTTTGTGCAAATAATATTGTCGTTTTTTATGTGTGTATATATAATTTTTCAAAAAAAAAATGTATAAATAGACCACATATCAAGAAATGTAAATATAATTGTCCTGAATAGAAATCCATGTAAGCGGCACATTGCATTCTCTAATTTCGATAATTAAAAAAAATAGGAATAAATATCTTATAAAATTTGACTTAAAAATACGTTTTATTGAACAAACTATTTATTACAGTATAATTTAAACTTGGGTAAATTGCAATCTACCAACCTGTGTTAGGAAAATAGGCAAACAATCCCATTATGAAAAATAAAAATCGCAATTCACCCCATATATTTTTAAAATTGAAGCAATTTACCTCCTTAGATAGAAAGATAAATTATTTATTTTTTAAAACACAAAAAAAAATTACTATTTATTTTTATAGGAGGATAAGTCGGTAATTTCGAATATTACATGGGAATAAATTGCTATTCAACCATTTAAACTCATATTCATGGGGTTTGCGGGTAATTCCGTAATTTCAGATTCAACGGTCTCCTTTCCAATTGGAAAACTGGAGCTAGACACTGATATGGAGTATGGATGTATGAGACAAAAGTGTTGTAGTCATAATAGCAACTACATCTACAATCATGACGCTTACTGTATCATAATTATTACACAACTTCCCATAAAAGTTGATATTTTAAGAATATCTCCCATTATTTAAAAAAATATAAATAATTACATTAAATGAAAAATAATTATATAGTCCTTAAAAGATAGAGATAATTACATTTTTTTTTTAAATTTTAGTGTAATTACACTTAAACTTTATGTAATTTGAAAATTTATATCTAGCATCCTCGAGGTTTATTTTTATCTAACAAATAAGTTCACGCGCTAGTCAAAATTCACTGAATTGCTGATATTAATAAAAAGTAAATAAATCTATATTTACTATTAATTAACTTATTACTGGCTTATTGCAGGTAAAATAAGTTTTTTTATAACCAAATTACCCTCATACGTCTTCAGGCATTAATGCATGTAAGGAGGTATATCTTCATTGTTATAAGGGTAGTCTAATCCAGAAAAATATTATTTGACCTACAATAAGTCAGTAATATAATAAAGGGTAAATATAAATTTTCATTTAGTTTTTTTTTTTCCATTAAGATCAGCAAATTATGTGAATTTTGGCTAACGAATGAACTTATTTGTTAGATGAAAACAAACTTCAGAGGTGCTAAATATAATTTTCTAAACCACAGAGGGTCTATGTGTAATTACACCAAATCTTAGGGGAAGGGAGTGTAATTATTCCTAAAAGATAAGGTAAAGATTAAGGATAATTACACTTGCCATCCTTGAAATTTGGCGTATTTACACGTAAATCGCATGTAATTTGAAAAATTATCTAGTACTTCTAAACTTTGTTTCGTCTAACAAATAGGCTCATTCATTAGTCAAAATCCACTAAATTTATCGATATTAACAGAAAATTGAATGAAAATCATATTTACACTCGATTGATTTATTATTGACTTATTATATATATCAAACAAATCTTTTCTTATTGAAGTAATCTTATAACGGTGAAAATATACTTCGCACATGCATTGACGTATGAATATGTATAAGGATAATTTGATAATAAAAGAATTATTTGACTTACAATAAATCAATAATAAGTTAATCAAATATAAAATATGACTTTATTCTATTTTATTTTATTTTTATTTTATATCGTCAAATTTGAGGTTGTGGTTGCAGATTCTGATGCCATGTGATTGAAAGAGGATAAATGGCTAGACAATGGGTTACAATAAAAATGACATTTACTAGGAAACTTGTGTTTCATACTCACAGCACATTTACACATAGACACACACGTTAATAAGCTAAAAGAAATAGGATTAAATAATTAAAATAGTGTAATTTTACTAAAAAAACTCTACAATACAGCGTACATATGAAATAGTCTAAAAAATAACGCAAAACCCCCGGTCTCAAACTGCGGGTGTGACATGAAAAACTGAATGTCATCTATAGCCTTAGTAGGTCATCTCCGAGTTCCATTGTATCGCTATCCTGGCGACTAGAACTGCTGGACCTTTCTATTAGCCGTTTCCGTTTACTAGTGCAATAGTGTTCACCTTGTGAGGAATCCTGAATAGGATCATGCATTTGTGCAGCGGGGTAGCGTGCTCGGGAGTAGTCAATGAGATCTGTCGCTATGCCACGACATGTTACCCTCAACTGGTTTAGCGCTTGTAAGTCATCGTCATCTACTGTATCACAGCTTACAACAAGTTGTTTCAATCTATCAACCTGACATATATATGTCAAAAATTGTTAATAAAGTTCACAATCATATGATAAACTTTAATATAATATGTAAAACAATTCTCTACGTACCACATGTTGCCAGTCACTTAGATTAGTGGGATGATATCCAATTGTGTTTGGTTCAAGTGATTTGGAGACTCGAATCCTTGTGATTTGATAGTACCAACGCATGTAATCATCGACCATACTTGGGCCACCTGGTTGGATCATTGGCTTTCTAACAACTAGTTCTTGTACGTTAGCCCACTGTGCAACGTACTCTCTGTGATACCAAGCCCAATCTTCTCCATGACGACCTCGACGATCGATTGAATGTAACTTACGCTCACTTACATCTGGAAGAGGAGGGATATCTTGAATCATGCCAAATTGTCGGAGAACCCGTTCTGCATGATGAATTTCTACAATTGCGTGGTGGATCAATGGACATTTTGCAGTCCACAGGTGTGGTGCGACTGCATCAGGCAATGACTGTACTTCATCCGAATCCATATCATATGGTTGCCATATAAACTGCAATGGTATTTTAACACAAGCAATTAAAAATTTAAGACAATATTTTTAAATATTTAATCAAATATAAAGTTGCGGATCTAACCTCCCCTGGAACCATCCTGTCAAACATCTCCCTAAAGATACGTAATGAGTGTTTAACAGTGTGTTTTAGACTCATCTGCATCGTCCACCTAGACGTTTATTTTTAAAAAATAAATAAATAATAATAAGTATGATTCAACTGTTGTACAAAAATAACAAGATGTACCTCTCATCATCTCACTATATATTTTTACGTACCGTGCACCATATGGAGGAATAGGTAGGATGCTATCCTCATCAACCACTATGGGCCCCATCCCTATTTTGTCATCTATTTTTTGAGGTGTAAGCGTCGTTATGCGAGACCATGCCCATATCTACAAAAAGTAAAATGACATAGATAACAACATAATATTAGAAGGATATGAACATGAAAAGTGTTTAGATTGAGTTGTACCTGTAGAAGATGCATCGCTCCACCTATATTGACTTTACCTATTTGTGCTGCAACGCACAACTCTCTATACAAGTAACCTAACACTGCTGTGCCCCAACTGTATGACCCTGTGTCACAAATGTTCTCCATGTAGCGGAGATAGAACAATGACACGTGACTCCCCTGTGCATCAGGGCACATAACACCACTGAGAAGACATAAGGCACATATCCTCGCCTCCTGCATGACTTCCACGATGTTGCTATCATCGTTGACGGGGTGATTTAATAGACGTTGGGTCAATGTAGACATCTTGAGGTTAGAATGCCTAAGTGAGCTCGTGTCTGGACGATACCCCAACCATCTAAGACAGTAGTCCTGCCACTCTTCAGTACTCTTCTTCTTATCCTTTCCGATTACAGGTTGGCCAGCAATAGGAAGACCCCATAATAGAGCGATATCCTGTAGGGTAACAGTCGCTTCTCCCACTGGAAAATGAAAGGTATGTGTCTCAGGTCGCCATCTTTCCACTAATGCAGTGATAAGATGGTTGTCAATCTCAATGTGCCCACAACGTAGAACACCATAGAAGCCCATCTCATACAATAACTGAAGAACACGAGGGTGGCGCGGGGCTTTCTGGATCAACTGAGCAAAAGTTAAACCACCTCTTCTAACATGTAGCGTAGAGTCCGTAAGTCCTGCAACTACATTTTGTGACAAATGGTTCTCCTGTTGGTATAGGACACTCGGATCACGTGGACCAAAATCTTGTGTTATATCCATCCTATATGGGGGGAAAAAAAAGAGAACATATAAGATTGCATAACAACATTGTATAGTTAGTTGTCATTTTAATAGGCTGAATAGCAATTTACCCTCCTGTGATATTGGAAATGAACAAATTACCCCCCCCCCCCCCGTTATGAAAAATAAATAGTAATTTACCCCCCTATGAAATATAAATAGCAATTTACACCCCCTATGTTTTTTAGAGTGAAGCAATTTATCTCCCTGTCCAATGAGGTAAATTGCTTCAATTTTAAAAATATATAGGAAAGTAAATTGCTATATTTTGAAAAATACAGAGAATAAATTACTATTTTATTTTTCATAGGGGTATAATTTGCTATTTTACAATTTTAACAAAATGTAAATTGCATTTTCCCCCATTTTAACAAGGTAAACAACATAAATTCAGTAAATATATGTTCCACGCAAATTTAAAATGTGTACAACAATATATAGCATGTAACTCCAACAGAAGCACCTCCAATAAAATCAACAATCCATATACGTAATAAAACTACCATACTCCAACAAAATACATCTTAGTCATTCAATAAGACTTTCATAACAAACAATATATATTAATGAACTTATATTGAATTAAAATTTAACTATAAAACATCAGACAAATGAGCTTACCATTTTAGCAAAATTAATTTTCACACGACAAATGTATTACAATTGAACTCTAACTACAATTCATAACGGCAATGAATACATTATTATTTCAAAATATTCTCCAACAAATATTTTTTTATATTATAATTTTTTTTAAAAAATTTTCCATGGAAAGTCTGAAAAAAGAAACATAAGAAACTACAACTAAAGTTTATATACAAAATTTAAATGGAATATCTTGAAAATCATATTTATATTTTCTAAAGATATAAAATATTTATAAAAGTAATTTTCATAATTAATATAAACTATTTCTAGAAATCAAAACTAAAAATCAACAAACTAACCACACTAGAAAAAGATTTACTATTGACTACGATTTTATTAGGTATAGGCTAAAACTGTGGTACATAATTATTATCAACTGTTCTCCTCAAAAAGAAAAAATTATTATCAACCGTGTTGAAAAAAAGCTGATGCAAAAATTAGATTATCCACCATAGAAACTATTTTTTCTATGGTTATGAGTCCCGATAAATGTTTTTGCCATGTCTTTCAGCTATGATAATTTTTTTTAGCCACACTCGCACACAAACCACTGCCAACAATAATTGTGCGGACGTGGTCAATGATTATTTATTAGATTATTTATTTTTAAGGTTTTAAAGCAATTTTTACCTTCTTGAAAATAAGTAGATTATCCCCGTGTTAAAAAAACATAATAAATTACCACGCTGTATTTTTCAAAATAAAGCAATTTATTTCCTCACACGATTTTGTGTATTACACATGTTTTTCCTTAATATGTTTAAAAAAACTAATTATAAATTATATTATAACTTTATTTAACAACCGTTGATCTCATTTAAATCTAAAATCCAAATTTAAGTAGTAGATCAATAGTATAGATTTTACTTAATTCGAATCAACGGCATATGTTTAAAATTGTTTATTTATCTAATATATATTTATGTAAATTATAATATATGATAAATAATATACTTATAGTTACAATTATATATATAGGAAAAAATACATACTATCTCTTGTGATATACGAAATAAGCAAAATATTCTCTTATTAAAAAAGAATACATCAAATTTACCCCTGATGTGGATGTGGTTTTAATTTACGGATGAGATGGGAATTTTACCCTCGACACAACTGCGCACCAGGTGAATATTTAATCGTAGAGAGAGAATTTTTGAGCGAGGGGTTTTGTGAGTTGTCTTGTCAATGAATAGTGAGTTGGTTAAAATAATAATATTTTTAGTATTTATAGTGATATTGGGAGTTATGTAGTGTGGTAGGGTATATATGCTTATTGTGTGACTTATACATAAAAATTACTCTTACATCATTGTAAATAAAAATTTTAATATTATATACACATCATATAGTCCCCCACTCTCGGATAAAATATTTGGCCGTAGTGTTTTGTCCGAGAGTAAACACTTTCCTAAAATGATTCTAACACATGAGAGTGGGTGGTTGGATGGGGAATGAGCCAAGCTCGAACCACGTTGGGCGAGTGAGCTCGAGGCATGCTGGGTCGAGGCAGTGGTTTGATGGGCACGCACCTAATGGGTGCGGCCGTGTCGCGAGGTGAAGTGAGCCTCGAGCTGGAAGGCACCTCCCCCAGCCCAGCTCGAGGCGAGCTCGAAGCCACCTCGAGGCCGGGGCGCTCGCCACGAGCTGTGGGTCTCGCCACCCCCCCAGACTTCCGAAGCCGGGGTGCTCGAGGCACCACCTCGAGCTGAGGGTGCTCGAGGCAACGCCTCGAGCTGAGAGGGGGGTCTCTCGCCACCCCCTCACTACCCAGCTCGAGGCAGCGCCTCGAGCTGGAGGGGGCCTCCCCCTAGCCCAGCTCGAGGCAGTGCCTCGAGCTGGCAGGGGGGTCTCGCCACCCCCCCAGACCAGCTCGAGGCGCCACGAGCTGGGGGGGCGGGGCCTCGGTCCGAGGCCGGGGTGCTCGAGGCACCGCCTCGAGACCAGCTCGAGGTTGCCTCGAGACCAGCTCGAGGTTGCCTCGAGCTGAGGGTGCTCGAGGCAACGCCTCGAGCTGAGAGGGGGGTCTCGCCACCCCCCACTACCCAGCTCGAGGCGCTGCCTCGAGCTGGAGGGGGTCTCCCCCCAGCCCAGTTCGAGGCAGTGCCTCGAGCTGG
This sequence comes from Sesamum angolense, assembly GCA_034509725.1. Lineage (NCBI taxonomy): Eukaryota > Viridiplantae > Streptophyta > Magnoliopsida > Lamiales > Pedaliaceae > Sesamum > Sesamum angolense. The sequence continues at coordinate 4,988,260 of JACGWL010000013.1, forward strand.
CAGGGGGGTCTCGCCACCCCCTAGACCAGCTCGAGGCGTTGCCTCGAGCTGGGGGGGCGGGGCCTCGGTCCGAGGCCGGGGTGCTCGAGGCACCGCCTCGAGACCAGCTCGAGGTTGTCTCCCCCCCGCCCAGCTCGAGGCAGTGCCTCGAGCTGGCAGGGGGGTCTCGCCACCCTCGAGCTGGCAGGGGAGGCATCGTCCCGCGAGCTGGGTGCCTCGAGCTCGTTGAAATTGGTGCTCGAGGCAGTGCCTTAAGGTCCAGTCAGTGAAGCCCACCTCGATCCCCCTTGGGTCCTGTTTGTATGAGGGATATAAAATTGCGCTCCATGGGTTTTGAACTCGGTTAAAAGTGTGGAAAGCAGAGACCTCAACCAATACACCACCAAGTATTTTTATGACAAATTTTACTCTCATTCTCTATTAGTAGAGGTGGCTTAGATTTATGACGTTTGTTTTAGTCATTCTTTATGCCGAATTCTTTCATGTTTAATCTTGAGAAATTTCGACATCCTCTTCAAGAGATGAGATTTTTCATTACACTAGAGAATTTTCGTGCATTGTGGGGTGCGCGATCGATCGCCAAATTGCCTTTATCTATCAATGATGGAAGTTATTTTGTTTTTATCCTACTTGGGGAATAAATAATTATCTTTATTTTTATTTATTTATTATTTTTACGGGTCCGCCTCTTTTCTATTTCGAGGTGGGTGCCGGAGAATAGACAACTCTTACTTATGGTGACGAAGCCCCCCAAGACCTTGAGGGAGGTTAGGAGGCGCCACCCCCCCTCCTTTTTTTTTTTTGTGAATTATATTGACGTTACCTCATGGGGTGATTTTTTCCCGACTCATATGGTCGAAAATTTTGGTATGTAATTTGGACCTTTGTCACTTGGGATGAAGTTTTGGTATGCTAGATCGGCAATATTCCATTTTTATTAATATAGTCACTACACTTATTCACTTGTAGTTTTATTCTCTTACGACTTATTTTCGTCGGATGTTGCCTCAATGGATGTTTTTGCTCATACCCCAGAGTTTGTTTTTTCACCAACTTCATAGGGGGGGGGGCAAAAATTTTCCGGGGCCAACATTATTGAGGAGGATCTCGGTGAAATTTCGATCATGGGGTCCCGGGACAATTCTTTATTGCCTCAAGGGACCTCTCGAAACTACAGGGATCTCCACCTTCTAAAAGTTTTTAACTACGACGGAAAAGTTAACTTCATTGCTTAAGTTCGGATTACAAAGTTCCTTCGTGAAACTATTCAAAAGGGGAGGGGATGAAACATTAAACCCCTAATATATCCCTCATATTACATGTGTGAGTCAAAAGAGAGGGAACTTCTCCTACCGGACGAACTTCTTTCTCAATGGATCCTATGGGGTATCCCTTGCCCTGTGCTCAATGCCGATCATCACTCTCTTTCCCTTCGCATTGGATGCTTTTCCATCCAACTTCTTTCTTGATCTCTTTAGAGTTTTTACATAGCAAACTCTCGCCATTAGTTCATCTCCACAACCTCTCCCACGCCAACAGAAGTGGGGAACTTTAGTTTCATGTGGAAGGTGGAGGCTATAGCTCGAAAAAGGTTTAAACTCGGTCTCCCCAAGATGATGTTGTAGGCGGATGGAGCCTTAACCACGAGAAACTTAACCATTTTTGTAGACCTCTTCGGGAGAGAACCAAGGGACAACGGCAACATCACTTCCCCAACGGTTCGATCATCTCACCACTAAAACCTGTGAGTGGGGTGTTCACCTTCCGAAGCTGAGCATTGTCGATCCCTAGTTGGACATATGCATCATAGAACATAATGTCCGCTGAACTCCCACTATCTACTAGAACTTTTTTAACTAAAAAATTGGCAAGCGTGGCCGAAATGACCAAGGCATCGTTGTTTTGGTTTTCTCATCGGGTCCATGTCTTGTGAATTGAATGAAATTTCCTCTTGATTTTCCGAGTTAACGTTATAGACTTGAATAGGAGCTTGCCAATGGTTTTCCATGGTAGCTCGAGCTAGCGCTTTCCTCGCATTGGCAGAGTCTCCTCCCGTCGGGCCTCCTGAAATCACAGCGATAACACCTGCTGTGGGGAGATTGTCAGTGTTTCGAGTTTGAGCGGAAATTGAGTCTTGGGGTTGGCGACTCGGGCCTTGGTTGATATATTCTTTCAAGTATCCACGTTGAATCAGTTTCTCTATCTCATTCATCAGGTGATGGCATTCTTCCGTCGTGTGCCCCCTATCCCGGTGGAAACGACAATATTTTTCGGATCTGACTCTTTTGGGGTTATCTTTCATCTTTTTCGGCCATTGATGGATTAGCCCTTGTTGCTCTGCCACGACTAGAATCTCCCCCCTAGATGCATTCAACGTGGTGTAATGTGCGAACCCTATCGGAGGCACATGCTTACGTTCTTCTTTCTTTTTTGGTTCTTTCTCTTCCTCTCGGCCTTTTCTCTTAACGCCAAGGAAAGGATCGGAAGCATTGGACTCCTCAATCTGAATGTACTTTTGTGATCGCATGAGGAGGTTTTCCATGTTACTTGGGGGCTTGCCGGCTATTGACTCCTTGAATCTTCCGGGCAACAAATTTTGTTGAATAATGCTTGCCAACAATTCATGGTTGACATGGGGGACCTCGTGCACCGCCTCAACGAATCTTTGCATGTAGTCTCTCAGCGGTTCGTTCTCCCTTTGACGTATGGTAAACAAGAAAGCGGCAGTTTTGGAACCTCTTGTTCATGGAAAAATGGTGCAAGAAACGTTGAGTCAGTTGCTCGAGGCTAGAAATAGTTCCAGCGGGCAGTTGGTTGAACCACGCCAAGGCGCGTTTGGAGAGGGTGGTGCGGAAGACCTTGCAATATGCAGCATCACTCAGGTCATACCAATCAATTTTGGCGTAGAATTTATCCAAGTGTTCCTGCGGGTCACCTGTTCCGTCGTATTCTGTGAGGTTGGATACTTTAACGCCTGCTGGAAGTGCTTCCGCCAAAATTGCAGTGGAGAATGGGCTGCGCCGTGGGGGAGCGACGGCAAATGCCAAATAGGGGTCCTCCACTCCCCTTGATGGGAGGGGAGCCGTGGGTGGCCGCGATTGGGGGGGATACTGTTCTTGTGTCTGAGCGACTTCAGGTCGAGAAACTCGACTGTTTACCTCCTCTTGCCTCTGCTCCTCCTCCTCGGGAGCCGAGGACAAATTTCGACTTCGGCGAGGTGAAGGAGGGGGCGGATTGATGGGGTGTTGCGCCGCAAATTGAGCCATAGCTTGTGCAGCCGCTCGGGTAGATGCATCGTGAATCAGGGCTAATAAGGCCTCTTGTGTCAGTTGTATCATTGTTTCCTTAGGCGGAACTCCGTGAGGGCGTGACACGGCACGGGGGATGGGACTTGCTCACGAGGACGCACGTTTGTCCATTGATGGGGGATTGTTCAGGGGTAGTGGCAGTTCGCTGGGTGGCGCTTGATGTAACCCGTTCAAGTGTGGTTCTAGGGCATCGCCCACCCATGAACTTCGCGAGCTCGAGACCTAGTTTGCATTCTCAATGCCGGGGTAAGAAGTTCCCACAGACGGCGCCAATGATGTGGATGTGGTTTTAATTTACGGATGAGATGGGAATTTTACCCTCGGCACAACTGCGCACTAGGTGAATATTTAATCGTAGAGAGAGAATTTTTGAGTGAGGGGTTTTGTGAGTTGTCTTGTCAATGAATAGTGAGTTGGTTAAAATAATAATATTTTTAGTATTTATAGTGATATTGGAAGTTATGTAGTGTGGTAGGGTATATATGCTTATTGTGTGACTTATACATAAAAATTACTCTTACATCATTGTAAATAAAAATTTTAATATTATATACACATCAACCCCCAATATATTTAAGAATAAAGCAACTTACCCCCTTGTCTTGAAAGTGAAGGGCGATTCTAATTGATTTTTAAGAATAATATTATTTTAAATATAATATATACTAATATTATTATATATAATATTTATATTTTAAAAAATAAAATTAAATAAAAAACACCAAACCCCCTTTCTTCCCCGCCCCAACCCACTAACCCCATCCCCTTCCCCCCCCCACCCCACCCGTCGGCTGCCCAGCCGCCCCCCACCTTCCCCTCCCCCGTCACCGTGCCGCTTTCCTCCGTGCAGCTCTGTCTCTCTCTCTTTATATATATGCATACATATATATAATTTTAATTAATAAAAATATATCACATATGTAATTATAATTAAAATTTTTGTAATATATATTATAAATATATGCTTTTAATCTAAATCGTTGATCAAATTTAGCCAAATCAAGAGAAAAAATACGTCAAAAAACTCTCTGAAAATACAATTAATAAATTCAGTAATTCTAAAAAATAACAAACAATTTTTTTAACAGTTATGATAATAGAGAAAGGCATAAACGAAATATTCTTTTCACAAAAACTCAACAAAATTAACCGCAACTTAAAATGAAAGTATTCAAACTTATAAAATACAAAATATATAAAACTTACAGAGATAAATGTCGCCGGAAAATGAAGAAATTGCCGATGCGGTGTGAAAAGAAGCTGCGCTGAGATGAAGACGACGACGACGGCGATGCAAAGAAACAAGGAGGAGGAGGCGACTTTATCGATCTTCCTCTCACGCTCCAATTGATTTGACCGGTCACTGAAACCGCTGACAGAACTGCGTTCTCGAAAAGCAGCTATTCGTACGTCATTTTTTTTTTTTTAAAACCGTGTTCAGAAAGTGCGGTTCTACGCTGTTTTGCAAAACCCTAGTTTTGGAGAAACATTTATTTTAAATTATTGAGATAATTGCACTTTCCTTCTTTAAAATTTTGTATGATTATATGTAGATTTTTTAAAAAAATAAAAGTGATTAATTTTTATTAATTTAAATAAGTTGCTTGCAATTATTCCTATTCAATATCAATATGTATCAAAACCATTACAACAATATAATATTATATTTTAATCAATAATATTGACACATATTATTACAGTTGAAACAACACCTACTATTCAATAGAAATAACAAATCTACTATCAGCAAACATAACATCCCGCACATAAGATGGGGGTTCGAACCCATGATCTCTAAAGTAATGGGATCTCAGTTTCGCCAATTGAGCTAAGCGTCACTGACATATATAAATCTTATGTGGTTTATATTTGATACATTTTACTTTCATCTAATAAATTGGCCCCGTTGTTAGTCATCAATTTGTTGATATTTGACAAAAGAAACTGAAAAAAATTATTATTTATTCTTAATTGACTTATTACTAATTTATTATAAGTCAAATAATATTTTTCTAACTAAATTACCCTTGTAACAGTGAAAATACAACTCATTGCATAAATTAATGTGTGAAGATGTATAAAGATAATTTGATAATAAAAAAATTATTTAACTTATAATAAATCAGTAAATTCAACCTGAAATTTGATAGTTTGGATAAATATGACTTTTATTCAAATTTTTTACTAATATCAATAAATTCGATAAATTTCAACTAACGAACAAACTTATTTATTAAAAAAACAAACTTAAAAAATATATATAATTTTTTAAATAATAAATAATTTACGTATAATTATATTAAATTTTAGAATAAAAAAAATGGGACTATCCATAAATTATTTGTTAAGGGAATAGTATATATGTGGGCGCGTCCAGAGGAGACCCTAGGTTTTGGTGCTCGTAGTTGGGCGGACATGGCATCATCAGATGTCAATTTTCATGCAATCTGATCCGACGGATTCTCTCCCACCAAGCCTTCCAATTCCGCTGGTAGATAACATCTCTCCCCTTGTTTGGCTTTTGATGGTCGAAATCCGACGTACTTAATTGCCCTACAATTAATGCAAAACAGTTGGAATCCTCCTCAACTCAAAGGAAAATAATTTAAAATTAACAAAATAAATAAATAAAATACGATATTTTTTTTTTGAATTTGCTATAATTACAAATACTTTTTATTTTTTTAAAAAATTATAAATACTCTCCTAAAATTATAATCTCCTAACAAATACCTCATACAATAAACCGTCACAAGGAAGTATTAGTTAAGATATTATAATTTTATAATAGTATTCGTCATTTTTTAAATAATGATGGAGTATTTATAATTAAATCAAATTTTATAAGAGCCACTTATAATTTAAATTACAATTAGCTCCCCTTATGTTTGCTTTTATTACAAACATTCTTCATTATTAAAAAATTATATAAATATTCTAAAAAATAACTTTTTATAATGAGTTGTTATAAAAAAATATTTATATATTTTGAATAATAAAAAATATTTATAATTATAATAAATCATCGTAACCCATTGTAATTTATTTTATAAAACCATAAACAAAACACATACTTATACGGTGGTTTCATAATTTTTTTTAATAAAAAAAGAAAAAAAAGGAGGAGGACAGCGCTCCTTGGAATTCACAAAACCGCTACACGATTATCTATGAAATAATTTATACTAATATAAAAAAGAAATTTTTTATACACTCACAAATAAAAATTACGTAATATCGTCACACCATTTTTTTAAAATTCTAAAATTAGTTTTTTTATTATCCACTCTATCTATTTGTTTCTATATCTTCTATATCTAAACTATATAAAAAAAATGCCTTTGAAATAATAATATAATTAACTTTTTCAAGTTATTAAATTTTATTTTAATTGATAAATTAATTTATTTTCTTTTCTTTCTTTCTTTCTTTCTTTTTTAAATTTGATGTATATTTTAAAGTATGAAAATTTATTTATTATATGCGCGCAGGAATGACGTGCCACAACAGCTAATATTTAAAAAGAAAAGAAAAAAGATGTGAATTGTTGATAAACAATATTAATTTTTAGGGATTATTACACTCTCCTAAAATTTAGTATAATTTATATGTAAATTTTCTATAGTTTGAAAATTTATATCTAGCATTCTTGAAGTTTGTTTCATTATAATAATTAAGTCCCTCTGTTAATTAAGATTCACTAGATGTGCCGATATTAATCAAAAAACTGAATGAACATTGATAGTTATCCTTAATTGACTTAAAACTAACTTATTGCAAATCAAACAATTATTTTTGAACTAAACTACCTTCATATCTATGAAAATATATATCTTCACATGCATCAACTCGTAAAGACGTACGATGGTAATTTAATCATAAAAATATTTATTTAACCTGCTTTAAGTTAGTAATAAGTCAATCGAGACTAAATATATATTTTTTAATTTTTTATTAATATCAACAAATTCGATAAATTTGATAACGGATAGACTCATTGTTAGACGAAATCCAACCTCAAGATTGCTAAATATAATTTCTCAAATTTCAAGAAGTCTAAGTGTAATTACACCAAACCTCAGGAGAAAATAGTGTAGTTATCCCTAATTTTTTTATAGTTATAGTAAAAGAAATGGATTTGAATTATTGGACAAAAAATTTGGTGTATTTCAAAATTTAGATTGCAGCTTCAGAAAATTTTATTATGAGGATTATGGGCTTTTATTAGTTTATTTAATTTTTTGACACCACAACACTATTCAAATTTTTTTATTTCAAATCTTATTGCAATTTTTTGTGTCTATAAAATAAGGTCATCTCTGCAACTTTTTTTTTTTAAATTTAATATGCTAAAGAAAATTGTAAAACAGATATTTGACTTTGAGGATTGCCTAAAAAATATTTTTTAAAAATTACTCTCTTTTGCTATTTTCATATTATTTTCCCCAAACCCAAGTATAAACAAACAAACTGAAATTTTTGTATAATGTTATATATTATTGTTGACATAGATACGTGTATTACATCAGTTGTGATAAAAAAGTTTGAATGACTTATAAATTTGAAGGCTTTCTCTCCCTAATGAGACGTGCTTTTGGGACAAAACAATAAGACTCTCTAACCTCGTGCAATGGGACACTGATTAAATCACATACCCTAATTATTTTTAAAAGTAATAGTTGAATTCACGTTTGAAATTAATCATAATCGACTACATGCTACACACTAGTGTTAATATTTTAATGAACAAATTACAACGAGTTCTTTTGAGAATTAGCATAACTATAAATACACCTTATCATTTGAAAAATTATCATTTCCTTCTAATTTTAATATCCATTCAAAAACTAACTCATTTCGTTAGGTTAAGTTAGATTTTCGTCCATCATTTTGCGATAAATCTATCAAAATATCCGTGTGAACTATGAATTATAATTTTACTTATTTTATAATTTTTGTTTTGTTTTGGGATTAGAAGGGCAAGAAGAAAACTTCAACTTAACATCCTTTTCTTTTTACAATTTTCATTTTATTTTTTTTTAAAAAGGGAAAATTACACATTTTTCATTATATCCAATAATTACGTAATTTCATCAAATACCAGAGTGTATTGATAACTTTTTTAACTAAAAAATATATATTTATAATTTTATTAAATTTCAAAAGAATTCATTATAATTTATCTTAATTTTAATTTGTAATTATACTTTGTACTTGGGGGAAAAATGATGGGTGGGGTGAAAATGTTGGAGCGTTGGTTGGGTTTAAAGAAGGTCATGGGTTGATTGTGAGGTTGGGTTCTTAACTCCGGTTGGTGACGGGTCCACGTGAACTCAGGCGTTGCCGTGCTGTCACTCTTCCCACAACGAATTACTATGTCGGATTGAATTAATTATATTATAAGTATAATATATTTATTATATAATTTATTATTTTTTTAAAAAAATTATTAATTAATATATATTTTGAATATAATTGATTAGACCTAAAATCCCCTTAATTTGATCGTAAAAATAATCAATTCTCATGATCTTATATCGACTATCACCGCACCAAGTTACTAGATTTTTTATTTTACATTGCTTAAGGCTGATTATTCATAGTCTTATACAGATAAAAATCTACTTTGGATGGATTTTAGGATGCTGGTAGGAAGATTCTATCCAACGCAGGCAAACGTTTTCGCATTGGTTGCAGATGAGAAGCTTGAGGGCTTATATGCCGCATGGCCTTCTCCTCCTGACAAGACACCTTTTCGAGACAATTATGAGACTTTTGGCTGCAGCTTGCGACTCGATCACTGCCCCATTGTACTACCTATTATCTATTCTGACTTCGTAGAGTTTGTCTTAAAAATACATATCGTTAGGAATACGAGACTTTGAAACTTATAAGCTACTCAAACTTTTCATTTACAACCAATGTAAAATACTTGTCTACGTCACTACGATAATTTTCATTGAAACAATACAAACTGGGGAACGAGAAAACTAGGTATGTTTCTATTAATAGCAATGAGTGGCGTTAACATTTTTTAGCTAAACAATCTTAGGGAAATCAAGTGTAGAAGAAGAGGTGGGGACCAAGATTTCCCCATATTACCATCACATGCACGACCATTGTACAGTGAAAATCAAACACACACATGGTCGGACCACACTATACATATATATATATGCATATAGGAAAAATTTTTGTTCGGATTTTATTGGATCGAATCAATCGAATCACAGATCAAGTGTATTGGCCACTTTTCCTAAATTCTAAACCAATTATATAAAAAATATATTGTACTTGTCATATAATTAATTCAAATTTGATCGAATTGAGACCGAAAAAGAATTTCCCATGTATATAGTTGGCATGAATCCACTCAGACAATTCATGTGTGTGGAGAGAGAGAGAGAGGGAGAGGGGATGAGTTGTATTCATTAATTTGTTAGTGCACATGTGTAATAATTGTGCATTGAAGCCCACTAAAACATATGAATATGGACCCAAGCCCTTCAATGAGATGCTGCACTCTATCCTCTAAAATAATATTTACTCTTTTTCGTGGGGTTTTCGATATACTCTGCTTTTGTTGTAAGAATAAGTTATAAAAAAATAGGATAAAATTATAAATATTTTTTTGTTGTTTAAAAAATTATAAATATTTTTTTAATATTTGATAAATTAATATAATCTTTGAATGAGTATATGAAATTATCAAATATGCTATTATGATGTTCTTTTTTCTTTTTTTTTTAAATTTAAAATTTTGTAAAAAAATCAGACTGGGTAGATGAAAAAAATTGTAAAATTATAAAAATGGATATTCATTTAGTCAATAAAAAAATTAAAAACTTTTAAAAAATAAATAAAATTACTATTTTTAGTCCACAAGAGTATTTTGATCAGTTCATCACAAAAATTGGATGAAAACGTAACGGAGACTAACAGAATGGGCTACTGTTAGACTGTCGTTAAAATAAGGGGGGTATTAGTAATTTTTCAAATAATGATAGGGTATTCATAATTATGCCAAATCTCAGAGGAGGTCGTTGTAATTTACCCTAAAAAATATTATAAATTAAGCAGTAGTTAAAATTATTAACATTTAAAAATACAAATTAATATATGTGATTTTATCAATAAATTTATAAAAATTGGTAGAGAGTTCTTTACAACTTTTGATTTAAATTAATTTAATTTCACTAATTCAAAAGCAAAAACAACAACACTTTTTTTTAAAATTTCAAAAACACTCTTTGGCATTATTGGAATTCTTTTACAAAATTTTGGGTTAAAATTTCAAAACGCATTTTTAAAGGGAGTCTAAATATAATTAATACTAAAGTTTTGATCGGTTCTCATAAAATGAGTACAATTGCGACGTTATTTAAAGTTGAATGAAAAATTAATTTAACGTTTTTTAATTTCTAAATATATAATCGAATAAGAATAAGTACAGTTCAAAAAAATATATAATTGATTTTGAATTTTAGAGAGTAAAAGTGACTGTAAACGGCACATTATTTTAGTTAATAATTTGCATTTTTTTTATTTTTTGTGCATATAAAAATCATGATTAGTATTAGCCATTAATTGCATAATTAACATTATTCAAATTCATCATAAGTTTTATATTTTTAATATAAATAATTATTATTGCAATTAATCATAATAAAAATCATATTGATATTTGTAATTCTAGTGCAACTTCAATGAACAGCTTGCTCGACCACTTGAACACATGATGAGAAGAAACATAATCGTGATATGGTAGACCTTCCCCTGCAACTTCTTGTTTGGGGGGCCCTTAATTTATCCAATATTGACATCATCATCATTTGATTTCACCATATATCAAAATTCACACATCTTAACCAACCAAACAAGACCCATCACCTAATAATTAAGCCATCATTAGAGGAATCTCCTTGGGAAAAGGGCCGCAATTATCACTTGTTGCTTTCAATAAATTAAACTTATGGAAAAAAAAATTAAAATAAAATAAATCAATATCTTATATTATGATTTTATATCATTTAAATCCTTCAACTGTAATTTATTTTAGCTGTATTAATTAAGTTGTAGATTCTAACCTTGCCTAACAATTTTTCTAGATGAATTTTATACTAGAAATATGTTTCCGATTTACAATTAGTGAAAAATACAATTTACCCCCTATGATAATGCAAATTATCTCCATATAAATTTTTTTGAACAATTTGTTCTCCTATATTTTTTAAAATTCAACAATTTGCCCTTCTGTATTTTTTTTTTTTAATGAAACAATTTACCTTCCTGTTTAGGAGGGTAAAGTTATATTTTTTTTCAAAAAGGGGTAATTTAGTTATTTATAATATCACAGGAGGACAAATTGCATTAAACCCCATAAATATATATACTAATTTTCAACCAATATTTGGAAACATAAATAATACACGACGATTCTGATATCTTTTTCACATTTTTACATTAAAGTTTGTGCGAAATCAAATATAAATTTGGGATATTTTTAAATAAGGCTCTTTCAAAATTTACGATCGTTTGAAAATTTTTATACATAAAGAAGATTGCTTTATAAGGTGACATTTGTGTCTTTTTTCAGTCACATGATGATGACAAAAATGGCGTATATGGTATAAGTGAATTAGCTTGTAGAAGAGGCTAAGTATTTAAATTCTGAAAAAGAAAAAAAAAAGTTGAAGAATAAGGTAAAAAGAAAAAGAAAAAGAAAAATGAAAAAAAAAAGATACATATAGAAAAGGTGGCTAAAATCAAAGGAACAAGAGAAGAGTTGCAATGATGCCCTAATGCGGTCGTGAGGGAGACAACATAATGTGTGCTCACGTGAAACATTTTTCCGACCCACATCTTCTTCTTACATATATACTGTGCCAATTTCTATTTGATTTTTGTGTGGAAAATCCTTAGAAGCACTCGATTAACTATTAATTATTATTTCTGCAGGTGAGCAAGAATATTAACTATAGTTAAACGTTATATGCTTTTAACTGTAGATAAAATCATGATAAATATAACATGATCAAAATTTAAATTTTAGTAACAATTGTTTTCATGAAAAAAAAATAATAATAATAATACGCCGACACAAAGATAACGAAGAAAAAACAAAAGGAAAAAGAAAAAGAAAGGGAAAGAAAAGTCACGTGGTGAACAGCCAAAAAATCTGAGGCTGGCACGTGAGGGAAGTCCAAGCATGTTGGCAAGGAATAGAGAGAAAGAACCGGCAGATTCGGCAGCAGACAACAGACAGCCCACGACGTCGTAGACTGCTAATCAGGCTTCACAGCTACAACACTTGCATCGTTTTTTTTGTTATCAATCTTTAGAGGTGTATGCAAAAATACAAGCCCCCCCCCCCCCCCCCCCCCCCTCCCAAAAGTCAAATTTTGGAACCTTCATCACATGCAAAAAAAAAAAAAAATTAAAAAATTAATAAAACCCCAACTTTTCTACTCCATTACATATACTAATTACGTGTGATCCGCGTAGCAGGTCATCAGCTACCTCGCGTCCTCAAAACTAATCCGTGTGGCAGTGTGTATAACAATTCTTCCATGTATCTTATTTAGAAATTTTTTAGTATATATGATGTGTATATGTTGAATGAAATAGAAGATACAACAAGATTTGAATAGAAAATTTAATCCACAGGAGACGTAGATGCAAATAATTATTGTCGTGAATATTTAAGTTAGATTGCTTTCTTTTCTGGGCCCCAATTTTGTCATTTTTATAGTACATTACATATATACACATTATTGGGAGATGTTCTTGTAATTTTGCAAATAGTATAGAGTATTTGTTGCAATTAAACTTAAAGAGTATATGCAAATGCTTATTTTAAGCACTTTGATCAGCTTATTGCTGAAATAAGCTAAAAAGATTATTTGTTTTACAATTCCTATATCTAAACTATTTAAATTAAGCTAATTTGATCCAAAATTGATAAGCAACTCCTTTCCAATTTCTACAATTGATCAGTAAAATTTTAAGTATTGAGTTATTTTTCCAAAAACTCTAACTCCAACTGTTTTTTTTTTTTCATTTTTTACTTTTTTTTTCAAACACTTCCAACTTTTAATACAATTGTTTTTAGAATTTATATTTTCACCATAAAAGCAGAAGTTATTGCAAGCCCGACTTTAATTTCAAGGAATGTCAATATAATTTACTTTTATTTAATTTAACATATGTTAGTATGGGATTTACCATCTATGCATGGGCCAATGGCCCATAGATTGTGGGCTTGTGGAGATGATCGATGAGAAATAATTTTCCTTTTGTTTCAAATTGGGCGAAATTTGGTTTTCCTTTTAGGAAAATCCTAGGCGGCCCAATTGATCTCCTTCTACAACTGATATCAATCGGTCAAGTTAGAAGGCTAGCGTTAAACTTAAAAGATTGATATGAATTAACATGTACATAAATTTCTATGACTCAGATAAGACCTCTTAGATTAATATAAAGCTTTTACTTTTAAAAACTAACTTAAGTTGTAATTATTAATTTTAAATCATTTTGATGAATTAAACTAGCAAATTATGATCTACCAAAAAATTTGAAAAAAATTGAGTGAGGTGGTTTAATGTAATTATCACAACTCTATCAATTATATAAACTTCAAAAAGTTAGTATTCTTCGATTTAAATTCGAACTATAGATTTTCGTATATGTTATTTTGCAGAATACATACTCGCTTATACTAAGTGTTTTACATCAAACGTGACAATTAGGATATATCAGCACCATGGTAAAAAAGGTGAAAAATTGCAGCGAATGCTAAACACGGTTCCGCAACCCGTTAATTTTATAAATAAGGCCAAGACATTAGCTAAAACTAAAACTTATGGTAAAAATTTTGACCATAGTTAAAAATTGTGCATGGAAAAATTAATTAATCATGATCAGAGTTTATGTTTTTGCATTAATTTTATTTGACCTTATAAAAAATATTAATTTATCAAAAATTTTCAATCATAATAATTTATGATATAAGGAATAATTCATTTTTTTAATACTGCATGTCACTGGACTGGGTTTCTTAGTGTCGGTTCAAATTTCAAACCCTACTGAAATAAATAAAACGGAATATAATAAGAGTGATATGTAAGTGATCAACCTTAATAATTACTTAATAATTGATGATCTCACATGAGTGACCCTTAATATATATAGACTTTTTAATAATTCAACTTAAATATTAATAGTTTGATCCCACTAAATGTCCTAATTAATGAATAATTAGTACTAATATTAAAACAAAATCATGATCATTTGTCAAGAGAACAATGCCAGAATATGCCTCCAAACAGGTCACAAAACTCTAATTTAGTTGCGAAATTGAGATCCTATAACTTTTAAAATCTTGAATTTGAGTCCCATTAATACATGAATATTAATATATTTAAATTATTATTATTATTAATTAATTGTATATTTTGATTTAATACTTAATATATATTAATTATTGTAATTATAATCGATTCACTAAAAATTGAACAAATAATGTAACAATTAACCCTGTCAGGAATATGTGTAACGAATAAAAAGCATATTGGCCTCTATTGAATGTATTTTATAGTTTATACCCCACACATAGACCAAATCTCAAACCAATTATTTTTCTATTATTTGAGGCGACATTATTTTTATTAAATTAATGCAACTTTTGACTATACCATTATTGTAGCTGTACAATAAATTATTTTAATCAAACTAAGCTCATACATACCTTCTTTGGCTAATTATATATATTGTACGAATTAATTAATTAATGCAACTTTTGACTATACCATTATTAATTATTTAATTAGCTAATAAAATATAGATAATTATTAAGATGTTAGGTGTGTATTAGAGAAAATATATATAACAAATTATTATAAGATTATTTTTTAATGGAATGATTTAATTTTCCCGAGTGATTAAGTTCGGGATTTGATGGATTTCAAATTCTTTTTAATACTAGAAAATTTTGTTTAAGATTGATGGACACTGCAATAAAATATAATATTAGTTACAAGATATCAAGTAATAATTTTAAAATTATCACTAAAAAATATATATTTTGATCTTATTGCTATATAATTATTAGTGACATGAATTGTGTATATAAAATCGTTATTGTAGATGATTAGTTGTATATTTATCGTGACAACAAAAATATAGTAATTTGATAAGTAATTATTGTCACTATACACGTGTAACTAATTGTTTATACTGACAATTTAATGTACTTGATTCTTGCTAATTTCAATTTTCTACAAAATAATTATTGCAATTAAGACTTTGAAATTCATTGTTGAGACAAAATAAAAAATTATATCACTAAATATATATAATTACTGATAATATTAAAATTATCACTTATTTTTTTGTTGCTATTTTTTTTTTTTTACTTTTTTTTGGGTAGTGGATGCTCGTGATTTTTGACTTTCTATTAACTAAAACTTATTCAGACAAGTTAATTAAATGTATTTATAAGCTATATGGAATTCAGCATAACTCTTTTAATATTTATTTTAATTACCAATAGCTACTAGGTGTTATTACAAACGAGGTCAAAATATTAATTATAAGTCAAAATCAAAACAACAACTATTTGGCTATAGCTATAATTATGTTTAGTGAATATTAATTAATTACGGTTAAAATTAAAATTGTCATATTAATTTTGTATGTCTGCGGTCGATAATATAAATTCATCATAATTTTTAAGTCGTAATTATTTATAATGTAAAAAGTAATTTATCTTTTTGTAATGTAATTCGATACCTATGCTACGCGTATTTTCTTTCTTTCTTCTTTTTTTTTTTCCGATCTTCTTTACGACTCATTTGAATTCAAAAGATTTATTAAAAAAACGAAAGAAAGAAAATCATTTTGCGTAAGCTATGACACTGGACAAAAAAGTTTTGATTTGTACTTAATGATAATTGAAATATTTTATTTAAAAAATTGTCATCCTTCTTTAAAAAAATAAAAAATAAATAAAAATAAATTGTAGAGTTGGTGGGTAGAAGTCAGCTGTATTGGTAGCGATAGATCCCTAGATGCCATTCCAAGTCCCAAAAGTGATATTTTGTCCTTGCCAATTTATTTTTTTTGAGAATTACATCTACCTCCCTGAGGTTTGTCATAATTACGAATACCCCCTCGTTGTTTGAAAAATTATAAATACCCCCCTAATTTTAACGACCATCTAACAATTACCCCAATCTATCCATTTTTTATAGTAAATTGACCAAAATACCCTTATGAATTAAAATTATAATTTTTATTTTTTTTAAAAAAAATATTTTTCTTATCGATTAAGGGGATAATTTTTTTATAATTTTTAAAAAATTTTCATCCATCCCATTCAATATTTTTATAAGATTTTAATTTTTTTAAAAAAAATAAAAAAATATAGTAAGGGCAAAGTTGATATTTCTATATCTCCATCCAAAGATTACATAATTTTATCAAACATCGGGGGGGGGGGGGTATTTGTAATTATGCCAAACCTCAGGGGAGGTGGTTGTAATTTACCCTTATTTTTTTCTAATTATACATTTTCAAATATATAAAATTATTCGTCAAAAAAATTAAATTTCAAAAACTCATTGCGTGAAATAATTAAATAATTGTAGTCAATATGCATAAGAAAGGGATGTAAATGTTTTCATATTGTTAATTTCCATGCAAAGATTGACTGATAAAAAATATTTACCCTCTCTCTATATATTGTTGATTGGATTTTGAATATCAGTTTTTTTATTAGATATATAAATATATATATCTTATTTGATAAAAATGATGTTTTGTTTCATAAATGTATATTTCTTTTCCCATGGTTGTTAGCCATAACCATATTAATATTTTAATCAATAGTAATTTTTGTTCTGGTATCATGTTATGATTGATTATCGTATTCAAAAATTAAAAAATATAGTGAATAGTAATTAATTACTATAGCTTCTGAACGGCCGATGATGGTTGTTCTTTTAGCAAACGAAAACAAAATATTAGTTATAATTAAAATCACGAGAACTGCTTTGGTCGTACCCAGATATCATGACAAAGCGGATTGGATTTCTCATTGCAATTCATATTACTTCTATTGCATTTTACATATACACACCACGTGCTCAAAATAAAAACTGGATGTAATCTTATATGTGATGTGTATATGTAAAATAAAATTACAAATGCAACAGAAAATTCAATCCGCCATCAGAAGTAGATATTGCAAATGTATACTTTTCCCCCATATGTTAAGTATTTTTTCAAGAAATATTGGAGATCCACTACGTACCTAAAAAATAATTTAATATGATATAAATCTTCTATCACACTTTTATATTTGTTATGGTGTCACGGCAAATAGTGACACTTATTATTTTTTTAAATTAAAAAATAAGATCATATATAATACATACGTATGTGACATCAGTATATGACACGACTATTTACGCGGATCCTTTACCTATTTGACCCTTAGACAAATTTTGTTAAATTCATTCAAACCCCCAAAAATAGACCTTATTACCAATAGTCCATGATGATCTTCAGCCGGCCCCCAGAGGCCAACCAGGCAGGCTGGCCGGCCTTCCCCTTCTCTACCTCATAACTATAAACTTCCTCACACACTTCCCTCATCTCTCTCTCCAATCCATACTCTCATAATATTAACCTCAATTCATTACAAAGCTGCAAAAACTCAGACAACAAATCTCTACATAGAATATATAACTCAAAAACCTAATTGACATCATCAATCTTTCTCTTTCGGACACATAATCTATATATTATTGTTCCGTAAACATCGAGAAATGAGGCAAGCGGGCGCGTACTCAAAGCTGCTGTCGGGAGGAAGGAGCGGGCCTCATGCACTGCCGCTGGCGAGAATCAAGAAGATAATGAAGAACTCGAGCGAGGACGTGAAGATGATATCGGGGGAGGCCCCGATCGTGTTCAGCAAAGCCTGCGAGTTGTTCATAGAAGAACTAACGAAGCGGGCGTGGGCGATGACGCTGCAGGGGAAGAGGAGGACCATGCAGAGAGAAGATGTCGCCTCCGCTGTTATTACAACTGATATTTTCGACTTTCTTATTACCCTTGTCTCTGATGCTGCTCATGATTGCCCTGCCCAGGAATCTCTGCAGCCTGTCTTGGAGCCATGAAATGGATACCTAGTACTACTTTTGGTGAGTTTCAGGACTCTCAATTCTGATCGAGGTTGTCATGATCGATCCAATCATATTACAAGTGTACTACTGATCATCATTCTCGTTAAATTATGACTCAGTTATATGGTAAGTGTAATATACTTAGTAATATATTCTTAGTATATATTACTTCGATTGGACAAAACTCAGTATGCGAAATATTTGAATTTATTTGGATTTTGGATGATCTGGGCATGAATGTATACCATTGCTATCTATCTATGTATGTATATATATATATATATATATATATATATGTCTTTCTCTTCATTAAATACAGTCTATGTATGTATGTATACATATATATATATATATATATATATATTTAACCCTATTTAAACTATCTTGTATATATATTTCTGTAATAATGTGTCGGAATAATATTGTTTGGATACAAGGAATAACATTTTTGGTCCTGCATATTAGGGTTAGTATACTTTTCGTGACTTAGTTATGAAATTTTCATTAATGGCTTCATAGGTTATAAAAAAATATCATTTTTAGATCTACTATATATCAGAATAATTCGTTAGTATTTTCACATAAAAGTCACGTGTTAGAGACGGTCGTTATTCAGAAAGCTAAAGAGTTTTTGTCAAAATAATGATAAAATCTGATGAAAAACTACAAGCGAGATTTTTTGTAACTTACAGGATTATTAATAAGAATTCGTAAATTAATAAGGCGAAAATATACGATACAAGATGGAAAATACAATTTTTCCTCTAAACATGTAGTTTATTAGTACTTTAATTAATTTTAACTACTACGGAAAACATGTGATCTGCAGCTTGTAGAAAATAAATTATGAGTGCTAAGATTTTGTATTCTTCAACAACTATAAATTTAAGACAAACAGTTCCGATGATGTACATTAAATTGTTAGTTGGAACATTAATGTAGACTTTAGTTATTTTATATGTAGTTGTAAAATTGGGGAACAAAGTGTGAAATCATGCCATATCAATTATTTTTTTTTATGTAAAATATTATTAATATTTTTTAATATATTAATGCATTAGCCGTAATATTTGAATTAGTGGTGATCTCACACACTAATTCAATATAACCACTTGCAATATGCTACATATAATATAACATGTTTTTACATGCAAAGTAACATGTAGTCTTGAAATTAATTAGCCAAAAAGAAAAAGAAATACACTACTTAATTATACTTTTTTTAATATTTGTTTTTTTTTTTTGCTTATTTAAGATATATATTTTTCTTTTTTCTTTTTAATTTCTGATGCCTCGTTAGGCCTGTATTTTTATGTAAATTTCGTGGGGTGACACTTGGTTCAGGTCGATTTTAAATTTTTAATCGAGAACAAATTTTTAAAAATAGTATATTGGTCCAATTAATTTGACAAAAAATACCAATTTTGTTGGAATGCGCATATGTTTGGCATGTGACAATTTCCTGAAAAATTGGACCAAGTTTGTCACTTATTTATTGTCTTAAACTATGAAATTAAATAAACTAAAAGTGTTATTCTCTAAAGCCATTGGGTGAAAAATGCATTTTTTCTGAGTTCAGCCAAACATGTGTTGTGTGAGGGGAAAAATTTAGTCAATTAACTTGTCTCTAGTTCAATTTAAGTTCACTAACTATTATAATTATCACAATTTATACAATATATTTGAAAAATATTTCAATTAGGTTCAATTTAGGATTTTGGTGTCGATTTTTCAGCTAATTGAATGAAATTTAATGATATGTCGGTTAATTGTATATTTGTCCGGTGAAATGAGTCATGCCGTTGTCTGACATGGCTAATAAGTACATTAGTCATCCTACATGACATAATTATAAAATATAATATTTATATAAATTTTTTAAAAAAAATCCTGCCCTCCAACCCCCACCCCCACCCCCTCCTCCGCCTTTCTCATCCACCTTCACCGCCCCTAGAAAAGGGAGCGATGTGCCATCGCTCAATTGGTGCCTCTAGGCAAGGGCGGTCGCCTAATTGAGCACCACTGGGAGACGGTGAGTCGCTTTAGTGCCAAGTTATTTTTTAGCACCATATGGGACAAATTAAATCATGGACAAAATTAGTGGACTAAAAAATATAATTGCTCAAGAAAATAAGTCCAACCCATCTACCACTTCAGACTTTAATGCCATGTAGGATACAAAATCTCCAAATTGAAGCAATTCCATCGAAAATTGAAAAAATCAGCCACCGAAAACCTCATTGAAGCATTTTTCCAATATAGTATATAAAATATGATAATTATTACAATTAGTAGACTAAAATTGAGTAAGAGCCAAATTAATGGAGCGAAAAAAAATCCGCATTTTTGACCTTTTTCAACTGCCAAAAAAAAGACACTAAAAAAAAAATTTTATTTTTCTTGATAAATATATTCACACTCGATGAGATTAGGTCTAATAATACAAATAATTTTGTCCTTTGTAAAATTATAAATACATCCCATTGAGGTTGTAGCTGTAATTACAGATACACCTCATATTCAATAGTTAAACGTTGGGCAAACATCCTTTGGATACATTGCAATAACACTTCTGAAGGAGTGTACTTGTAATTTTATGAAGGATAAAGGTATTTGTTACTTAGGCCCCAATTTTATAAAGGATAAAGGGTATTTGCAGTACATTTGGTCGATCAATATAACTATAAAAATAACAATAAATTCACATAAAATGAGACAAATACCTCATACATCCGACGGGACTCGAATTCATGACCTCGAACTTACATTTAAGATTTCAGTTTTACCCACGAGACTAAGACATTTTAATTTTTTACCTGTTTTTCATTTGCTTTTCTTGAATAAAGAACATGTCCATTAACTACAACTACGCATATGATAATTTAACTATTTCGTTTGGAATTTAAATCTCATGACATTAGAGTACAAAACAAACGTCAACCATCGAATGCAAAAATTCATCGTCTGGAAAAACCTTTTGAGCATGTCCAAACTCATCTCCTCAGCATTTGTCTTTGTCTCTTCATCTCCTCCTTTTAGCATCAGGTGAAATTCATAAATGTTATCACACCCGCCACTATGTGTATGTGCGTGTATAGATAGGTTGTATTTGTAATTATGTTTTCCCAATTTAAATTGAGTTCGAAGTTTGAGATGAGAGTCGAAAAAAATAATTTTTTTTTAATTTTTTTGGTCCTTAAAATTAATCTATGTTTGTTGAAATACATACGGAAAAATTGTTTTTAGAGGGTGATAATTTTAACTTGACAAAATTGAGATCGAAAAAGTGCACATTCGATTTCTGTCTAGAAAAGATGAAATCTTTTGTTAATTCACTAATTTATTATATATATGTTATAATTTAGGGTTAATACAACAGACCTTTGAAAATAAAAATAGACAAAAACCTGTTCTGAAAAAACAAAAAAACAAAAAGAAAAAAGAAAATGGGCAACGCAAACCATATACAGGAGGCAGTGAGCTCATTTTCAACGTATATATGTCATAACAGTCACACTATTATTTTCTTTTAGAAACATATATTTTGTTATCTGAACTATTTTCTTTTTACACTTTGTCATCTAAGTTTTTTTGGGTATAAACTTACGATTTCGATCTTGCGAAATTTGTACTTCGTCATATATAATCATTTTTCAATCGATTTTGTTGCTGGAAAAAGCATTACATGCACTCCACATTTGATATTTTACTGATACATTTCTCTTAAATATCATATGTGCAGTTCATGTGATGCTTTTCCGACAGAAAAATCGATCGAAGAATGATCATATATGACAAAGTGTAAATTTCGCAAAATTGAGATGCTATGTTAACACTAAAAATATATAAATAATAAAATATAAAAACATATATAATTCGAATAACAAAATATAATTGATCTTCTTTTTTTTTTTATTTAAGGAGGTTTCGTACCTATTCGTATGTTTAGGAGGCGGCAAAATGAAATGAACCCTTAATAATAATGCAGGAAGGAGTGTAAATACGGCGGAATTAGAGGGCAGTCCTCCAAGCTCGGAGCCATGCTACTATTGGTTAGGGTTTTGCTCCGGCCACCCCGGCAGTGATCTATTGTGCAAGAAGCGATGCGAAGATTATTTTCATAAGAAACACGACGGATTTTGCGCAAAGTACTCTGGCTTTGCTGTCTGCTACTGCCCAGTTGCTTGCGAAGATGATAAACATCAAGGCTAATGTATTGTGGTAAGATTGGGGAATGACTAAGAGTCGATTTTCATAGTTATTTAGGCTTTTTTTTTGGTAGAATTATTTGAATTTGAAAAAATGATTTCAAATGAATTAATGTTAAAAGGATTTGAAATTATTTAATATTTTACAAAATATAATTAAAATTTTGAATTGAAAGATCTAAAAATCTTTTCAACATGAAATTATCTAAACAGACTCTCAAGGCACTTATTGTTAGGAATTTAAAATTCGTAGTTTTGAATCCATCGATCGTAACACAATATTAGACCAGATTCGGTTATGGGATTTTAGGAAGAAACATGACGAAAATGTCATTAATACTGCATTAAATTTTTTGTTGCAAACTCTATTTCATCTTTTACTACATTCAACATACATAGAACACATGTATAAAGAAGATATATTTTTTTTTTTTCCGGAAAAATTTGCACATGAGCCATGTGTATGTTGAATTAAATAGATTTTCCGATCCCCGTTTATGCAGCCAAAAAATGGTGGCATTTCTTACTCTTTTTTTTGAATATATATATATATATATATATATATATATATATATATATATACATACATATATATTTAACATTATTCATGATTTTGATCTTTCCATCTCAACTCTTCAAGTACTGCTGTTGTTCTTTAAGACTACTTTTAGACTTAAAACTCAAAAAATTCATTGACATCCCACAAAACAATAAATGAAAGTCTTAGGAGTTGAAAGAATTTCCAAGATAAAATTATCCAAATAAATCCTGAAAGATTTTGGTTTCTGGAATAAATCAAAATTTCAAAACTCCCACATCACATGCTTACCATTTCTAATTTCATTCATATTCACGACTTTTTGATTAAGAAGACATCAAAGATGCCATATGAGCAACTTTACAACAAACATGACCCCGATAAAAAACATAAATTATGGATAGAAATCGAAATGGAAATCAACATAATGAACAACAGCTAACATAATCATTCAACTCAAGGCTCATTACTGATTGATGCAATCTTAGTTTACACGAAATAGCTACCACATAATGCAAAATGTGCCATGTTAAAGATGCATTAGACAAGATTCATAAAGCAGGAAATGAGAGAACCCGCTAATGTTTCCAGTTGTGCGTTCTATAAATACAGCGCCTTACATTTACCAATTACTCGACTCATTCAGAACCCTGATTCCCTCCGGTGACTGCAGCTGACTCCGCCCTTGATTAGGTTGCAGGGAAACATATAGTATGCATGGAAGTCACCCCTGAAAATAATCATATTTAAGAATTAATGCTAAAAGCTCGTTCCGAAGAAAAGTAAGCATGTCTCCCATTGCATCCCAAAAGAATTTAGTTACAACGACTGGAGGAAGAGACAAAGAAAATGGCAAAAATTTAATATTACAAGAGGATACACTGAGAGTTGATAAGTCCTCATCATCTGCCTGTGAGCCACATGATAATAGATTGAATGGCAATGGTTATCTAGGAGCTATTAGGGTTGGCTTGCATTAAGTCGTTTTTTAATTTCTGCATAGTAATATCATAATTGTTCAAGAACCTTACCACCCACAACAATTTTGCCAGCTGTCAATGATAGAAGGTAGCTTGACCAATAAGATGAGGAAGGCGTTTGATATTGGCACCAAGCTCCCGCTCAATCCTGTACCTGAGATGGAGCCAAACAGAGAAAAGGAAAGGAAGGAAAAAACAAAAAAAAACTAATAGAACAATGATGTGATGAAAATGTATGAAGTACTAATCAATACATAAATCAACACATACAAATTGAAAAGGTCATCATGAGTAATCAAATTCACAGCCAACCCGAGGTGTCCAAACCTTCCTGAGCGACCGACCTAAACGAGTAGATGCACAACCATTAATTCACTAAAAAATTCTGCAGCTTTCAAGCAAGATAATTCTTGCCTTTCCTGATGATTTTTCCTCCTTCATCAATACCACATACCCTGTGCAGATAAGTTTCTGAACTTTTGGGAAAATCAAAATTTATGACCACGTTGACAGCTTGGATGTCTATTCCTCTCGTAAATAAATCTGTATAGACATTAACAACCAAAGTCATTTAGTGAAAATCTGGTCAGAAAATGTTTTGGTGCCTCATTAAGACTAATCACATGTTACATATTGCCAATCAAATTGATAAATGTTTTAATGGCAATGAGATGAGAAGAAAATACTCAGTTCCACTCATTCAAATCACAGACATCAACTACGCTATAATAGGGACTCAAAACTCATCTTTGAACTAAAATAAAGGTGAGCTGATATCAAACCAACAAGAATGTTTAAATCTTTCAGAATGTCCATCATGGGGAGAGACAGTGAAAGAGAGAGACAGTAAAAAGAGAGACAGAGAGAGCAAAACCTGGTAGATTATTTACTAAAAGGAAATAGCATCATGCAATTCCAATCGTTTAATTGCTCAACAAAGAACAAAGCCCATTTAATTGCTCAACAGAACAAAGCCCTATGACAAGGAAACCAGTCCCTGCACACGCTGTCAATTTTATTGAAGCCCTTGTTGTCTTGGCAACTTCACATACAACGTTTTATTTCGCAGTAACATCCTTGTGTTCATACACATATAAATGTCATGGAAAGGCAAGATATATCCATGCAGACAAGAATGTGAACAAGTCTAGCACACAAAGTAGCAGAAAAACACAAGAAGTAAAACACTTGTATAGTTCACCAGAAAATCTATTCAATGTATTACAGCGTCAGCGGTGCAAAGCATTGGATAAGCCAAGTGCACAACAGACAAGGTTACAATCATGAAGATCAGATACTTGCGACTCTGTCATACTTATGAAACTAATTCATGCAAATACAATTGATAAAATAAGATGCAATTGGACTAATTTTCCAGAATTAAAGAAATAAACAACAAAATCAGATGTTGAGCATAAGCTGGAAGTAAAGCAGAAGGAATATGTCTGTCATGTGTTGTTAGCAGGACCATGAACTCCAATTACTTGTAGAAAAACATCCTCCAGTATCATATCAAAACATTTCTTCCTTAAATGAGTTCAATTACTTATACCCACAAAAAAGGCAGTTGATACATATATAGCTGATTGTGAACCAAAAAACACAATCAGATATTCCTGTTCCAAGTTATTGGCAATGCAGATCTTGGAAACAACAAACAGATCATTGATGCCTCAATGTCAAATAATGGTGCATTAAACTAGCAAAAGAATTTGAAGAAACACACCACTTGAAAACCAAGAGCATACCGGTACAGACAAGATTCCTGCATGCACCATTTCGGAAGTCATGAAATACTCTGTTACGATGATCTTGCAACATCTTAGCATGAATATAAAAGCAAGAATAACCCAGCTCTGTGATTTTCTTGGCCAGTATTTCCACTCGATTCACAGAATTGCAAAAGATTATTGACTGATTGATTTGAAGCTGTAAGAATAGCATTAATGTAAACATTTCCACTAAAAGAAAACAATAATCATAAGAGAAAATTATTGAGAAGTAAAGATCAAACCTTAGAGAAAAGCGTATTCAGGCAGTGAACTTTCTGTCTTTCTTCTACAAAAGCATAATAGTGGGTGATACCTTTTAGTGTGAGCTCATCCATCAGATTGATGATATAGGGCTTTCTCAAATATCTGTCTTTGAAATCTTTCACTGTTACTGGAAATGTAGCTGAATACATCAACATTTGCCGATTGGAGGAAGAAAGGTGATCAGCTGCTCAACTGAGGGTTGATATTCAGGGGATAATAGCTTATCAGCCTGAAATATCAGGTTTAAGCAAGATTAGACTCAGACAGATCCCTAGTGCCTTAATAAATAGACAAAGTGATATATGCCTGTACTTGCAGCTTTGAAGGTTAAACGCTGAGAAACAAAACTCACTTTACTCACCTAGGTTCCTTCTGTTTTTGGTTCCCCCTCATACTAACTCATATATGTCCGATATAGATAAAAAGAAGCCGTAGCCTGTAAAGAAGCATTACTAAATCCATTTTCTCAGAAATAACACCCCTAGTGAAATATTTATTCGAACCGAGTTCTGATCAATGTTTAACCTCAGACATATATTATTCAATTCGTATAACCAAGGTAAAAATCTGACAAGTGGTTTCTGTATCGGTATAAGTATAGTTTTAAAATCTCATGTGAACGATTGGGAAAAAAGTAACAAATTCAACTCTACTTACCTCATCCATAACAAGCACTGAAGAATTTTCAAATTGCATATCCCTTTTTTGGCCAGATCAAGTATTCTTCCAGGAGTTCCAACAAGTACATGTACAGGTTGATGCAATCTAATTATATCATCCCTGAGACTGGTACCTCCAGTGGTAGCCATTACCTGAATATTCAAGTGTTTTCCCAGTTCCTTACAGACTTGGGATGTCTGAAGTGCTAGTTCTCTTGTTGGAACTAGTATAACAACTGCATAAATTAGTAGATGCATATAATTAGGAACTTTTGCTACAGGAATTGAACAATGAAATGCATCAGAAAAATCCAATATAACAATGCATAGGGAACTTTATATTAATTTTGTACAAAACTGAAGATGTGAGATTCAAAAGAAATTCTTATACTAAAGCATCTAGTAGAACCAGAAACAGAAAACATCATATAAATTACATTTATTGTTTCAATTCATCGATAAGGAAATTTAACCCATTCATATAAGTATCTATGAGGGAAACTGATGATCCAGAAAAAAGTTGATAACATGAGAGAGATGGAGAGTAAAATCAATATCTCCAGACATAATACTCCTCGGGTACAGAAACAATGCTGCAAACATTAATGGAGGCACATCACATCCAAACAGTATGTTCAACGGAAATTGGCAGCAAGGATGAACTCATAATTACCTGAGATGGTAACTTAAGGAAAATCATTTCTCCAAATTACTTGAATATACCATCAATTAGAGACACAGAAAATGTAAATAGTACATTCATAATACCAATTTCCATGCCTAAAAAATAATGGAAACATGACATCAGGTGCAGAAGTTTCCAATTGCAATAGAAAAAGTCGGAATAATCTGTTCACATCAATGATGGATAAATTAACATAAATAAACAATGTCATCATAACAGCGTAACCAGTTGGAGAAAATGTTAGCTATATAAATAAATAAATGAATAAAAAACCAATTGGAGAAAATGTTAACATTTCTCAAATGAGAATTGCCACAGAGTTCTCTTACAGTAAACATGCTAAAAAATGAGAGTTCCTAATCTGCTGGAGAAAATCATGAAACAAAAACATTGAATGTTTCTCTTTTGATACTTTTGGGTCTTCTGGACCCAAGAATTGACAACGCTTGATCAAATAATTGAATAAATAAGCTAGAAAAAATTTAGACTTGCTTCCTATCGAGGCTGTATCCATTGTAACCTCAACATACTTACCACATTCACAATTTACCAACTTATTTGAGAAAGTAATATTGTTCAATCAAGGTGGATGGAAAGGTAGGTTTTACTGTTCAAACAATCCCATTTTAATAATTTTTTAAGGAAAATAAGCAAGCAAATAGTACCAGTGACATTTTCCTGGAAAAGCAAAAAAAAAAAAAAGAAAACGAAAATGCATAGGTACCTTGAATGACATTGTAATCTGAATCAATTTTTTCCAGTGCAGGAATGCAGAACGCAGCAGTCTTTCCAGTACCATTTTTAGCTCGGGCAAGAATATCAGTTCCAGTCAGAGCAATAGGAATACTTTCTTCCTGGATGGGAGAAGGCCTTTCAAACCCCTTTTCATATATTCCCATCAAGAGTTCACGTTTCAGAAAATAATCTTCGAATTCATTTCCTTTCGTCGCTGTGACATCCTGATTGAAAGAAGACATTCCGTGAGGCCGCGAAGAACACAAGCTACTAATGCCAATTTAGTTCCCAAGAAGGCTAAATGCAACAAAAATATTCTCTTTTTGGGAAGCAAAATCAATAGGTATCAAAAGTCAACGCAAATCCCTTGAAAATGAAACGCCTAATTGAGAATATTTCAAGGAAAGATAGGATGACCGCTTTTCACCTGCCACATATGCAGTTAGGTTCCGCGTGTCTTTTTCGGAACCATATATATGTGTGCATGCATGCATATCCAAGTGTCATATTTGAGCATGGTATCTTGTATCCGAGGTGCATTAATGTTTTGTAACCAATTGAGGAACTAACCAAGAATGAGGTGAAATCCAAGACCAAGCAATAGTAAGTTGTAGGAGATATAGAGGCATTTATGGAACCATGATCTTGGCTTGAAATCTTCCAACTTTGGCTTGAAATTGCAATACAAGTATGCTATTTCATTTGTGGAATGGCATTGGTTGAATATGTAAAGTCCAGCCTTGGCTGCAGCAAGTTGATGGCAGCACCTGGTGGTAAGGCTGGTTCTCGTAACTTAGGATAAAATAAAGGACAAGAGTATAATTACTGGAAGGGTAGAGCAATCTGGAGGATTAGAAAGATAACACCACTACTGCATCCAGCCTCCGTGCTCTGCTAATTGTCCTGTTATTAATGAGAGGTAAAGTTTGGTGAATGATAGAAGATATGAGAAAGGGAGGTGAATAACGAAATGGAAAGGTAGATAAAAACTAAGAGGAAGAGAGAAGGGACATCCACATCATATACAAAATCAACTGAACTGACAGTATTCTCTTTGATACCTACTTCATTAGTTAAGGCTTTATATTCTCATACTTGGGTGTCATATAAGATTATTAACACCATGTCTAGGAGGAATTCTCCATAGGTGTGTGAATAAATCACATAAAAGTTGAGTTCCTCTTTCTTCCAGATTTACAAAGTTATCATAGTCCAGATTACAATATTCCATGAAGAAACCTTCTCATAGCTGCCAAGAGCCCAAAAGAATAGTACAGTTATAAGAAACTTCAGTTCATAGAAAAGAATTTTCATCATATCTTAGTCTTGTACCGGGTGTCAGGAGGCGGAATCATCAAATGTGCGTTCCAATCTTGAGAGCAAAATGGCCAAACGGAAAAACCAATTGGTGAGCGGAAGCCACTACTCAGAATTTATATATCATTTTACGTGCACCAACTGAATGAAATCTTGAGTTTCAGGTGCTATGTTCCTTTCCTGCGGTCTTATATCCCAAAATTCTGGAAACAAATAAACCCAAAGTTTCAATATTTATGGGTTTAAGCATAAATAGACAACAGAATTTACCAATAAGGAGTATGCAGATCATAATTTCTATATATACCAATCCGCAACACAAACCTAAAATCCAAGCAATGAAACAGAAATGCAATAGACAATGAAATGAAAAGCAGAAGTCTTTTGTCAAATGAAGTAAAATTTAGAAACTGTACATGTAGCCGATGGCTTCTGACTGCGCATTTCTTTCAACTTCATCAGAAGAATCAGAAACGGTGGAGGAAATGGGATTACGCCTCATCCACAGTTGCGGCACATTCTGTAAGGCTCCGTCCCGTACCGGTGGCTGCAGCTGCGGTTTACAGTTCTGGTATTCCGCGTTTAGAGCGCCGCCGTAGCCAACCCCCGCCGGATAACACCCTCCAGCTTGATTCTCATTCATCGTTGTCTATAATTTTCGAAAAATTACAGGAAATGGCAAAGAATTTGAGAATCTATTTTAGATTTCTTTCTATTTTCAAAATGGAAAATTTCACCTTCAGTCCTAAAATTTTAGAAAATTTCCACTTTGGCACCGCATTTTATAAATAGTTAATTTTAGTCTCCCATTTCTATTTTAATACAAAAAAAATTTGAGAAATTTTTTTAGTACAAAATTATACACATAAATATTAAATGAGTGATAAAATTAAAAATCTATTTTAACTTTTTTTTTTATAAATGTAACGAAAGAAGGTCAAGTGTGAACGCTGAATTTTCAGAAGATATGTAAGTGTAATTTTATAACCTTTTAAAAAAAAGTATAATTTTTTTTATTTTTAGATAGGATTTAAATGTAATTAACCCTATGATCGTCGTCGCCTTCTCCATCATCATTATTATTAGGGTAAATTACAACCACCTCCCCTGAGGTTTGACATAATTAAATACCCCTCGTTGTTTGAAAAATTACAAATACCCCCTGATGTTTGATAAAATTATATAATCCTTGGATGGAGGTATAGAAATGTCAACTTTGCCCATACTATTTTTTTATTTTTTAAAAAAAATTAAAAATTAAAAAATATTGAATGGGATGGATGAAAATTTCTTAAAAATTATAAAAAAAATTATCCCCTTTGTCGATAAGAAAAATATTTTTTTTAAAAAAATAAATAAAATTATAATTTTTAATTCATAAGGGTATTTTGGTCTGTTCACTATAAAAAATGGATAGATTGGGGTAATTGTTAGATGGTCGTTAAAATTAGGGGGTATTTGTAATTTTTCAAACAACGAGGGGGTATTTGTAATTGACAAATCTCAGGGAGGTAGATGTAATTTACCCTTATTATTATGGTAGACAAAATGGAAAGCAGGTGGCACAAGAATTGCACCTATTTCATATCTACTAGCGTACTTAAAATTATTATTTTTCTTTAGGAGAACCAATGATATTATTTCAAAAAACAGAGTATCAACCTTGAGAATATCGTATAATGCCTTGGGGGAATCCCCCATTGGAGTAAGAGCCTTAGCAATGACAGCTTGATTAGCATAATGCTTTATATGTGTGAATGAATAAAAGTCAAAATATAATTTAAATAGAAAATCCAATTCAAATTCAAGTAGATTGGACTCGTTGACTCTTCTATTTTAATTAATATATACATGCCACATGGATAAATATTACATTATTAGTTTAGAAAAAAATATTATACACGTGGCATATATATATATATTGAATGAAATACAAGATACAATATAATTTAAAATAGAAAATCCAATTCAAATTCAATCATATTGGATGTTTTAACTTCTAACTACGAATCTTATTGAATCTTCTATTCCAATTAATCTATATATATATATATATATATATATTGAACGAAATACAAGATGCATCGTATTCGAAATAAAAAATCCAATCAGCTATCCAACACAACCATACAACAAATAAATCATCCATGCAATTCAACTAGGAAAAAAAACCAAGATCATACACACACAAAAAAAAATAAAAAAAAAATCAAATATCAATCCAAGAATTCAAATAAATTAAATACAACTGGCCGATTATTATTCCAATAAACACAAAATCAAGCTCGGCAACTCTGTTACAGAATGCAGAAAACAAAAGGAAAAACAAATGAACACTCAACGTCCAGTAGAATTACAACAACAACATTAACAACACAACCAAAAAGCAAAAACTTAAAAAGTATTTACACGTCCTGTGCATGCTCGACGGGGTTTTCAGGCGGCGGAGGCTGATCGTCGGGTCCGACGATGCCTGCTTCTTGAGCCAACGCGTTTTTCTTCATGGACGCAGCCTTGGTGAGATGATTGTAGCTGCCCTTCTCCTTGAAGAGCTGCGCAAAGTGGGGCTTGCAGTAGAGGATGCCGTCCAGCGCTGCGTATGATGAGGTCGTCAGGTTGCAACCTCCATGAGCACACCTGAAGCACGACTTGTGGTAGAATTCACCCTCCACCGTCACCTGTCAAATGCAAAAACTTAAGTTCTGATCACCATGACGGTTGATTCACACTTGCCTTGATTTTTAACTATGATTAATGTTTTTATCTCGCTTGCAAAAACAACGACCGGCCGACGTACCTTCTCAAGAGGGTAGACTGTCTTCTTGCAGACTTGACATTTCTCTTGGGTGCCAGAGAAAAGGCTGGAGACTTTACTAGGAGTCCTGTTCTGTTATTACATAACACCAAACATATATATACAGCAGCGAAGAACAATATTAAAATGTCAAATATTTGGACAACAAAATCGACAAAAAACATATATAAATGCAAATAATCAAAATATTTAATGCATGGAATTATGAGTTTATTTACCAGTTCTCCGTGCTTCCCAGCTGATCCAAAATAAAATAAAATTATATGAGGGTTACATGCATGTTCATTGCAAAGATATTTATATATATGTTGTTCGAAATTGGGATTGAAATGTTCTTACATGGTTGGAATTTCTTGGTAGTGAAGCTGCCTGTTTCCTTGAAAAGTTGTTCAAAGTGAGGCTTGCAGTACAGTTTTCCATCCACAGCAGAGTAGCTGCTCATCTTTTACAATAAAGTAAAAAAAGAAAAAGAAATAAATAATTACGCGACGAAGTTATCATCATGAAAAATTCTTATCCGAATCAAATTTGGTCGAATCAAATCAATCACAGAGCAAGTGTATCACAATTGTTATGTGATTGGCCACTTCTCCGGAACTGTATACCAATCAGTCGACAAGTATATTGCACTTGTCATATAATTAGTTCAAATTCGACCGAATCGAGTCCATGTTCCATATCATCATATGCTTATTCCCTATATTATATACAATTTAAAAATCATGGTGAACGAATGATGTATCTATCAGATTAAAAATAGTCAACATACGATGCTTTTTACCTATATCTAGTTTTTTTTATTTCACCTGCATAAATGAGTGATTGTCGTTGCACAACCCCAAAAATTAATCATAACAAAAAATCATATTTCTATCATGTAATCACAAAGACAAAAAAGAGATAAAATAAAACGCACGCACGCATGCATACCGTGAGACGGCCATTGCAGTGGCTGCACCTGAAGCAGGTATTATGGTAAGGAACTCCATCGGCGGACATCATCTCCACCGGATACACGGTTTTATCGCAGGCGGTGCATTTCTTCGTCGTACCAAACTGCGTCATCCTGTCGTTATTTTTTTTCAAAAAAAATTGAGAACGATTATTATTTGGCGGAACAACGTTACCGGTGCAAAATTGAATTTAAAAAATGTTTGTCCACCAAACTAATAATCCTTATAATTGCAATGAAAATATGTATGTGTGTTGTTTTTGTTGTAGAAATGTAGGCTTTTTATTGCAATTGCAGAAGGTGAAGTTATATTAGGCAAGATGTGGAGCAGGTGAATTGATGAACCTAATATTAAGGACATGGAATATAAAGCACATGAAAATATAGTAAATGCACAAAGGGGAGATTAGAGGTCATTGTAATCTCATACTAATAAATGGTTTTGTTTCTAATATTAGTATGAGTTTGGGTAATGTTTTGGAAATAATGATTTGAGTATGTATGTATTTTTTTTATTTAAAAAAAGATAAGTTATTATTATTGATATATAGCATTATTCGAAATTTATTTTTCTTTGTAATTTTTTTTTTAAGCATTACGTTGATTCAACTAAATACATCAACAGATTAAGAATAATAAACAACCAACAAAAAGACCTCTCGATTCGACCAATACATCAATATGACCGTAAACAAGTTAAAATAATTCACATAAAGTAAGACAAAGACACACACATCTAGTGAGATTCGAACTCATGATCTCAAATTTATTTATAAGACCTCAGTTTTAGACTCAGTCACTAGGTTAGAATATAATTGATTTTTGTCGGAAAATATTATTGATAGTGCAATTCATACATTCTTTTTGTGTCATTTAGTACCCAAAAGAAATTTATGATGTTTAGCGAAACTTCTTCTAACCAAATATATTCACTCATGCATAGGTTTTTACAGTTACTTTTAATTTTGTGGTGGGAATAAGTTGTGGGAAAAGCTATAAGTTTGATTGTAGCGAAAGTTGAGAATATTTGAAAATAAAAATTCAGAATGAGGGGGAAAAAAAAGAAATTGAAGTTTGAGTATTTGAAATAATTTAATATTTAAATTTATTAGTAAGTTGTAGAAGTTGGTAGGAAACAATTCATAATTATGACTTAAATCAATTTAATTTCAATAATTTAAAAGTAAAAATTGTGAATAACAAATATTCTTTTCATTTTGTTTTTAGTAAAAAATTAATAAACACTTATTTTTAATTTTTGCAATTGCAAACACCCCGTATTTACATTCTAAGGCAAAATATTAGTGCATTTTCAATCACAAAATGTTAAAAATAAATAAAAAAGTAAAAGGGATATAAAGCTAAGAAAACCTTCAAGTACATTATTCATTACTTAGTCATATTATTATATCCATCCAATCTACTTCTAATTATTTCACAAAGTCACGAATTATTGTAGTTTAGTAGTTAAGATTAATATTGACACGCCCATAATATGGAGTTTGAATCTTTGTCAAGGCACCAAATAAAAAAAAAAAAAAAGAATCTTTGTCAAGGCTTTTTGGTGAGATTAAATATATGTTCTGACATGTTTGTTGATTTTAATGTAGTTAAATTTTGATTTTTTGCAACAGTACGACAACTTTGAGTGATACATATATTGAGAATAAATTAATATTGGAAATGTTTTGAAGTGTGATTTTATTATCCTTAAATGAAATTTGTTCCTACTATATGGTTGCTGTCGGGTTAAGCAAACTCACTTTTAGGATACGACAAAACCAACCAAAGATTGCCGAATAGCAATCTCAGAACAGAGTAATCAAGTGAAGAATTGATAAAATATGAAGTGTATATTATGACATTTGATTTATATATATAAATATATAAGTACCTTTTCAGAAAATATGCAGTCATTCATTTTGCATCTCCTCAACCCAAAAGTCACAATTTTTCAATAAAGACAAATAAAATAAGATATTATTTTATCCTGTAGGATACAAGTGACACGTGGATGTGTTCAAATGCGTATATAAATTTCCTCCATTTCTCATTTTAAACTTCTAATCGTACAACTCTTAATTAAGTATTGAAAACTTAATTAATTATTTTATATGGGAAATGAAAATTATATGGCCAAGCTATCCAACAACATATGATGTATGCGCAATCCTCCTTCATGAATTTATGAAGCGACACCTAAATGTAAATCCTTCTTAGTGAATTTATGAGACAACATCCGTGCTTTCTCATTTTATTTAAAAAAAAAAAAAAACGAAAGAAAGAAAGAAAAATCACAAAAGTAAGACTTATTAATCATTCGAAGATGATTATTGTCTGAAATTTAACAAAAATATATAAAGATGAATATACGAAACTTCAAAAAGATTCAATTCACGTGCCAATCACGTGCCTATCCATCCCGAGGATAATTGATAAAACTCCCTTTCTTGTTCTTCATGCTGCTGCTGCTTCACCAATCTTCCACCTCAGGAGAGACCGAAATTTTTCAGAGAAAAAACGCGAAAACCCACAAATTATCTCAATGCGTTTCTCTCTTATCTGATGAATTTTCTCTTATTTTCTCAAGAATGGATGGTCTCTCACTCAGTACCACTCTCACTGCCAACAGTCACTCTGCAATTCAATTCTTGCAGCCCTTTTCCCATGCCAAGAAATCAAGAATTCTGACTTTTCCTTATAGAAAACCCAGAAATCTTTTGGTTTTTGCATCAAAAGATGACTCGAGACTCGATGAGTGGGACAAAATGGAGCTTAAGTTCGGTAGAATGCTTGGCGAAGACCCCAAAATCACCTTAGCAAAGGTCCCTCTTTTTCTCCTTGTACAAGCACTCCTCCTATCTTCTTTGAGTGTGTTTTCCATATATATTTTGATTTGGAATGTTGAAGTAATGGAATTTGGCAACAAAAGATTAAGCTTTTTTACTTATGCAGAACATATGAAGGGTGTTTCTGTAGAAGATTCATATGATTATGAGAAATATCTTACTTGAATTGTACTGGGTGAACAAGATTCTTGCATTTGATGCTGCTTCTTTAGGTAATGAATGGAAAAAGATAGTATTACTCTGCTGATGTTGGGATTGGGATAGTTCTTCTGTTGGTTACTTTGGTTGTGAGGGAAAGTGGTGAAGCGTGCTTTACTATCTTACTATCGGAAGGGGTGTCAAATTAATGTGCATGGATGATTGAATCACATTTTTTTGCTATATGTTGTGACTAACTAGCATTGCTGCATTGAAGTCTGTTTCGGAGACGAGAGGTAGTTTATGTTTCTATATGAAATGACTTATTGATATTCTATGGCATAGGTGAATACATGATGCGGTGTTTGCTAAAGAACAAAATTGTTGTATTTTGTTCTGATTATTTCTAGGAGCTTTTCTTTGTTAATTTTAAACCTATATGGCGCTGTGCTGTCCTGAAATGATTGTTTTCTTTAGGTTGTTATAATATATGCTGCACTTTATTTGAATTTTACAGATAATGGGCAGGAAATCCAATCCCGATTTGTCTTATTTGGAAATAGAGAAATTATTAGATAAGAGGAAGGGAAAAGCACTGGATGAAGAAATAAAAGAGGTCCCATTTGATTTTTCAGATGAAAAGAAGTCAACAAAATCCGTGCAAGGATTAGATTTGGTTCGGCCTGTTCCTAAGAAAGGAACCAACTTTGGTATGACTAATAAACCAGTGGAATCAAATGCTAAAAATTCTAAGCAAACAATTCCAAAGGCTACAAAAGAGAGTAAAAGCAGTGTTCCCAATGTTATCTTGAGGAAACCGAGTTCATATTATGAGAATGATGGTGGAGATGGAAAATCATCAAGTTTTAGCATGAAGCCAAACTTATCACTGCAAATGGGGAAAAATCCGCAGGAGAGATTTACTGATATTACATTGTTAAAGAAGCCTGAACCAATGACAATTAGCCCCAAATCAGGGGAAGAGGGTGCTCACTCTGATTCTAAAGATGACAAGATTGGAGATAAGAGTCCCGAATATGGGACTGCGTCTGCCGGAAGAAGTGATGCTGCTGTACTTCGCCAAAAGCCGGAGCTGATGCAGCTCAATTTCAATAAGGCAGAACAAGAATCATTCGAAGAGTATATTGAGCCTAGCTCTGGTACCATTGCCAATGAGAATAACTTAAATATTTCCAACTCAGATAATCAAGTAGCTATCACCACTGATGGCAATGACAACCAATTCTTGGAAACTAGCGAAACAGGTTCTGGAATGGAAAAGGGATCTGCAACAGGTAATTGGATTAGTTTGACTACTTATGTTATAAAACCAGGATTTGCTATAGTGTTCATGAAGGACTAAACTTCATTTTTACTGAATTTATTGGTTCTTTTTCAAGAATTGCAGGCTGATATGTGGTCTGGTGGGAAAACATTTGCTTCTGATGGGCCTCCTGGAAGTACCCCGGCGATGTCTATGGATAGTGTACTCATTGGAAAACCAAAAAGGTAATGCATTATCTCTCTGTCTCTCTTTTGTGCTGCTGCATATGGTTTTTCTGTAACATTTATATATCTACTGCTTGATATTTTTGGCTCATTTGAGAATGATATGGTGTCATAGATTAGACCGCTCTGTGAAAGCAACAGACCAGAAAGTTAGAGAGGAAGTGATTCCTACAAGTCCTAAAAGCTTGGGGATTTCCTTAGAGCTTGAGAATTTCCTGGAAAATTCACCCATTAAGGTTGGCCATTATCTTTAGTCCTTTGTGGAAGTCTTATGCTGGAATCTGATTCTTGCCTATGCAATAGGAGCGAGAGGATGATGACTGGGCTAAGGCAGAGAAGCTGGTTCGAACAGGAGAAAGGGAAGAAGTGGAATTGATTAGCTCCAGTACCAGGGATTTGTTGTGAGTTATCTGTTACTGCTGTTCGATTCATCTTTTTAGCATCAACCTTGCTAGTTTAACATTTAAATTTATCGTTTTGATTTTTTCTGCTTTGCTTACAGGTATCCTTTGGTTCGTTGATAGGATTTTTACCTTATCGCAATCTTGCTGCCAGGTGGAAGTTCTTAGCCTTTGAGTCATGGTTGAGAAGAAAAGGTATAGACCCATCCATCTACAGACAAAACTTGGGCATAATTGGAAACTATGAAGCTACTAGCATGATGGATTCCTCTGAGTCGGTGGTAGATTCAGAAAGTGTTGGTAAGACGGATGAGACAATAACATCAGATATGAAACTTGAGGATCTTCTCATGATCTATGACCAAGAGAAACTCAAATTCTTGTCATCCTTTGTCGGTCAGGTTTGGACAGCCATATTTGGAGTCAAAAACCTTATCCATTAAATTGGATTACATTTATTTACTATACCTATGACTGCAGAAAATCAAAGTGGGTGTAGTATTGGCCGACAGAAATACTCGGAAGCTAATATTTTCCATTAAACCAAAAGAAAAAGAAGAATTGGTTGAAAAGAAGAGAAGTCTCATGGTAAGCCTTCTTCCAGCTGGTCATGGTTTCTCTTAGTTAATCTTGTTTGCATTTAGTCCGATTTGAAGGATTTCCGTCATATATCAATTATCTAGCAGATAATGGGTTCTTTTCTGTGGCCATTAAATTCAATTATCCAAGAGAATGATGTTAATGAGAAGAGAGGCCTAAGGCCAGTACCAAAAGTGGTTCTCCCGCTAATGATTATGATATGAAAAGCCAATTTACACAAAAATTAATTTCAATATCAAACCCGTTAAAAAAATGTGTTTCAGATGGGTCCCCTTTAAAATTTGCTGCTACTTGAGGGTCCTATCTTCCGACTTTTCTTCTTTTATTGTGTAAGTAAAAATATTTGGAGCAGTTATATGCATAGAGGAAAGGTTAAATTTACAATGATGTTACATATACTCTCCGGGAAGATTCTGTGTTATAATTAGTTTCTATGAATTAAAGACGCAGAGCTGATATAAAACCATAACACCCAGTTCCACTGCTTAAGCTTCTTGACTCTTCTGTTTTGCAGGCACGACTCAGTGTTGGAGATCTAGTTAAGTGTTGCATTAAGAAGATTACATACTTTGGTGTCTTTGTCGAGGTAAACTAAAATTTTTCACACATGATGTGATTATTTTTATTTTTGTGTTTTGGCTTTTGCTTTGACCATCATGGTGAAAAAATGAACTTCAAAATGGTTTAACTGCCGAAATGGCTGAAAACTCTGTCCAATGTTTATCTCCATGACTTGAAATATGTTTTTGCATCATTGAAATCTTTGTGTCTAGGTTGAAGGAGTACCCGCGCTCATTCATCAGACAGAAGTCTCCTGGGATGCCACTTTGGATCCCGCGTCTTACTTTAAAGTTGGCCAGGTACTTTTTCTAGCAGATTAACGACTGAATCCCTTACTATACATTCTATTGGGAAATCCGACATTGTTTATGCTCTTATTTTTAACCGAGGAAGTGCCTTTGGTTGCAGATTGTTGAGGCTAAAGTTCACCAATTGGATTTTTCACTCGAACGTGTATTCTTATCTTTGAAGGAAATAACGGTAAGTCGGTAACTCCAATCCATAGGAAAGACACGATGCCTATTATGAAGGAAGTTTACAATATATAAAAATATTTTCATCTTTTTTCCTACGGCAGCCAGATCCGCTGATAGAGGCCTTGGAGGCTGTGGTTGGTGATCAAGAACCCTTGGATGGTAGACTTGAAGCAGCCCAGGCGGACACTGAGGTTATATTT
The DNA here is from genome assembly GCA_034509725.1 of Sesamum angolense. Taxonomy (NCBI): domain Eukaryota; kingdom Viridiplantae; phylum Streptophyta; class Magnoliopsida; order Lamiales; family Pedaliaceae; genus Sesamum; species Sesamum angolense. The sequence continues at coordinate 5,028,412 of JACGWL010000013.1, forward strand.
TAATCTTTACTTTACAAGCATTTTAACCTCCTTCACATCTTGGCACCTCCAATTTTATTTTATCTTGAACGCGGCTAATCTTTACGATTTTCAATTGTAATTTGTGTAGTGGGCTGATGTCGAATCACTCATCAAAGAATTAGAAGAGTTTGACGGAATCCAATCTGTGTCTAAAGGACGCTATTTCTTGAGCCCTGGTTTGGCGCCAACATTTCAGGTGATGTTAATCAAGTAGACAGCAGCAGGAAAAGCTTTCAATCAACATACGTCATTCATATTGATAGAGGGTGTTTGGTTGAGCTTACGAGCTGTTCAAAGTTCAAAATATCTTATATAATGTGTGAAAGCTTATAAGATGTTGAAAAGTGTTTCCTAAATTCTTTTACAAAAGAGCTTATAAGATTTAAAAATAAGATGTTATGAACTTATAAGCTCTATATAATTTTAAAATTTCAACAAATTCCTTTGATTTTGATTATATTAATTACAAGATTATCAGTACTAACATCTTATAAGCTCCAAAATCTTCTTATATCCAAACATTTCAAGAGCTTATTTTGAAAGTAAGATTTAACATAAGCTCCAAAACCATCTTATAAGCGAACTAAATAAGCTTAGCCAAACACCCTCTTAATTAAGCACTAACTGAAATTGATACTCTTATCCCTTCCATTTGTAAAGAGTAGAGAAATCCGCAATTGAAAACAATACACGATTGTGGTTTTACAAGTTCTATAACCAATCAGGGCGCTTCGCAGGTTTACATGGCCTCCATGTTCGAGAACCAATACAAGTTGCTCGCTCGAGCCGGAAATAGAGTACAAGAGGTTAAACCTTCATACTCATTACTTCCCGTTCCCGTTTCAGTACAATTAGATGAATTACTTAGACCAGAGGAGAAACGTGTTTTTAATTATTTTGATGTTGCTAAAATCGTGCGACAATCTAATGCGTACATGCATCACTTGCTCAGGTGATTGTGCAAACTTCCCTGGGCAAAGAAGAGCTGAAATCTGCTATAATGACGTGCACCAACAGAGTCGAGTAAACGATATCCAGTCCCTCCGTTTCAGCTTCCACTGCTCGGATGGTTTCTCCTCGACATAATTTGAGACAATCTATGTCTTTGCTAGAACTTAAGGTAAGGAAACTTACATTCTGTGTCTGCTGAGAATTTCCTTTGATCCCTTAAATCAGCAATGGAACTTGTCCGGAACCTAAAGAAGTAATCTTAGATCAATGCTTCATTTTTATTTCTCACCTGTTGTAAAGTTATGTTGTATAAATATTGTGCTGTTGTACGATGTTCATTCTGATTAAGGCTTATGTTGTCGTTATCGACGAGAATTATTAAGGTTTACTTTATTTCTGGGTAAATTAGATGGATATTTCCTAAAATTAGGTATAATTATACAAGCACATCTTGCTTTTTGCTCTTTACAAAATTACATGTACTCTCTCTAAGGCGGCATTGATGTAAATTCTGAGCAGGGGTAGTTTGATCAGAAAAATATTTGTTTAATTTACAATAAATCAGTAATAAATTAATTGGGATAAATATGATTTTCTCTTTTGTTAATATCAGCAAATTCAATGAATTTTGATTAATAGGGAATCTATTTGTTAGATCGAAACAAATATTAAGGATACTAAATGTAATTTTTCAAATATAGGGGGCTTTACGTGTGATTATAGAAAATCTCAAGAGAGGGCGGTACAATTATCCTTATAAATTAAGCCCTACATTGTTGCGGTCTACAATGATAGCAGAATACCGAACTTCAATTTTTTTGTCAAAATATTTAATGAAATTCTTGAAAGAACGTACATGATAATATCAATATTTTCATAAATTAAACAACACAATCAATACATAATATATAAATATAACTAAGAACAATAAAATATAATATAATAAATTCACATTAAAATAAGATAAATATTCTAAAATAAATTAAAACAAACATTCTCACACACATTTTTGTTTCCCAACAGAGATTCATGATGTAGGGATTCTTTGTGTCGGCTGTAAGAGTTAAAACTTAAACCACCGCACAGATCAAACTCCATTCTCAACAATTAAGATGTAAGCATTTCGATTTGAATTTCTTTTTTATGGACGTATTAGAGTTAATTTAGTCAATATATAGTGCACACCGCTACATTCATCAACTTTAATCACTAACTGTTATGGCATGACATGCATGTGTGTATATAAATTATAATATTTCATACTCCTAAGATGTATGAATAATTACATTCCCATCTTTTAATTTTAGTGTAATTATACGTAAAAATCAACTTAGATGAATTATTAACACAAGAAAAAAAATATTAATGCCATAGTGTCACAAAATGTCGTTTGTGAATAAAAAAAAAAGTTGTTATTTTGTATATAGTATAAATAGAACTTTTGCTGGGATAATTTTACTTTTCTAGAAAACTAACTTATGTTTCATTATAATTCTTGAGATCAAGTACTAACCTTTTATAATTTAAATTAAAAATATTATTACATATATTCCAATTGGCATAATTAAAAAATAATATGCCCATTTTCAAGAACTCCATATTTAGTACAATCTTCTCCGTCCAAAAGAGCGGGAAAACTACCAATGAACGAACCAGATCAGACTGGAGAACCCCAAAAGCCAGCCATAAAAATTACTTTATCACTTCCCCATCCTCACTCCACACCCTAAAACCACCAAACTCCCCATTTTCCTTCATTTTTTAATTTTCTCTTTCATTTTCAAAAATGGCACCAAAGAGGAAGCAAACTACCGCCGGCGACTCCTCCGCTGCCGACGCCACCACGACTAGGGTTACTCGGAGATCCACCCGCCTCGCAAACTCCACCGTGGCTCCGCCTGCTGCAGACGCTGAACCACCAAAGAGAAAGAAGGGAAAAACCACCGCCACCGCCGTCAAGCCAGAAGGAGAAGCCAAATCACCACCGGAGCCAGCGGCGGATGGTGGAAAAACCATAATCATTGAGCGCAGCACAGAATGCAACAGGTTCAAGACTAGGGCTATTCAGGTGAAGGAAGGGCTGGAGAAGGGCGTCGCCGGAGTGAACGTGGTGGTCAACCCTGAGAAGCCGAGGAGGGGCTGCTTCGAGATTCGCGAGGAAGGCGGGGAGGTTTTCCTCAGTCTGCTGGATATGAAGAGGCCCTATAAGGCAATGACGGATTTGGACATGGAGGAGGTCATTTCCGACATTATTGAAAAGATTAGATGATTGTTGGGTTCTTGGTTTTTGGGGTTTAGTTCGATCGAGTACGTAGGCACTGATTTTGGTCGGCTAATGATGTCCGAATCTTGACAGTCGTTCGTGCTTCTAGTTTTCTTGCAGTTTTTGTTGTGGTAGATGATGCTGTACGTATTGCTTGGTTGCGAAATGTATGCTGCGTTGTAGTGCCTGCATCTTGAATTTTGAATGGCTAAGGATTTTTCCATAGTTTAAGGTTGCGTTAATTGAATCGATGAATTTTGAATTCTGAATAATAGATTTTGCATTTCTCAAAACAAATTTAAGTTGTGTTTTGTAGAATAATTTTTTAGGGTATAATGCAGACACCCAACGTTCGGGTCATTTGCATTTTGTCTTCCAATTTTTTTTTATATATTTTTTCATCCAATCTTTGATTTTGTGGTGTTTTGTATTTTTCAGAAAATAATGATGAAATATTTTGTCCGAATGAGTACGCCCACTTAAAGTTAAGTGCAATTTTGGGTTCGATAAAATTGTAAAACTTAAATGTAATCAACCTCCCATATAAAATTATTTGCACTTTGTCTGCCAACATTTTAATAAAAAACAAAATAAATAAAAAATAAGAAAAATTCAAAAATATAGAAAAGGTTCAATATATAATTTGTAGATAAATAATTTTAAATTACAAGATTAAATCAAATAGAAAAATCATAAACTTTGTACAATATCAGGTGTGTGAAATCCTGAAACGAACAAGAAAACTTTAAACTTCAATTCATAAACAAAAAACTTCGAACACAAATATAAAATTATCATAACATTACAAAGATTGAAAAAACCCAAATGAGAAAATAAGAAAAACTCACTGATTCAAATGAAGAGATTGAACTTCAACAAGGCACATGAAAGAATCACGAAAGAGTGTAATTTCACAATAAAATCAAATACACTACTATTGTATAAAAAGAACAAAATCCAAACCAAAAAAATAAAAGTAGGCGGCAAAGTGCGAATGACCCCATACGTTGGGGGTGTCAGCATTTTACCCAATCTTTTAAGACGAATGTTCTTTGAAATTATTTCTCCAAATTCGTCAATTCAGTTCAAGGACGCATTTAAAGCCATGAATTTGAAAATAGAAATCATATAAGGCTATTCAGATAATAATTTAAACCTGTTCAAAATATAAAAACATTTGAAATTCTTTTTTCAAAATTCTTTTAAAATTCAAATACGTCAGTCCAAATGCGACCGTAAAAGTTATCAGAGTTGGGGAAAGTGAATTAGAGAGTGGGTTGGTTAATGGCAAAGGAGTGTTAGCGGAGTGTACAACAAAACTGAAGAAATGGTCGGGGAAACTAATGTAGTCGTCAATGCAGCTTTCTGGGCTTCTGCTGTTGCGAGAAGGAAATCTACTTTTGTACCATACTGTATCAGTATCTCAAATACATATGACTCAAAGCTTCCATTGCTCCTCCACTCTGCACATTGTCTGATTCAAATCAGACACCAACTTCCAACTGTTAATGTTGTCTTGTTAAGGTTGCAAATGAAGTCTGCCTGAGTGCTTATTCAACGCAAATGTGTGTTTTACCTTTGAACCTAACCTCAAGAAACGTCAATATAATTTACCTTTGATACATTACTTAAATCTTGAACTTGAATATGATAAGTTATGCTTTTGTTGGCGTAAACTTTGCTACGTTTACATGAAAATGTAATTCAAGATTAAATATAAATTATAATTTATATTAAAATATAATTTTGATAAACTCAATTTTAAGAGTTATCATCGAAAAAGATTGACAAATGATACCAAAAAATAACAGAATAATTATACTCATCTCCCATGAGTTTTGATATAACTACACGTAAACTCTCTATGGTTTGAAAAATTATATTTAATACTTTTAAGGTTTACTTTCGTATAACCAATAAGGCCTCCAATTAGTTAGAATTTATCAAATTTATTAATATTAATAAAAAATTTATATTTACCTCATATTAACTTATAACTGATTAATTGTACGCCAAATAAATTTTAAAATTACTATATATAATTTTTTAAATTATAAAATGTGTAGGTATAATAACATCAAAATTTATGAAGTGTAGTGTAATTACCTCAAAAATAAAAGAGGGCAAATAATATAAAAAATTATCTTTTGTACTCGAAACACAAATTTGCCTGGAATAGACCATGTGAGCCAAACACACCACATTTTGCACAGTGACACAAACCTGTCCTCTTAAACCCTAAACCCCGCGTTGGAAACCCCTTTCCCCTTGTTTTTGCAGAATGCATTTCTCCTCCATTTTTCTCCACAAACCTTCAAGAACTCTGCACAACAGGTTCACCTTCCTCCGATGCATGGGTGGCGGGCCTCGAACCTTTCCTGGCGGGCTCAACAAGTGGCAATGGAAACGCATGCACGAGAAAAAAGCCCGAGAGAAAGAGAAACGTCTTCTCGAGCAAGAAAAACAAGTTTATCAGGCAAGGATCCGGTCGGAAATTCGGGCCAAACTTGTGTCTGCTGAAAACCCAGTCACGGGCAGCGAAAAGCCCAACCAGAACCAGCTCGATTACGGCCCATTGACGCCTCAAGACCATGTCAAGGCTCTTGCTGATCGGTTTATGAAGGAAGGAGCTGAGGATTTGTGGAATGAAAACGATGGCCCTTTGCAAATTCCTGCGGATAAACCGAGGAAAAGCCGATTTATTGGTGACCCGATTGATATGCAGAGGTTGATTGCTGAGAGGTCGAGTTTTCGTATTGGGGAAAAGACTGAAGAGAGTGACTTTTCCAGGAATGTGAGTGGTCATATAGCTAAACCGAGGCATTTTTCTACTTATGCCAGGCGAAGTGGGAATTTCGTTGGTGATTTTGGAAATGAGTACTTGAGGACGATGAGTTATGGATTTCGTTCAGTGGGTAGTTGTAGGCGTGGGATTTTGATGGGTGTTAGCGATGTGTTGAATTTGAAGTGTTATTATTCTGTGGGTGCTACGAGTACAATGGGTAAAAGGTCGAATTTTGCCAGAGAAGGCAAAAAATCTCCGATTGATGATGGTGCGGATGCCAAAGTGAGGTCTGGTGGTGGTGGGAGGGTGAAGTGGCCAAGGTTTCGAGGTGGTGAAATGGATTCATCTGATGATGACACCGATGATTACGACGATGATGAGGAATTGGAAAGTAGCAGGAAGATCTTGAGTAGTACTGCAGCATTGGGAAAGTATGATATGAAGTACAAGAAACGAGTGCCATTGAATTTTTTGGAAGATGAGGATGATTTATCTCAGCAGGTTGAGGCAATTCGGCAGGAGGTCGGTCAGAGGAAGAGCATGCAGGAGGATGGGAAAGAAAAAGATGAAGAGGAATCAATTCTTAGTTCGAAAAGGTCAGTAGGATTTAATTTATGAGTTGTGTGATCTTCTTATTCGTATGCCTAAAGCTTTCTATTTACTTGAATTGTTTGCTAATAATAGAGGTGGATTGTTCTTTATCAGGTTTGATGAGTGTGACGTGTCTCCACTGACGATCCGAGCACTTAATGAGGCTGGTTATGAGCAAATGACCAGGGTACAAGAGGCAACCCTTTCTGCCTGCCTCGAAGGTTTTTAGTTACATTTATGACTTCTTTTTTTGCTTTTTTGCCTTCTAAGTAACTGTGATATCATTAGCAATTGTATAGCTCCGGCGTCAATTTGTTACTCCATAGCTTAGTCATTTAGTGCTCCTCTTCCAATGGTAAAGTTTTATATACCTGCCGCCTCCCTTTTGTCATTTGCATTTCAGATTGTACGACTTCCATTTAGTCTTAGTGAATGGAGTCTAGTAGTAACATCTAGAGCAGTAATGATCTGATATACGACAAATTAGAAGTCAGTGTGATTGAGGTAGTATTTGCAAACTCTTCTGTGCTGTGACTCTTTTAAAAAATATGATCATGTGACTATCCAGATCTACCTTGTACTAAGTCTACTATCTGGTTATGTTGTAATTGATCTCTTTTTTCATTTCGAAACTCTCTTTGATGAAGTTTCTAATAGATGTGCAGTTTTTATACTTTATGACTTGGCTGGCATAGTTACTAGATCAGAGGTTCAGGTTATCATAGATGATATTATAGTCTCGATGAATAAGGGCTGCTTGCATCACTTCATATCATATGAAATCCAATGGCTGTTCTAGGATAGGAGAGAAGCTTCATGTATGCTTTACCAATGGCTATAGTGTCAATAACAAAGTTCTAGTTACGGAATTTCAGTTGTTCCCTGTTGTATGTGCATGGGCCCATCAGTTGGTCCAAAAAATCAAAATCTCTATCCAGAAAGAAAAGAGGATTCATAATTTAGTTTGTAGATTAAGTTGAAGCAATAATAATATTCATAATCCACTGGGGCAGTGTCTCTGATGGTTGTGTTGGCTTGGTCTTGGAAACCAGGGTGCACCTAGATAGGAGTCAGATGCAAGGATAGCATTTTGGTTTGTCGGATATTCTAAATCTTTCCTGCTTTGCATTGTAAAAATGATCAATCACTTGGTTTGTGTTCATCAAACTTGCTGTCTGATAAAGAGGATGGTGCAAACACCTGGATTCTTTTTGTATTTTTGTGTGTGTTTCTAATGCTTTATTTGCTATTCCTCTTCGTCGTAGAATTTCAGATAATATGTGAGAGTCAATTACACATTTCTTCTTGCTTTCTTTGAGAAAAAATATGATACCTTTTCTTCAGTCTTTAGAACTCAGTTCCTTGGTTTGTTTCTAATGATCAGATTCCTGGACTTGTTGCAGGGAAGGATGCTTTAGTCAAAGCTAGGGCTGGCACGGGCAAGAGTCTTGCTTTTTTGGTATATACCAACACTATTCATTTGCAGTTCTATATTTCTTCTCATTTCCCTTCCATTTATGTTTCTTGATATGCTGCTAAACATACACAGCTTCCTGCTATTGAAACAGTTCTGAAGGTAACAAGTGGTGCCATAGTGCAGCGGGCCCCACCAATATATGTTCTTATTCTTTGCCCCACCAGAGAACTTGCGAGTCAAATCTCTGCAGAAGCGAATGTGCTCCTAAAGCACCACGATGGCATAGGCGTGCAAACATTAGTTGGAGGGACACGATTTAAAGTTGATCAAAGACGCCTAGAATCTGGTCTGTGCCAGGTATACATCTGATTTAGCACATTGGAACTTTCGTGAGAGAGCTGTTTAGAAACTATGTGGCCCTCCTACTATCCTTGTCTTCACTATAGTTGTGAGATCTTTCTATTAAGGATGTAATGTTTGCAGATACTTGTTGCTACTCCTGGTAGATTGTTAGATCACATTGAGAACAAGTCTGGCATCTCAGTGCGCTTGATGGGACTGCAGATGCTTATACTTGATGAAGCAGACCACTTGCTAGACCTGGGGTTTAGGAAGGATATGGAGAAAATCGTTGATTGTTTGCCTCGCAAGAGGCAGTCTTTACTCTTTTCAGCTACAATTCCAAAAGAGGTCCAAATTTTCAGCTCTCGTCTGCTTTCTAATTCATTACATATTGTTTTACTGTATAATAGAAATGTCATATTGTCGACATCCTTGCAAGCTCTTTGGTTTTAATTTCATATTGTGAAAATTTCAGGTCCGTCGAGTATCTCAACTTGTTCTGAAAAGGGACCATGCTTATATAGATACTGTGGGGCTTGGGTGTTTGGAAACTAACGCTAAGGTATACTCTATGATTTGATAGTGTAATATTCTCTTCAATATATTATTTAATTCCTCTTTATTTGAGTATGGAGCTTATAGGCCAGAATATTGATCTTTTCTGGGCAAACTGTAGATAGAGACCATTTTCTTTACATGTTTTTCTTTAATATTTAGTTTGGTCCAGATATGAAATCATTTTTAACCAGTGCAAGCCTTTACTTTTCAAGCAGGTTAAGCAATTTTACCTTGTTGCACCTCACGACCAGCATCTTCAAGTAGTATATCATCTATTGAAGAGCCATATATCGGAAGTGCTTGACTACAAGGTAATTGCAGTAGGTCTTTATCATGTAAATGATTCAGAAATTCTTTATCTCCTTTGTTGCTGATTGTTGTTTTACTTCCTCTCAGGTTATTGTTTTCTGTGCAACGGCAATGATGACATCACTCATGTGTTCCCTTTTCCGGGAGATGAAATTGAATGTTAGAGAGATTCATTCCAAAAAGCCTTCACTCTATCGAACTCGGATCTCCGATGAATTTAAGGAAGCCAGAAGATTGATTCTGATCACTTCAGATGTTTCTGCTCGAGGGGTGAACTATCCTGATGTTTCATTAGTCATTCAGGTAAAGTGATTGATCAAATTTTTCTCTCAATTTCTGTTTCTTGCTTCTTTTAGGAATTCCTAGTTCTTAAAAATTTAACAGTATCTCCTTTCTAGTTGAGCTATTTTAGCCCTGTCCCCACTTGATACTGGAGTGTCGCTTTCATGCATTTCCTCAAGGATTCTGTTGTCAAATAAATCTGTTTCGTTCCAAACAATTACCATATCACCCTGACATACTCAAGGATGTTGATACTGTCAGGTTGGCATTCCCACAGACCGAGGACAATATATTCATCGACTCGGAAGAACAGGGCGACAAGGCAAAGAAGGTGAAGGGGTTCTGTTGCTTGCACCGTGGGAACAATATTTCCTAGATGAGATAAAGGATCTACCTCTTGAGAAACGTCCTTCGCCAAATCTGGATCCTGATGTAAAAGTAAAGGTACAAAATCTCTTATCTATAGTTTTGATCAAACAATTTCACTCTGCAATGCCTCAACACGACCCTCTCTGAAAGCAAATTATGTTCTCTTCGGCTGCTGCTTCTTCAGCTGTATGATGTCGCTATTTGTTGATTTGTTTCTACACAAATGCAGATAGAAGAGTCAATGGAGAAGATGGATGCTAGTATCAAAGAAGCAGCTTATCATGCCTGGCTCGGTTATTATAACTCGATCAACTCAATCGGAAGGGACAAAACCTCGCTTGTGGAGTTGGCCAACCAATTCTCAGCATCGATTGGTTTACAAAAGCCACCTGCTCTCTACCGGAAAACTGCGTTAAAGATGGGACTGAAAGACATCCCTGGCATCCGAATACGCAAGTAGCTCCTCCTCTCCGTGCTTCAACCATGTAGATAATTTCCAGACTGCGGCATTTCCATCGGAAGAAATTGCTTCAACTTCATTTCAAAATTATTCGTCGTGCTAATTTGCTGGTGTGCAGCAAAGTTGAAATTTCTAATATCGGATCATCCAAACAAAGTACAAATGATTTGTGTTCGAAATTTAAAATTTATATATTCAAATCCATCGATTCAAACACGATATTAATGTAACCTTTTCACGACTCTTTAGATGGTTTTTCATTGGATTAATTCATAGTGCAATACCTCTAAATTCAGTATATTCAAACGAAATTAAAATAAAAAACAACAAATTACTATAAAAATAGATATGCATTCACGCTCGTAGAACGCAAACTCACAACAAAAAATCCCGTAACCCTATATTTATTGAAGTAAGCTATTATTTGATTTGTTCATGAGATGAATAGAAGTGAAATATCTGTCTTTTTCCTAAAGTCATAATTATAGCAGTACTTGAATTGGATAATTAATTTAATACTAATATATAGTATTTTATTCAGGTATTATAATTATTAAAAAAAAATCAAACAAAAAGTATAATTACTTCCCATGGACAAATGCAGCCAATAGCCATACAATAAGAATTAATTAGGTAAGCAACTGCAATCAAAGGACAAATGTCAAATCAAAATAAAGACAGCCTTTGAATTTCATAGTTTGATAAAAAATATAAATTAAAATAAAAGAGACATGGCTGCATGGATTGGAATGGAATGGAATTCCACTCTCTATGAAAATGATTTTCTACATTTATTGTCCTTCTACATTTGTCCAGCCTTTTCCACATCTGCCTATCATTCATTTCTAATATTACATTTATGTCCATCATTAATGTTCAAATTTTATGATGTAGGTGCTACATAATACTATTACAAATTTATTTAAGTGCCCCAAACTTCTGGATAATCCACAAGTGGCCACAATTTGTACAAATCTCTTATTTGAACCTAAGTATGTACGGACTCATGATTTTTCTTTTATTAATGGTTCATACCTGTATACACTAGCCCCTACTGCCTCGGGTACAATTTTTGACGTTTTGAATACTCTTACGACTTTCATACTTCTTTTCCTATGGTATTGCTAATTTGTACATCGATTGAGGTCTTTCTGGCGTGTTGTTCTCATGTGTTTCTACTTGCAGGATATGCAATTGCATTTTTAACTTATTTGAGTATTCTTGAAGTATTTCCTGAATAAACTGGATCTTAAAATACCTTTCTAAACCTGGATACACAACATAATCCTACCATATATACGTTGGACTTGAATTTATAATTTTGTATTTTCTTATTAGATATTAGGGTAAATTACATCTACCTCCCATGAGGTTTGGCATAATTACAAATACCCCCTCGTTGTTTGAGAAATTACAAATACCTCCCTAATTTTAAGGACCGTCTAACAATTACCCCAATCTATGCATTTTTTATAGTGAACTGACCAAAATACCCTTATGAATTAAAATTTATAATTTTATTTATTTTTTTAAAAAAATATTTTTTTTATCAACTAAGGCGATAATTTTTTTTATAATTCTTAAATTTTTCATCCATCCCATTCAATATTTTTATAAGATTTTAATTTTTTTTTAAAAAATAAAAAAATATTGTAAGGGCAAAGTTGACATTTCTATACCTCCATTCAAGGATTACATAATTTTATCAAACATTAGGGGGTATTTGTAATTTTTCAAACAACGAGGGGGTATTTGTAATTATGCCAAACCTCAGGGGAGGTAGATGTAATTTACCCTAGATATTATTACACTCGATGTTTGTCTACTTTTACAATAGTTACTAATTTGTTCTCTTTTATGTATAATTTCTACAAAAAATTATTATTGTATCTAATCTAATTTTGGTATTTTGATGTGTATAATGATATAAATTGTTGTACCGAAAAAGAAAAAAAATATATTTTTTGTAATTTTAATCGAATTGAAAACATTAAAATTTAAATTCGAACATAATAACTTAGATAAAAAAATATACAAACATAATTTGATCATAAAAATTCATTTCACCTGCAATAAATCAGTATTAAGTTAATTTGAAGTAAATATAGATTTTTAAAAAAAATTGTTAATATCAGCAAATTTGATAAATTTTGATTACCGAATATACTTATTTGTTGAACGAAAGCAAACCTCAGGGGTGCTGTAATTTTTCAAACCACATAAAATCTATGTGTAATCATACTAAATTTCAGGGAGGAGAGTGTAATTATCCTAAAAATAGTAAAATGAGATTTAAATTCAAATAGGTAATGATGATAAATGAGATGGAATTTAATTTGGGATCCAACCGACTGTGTCTGTATATGTGTATGTGTATGTGTATGTATTAATGAGACCCAAAATTCCAAAATTGTAATGAATGCCGTACCATATTTCTGTCACCACCGCCCCCCCAATTCCTTCCTTCCTTCCTTCCCCACTATAATATTTTATTTATTTTTAAATAGTAATTATATAATTACATCATTGTTATTATTATGAACTCAATCAATTTGTCAAATACATCAACATAATTAGGAAAAATTATATTTTCTCTTTATGAAATTTGATATAATCACACAAAATTCACTATAGTTTGAAAAGTTACATATAATATCTATGACGTTTGCATCCATTTAACAAATAAGTTCATTCGTTAACAAAATTCAACGAATTTGCTAATATTAACAAAAAATGGAGACAAAAATTTATATTTACCCTCGATTGACTTATTACTAATTATTGTAGATAAAAAAAATTCGACTAAACTACCCTTATAACGGTGAAAATACCTCCCTACATGCACTGATTTCTGAAGATGCATGTATAAGGGTAATTTGATCACAAAAAAATTATTTGACCTATAGTAAATCAGTGATGAGTCAATTGAAGGTAAATATAGATTTTTATCCCTTTTGTTTGTTAATATCGAAAAATTCGGTGAATTTGACTAACACAAAAACTTATTTATTAGATGGTTGCAAACCTCAGGGTACTGGATGTAATTTTTCAAACCACAAAAAATTTACATGTAATTATATCAAACTTTAGAAAAAAAATTTTAATTATCCCATATAATTAAGAACAATAAACCCAAATAAAATTGAAATAAAAACATATATATTTGACGAGACCCGAATTACGACCTCAAATTTGTTATAAGACTTCGGTCTTAGCCGTCAGACTATGACATCATTGATGGCAGAATAATAATAATAATAATAATAATAATAATAATGATGATATAAATGGAACAATCAAATTTAATAAGAAAAACAAAACTCTTCCATATTAAATTTGGACAATGAATGCCCATAACCAAATAATTATTACCGGTGCCCTAAATCATGTGCAACGCTTACTGCTCCTCTTCTGTCGCCACCACATGCCCACTTTCAACCTCAACTCTCCTTTCATTATTAACACTATTAATTCCTATGTTTGTACAAATATATTTCTTTTTTTCCCCATAAATTTTAGCTATTTTTCTTGAAATTTTATCATAATTACAAATAATTCTGATTGTTCGAGACATTACAAAAATTCTCTCAAATGAAAAATATTATGTAGCCCCTAAACGGTGAGGTGGATATTACTAATTTATTAATTCTTGCTGTTTTTTTTTAAATATTTATATATATATTTGAAGACAAATGTAAAAAAGTTTGAAGCTAGGTAACATAAATAATTCGTAGGGTATATTAATCCATAAAATATATTTTAAAGAATTCTAAAAATAAAAAATAAAATTATAACTCAAAAATTGAATGAAAAGTTAACGAATGCTAACAGAATGAGCTCGTTATTAACTGAACATTAAAATAATTGAGATATTTATAATTGTTTACATAACAATTAAGTATTTATAATTATGTCAAATTTGATAAAAGTGATTGAAATTATGTAAAATAATTAATTATTGAGGTTAGTTGAAGTCAAACAACCCCAAGTTCCAGAGAAAATGTGTATTCAATATTTAGCACTTGATTACCACCAAATCACTCTTCACGCTTTCACATCTACCCAAAAAAAAAAAAAGGTTTGGGCAAAATTTATATTTCTCAGTCCATTCAGTATATTCTCAATTTATTATTTACGATATTTTCAAAAATAGTCCCCATAACTTATAAAATATTTCATTTTCAGCTCTCTAGCCAATTTTCGTTAAGAGATTGACGGGCTGTTATCTTTTCAAAATAGAAGGAAAATACGTATACCACTGAAATTAGTTATTTTAAAATCAACTTTACAAAATCAATTATTATAAAAATCACCGAAAAAATTGATTCTTCTATATATTATCAATTATTCAAAAGTTGAACCATCCTCACCCTTAATCAATTTATAGGGATTTCGGGCGAGCTTATTCGATATGACAATGTATTTGATAATCTTTTAAAAAAATATTTCATAAATTTCAAAAATAAAATATTCGAAAAACCACAATAAAAAGTTGCTGGCTTATTTTTAACATCACGACAAATTCCTTCTAATTAATTATAAATTTGTCATTACTAACACTTCACAAGCTCCGTAATCTTATTCTTTATCCAAATACTTCACGATCTTATTTTTTTAAATAAAATTTAATATTTTAAAAATTTTAAAAATATACGAACTTATAAAGTATTTTAAATAAGCTTAGGGGAATGCCATCTTAAATATTCTATCCAATAATGAAACACGACTTTTTTTTTTTTTTTTATTAGGGAAGAAAGGAAAGTAAATGAACAAGAAAGTTGAAATCCGACTCTAAGCATTTGTCAACGATGCAGGAGCACGTTTTCAATTGTGGATTCATGAGAGGAAGGAAAATCATGTAAAGTGCGACAACAACTTATTGCTTCTTATTTGTACCTCCAATCCAACTCCACTACCCATATAATGTATAAATTATGAAATAGCAACTTTAAATAACATATCCCATACAATTCATCAAAATTGGTCAACACAAATGCCTACAAAAATTGAAATTAATGTTCAACTCAACAACCACACATTTTCACACACTGCATGGGGGGCAATTTAGTCATTACATAAAAGGCCCGGACGACTTATATTACATCGTCCGTCCTCAACTTTTCCAACTGACCACACCACCGTTTGCTCCATAAAATTACTTACTTCATTCATCATTATATTATAGTTCTCCCGATAGGGTAACGCGTACGTACGTGCATAGATTATGAGGATCCATTCTCCTCCCGTTGCGTTCGTGGTGATCGTGGTGATCATTCTCACGACCAGCCATCTCTCGGACTGCCGCCACCTCCACGGAGGAGCCACCGCGGAAGGGCCGGCGTCGTCGGGATTCCATAGTTCCCGGTTGTCGTGGTATTTCTCAGTACCAGCTCCGAAGAAACAAAGAAAGCAGGAGGATTACAGGGTTTCACATCGGAAAACTCCGGGAGGTCCGAACCCTCTACACAACTGAATTCTTTGTTTTAGTACATAGGATGGTGTTCTGTTACATAGTTGTCAAGTTTTGCAGGGGTTAGTACTGTGTGTTTTTGGTGTTCTTGTGTTTTTTTATTTTTTTTAGTTTTTAGTTTTATTTTTTTGGAACGTCGAAAAATGTATACTTGATGTTGATAATATAGTATTTTCTGGTTGTATACATTAGCTAGTCTACATGAGATTGTGTTAAATAGCATATATATACAAGGAATATATACATTTTATTGTTCTTTTTTACCAATTTTATTACACAAATGATTTTTTTTTAAACTTTTTTTATGGGCTATTGATGAAATTTTGATGCTTTCAGGATTATTCGAAAACTTAAATTTTGACTAAAGTTAGTAAACGTTTTTCGTAATCTAAATATAACCAATATATTTGTCATGATTTTGACGA
The DNA here is from genome assembly GCA_034509725.1 of Sesamum angolense. Lineage (NCBI taxonomy): Eukaryota > Viridiplantae > Streptophyta > Magnoliopsida > Lamiales > Pedaliaceae > Sesamum > Sesamum angolense. The sequence continues at coordinate 5,044,655 of JACGWL010000013.1, forward strand.
TGATTGATATTTTAATCTCATTTGTAAAAACAACACCTAATAGTCATTACGTAGTCATAATTTGATTAATATTTGTCTCGATTTTTTTTATTTTAAACAGCATGGGAGAAAAAGTCATATTTCTTCCTCTGCACTCTACACATAGTGATTATAAGAATTATTCTCAAAAATTCATCTTCACTTCATTACATCTTACGGTAAAATTAAAGATTATGCATCTTACATACTCAAAAAACATTAACAATATTCATACGCGCGATAAAATTTGAACTCATGACTTTGAATCTATTCATTGGCCTTAACCTCAACTGTTAGACTACGACATCATGGATACGCATGTCGTGTTTGTTATTTAATTTTGCAGGCGAAGAAGTTAAGTTAGTGGGAAGGGAGGAATCAATAATGTGAACAAATTTAATTAAAGTAATTCATGATTAGCAAAAGTACAATGCAGAAGCAATAATGTAGGGGGGGTTGGGTTAGCCAGCCACCGACTTAACGATAAAATTAGGAAGAGAGATGGGTTGATGCTGATCTAAATAAGTCAAACAAAACATATTAATTAATTAACACTAATTAATGTTTCCAATTATTAATATAATAAAGTCTGAAGAAGAATAGAATATAAAATGTAGTTACATGTATAATAAGATGGGATGGCAGCCTCAGCAGCGGCCCACATTTTGTGACGGTCAAGAAATTGAATAATGTCTGTTTGTCAGAGAGTCAAATGCTGCCGTTTCACCATCCGTTAATTACATATTTAAATTTAACGATGTGATTTTCTTTTTTAAAATTACATTCATTATATCAAAATTCATTGATATATGTCTTTATTTTTTAAAATCAATCAATAAATTCAAAGTCAAGAAAGAATCAACAAACTACTATTAAATATAATCGTGATTTCTTGATTGTAAGATCTCGATCTCATCGATCAGTTAATTGATCAGTGGTCATGTAGGCATAACAAATATTTGTAAAGTATTATAAAATTATAATTTTGACCATAACAAATAATTTTATACAAGAATAGTTTGACCATAACAAATAATGTCAAATACTCCAACACAAATTACATAAAACATTTTGCTTTTGCAAATTACTATCTAAATCGTGTATATGTCACTAGTGCACCTCTAGCACTCATCTGAAGATTTTTAAAATTAAACCAAAAAGATGAATGATATTATAGTCGTGTATGTACAATGAACCCTTATACTTTAAAGATGGATAAACTGAGGGGGAGTGTTTAAATAATTGAAAGCACGACTTTTGCACGATACAACAAACAGGTGGTGTCTCAGAGTCAAAGAATAAGGCCATTATCAAGGAAGAGGAGTTGCAGGCAATGAGAGGGACAGAGGAGAGTGGAATCAGACTCTTCCAACTGGAACTCTGTTTCCTCAAATCAACAACCCAAAACACCTTCTCCTGACATGGACACACTGCTACAATATCACAAACACACTTTATCAAATGTCTCCCAGGCAAAAAAGGAAAGAATAATCTATAAATTTTGCGTAGTTTAGAAAGTATTTTTGTGTCGTGCCTACTCGAATTTCACTTATTAGAGTAGAATTTCGTACAATGGCAACAAAAAAACCCCATCGCTAATTATTTTCAACACCTACAACAGAAATATGAATTTCCCCAAGGCAATGGAGTTTATGTCAAAAATTTGTTCTCGACTTCACAGAAAATAAGCTAATCCTTGGAAAGACAAAAATAAGATCCAAGAATAATATTTATGAAGTATGAGGGAAAATATGAAATAAAGAAGCAACTATATGATGACTTGTGACCTAGAAAATATGACTTGCTACTTGAATAAAAGACAACTCTTAGTGCATCCTAACCAGACCAAGTATATACTACATTATGAAATCAAGATGACTGCATGTTTTATAGGAAACTGATCTGCAAACAAACGGACATGTTAAGGAAAACCGACCTGGCTACATAAGCTCTGTGCCAATGGGATCTACCAAGAAATGCAGAGAAAGAACCTTTTGGATGAAAGGCTGGAATTTAGATTTCCACATCTGTTTTTTCCAAAACCAGCAAGAATCATGTTAGAGTTTCTTAATAGAGAAGAATTACTGTTAGTTACAAAGAGTTGATAACAAGAAACAATAAACATTATAGAGTATAGGAGATGTCTAATTTTGTTTATATTTCTACTTCAAACCAGTTCATGCTTCTGGTCATCTTTCTGTGTCAAATATTGCTCCGAGGCTGAGTAGCAATATGGACAAGCCCACATCAAAAGCTTTATCAATATAACAAATCCTAGAAATCACTTCCATACCTTTGTCATATCCATAAAATATAGGGATAATTACACTAACCTCCCCTCCTACTATGGGAATATACAAATCCCCCCCTCTTACTATGAAAATTACATAAACTTACCTTCTTGGTTTATTACCATTACAAATTGGCCCCTCCATTAGTCAAACTAACTTTTAGATGCATTTTCTACCAGTGTAATTTATTTGTGAGCCTCTAATGTCTTAAAACCAGTCACGATCGGCAGTGGAATGCTCATGGTGGTTGTTGCACAAGGAGAAATGATTTTTGTGGTATGAATGGAAGGTTTGAAGGAACAAGTAAAAGAAAAAAGATAGAATCTTCTGTCAGGCGAGAAAAGCTTAAGGGTGTTTTTGTATTTTTTTTTTTTTATTTTGCCTAATTATTTATCTATATTTTTAATTTTTTAAGTGAGGATAAAAGCATAAATTTAAAAATTCTGCCAATCAATCTTAATCGTGGTTAGTTAGAGGGGTGTATTTATAATTTTCAGAGTAAGAGGGGGGAATTTGTATATTCCCATACTAAAAGGGGAGGTCCATGTAATTATCCCTAAAATATAAAATTATGAGAGATTCAATATATCATCATATCTCTCAAAAGTTACTATGGTCTAATCATTGGAAATAAGTTTTATGAAAAGTTCAGAACCAAAATGTCAAACAAAAGAACTCTTGGGCATGCTTAACAAGCCCATGGATATTTTCCTTACAGTATTGTATTCTGAACTGTTCATGGAATATCTTGAAGGCTTCAGCTGATAGAAGAAAAAACAGTTAGAAGTCTGTGTGTTATTAAATAGAGTTGCTTATAACGGAGCATATGCTGAAAAGACATGTAACTTACATGACCGAAATCGTATTACCACCCCATGAGTATATTCCATATTGGTCATATTCAAATTTGGACCTACAAATAAACCATAATCATAAGATTATTAGGACTGACCCTGCACAGCATATTATCTGATAGGAAGCTGCAAACCAACTTACAAGTTTAATATTACAGTACAGAAAAAGGTGATGCATATAAGTTCAATGAGCAATTGAATCATTTAATATATATAAGCCAGAATATTCTCTCTAACTAGTTCCTTAATGAGTTCAGAGAGATAGAACCACATAAAATACACCTTTAGTAGCTTGAACAATCAAAGAAGGGAATTCCATTGTCAGGTTTTCCAGAGAAGTCATCGCATCTTCCTCAGGCCCACCCAGAGAACTCCTCCTAAATGCTATGAGAAGCACAAGTTCAACTCCATAATTGAATTCCTTCAGAACAAGCAGAAATAACCTTAAAATGATTTTTACATGTTTATCATGATTAAAGTGAAGGCAGAAGAATTGGAAGGAGTACAAAACTATAAATCAGAGAACTCTAATCACAGCAATTTTCCTGACAAATAAGCATGATTGCAGCTTCCAACCTCGCCTTTGCGAAAATATTGGCAGTATATCATCTTCTACTTCAGATTCGTAGTCCAAATAGAAAAACCCCTGTAAGCAAAAATCTATAAAATTAAAGAAAAATAAAGATATGGTTATCAGCAGGGACTTAAAATGAACAAAAAGAATTGAGGTATTGGTGTTTACATGCCAGAGCATACATGACAATAAGGCATCACATGTTCCTTGAGAACTCCCAAATAAAAAGGGTTCTCGTAAAACTTGGCAAGGTCCTCTTTTTTTGGAAACGCATAAAGATCGCATGGGTACATTGTTCAGGATTTGGTTCAGAAATACGTCCTATAGGAGTCAAAAGATGCCTTGTTAGATACTTCAGAGACAGAAACCAGATAAGGCATCACATTATCCAGTCATATACCAAACAAATGCACAGTCAGCAGATACAGCAATGTTTATACTAATATTAGAACCAATAAATTGGTACACAGTATTACAAACCAGAGCTTAGGCACTGAGAATGAAACTAAACAATTATATCAAAGAGACACCAATATAACAGTGAACTGATTATGTAAAATCTCTGAAGTATGTAGGGAAAGCAAGTGTGGGGTTGAAATCCATGTGTCACAGTAAACAGATGATTAACTTTCAAGAGATTATACTTAAAAATTCAATCAGATGAAACCATAAAATCTTATGGAAAAGAGACTGAGGAGAGCTAGTGAAACAAAACCAAAAAGTTCATTGATATTGGATAAATGCCCAACAGCTCGACCTCTAATATCTTTTTCTTAGTTTTTCCTTACAATGATCATCCATCCAAATACGTAAAATACACATGTAAAAAACAAAAACACAGGAATCACTTGAATCTCATAAAGTCATAAACATCCCAGTAATGAATATAGATATTATGGTCACAGTATCAACCTTTTATTTCATAGGATGCCAAAAACAATGTAAATGAATTTTTCAGTAATAAAAGTCAAATTTCATGACAGAAAATTCAAAATCATCTCATTTTCCTATGCGGCACCAAATTTGCAGAGTTGAAAAGTTCATCCTACAGAGTACTTAGATGAAGTTTTAAGATAGATTTTGAAGCACATACAAAGAAAACAAAGAAAAACAAGGACAAGAACGGAAAAACTTTAAGTGGTCTAAAGAATAGTCCTATGTCTGTAGTCACTCAAGTTTCTCTTATTAGAATTGCGTACAAATACAACACACAACACCCATCAACTATTTATATTAATGTCCTCGTAAAGTATTGTAAAATTACAATGCTACTTCTGACAACAAAGTTTTTGCCTAAAAGTGTACCACAAATATGGAGCATTGTAAAGATCACCTAATGATAGGGCAACAATGCCACGCATATGATATTGTGTGGTGTAAAGATAATCCAGCATGTCTTTCTCTTGCTCCTCGGACAAATCTTCTTTTGCTTTGAATAGGCATATATGTTCAACAACTTTTCTGCAAATATTGGGATAAGGTTTGTATTATTACAAAGGGCGTGGTCATATTCTTGTAAGAGAAAGTTTAACATACTCATATAACCAAGGATGTAAAATAAGGAGCTTTTTGCAGTTAAGATAATCTGGCACTAGAAAATACTAAATTGGCATAGATTTTCAGGTTATGGGCACTATCTCAAGATTCAAGGACACCATCACCATATCAGGTTAACAAATCCCAGAGATTCCTTATAAATTGCGTATAAGTTCCTATTTTGAACTAACATACAAAGCTTTAGTTGTTGATCAAAGGTCGGGAAAATATTCCAAGAGATAAATATTTTCTTCATGTTCAAATAGTACTTAGCTTGCAAACTGTGATCTGCAGTAAGAATTGTGAGTATTAGTATTTCTTTGATAATATGTTTTCTGAATCTAATGATATAGGTGTTCAACTAAAACATCTGACCTTGGACACGAGAATTATCACGTTTGCCACGGATTCTTCGAATTATCTGATCATGTCTTCCACACAAAAACGTGTATTTCAGTGTCATACTTCCATTTAGACACATCTCGATGAGGGAATTAGCATCCAACAACAATGAGGTTTTAGTCTTTGAAACACCTCCTTAGGGTCCAGTTTTGGCCAGCATTTATGATAAATTAAAGACCATATTAACCCCATTATGACACATGTGAAATCAAATCCTTTTCTTTTTCAAATGAATTATTTTTTAATACGAGTAGTTTCATGAGGAAAAAAGAAAAAATAACGAAAATTAAGCTGAGACTCTCTTCAGCATATAAAGTGTGTAGGCTAATTCTATGTCTGGAAAACCTGGCCTACTTATTAAAAAAATTTAAAATGTTACACTATTTTTATATATATAATTTCAAAATGAAGAGAGACAAAATTTGATCTGTTTAAAGTGTAAACAAAATGTTTTATGCAAATAATTTCGAATAAATAGAAAATAAATAAATATATTTAAACATAATAACGAAGTTACTTTGCTATGAACTTATGTTTTGATAATATTATATCCCATTTATTACATTAGTCTCTCTATACACATACAACTGAAGTTGGTCAGGTAATTCATCGCTCACTCTTCCATTATGCTATGCTTTTAGAGAATAACTGCCGTTTTAAGATATCTAAAGTAACTTATTTTTTAATAAACACGTATTCTCTTATATGTTTTATTGGTCTTTTAACTAATCTTTATTACAGCTTTTCACTAAACAGTACTAGAAGATCAGTCCTTCCCAGACTATAAACATTTAGAGGATGCTGCAAAGGATCAATGCGGACGCAAACTCAACAAACACTAAGTACTTTATATGGAAAACTTTTGCTATCTGAGCTGATTCCAAAACAAATTAAATTTTTTTAACACATTTATCCCATTAACATTTTCATCAGAGGACATTACTGGGAACATTACCCTTAAAATAAAACAACTAAATCCTATAAAAACAATAAAGCTCGTAACAAGAGGGAAAAAGAAAACCTCTTTCTTTGTACACCAGGAGCCAAGCTTCCTTCCTCAACCGCTGAAAATACAACCCGCTTGTCCTTTTTAGCCCAATGACAAAAATTTCCTCCCCAATCGACCAAGAAGGCAACTGATAACACAAATATGTCAAGATTAAATCAAGCACATGGAAGCGACACAATAAAGAGAATTAAAAGACTAGGAAAATAAAAAAATAAAAAATGAAATCTTACCTCCGCGGCTCCAGCTTTTCTTCAAAGGGTTTATAGAAAATGTTGGGGTTTTCGGGAGAGTCCCACGGCGAAGGCACCCTTCGCTGAGAGGAAGAGTATAGGGAGCGAAAATCTGAGTCAGAATCTGCATTTCAGATTTCTATTGAATTTTTCCTCCGTTTTCTTCAGATGTATGGGGGTGAGAGTGTGAGTGTGTGTGGTGATGAAATTTGGGGGGCATTGGAGCCTTTGAGATAGTTTGAAGGTGGAATGGGTGGACTGCGTAAAACGGTCATTTAAATGTAAGAGGCTACTGTTGCTGTTGGCCTTGGCGCCTAATTATGTTTCCTTTTACCATTTTGCCCTTTTGGAAAAGCCTTGTGGCTTTCTTTTTATAGATAGATTCTTTTTGCTTTAGTCAGATTTTTTTGTATTTTTAAAATGTTTTTTTTTTTTAAGAATTGAGGAAGTGTAAAAGAATAATATTTATCTCCCGTATATGAGTTACATAATTATTATCAATTTGAGATTATATCCGTAAGTCTTCATATAATGAAAGTATTTATAATTATGTCATATCTTACCGAAGCTAATTGTAACTTACCCCATTTTAATGTAGCTGTGAACGCTTAACTTTCATGCATACCGGAATCATAGTAGACGACCAACAGGAACATATTTTGTATTCCCTTCATTGACATTGCACATAAATTAGCCACAACATACACCGAATTCTTGCAGCAAACCCTCAATGAAGGATAAATGTTCAAAAGAAGAAATAAACTCCAACAGTAAGTCTAGAAGCAAAGTTCACGTCTGATCGTGCTTCTACTTATATTGAGGGTATGTAAGCCAGACACAGAAGCATTAGAATACAGAAGAACAGGAAATAATCGTTTCTGGATTAGCTGCTCAATCGCAAGTGATATCAAGCCCTGTTCGCAGGTAAGATATCCCCTCCGAACAATGTGAGTAGTGTAAACTGTACTGCTTGATCCTGTCCTCAAGAACCCGGTACGTTGAGGTTTTGGAAGAGTTCTGGAAGGTGAGCATTTGTAAGCTTGGTCCTCTTGCTGATTTCGTGCTTCTTCTTCTTGGTCTTGGGCTTGGGAGCAATGCCATGAACCTGTGCCATGGCCCTCCTCTTGGCAGTGTTTGTAGCAGGTTTCATCCCATTCTTCTGAAGATCAATGTCAAGCATATCACGTGGGAGTTCAATCCCCCGAAATAATTGTTTCAAATCATCATCAACTTTAATAACTGCTCTTGGATCATTTGGGTAGGCTATGTCCTCTTGCGAATCGAAGTTTGATAGCAGCCAAATTTGGCCCGAAGCTTTCAAAGACTACAAAATATTATTGATCAGTAGATCATCCCCTAAGGCTGAGTAATGAGCAAATCACAAAAGTGTAGTTTCATGGAATGAATATGTAAAAATGAACTAACTGAAGAAATATTTGTCAAATTGAACGTCGTTAGAAATACACCAGAGCCAGAGGCACAAATTTGAGGACCCAATAAGGTAGGTTACCCATCCCCACAGCCCACAATGAGGCAAGTCCCTCCCCTTTGTAGTGGACTGAATGATGCATTCCACACTGACACACATTTCGCTTACATAGCGGTTTCAATGAACAAGTTACCTGTAAGTCCTCCATGACTGTAGGGTATGAATCCTTGAGATCAATAACAGCAATGCCCTCAGGAAACTTCCGAACTAAGACAAGAAGTTGGCTCTTATCTTTCAAAGCATGTTTGGACTGCAAACATTTTGTAAAACAATGTAAGTTATCATAGGGACATGTGCAGGACTAAAAAAATGGTAGGAGTTATCCAGAGAAATACTTAGTAGCCTAGTAGTCTGCTTGCTGGTTTATGCAAAGAGCAAAATTACCTTGTAGGAGAATCGTTTCCCATCATAACTCACTTTTGGATTGTTTCTTAAACTGTCAAACACAGCCTTATTTGCATTTACATCGACATAACATGCTTCATTTATTTGCTCAGGAGTGAAGGCTTCCCTTGTCTGTACAAGAGAAATTTCAACAAGTTAGACGATGTTCGGCTATATCAGCTGTCATCATGCATTACTGAGTAAATAGACTATAATGAAACTCCATAAATTAATACACACAGAGCAACAATAGTGCAGGTAGAAATTTAGCTGTAAAAGGAATCGAAACAAGTAGCAGATTAGACTACATAAATCGTTTTCTTCAATTCTGCTGATAAGGTTCTTATACGCAGCCGTTAACTAAATTTCAAATGCCTATATTACAGAACCGTGGGAAAAGGATAAATACAATTTAAGAAAAAGGATACACATACAAAGATTGAGTCTGCACTGCAAATAAGCATGCATAAATGCACTTGAATAGTTCTTCGTGTTCCATCGCTTCATAATATCCAAATGATCAATGTCAGAAGAGATTAATTCGTCATAACTCCCACACCATAAAATAAACTAATTTAAAGAGTATATTGGTTACGATCCAAATGAGATAATTACTAGAATGGAAAATGAAATTTAACACAGAACTTAAAGAAGCCAAAGCACATGAACAAATTTGGAGCTTCACTCCTCATAGAAAGACAATCTTTAATCAATCCCTTCAATGCTTCCTCTCATGATCTCATCCATCTGGACATGCTATAGAAATAATAAATCAGCCAGCAACTACTTTCTTTATTCAGTTATCATATGTTTGAATCACAGTCCACAATTTTCACGTAAGAAGATTTTTATTTACATAAGTAAGCATCAGGATGGATAGATATCCTCCAAACAAACCAACCTTTAACACAACAGGAGAGAAACAATGTAGATGTTGCTGATGCTTAATTCAAAGACTTCATTTTGATAACAAAGAAATGTTCTGCATGCAATTGCAGGAAGAAGAGTGTATAAAGTGCTTGTTCGGAAAGTAAAGTAAATTTTAGTGCATGACAGAGACCAAAGCAACGATGACAAAGACGATATAGGGGAGTGGCAATGAAAAATAATGGAAACATCAGATAGGAGCTTCGCGTGTGTTTCTTTGAAGAAAATCTAAAAAGGATGCTTTGCGTGTGTTTCTTATTTGGTTTGCATCTATAGGAGCACGATACACTCCAGGTTCGTGAATATGTGGAATGAATCCTTTACATTCTCCAACTGTTGATACCATTACTGAATTTCTACCCAGATCAAGAAGTAATATATTTAGCTCATAAGAACCACTAAATTAGTCATATATTCCGTCCTGGTCAACAGCAGAACACAATAGCATGTCTAGGATCATCTTCATGGTCAAGAACACAGAGAAAGGAGAAAAAATGAAAGTAAAAACTACATAGACCAAGCAGATTACAATAAATGAGGTAAAGATGGGAGTACCTCAAAGAGCAAATCAATAACACGTTTGATTTGAGCCCCCACAGGAGCTTTCCTTATGCTATTTATATGTTGAAGCCGTTCCGTATCATTAGAGAATTTAACTGGGGTTGCAGGAGCCTTTGCATTGGCCAAACTTGAGGTGTGTGAGGGCAGAGACTTAGAGGAGGTGGCTTTAGAAGATCCCGCTTTAGCTGCAATGCTGGTCAGTGTTGACTGGCATTTCTCTTGCTGTTTCTTGAACCTTGACAGACTTTCTTGTAGCGACGCCATCTAAGGACAACAAACTGGTGAAGTCGGAAAGAAACAACACGTATCAGAGAAGTAGGTATTCTTAATAAAACAAAAATTGCCAACAACATTCAACTGAAAATTCACCCCCCACACAGGTGAAAAATTGAAAGTAAGCACCAAGCGGACACCTATGAAGGAAGTAACATGCGCCCAAAAGGTTAGAGCTTTAAGACCCATTCATCTAATAGTTACAATATTTCCAAATCGCAATTCTAAATTGAGTTGAAAATCTCATAATCAAACCGTACTAGCTTTAACCGGCTCTCCGAATCGCCGCTATATAGGCCGGAAGCCCCGGATCGGAACGGCAACGGACGACGGCCTTCCCAAATTCCAGGTTATCGCGTGAGACGAGAATTGATCGTCGATTCCACGGGACAGCAGATGTATCGGCTTGGCGCGGCCTGAACAATGATTTTGCGGGACGCCGTGCAGCAGATTGAGAGATGATTTCACGTTTGAGGATTGAACAATGAATTTTAAAGAGGCTTCTGGTTTTTGTAGCTTAAGCCGACAATTAGGATTAAAGGGTGGAATTCGGGTCAAATAAGGATCCGCCTCAATCCCTTTTTGTTTTGGGCGGTTTTAAAACTACCTCCCCGTGACCCGTAGGAATTAGGATAGTCTCCTCTCTTACTTTTCACTCGGATTCGGGTCTGACCCAACACGGACCCGCTCATGTATTTTTGATATATATATATATACTAATTTTCGTTGCATTTCCACGAGCATAAAAAAAAAACATTGTAAGAAATAATAAAAAAAATATGAAAAAAATAAATTATAACTATAAATTGTAATAAATACGAATAATTAAGGTGAGAGATGAATGTGAAGCAGTGGGTAGTTAAGAAAAATAAATAATTACAAAATTATTAAAAAATATTAAATTATTAAATTGACCAATTTTTTTTAAAAAAATAAATGAAATGAAGTATAAATTGGATATTTTAAAATTGATACGTCAAATTGATTCCTTTTATAATAGTATAGATATATATAAATATTATTTTATGCTAAAAGTCCACATCTCTAATCAACCAACAATCTTTTTTTACTTAAAAATTAAAGTAAGGTTAAATTCAATTTATCTTCAACAAGCACTTCACAAGAACAACTTACCTTATAATTTTGATATAGCCACGTGTTTTGTATCGATTGCAAGCAAGTAACTTAAGCAATTTATAAATCACAATTATTAATTTTTCTATTGAGGTTTTTATTCTCGTAAAAAAATTGTGAAGTTCATACAAAACAAAAGTAAACATTACTTTTACAACGAGGCATCGTTAGAAGGGCAAGCCACATTATTTAGCCCAATTTGTGGAAACGAGACCAAATGGTTGTCCCAAGCCCCTCTTGTCTAGAGGGCCGATGACATAGGTATGCATCCTGTATTAATTAAAGCGATGAGTTTGAATAACTTATTTTATCTGCAATAAATCAATAATAAGTCAATCAGAGGTAAATATGAAGTGTAAAATTATTGTTAGGAATAAGCAATAGAGCATTTCTCGAATCACACAGAATTTACGTGTAATTACATCAAATATCGTAAAAAATGAGTATAACTATCCAACAACATAGAAAAATGAGTACAATTGCCCAACAGCATAGCAAAATGAGTATAGAAAATTAAAAGCATAATCGACAATGGAAGAGAAGGTTTGACAAAAATCAGCCAACAATAAGGCATTGTACCGAGTTGGCAAAAAACAAAAAAAAAGTAAAGGTCAAATTGCATATTACTCCCTATATTTTTAAAAGTCAACTAAAAACTCTTCTCTATTTTAAAAATAGATACAAAAATCCCTCTATTTTCTAAAACTGTGTGCAAAATCCCGCTTCCATTAGAAGTTAACAGAAGGTTAAGTGCACTCGCAGATTGTGATATTTTTTTGCTATAAATTAACAAAACTACCCTTATATTGTGTTCAAAATTCACATGATCAAATCCATTTATTTTAATTTTTTCCTTTTCATCCCTCCTAAAAGGTAAATAATTTTATTTTTAAATACAAAAATACTAATATATATTTTTATAAATTTATAATCTTAAAAAAATCAAATTAAGATCACAATGCAAAAAATGGTATACTAAGTTTTTTTTAAAATTTAAATATTATATCAAATGTAAATATTAATGAATAATAACAACAATGTTTTATTAATTAAGTTAAATAAATATTTAATTCAAGTATATTTTAATAATTAGTTATTATAAATAATTTAAATCTAAAATACTAGTATATGTAATTATAATAAAAAAGATTAATACGTTTTTTTATTATTTTAAATCGATTTTTCTTATTATTTTTATTTTATTTTTTTTCTGAATTGTAATATTTATTTAAAAATATTACCGCTACGGTCACCCAGATTTGGGTGACGACAGTTGTGGAAGAGAGAGGGTGGAGGGCGGCGGTGGAAGGGGAAGGGGAGGAGGCCCTGGTAGACTGGGGGTGGGGGATAGGGGGTGGGATTAATTTTAATTTTTTATAAATAATATTTTATATCTTACATTTTATAATTATAGATACAACACGTATCACAATTGATTAAATCTTAACCCTTAATAATTTAAATCTAACGATTGAGATGTATTGATTAAATTTTACGACTGTTATGCAATCAAAAAAATCCAACAATCATTAAAATAAGAAATAATAAATAATTCATAAGGGCATAACGGTCTTTTGAAGAAAAATTTAACGCCGTTAGCTTTAACTAATGGTGAGGGGCAAGTATGCTATATTTAAGAAAATAGAGGGGGTTTTTTTTGTCTATTTTTAAAATATATGGGGGTTTTTAGCTGACTTTTAAAAATATAGGGGGTAATATACAATTTGGACAAAAGTAAATGACCACTAGGCTTGAGTAATTGGTATCATCATCCCAATCATAGCTAGAAAATGATGTGATGTCGAAGCTATCAAAATTAATTATTGATTCTAAAATTATACCAACAATGGAACTACATCGATTCATTAGAAAACTATGAATTAATTTTTCAATCTCAATTCCAATAACCAAACCGAGGGGGTTCTGAATTGAGAATTAACCGGGTCCGAACGAGAGCAGAGGCAGCATGGAATAACTCATACTGGACATTTGGGAAAGGAAAGAAAGTAGAAATAAATCATAGGGATGAAATTAATACAGAGAAATTCCAACAATCTAAAGGAGTGTATCGCCCAATCATTATGTGAGTCATAATAAATTTATAAGGATAATCATAATAAATTTATGTTTTTCTATCGTAATTGATTTGTCTCAAGCATCTAAATCAAAATTTATTATTTTAGAGATTGGGCACGATAAAGTTTCTTATTAATTTAATAATAGCATTTGCATCAGTGAAAGCGGTTAAATCTAGATCAAATAATTGAGACAGCTGTAGTTATCTTATCTAATTTTCTTGTCCCTACATATAAATCATACAAAACACATAATTAATTTGTTTTTACTCATACCAATCATTCATGACAATGACGGACCACTATTTCATGGATCACAATAAAATAATTAATGTTGATCAAATTGTCAGATATACCAATAATTAATGGTGTGATCAAGCAGCATTGAGTGTTCAAGCCTATTATAGTCATTCATTCTTTTTATCACTCTTCGAGTCCAATTGGTTCATTTATTACTGTTTTTTCATCAAATTTGTTATAACAACTCCTATATTCAAAAGATGAATAATTCAAGTATGTATACAATAAAATTCTTTCAAAATACTCAAGATAAATATGCATATGAACGCTAGATTGTGTCTTATCAATAAACACGGCCTAAATATACTATACATATTATGTAAATATTTATTATATGATTGATTCAATCTAAACAAATTTAAACAGAATTTTCCATGTAATGAATATACAAATCAATAAAATGAGGAAAAATTCTTATTCAAACTAATTCGATCGAACCAATCCGATCACATGACAAGTATAACTTGCCATGTACACCAATCATATGATAAATATAACTTATCATATAATTAGTTCAGGTTTAGCCGAACTTGATTCGGACAAAAGTTTTCCACAAAAGAGATATAGAAACAAACCCATTAATGGTAGCAGGTTGTCCACCACCACCACCAGCGGCCATGATAGTCCGAAGACTTTTAGTTTAGGCCGACTTAGAAAGTTGGTTGTCGATAGTGCGACGGATGGGCAAGACGAAGACCAAAACCATGCATACAAAGCGCTTGCTTCTAACTGTAAAAGCTTTAAGGTGCGTTGTCTACTGTTATAGTCATATTGATATATTAGTTAAATCGATAAAGAAATTTTTTAAAATCAATCTCAAGTATCTACCAACTTTTGTAGTGGTAAAATTATAAATAGAGTAAATTACAACGAGTTCTTTTTAGATTTGATATAATTATAAATACTCTCTTATTATTTAAAAAATCAAGGATACTGGATACTTTTTATTTTAAAGGTAGTCCAACAACTAGCCCAATCTACTAGTATTTGTTAGGGTTCCATCTATTTTTTGTGATAAATTGACCAAATGTCATTATAAATTATAAATTATAATTTTACTTATTTAAAAATAAATATGATTTTTTTATAATATAGGTTTTTTAATAATTTTTAAAAAATTTCCATCCAATTGTCCAGCTTGTTTAGAAAATGCAACTTTTTTTTAAAAGAAAACAAATAGTAAAGACAAAGTTGATAATTTCAAGTTTTCATTTAAAAATATATAATTTCATCAAACATCATAAATATAATTCGTAATTACGTACTAAAAAATCAGGCAAACCCCCTTATTAATCTTTTTCCATTTCTTGATTCACAATCTCTATATATACACCACCATTCAGCTCCCAACATACATCAAAAACCAAGAAAACCAGCATGAGCTCCTTAAAAATCTTTCCCCCTTCCATCTTTCCCTCATTGCCCTCTTAGCCTACGCCGCCAATGCCGCAGATTCGACGATTCGAAACAACTGCCCTTCACTGTATGGGCAGCAGCGTTACCGGGCGGCGCCGCCCCTCAACTCTGGCCAAACTTGGACTATCAACGTTGCAGCCCGGTACTAAAGGAGCCCGAGTATGGCCAGGACCGGCTGCTCATTCGACAAGCAGGTCGAGGCAGATGTCAGAACCGGTGACTGCACACGCCTTACTTACAATGCCAAGCTTATGGGCTCCCCTTAACACACTTGCCGAATACGGACTGAATCAAATTCAACAACCTGGATTTCTTCGATATCTCCCTTGTCGACCGGGTTCAAACGTGCCAATGGAGCTTCCAGCCCAACTCACGGGGGACTGCACTCGGCGGCATCAGGTGCACGGCAGTATCAAAGGACAGTGTCCGGCCAAACTGCGTGCGCCAGGCGGCTGCAACAATCCTTGCACGGGCTTAAGACTGATCAATACTGCTGTAACTCGGGAGCTGTGGGCCGACACGGGAGTCGATGTTCTTCAAAACAAGAGGTGCCCTGATGCTAATATCGTTACCCTAAGGATGATCAGACCAGCATAATTACTTGCCCTGGAGGAAACCAACTAAGGGTGGTCCTTCTGCCTTGATCCTCCATGCAGCACTTCAAGTCTTTAAATGTCTGAAATAAAATCTGTCATGTCCTAATTTGATAATTAAGGACTTGAAACTTGTAATATTAATAGTATGATAAATCCGTGGAAATTGAGGCATGACACTTGCTTTCTGGTCTTTAATATCGTAATATTAAAATTTTAATAATTTATTTTTCTTCCGGCCAATTTTGATCTGGATTATTGCACTATAACATGCATATAATATGACTAATTAAAATTATAACTTTAGTCATGCATGATAAAACAATTCATGTAGATCAAAAATGCTTAAAATCCAAATAATTCGTAAAATATCAAACTATCTTAATACAGCAAAAAAAATTAATAATAATCCACATAAGACACCTTGAAAAATCCCTCTCTCTAACATCATTGGTCAGAAACACAAAAATATGTTTAACTAAATCTTGGACAACTTTTGAGAAAATCATACATAATAAAAAATAATAATAATATAATTAATAATAATAATAATATCATAATAATAATAATAATAATAATAATACATCTAAATATCTCTCTACATATCAGCATAATAATCAAGGAGTGTTTCGCTTAATAATAATTATTATGATTCAAAATGCTTGTAGTACCCTGAAATTAATACTAATTGTCTTTTAATTAACAAATATACTTAAATATAATTAAATTTATATATTATAATAAATCTATATATAGTATTAATATATATTCTAATTAAGAAATATTATTTGAAATTTGAATTTTAATGTGAAATTGTTAGAAAAAAACATTAATGTAAATTATAAAATACATATATAGTAATATAGAGAAAAAAAATTTAACTCAGATATTTAAGTTGAGAAGGGCACTATATTAATTATACTAGTATATTGATTACAGAATATATATAATTAAAAATATATAAGATTAATTAAAAAATGCCAAAAAAAGAAGAATGCAAAATTAGAAAATAGGTGGAAATGAGAAATTAAATTATGAATAAAAAAATAAAGAAAAAATAATGTAAAGTGTAATGAATCGAATCACTTATGTGAATGAGAAAGATCGTTGCGCAAATCACTGAAAATAAAGTAGTCACTAATTTGCTTGAATAAATATTAAAATAATGCAGATTAGTTTTTAATAATAGTAGTCGATGTGAAAATATTCAGAAAATTTTATTTTAATCATTATAATAAGAAATCGAGTTCAATAAAATTATAACAATTTTATTTTAATTAATTTTTAGGATATATTCAATATAGCAAGACTATAATTATATATGAAATAAAAATAATAATTAAATAAGATGCCAAAAATATCACATAATAAATTACTACCAAAACTATTATTAATTAGAAAACAAAGTATTAAAACTATTCATCTCTTCTTATAAATTAAAATAAAACTAAATTATTTACATTCGAGATAAATATACTAGCAACTACATTATTTTTATTAAATTGGATTTTTATTTTGTTGAAAATATTTTATAAACTTTGATCATATAAACTACATAAGAAATAAAATTGTATTTTTAAAAAATATAAAGATATATTATTTTTATATAAATAATAAAATGGTTTTTAATTTATAATTATAATTATTTTAGATAAATTCTAGCATATTTTAATTATTTTTAAAAAAATTAATTTATTACTCTAAAAATATTTAATAAATTTTGACAGAAAAAAAAAGTAAGAAATAAAATTTTAATGTTATTTCTATGGTTTATCTTGAATAGTAAATAATCTAATGATTAAAAACTTATTTAATATATATTATAACGACAATTAAAATTTATTCTAATACTTTTATATCAAAAGATAAATTTTAATAATTTGCTTACAATATTAATATAATTTCTAGATCAAATAATACATTTATTTCAAATAGAGTAAAATAGATCTAAAAATTATCTGAAATTAGTTATTTGAATATAATAATATAAAAATATTACTTCTCTATTTATGAGTAAAAAAATCTTATATTTTGGAAATAAACAATTTTATAATGGTACCAAAACATATACGTTTTTTTTTTTTTTCTTTTGCTTTGCTTCTGTACCATTAAATTAGGGCTTCGAATATGAGTTAAGTCCACGTACTAAGCACATGGCCTCCTTCATTAACTTGGGACCAAAAAAATATATTTCTGTGTTTATATTCTAAAAAATGTACTCGAGAGTTATTTAGAGATTTATGGGAAACAACAATAAACTTAAAAAAAACCACCAACACCGTTTTCAGTTGAAACTTGAGTACGGTGGAGCAAGAGTGTATTGGGCTCTTTCCTTGGGATACAAGTCGAACACAAAACATGATATTTACTTAGGACTTCGGGGAATGACAAAACCGATCGAGGACGGAAGTACTATTCAATTCTATTTGGGAAACATGTATATAGTGAAGACGGCCAAAGGGAACACCCACTTTCGAAGTCTTCCTGATCATCAATATGATATTGTATTGTAAATCATCATATATTAAGGGCTTATAATACAAACCACCCACTCTGGGGTTTGTAGTAAAAGTTAACGAATACCCCTATGTGTTTGAAAAAATTACAAATAACCCCCCTCTGATATGGATGAAATTATGTAATTCTTGTTGTATAGAGGTATAAAAATGTCAACTTTGCTCTTATTACTATTTATTATTAAAAAAAAAATAAAATCTTATAAAAATATGAAAGGGGACGAATTGATATTTTTTTAAAAAATAAATAAATTATAAATTTTAATTTGTAAATGATATTTTGGTCAGTTCACAAATGAAAAATGAATGGATTGGGCTATTAGGTGACCGTTAAATTTAAGGGGTATTTGTATAATTTTTCAAACACGAGAGGTTATCGTAATTATGCCAAACCTTAAGAGAGAATCGTTGTAATTTTACCCTTATTATAATCAAATCTGACTAAATTCGACGAGAACTAGAATTTTCCGTTCATGTTTAGGTTACTGAGGAATTACCTGATCATGTAAGGGCAACTATTTCAGCTTATTCCAGTCCAATTTGATTGATGCAATTATGCATGTTTCCTTTTAAAAAAAAGGAATGTTTTTTACCCAATATTCAATTTTATTATAAGTTCATATATTATAATTTATAATTTAAAAAAATCGTTTACGTATAAACTAGACAATGATTGTTGGTCGGAAGCTTTCCCCAAAAGTTCATTTTTGCAATAATTTCTTTTAACTCTCTCTCTTCTTTAAAAAAAAACCCTAAAAATTATATGAAAACAAAATAATCATTTCCACAAAATATACATATCTATATATATCTTTTATCTTAATATACTAATTATCGTTGCATGCGATTTCTGCGAGCATATAAAAAAATCTTGATGTGAGATGACAAGGAAAAAAAATTATGAAATTAATAAATTATAATATACATTATAAATAATAATAAGTGGAAAAAACATATAATTGTGAGATTATTAAAAAAATTTAATTTGATCAATTTTTTTTAAAGAAAATCAATAAAGTAAAGGGTAAATTTGAGTTTTAAAAAGTTGGTACACCAACATTTTTTGTTTTATAATAATAGATATCATAACTCACCGTATGTCTAAGTCTTTGATCTAGCTAGTGACAAAATTAAGCCTCTAGCTTTCTTTAAAATTTATTAATTAATATCTCAAGTATAATCATATATTTAAGGGATAATTACACTCGAATTATCTCTTCTGATATTTTGGTATAATTATATGTAGACCCTATGTGGTTGGAATAATATTATTAAAGTTTGCTTCCATCTAACAAACAAGCCCTCTTCGTTAATCAAAATTCACTAAATTTGATGATATTAAAAAAAAATCCACAAAAAATCTATATTTACCCTCGATTGGTTTATTATTGATTTATTGCAAGTTAAATAAGCCTTTATATGGTTCAAATATCCCCATACGTGTTCGCACGTTAATGTATTTAATATCACAATTCTAAAGGTAGTTTAGTCAAAAAAAAAATTTTAACCTGTAGTAAGTAAATAATAAATCAGTCGATGGTAAATGTGAATTTTACTTCTTTTTTTTTTTTATTAATATCAGCAAGTTCAATTAATTTTCACTAATGGAAGACATAATTATTAGATGAAAACAAACTTTAGAAATACTAAATATAATTTTTCAAACCACAAAAAATTTACGTGTAATTACATCAAAAACCAACAAGAAAAGTATAGTTATCCCTATATTTAATCACTCAACAAAACAGGCATTCTTCCAATCAATTAATTTAGTCGTTTTCAGATAATGTCTTTTCCAAATAATGCAAATTTCAATTCCTTCAATCAATCTATAATTTCTATTACGTCACGTAAGGAGTGTTTTTGTAATAATTTTTATTACATTGCATATGAAGTGTTTGCAGCAATTTGTTTTTTGGAGCAAATAAACTGTTAAGATAATATAAATTAATTATAGCAAAAAATAGAGTATTTAAAAGTAAAAGTATTTATAATTTATTTACAATCATACTAATGTAATATCTATGAAAGTTATGTAATTTATTATTTATTATTCTTAATATATCGATCAAATGGTTGTATCGATCTAATGCTAAAAAAATTAAAAAATAGAACATATTATATTTTCTATAAAAAGTAAAAGGGTAAATTACAGCCTTTCTGAGGTTTGAAATAATTATGAATACTCCATCGTTGTTTAAAAAAATTACAAATACTCTCTGATGTTTGATGAAATTACGTAATTCTTGAATGGAGCCATGGATGTATGGAATTTTCAACTTTGTCCTTACTTTTTTTTTTAAATTAAAAATTTATAAAAAAATCAAATTGGATGAATGAAATTTTCTTAGAAATTATAATAATAAATAAAAAAATTGATTTATTTTAAATAAAAAGCTGGTAGGCATTTAAATTAAAATATTGCAAAAAGTCCAATTAATAACACAGAAGATGAATATCTTGCAAAAATCAAACGCACATCAGCGTGTACACGCACGTGATGTACAAAAGCTTATTATGATACGAATACGGTCCGAAAATACGCATATTATGAAAATACGTGAGATGAAATAACAGCTCTAAGGGCAGAACACGACTCTGTAACTAGTACCCGGCGGGCAAATGAAAGTGCTAGTCGGGTCATCCTCCGGATACGTGAACACGTCCCGGCACCTCAGCTTGAAAAACCTCGACAGATTCGTCGGCCGGCACGGCCCCGAGTGGCAGCAGTACTCCGTCGTTTTGTACACCGTGCAGGGGTTGTGGCACCCGCCGGGGGTTTTCAGCTCGTTCGGGCATTCTCCGGTGATATCCGCCGCGCATCTGATGGGTCGGGTGCACCCGTTTGTGGTGGGGCTGAATTCCATCGGCACGTTGAATCCTTCGAGAACAGAGATGTCGTAGTAGTCCTTATGCCCAAATGAGTTGAGCCCGTATTCGGCAAGGGTGTGGGGCGCGGACCCGTAGGATTTGCACCGGATCTGCCCGTTGCAGTCCCCGGTCAGGCAGCTGCCCTGGCCGGATGCGTCGAATGTGCAGTTGGTTCGGGCCCAGATTTTGGCCAGCTTGGGGCCGTTGGGGAAGCCGATGGTCCAGTTTTGCCCGGGGTCGAGACGGCGGCCTCCGCCGGGGACGGCGGCGGGCCAGACGGTGTAGGGGCAGTTATTCTGGATGTTGAAGATGATAGCATGGGTCTGGAGGAAGAAGATGGGGAGGAGAACCAGAGTGATTGTTTTGGGGAAATTCATTTCGGACCGCGTGTGTGTGTGTGTCCGTGTCTGTGTCGTCTGTGTGTGATTGAGATTTTATAGAGTTGTGAAATATTTTTTGTTCGAAAATTTCAAAATGTTGATCATGTAATGAGTTTGGACTTTCTTGTTTGCTTTGGAGGAGTCGAGAGTTGGGTACGAGCTTTTGCCCTTGTATTCTTCAAATTATAATTCAAATCATCCAATTTAAATTAATTATATGATAAATATAATATATTTATATAATTGATATATAGTTTAAAATAAATAATCAATTCAATGACAATTGTATTATTCTTATTTTATGATTAATTTGGTTTGATCAAATTATATTTATGTCAGAGTTTAATATAATTTTCACATTTTTCTCTTTTTCTACTTTTTTTTCAAAAAAAAAATTACATTAGCACATGCTAAGAGTAGATTTAGGTTTCTTTTGATTCAAGTGACAGGAAATAAAAAGTGAAAGGGGAGGGGACTATAATACATGGACACTCCCAAAAATTACCTAATGCAGTGTCAGATACGGACACGCCTCGGATGTGTTGGGCAAGGCATCGGAGTGTTCGAAAATAAAAAAGAAAAAAAAAGGAACACGTGGTCGGACACGACTGTTGGCGTGTCCGAGACGTTTAGGAGTGTACGTGTCGGACACGTTTTGGACACTTTTTGAATTTTGTTATAATTTTTAAAAAAATTTGGCTTTTTTTTCTTAAAAAAAAAAGAATTTTAGGCTAATAAAATAGAAAAGAATGGGATTAAATTACTAAGAATTCAAGAGATGTTCACGATAATTTAACTAATTTAAATTATTAGAATTTTTCATTGTATTTTTTAAAATAAATTGATTATGTATATTTTTGAAATCATATTTGATTAAAAATATATATGTAAGACATGCTTATTTTATATTTTATCTTAATATTTTTATATTGGATATTTTAATTTTATGATAAGTTGATAATATATATATTATATATATGTCATTGTCGTATGGTGTCTTAATCTTTTTATATTTTATGTGTCGTCATGTCCATGTCGTATCGTGTCCGGATCCATGCATCATAGGAAGAGAAAGTGCAAAGGCAAAGGGGAAAGCATAATAATTTTTTTGTAAGTTGTTTTGGTATGATTGGAAGGAGAGTAAATCTCAAATAATTCTCCATATTTGATACCAGAAAAATAAATTAAGAAAAAAAGTACAACTTTTTTATATAATTTTACTTATTAACCCTTTCTTATTTTATATCAAAAAATAAACAAGTTAATATTATTATAACATAGTTTCAGTATATAAAAAATTTAAAAATCTTATTAAAAAAAATATTCATCAAAGAAGAACTAAAGTATCTTTTATTAATAAAAATATTCAATTAAAATATATATTGTGTATTTATTCTAAACTAATCAATTTAAATAAAATAAAATTTACTACTTTGTACTAATATTATCAACTTGAAGGAAAAAAGAATTTAAAAAAATTATATACACGGGTAATATAGTGTAATTAAAAATAAAATATATACTTTTTTTTGTCTTAATACTTTCACTTTTATCGCCCAATTTTGAATTAAAAAAATGAGATTTAAATACATCCTATTTTATTCTCAATCCAACTATTTACCATAACAAACACCATTGTTACAATAATTAAAACCCACGTCATGATTGACAATGAGGCCCCACAACGTTAGAAATGATGGATTAAACCCCGCCTTATGCGTAAGATGTTTCTACTGAATGGTAGGCGATATTCTACTGTAACAATAGGCGTTGATTTGATTTAGTGTATGTGATATTATTAGTCATTGTATGACTATTGTAATAATTTATTGATATCCAACCCAAATAATTATAATTAATTTATTTTAATTAATAACAATTTATCCTTATTTACTTAAGGGGAAAAAAAACTTAAAGATTGCGACAACTTTAATTCTCAATCCAACTGTTTACCATAACAAACACCATTGCTACAATAATTAAAACCCACGTCGTGATTGACAATGAGGGCCCACGATGTTAGAAATCATGGGTTAAAATCCTGCCTTATGCATAGGATGTTTCAATTGAATAGTAGGCGATATTTTTACTGTAACAATAAGCGTTGATTTGATTTAGTGTATATGATATTATTGATCATAGTATGACTATTATAATAATTTATTGATATCCAACCTAAATAATTATAATTAATTTATTTTAATTAATAACAATTTATCCTTATTTACTTAAGGGGAAAAAACTTAAGGATTGCGACAACTTTAATTCTCAATCCAACTATTTACCATAACAAACACCATTGCTACAATAATTAAAACCCACGTCGTGATTGACAATGAGGGCCCACGATGTTAGAAATAATGGGTTCAAATCCCGCCTTATGCGTAGGATGTTTCTATTGAATAGTAGGTGATGTTTTTACTGTAACAGTAAGCGTTGATTTGATTTAGTGTATATGCTATTATTGATCATAGTATGACTATTGTAATAATTTGTTGATATCAAACCCAAATAATTTATTAATTTATTTTAACTAATAACAATTTATCCTTATTTACTTACGGAAAAAAAAAAAAAAAAACGTAATGATTGCGACAACTTTAAACTTTAGGCGTGAAGCTAAAACGAATGAGGGTGAAATATGTGAGCACAACTATTTGGTACATGTGATAAATGTCGATGAAAGAAGGCTATGACTTCTTGCCGCCGCCCCCACCTCCGCTGATTGAGATTATATTGTTGACTGTTTCCATGAAAAAACGATACTCCGCAGCACCCAACCAATTATTTGTTTATTTATTTATTTTCCAATTTTATTAATATGTAGTGTACATAACCAATTTATCATTGGAAAAATAAAGCCCACACACTTGACCCCTAATTTGTGTGTTTTATGGCTTGATGATGAACTTTAAAAAGTGCAAAGTTTTTCGATTTATGTACGATTATGTTTTTTTAATTTTTAACTAAATATTTAGGTAGAATACAATGATTTTTTTTTTAATTTGATATAATAATAAATACGCCTCGTTATTTGAAAAATTATAAACGCTCCCTGATATTTAGTAAAATTATGTAATTTTTTTTGTGGATGTGTGAAATTATCAACTTTGCCCTTATTGTATTTTTTTAAAAAAATTGTAAAAAATAGAAAGGGGTGGATGGAAGATTATATAAAAGAAGCTATCCACTTGGTTCATAAAAATTCAAAAGAATTAAAATAAATAACATTATAATTTGTAGTTCATAAGGGCATCTTGGTTAATTCACGACAACAATAAATGCAAAACCTAACGAGGACTAGCGGATTAGATTAATTATTAAACGGACGGTAAAACAATAGAGTATTGGTAATTTTTTGAACAACTAAGGGGTATTCATAATTATGTTGAACCTCAGAGGATATAGTTGTAATTTATCCTAAATATTTTTGTAATATATCGCGCTATAGAAAATCCTTTACATAAAATAGAATTTTCACCTTTAATAGATAAATGCTATTTTTTAAATTTTCATCTATTTTAATTATTATTCGTGGATGATATTTTTCTACGCACAATATTTTTGTACTTACTAAGATTTATATTTATATGAGGATTGCTTTCAAACAATTATGACATCATATTATATATATATATATATATATATATATATATATATGCGCACGCTTTTAAATATATATCCAACTCTATATATAAAAAAGAGATAGATTGTTTATTAAATATAAATAATAAATTAATTAACAAACAAAACAAAGTTTTAGCTTATTATATATAAGTTTTGTTATGTTGACAATTGCCATTAAATTATATATCTAAAGTTTGAAGTTGGAAAAAAAAAAGCAAAAAATGAAAAAAAAATTAAGAAAGATAAATATATAAGTGAATAAAATTATTATTAAATAATGAATGAATCATAAAAATAGTACTCCCCAAAATATAATTTCCATTAATAATGGGTGTTCTTGTAAGAGTCATTTACTTAATAATTAAGAAGATAATAGCCTAAAAAATAATAATCTAATTATCATTAAAATTTAGATATACTAATGAGTCATTGGTGAAAAAACATAGGCTAAACTACTATCACTAAAAATAAATTACTTTTTCCTAAAACATGAATAAATAAATAAATAAAATAGTGACACGAGAAGATATAATTCATTATAACTACTAATGTGAAGTAAATTGGAATAAAAAGATATAAAAAATATAAAGGGTAAATTATATTGATAATCCTTGAAATTATGTCAAAATATACAAACACTCACTGTGTTTTCAAAATAACAACTACACTCCGGAGGGATGTCTGTGTAAGGATGTTTTTATTTTGTTTTTTCTTTAAGATTTAAAAAATTTTATTTATTTATTTTTAATTGAAATCTTAAT
Organism: Sesamum angolense; assembly: GCA_034509725.1. Taxonomy (NCBI): domain Eukaryota; kingdom Viridiplantae; phylum Streptophyta; class Magnoliopsida; order Lamiales; family Pedaliaceae; genus Sesamum; species Sesamum angolense. The sequence goes on from JACGWL010000013.1 coordinate 5,070,876, forward strand.
CTCTTGCTACTCTGCATGAATTAATGGGTATGCATAAATTAAGGGATTAAATAAATTATTATAATATTAAGAAATCCAAGAGCAACCAATAAAAAATTTTCATTGCAATTAAATAATTCAAAATTTGAGGTTATGGGTTCAAGCCTTACCAGATGCGTGAGATGTTGTCTGCTGTATAACATGAGTTGGTCTACTGCATAGTAGGAGTTATTGTCTACATCAATAGTATGTGCTACTGAGTAGGATATGATTATTGTAATAGTCATTGTTAGATTTTGAAGTCGTATAAATGATTGTACTTGTACTCAATGTATATAGAATAATAAAAATTCATCGCTCCTACCTTAAAAAAATTCAAAATTCTTAAAATTGAGAATTCAGTCAAAATCAAGTTATTTTAGTCAAAAAATGTTATATATAATTTTATTATACTTTAAGAACTAGTTAGTTAAATTGTATTTATTATTATACTTATTTATCTCAAAATTATTAAAACAAACAAACAAAATAAAATACAAAACATAAGTAGATAGATGTCAATTTCTCCAACCTTTTTCCAAACCAGCAGCCCTATATCCCACTTTCGTATCAGACACAAATAAAATTCATGCGTGTATCATATTTAGACTTTTAATTTTGGAATAATTCCGTGTTCCTTTCTTGAAATTTGGTATAATTATATATAAATTTAAAATAATTTTAAAAATTACACGTAGTATATCTGAAATTATTTTTGTGTAATAAATAAATTCTTCTTACGTCAAAATTCACTAAATTTGAATATATTAATAAAAATAAAATAAAATATATCATATGTACCCCCATCAATTTACGACTAATTTATTATAGCTCAAACAAACTTTTATAAGCAAACTATACTTGTACACCTTTTACACAAATACATTTGAAGAAGTACGTATTCACCATCATAAGAGTAATTTGGGCACAACAAAAAGTTTATTGACATATAATAAGTCAATCGGAGGTACATAAGGATTTACATTGAAATATTTTGTTAATATCAGCAAATTCAACAAATTTTGATTAACAGAGATCTATTTGGTAGACAAAAATAATTTTAAAAATATTAAATATAATTTATCAAACCACATAATAATTATATCAAATTCTAAAAAAACACAATGTAATTATCTTTATAATTTTACACATATATATATTAAGAATTAATATAATATTAATGTACGACACAAAAATATGATAAAAGATCCGCTCAGAAAACTCAATCAGCCGCCGGGGTCCTACGGCATAAATTACTTTATTCTTCAAAAGCAATAAAAGGTCCCCCCCCCCACCCCACCCCACCCCATCCCATTATATACATATATATAAATATATATATACATATTATTTTTTGTTTAGTATATATTATTTTAAAATACAAGTGATTAATTTTCCTCTTTCCTTTAATTATTTTAAATCCAAGGACAGTACTTTTCCTTGTCCTCCTATTCTTGTACGTTGTAATATTTTTGACTGAGACAGTATACATAAATTATTTTATGCTACATATGCAGATGAAGCTATTTTGTGATCGTGTGACTGTCATTTTCTCGAATTAGCTATGGTATATAAATGATTAAAAATAAATTAAATAATTAATATAAGTGAAAGCGAACGATAAATATAATTATACATGATGGTTGAAAGATTATGCGTGTAATTTTAATATAAATAAGTAATTATATATGTGTAAATATTTAACGACATAATTTAATATTTTAAAATTTTTAGTATTGCGGTGTCCCAACTATGAGTCGTCAATGAGAAGTGGTTATCTTTTTATTTTATTTTTTTACTAGTTATGGTGTCGCGTAGTACACGTGCGTCATAATTTTATTAATATTATTATTTTATCGATGCCCAGTATTTGTTCATGTACATTGAAGTTTTTCATTTACTTGACAACCTCACATGTAAAAACTAATTTTGACGTTATAAAAAAATTAAGTAGTTCTTTTTAGAAATGAAATCGATGGCCTATTATTATTATTTTTAATAAGTCGATTACAATTATCAATATCAAATATATAATATATCCACAACTATAACAATCATATACTAATCATTAATTTATATAAAAAAAATATACTAATCATTAATATCAAATAATTATATTTGACCAACACATACTATTAAAGTAGAATAACGTCTCACACGTTGGTGGGATTCGAACCCATGACCATAAAATCACGGGACCTCAATTTTATCGATTGAGCTAGGCCTCATCACAATATATATGTTTAATTTATAGCATAGATTAGTATAGATAAAGACAAATCAATGTTTAAATATGTTTACCTACTAAAATATATGAAAATTTGACTTAATTCTTGCTCAAATTATATAAATACTTGATGTCCCGGAAATTGGCTAAGTTCTTCGATCCGGTTGAGTCAACAGTCAAAGATGTATTTTTAGCTAGTTTTATAATAAATTATTAAATTAGTTGTGATTGGGATTGATGGGCCTACATGTTTTTTTTTTTTTTTTCTTTAGAGTTTTACGAAGATCTAGTAATATAATTGCATTCATTATATTATATATAATTTAATGCTTTTTATATATAAAAACCCTTTTTTTTTTTTGAGTATATTGGTTAAACAAGACACGAATTTGACATTCTTTAAATTGAGGTAAAAACGCTAACGAGACCTCACTCAAATGGTAAGATTGAGATCTTACGATTAGTTAAACATGTATTTGAATTTTATAACTGTGGATTTATATTTAATTTTTATAATTTTACTTCGTTATTTCTTTTAAACATATTCAGCAATATGAAATTTGATTTGAAATTATCGCTGTATTGTATCGATTTTTGAATTTAAATGTATATGTAATCAATTCCCGCTCCCCTCCAAAAAATAAAAAATAAATTCAATAACCTATGACGGACCTAAGAAAATATTAGTTTGGGTCAAGATGCGTCGCGGACGGGATCAGTATTTGAATATTGTGACAATTTAGAAAATATATCTCAAATTGAAAAACACCATTATAATTATTTTTCATTTGTGATGTAGGAGAGTTTGGAGTCAATTTTTGGAGAAATTAATGATTATTAAATGAACAAGATTCATAGTATTATGGTTCATGTCATTTTCACATGCCAATGCTCATAGTCTTCAACTTTGAGTTAGGTATATTATCATATCTTCAACACCTGTCCATAAATGTGTAGTGCAAATATGTATATATTTCCAAGATTCATAAATCCAATCAAATCCTATATTTTTAATATTTTTTTTCACATAATTTATAAAATTCTAAAATAAAATATATTGGATCTTATTTATTTGAAAAAATAAAAATAAAAATAAATTTTGCCAATTTTTTTAAAAAATATTATAAATTGTTTAACCTTTATATTCAATAAATAAAAACACACTTATAATGTTGTTAGTATTTCACTTTTATTTTTAATATAATTAACGTCCGTCCCCGAAAAGCAAAATTATCAATTTATATAATTCTAAATTCTAATAGTTTGATGACTTTCTCTATCATTATTATAGTATAAATAAATTATTATGTCTAACACTCTAATATCTTATAAGTCATAACATCTTATTTATCCAAATACTTTAAAAAATTATTTTTAAAGTATGATTAAATATTTTTAAAATTTTAAAACATCTTATAAAATGTAGCAGCTTATAAAGTGATTGAATTTAAGGTGAACTAGTTATTGTTGCATGCGATTCCCACGAGCATATAAAAAATATATATGATAAAAAAATATAAAATAGTGGATAGTTAAGAAGGAAAAAATATAATTATAAGATTATTAAAAACTGAAATTATTAATTTGATTATTTTTTTTAAAAGAAAAAATTATAATAAAGGGTAAATTTAAATTTTAAAAATTTGGTACAATAAAAAATTTTCTTTTATGATAATTTAGATTCTTATTAACGAGTGCAGTTCGTAACCTCATAGTCACGTGGAGGTATTTATGGTAAAAATAAAATATATAAAGTATCAGAACGAAAACCACGAGCCAAAAGCCAATCCTACGCTTCTCGAAGCTAAAAGGCCACAAATTATTCTCTCATAATGGGCTGTTACAATAAAGTATTTGTTAGAGAATTATTAGATTTATAAAAAAAATTGTATATTTCAAACAATAAAAATATTTATTAATTACGATAAATTTAAAAAAAAAATCGTTGTAATTTATCTTATTTTAATTATTCCATGTGCATGTGCCCTTGATGCTGCTGGTCAGGTGGAGGGTTTAGGTTTTTGCCTTCACGTGTTTTGCAATTTTTTTTAAATAATAAAGGCATTATTTTCTTTTATTACTAATATAAAAACAATTATTTTTCTTTTTCTTTTTTTTTTTTTCTAATATAATACAGTCAATGTTTTGCAAAAGACTGCAAGCTATACTAATGTGATTGATATATCAAATTCTATTTTCTTATAAATTTAAACTTTTATTTATAAATATTTACTAATATATCGTTGCGTTAAAAGTATAATTTGTTTTATAAGAATATTGACTTTTGAACTCGAATATTTTAAATAAATTAAATATGTTTATAAATAAGAATAGTTATATTCCCTAACCTATTGTCTTTTTACATAAATCATCACTATTTTTTAAAAAATTACAGAAACCACCCATGACAGCCTTTAAAAATTAAAAAATGCCCCTATTGACTAGGTTAACATTTAAAATAATTTTTCAAGGATAGAAATGTCCTTAGGAGTGTTTATGTAATTATCAAAAGGTAGAAAGGGAGTCAAAATAATATTTATGAAAATGAGTAATATGACCCTCTATATTATTTTTATTATTTTATACTAATTTAAATTTACATTTAAAGTAATACATTAAATTTTTATATAAAATTGCATATTTTAATAATTAAAATATTAAATTATCCCTTAGTAAAATTATTAAAATTAAAAGAGTATTTAAATTTATCCTTTGTTTTTATTTATAACAAAAGTTTACTAAAATTAAAATTAAAAATAATTTATGTGTTTTATATAAATCATATTAGAATTAATAAAATAAATAATTTATTCATTAAAAATATATTTTAAGTTATTAAATTATTTATTTTAAAGATATTATCCCTTCTTCCCGCCCACCCTAATCCTTGTTTCATTAAAAAATATTTTTAATAAATTTATTTATTTATTTCTAATTATATTTATATAAAATATATAATTATTTTTAATTTTATTCAGTAAAAATTAGTTATAAATAAAAATAGAAGATAACTAATCTTTTAATTATAATAATTTCAAATGATTTATACAAGTGTGGTATTTTTAAATTTAAATTTATAATCTATTAACTATTTTTATTTATATATTAATTGAATAATATAATATTTTAGTAATTAAAATGTGCAACTTTATACAGAGATTCAATAAAAAAAGTTAATAAATTAATTTAAATTTAAATTAAAAATTGGTATATATAATAAAATATATGCGGTCATATTACTCATCTTCATAAATATTACTTTGATACCTCTTCGACCTTTTAATAATTACAAAGTACCCCTACGGGCATTTTATGTCCTTGAAAAAATATTTTAAAGGTTAACCTAGTCAACATGGGCATTTTTTAGTTTTAAAGGCTATTAGAGTGGTTTTCATAATTTTTCAAAAAATAAGAGTAATTTGTGTAAAAAGACAATAGATGAGGGGGTGTAAATGTAATTATCCCTTATAAATATCATCCAACAATTCTTATACAGAACTCAATATTCTTAACTCAACGCTATTAAATATATATATATATATATATATATATATATATATTATGATTACATATCAAACCATTGAGGTCCGATCAACAATCCACAAGTTATATATCCAAAAAAGACAATAAATAGTCTTATTTTTCTATGATAAATATAAACATACCCTTAAATTATATATCTTATTAACAATTATAATGATAATATAAAAAACATGTGGCTTATTTTTGCTAATATCATATATTTTAGTTCAACGATTCATCGTCGGAAATACAGTCTCGAATTCTTTTTTGGCCCCACATATACCCATTTGAACATATCTCCAATATTTCAATTCGAAATTTTACAAAAAAAAATCGTGAAATCCAAATTATTGGGTTGTCTCTGAAGCGACGCAAATGCAGTCCAGGTGTTAGAGATAATGCCCAAAGTGGTTAACCCATTGCAGGCCCATCATGAATTATTAGTATATTATCATTTTTTTTCAAATTATTTTTCATCAAGCTTAATACTAAGATGTTTGCAATTGCTTAAAATGTATATTTATTATTTAATTTTAAAAATTATCATTTTAATTTTAATTTTTTTAAATAAATTATTTTGACTTAAGCCCAAAAATTAGAAATAGCACCAACTTATAACAGCTTATTGGTGTAACTAGAAAAAAATATGATTTTCTGCTACGACTAATTACTATAGCCAAAAGCTGAAAATCAATACGAATCAATCACGGCTCCGTAACGGCCATTAACCATTGTTTCTACAGGTGTGGCCAAAACATGAGTCATGGTCAAAACCATGGCAAATGTTTTAACTAGGGGTATTCAACAAAATCGTCGGACTGCCCCAACCGATCGACCCAACCCAAACCGCACTACAATTAACGGGCTAAAGGTGGATTGGGTTGGTCTTGGGCTAGTTAAAAAAATACTGCATTTTAGCAATCAGGTTTGGTTTTATGTTTACGTAGACTGCGTTCGACCGCGATGATGATAATAGTAGTAGTAGTAATAATTATAAGAAGAAGAAGATGAAGGTGAGCACTAATAATGTACTAGAATTATTCATATGTTTATACAAAAGTTTTGATTATGCATAAACATTCAAGTTGGTATTGTGTAATATATATGTATAAATATGTAAATGAGATCAATTAATTCATTAATTATTGGTTATTGACAATCTTCTATATTTTTAATGTTGTTGATAAATGCAATAACGTTAAATAGATATATATTGTTATAATATATTTCATTACCATCTTATTTTTTTTAAATAATTTTTGTTTATTTATATATTATTATGTATTTATATAATTAATTCGAAATAATAATTTTTCACAATCTTATTCATAAAAATGGTAATTTTTTAATATTTATTTGTATTTTTAAAATAAACATATAACTATGTGTAAAGTGTTTATTTTTTACACATTGTAATTGATATATTCATAATTATTAAAAAAAAATACATTTTTTGACAAAATAATTGTAACAAAAGCATAAGTTGTCACAAAATACTAAAGACTGCAAAACCCGCCCAAACCGCCAACCAAATTAGACCGCAAAGTGCGGTTTTGATGATCATTGATTTGGGTTTGGGTAGAGCTTTCTAAAGACCACAATTATTGGATTGGACAAAAAATGAGCTAAAATGCCCCAATTCACACCGCGTACCCTCCTAGTTTTAACTACGGCTAAAAACCATGGGGAATATTGATTAATTGTGATAAAAATTTATTTTTTTTGTTTTGATTTTATTTAACCGTGGTTAATATAAAAATTGTACTTCAAGCTTCAAAAAAAGTATTTTGGTGATTCAGTACAAATTTTGAATGAAATTCTAATTTAGGCTAACAAAATGAGCTAACTGTCGGACGGACATTACATTTAGGGGCAACGGTAATTTATCAAACAATAAGGATTATTTAATGTATCAAATCTCATGGAAGCTAGACGCAATTCACCTTATTATATATTAATATTTGAACAAGATACCCTCACGTTCACACTTCATGAAACTTTGATAATGAAATCCCAACCTATTACCTCTTGTTTGATCTGACTTTGAAACCATGCTAAACAACAAATATAAAAATTTTAAATAATTGACGAGGATAATCATTTTGTATTAATTATATATTAACAATTACAAATAATAATGAATAATTTGCCATATTTAATTGGAAAAAGTAAAAATAAATTGCTATTTTTAATTAGGAAAATGAAATCCAGATATGAATATTAATTAGGGCTTTAAATATCCAATGAGACCGTTACGGATTTTTCTTTTTTAATTTTCTCTCTCTTAGCTGTATGTTCAATCTTTGGTGTTTCCCGCTACTTCGTGTCACTCTTTTAACTCTTCCTTCTCTCTCGTCACCGTTTCATTTCATTAAACCCTAAATTCTACTGCTCGGTTATTCTCTCTCCCAACCTACCTGCCTTAATCTGTACCTGCATTTACATTTTCGTTTGCTTTGTGTTTTTTTTTTTTTTTCGTTTGGTTGTGTATTTGATGTTGGTTTTTACGTTTTGATTTGATGGTTGCAGATCAAAAGAGGATGGATTGAAGTGGCTGATGGGAGCTAGGTGAATGACCTCTTCTTCTAGTGTGTTGTTTTGTCATTTGCTTGTTTCTGTGTTTTCGAGTCTATGTTTCGTTGAATTCGTGGAATGGAGTGGAGCTTCGTTTTTGTTTGTGTGGTCGGTGGAGTGTGTGGATTCGGGGATGTGGATTTTGATGATCTGATTTAGAAGGTTTCGGGAATTTCGAAACGAGGGATTCTGTTTTGTTTTTATAAAGATATAGTCATTCTTCAACATTTTATGTGGAATGGCATTTTTTTGGACGGCGGAGTGATCGTAAGTTCAGATGTTGTTAAGTTTGATCATTTATTTTTATAAAAGTTCAATTTTTTTTGTTAATTTGATTGATTAGTTTTCTGCTTTGTTTTTGCTATTTTTTTGTAGTTTTCACCTGTTTTGCGTACTTCCATTTTTATCTTTGTGCTTGTTTGTGAATGTGCAAGCGTGATTTAGTCATTGCGTGTCTAATTTGTTTTGATTTAGTTTTACATGTCTAATTTTATTTTCACTTACTAAGAGGATCTTCTCAGCATTATTGGATGGTTTATTATTTGAATCGGTTTTTCTAATAGGCTCAGAAGTCAGAAATGTGAAATTTTGCATATATCTGATTGCTTTCTTGTGATAGCCTGTGGGTTTGATTTTGTGGTTAATTTGCTTGATTTACTTTAACCTATGTGAATATTATTTATGAATGTACCCGCATTTCTAACTGAAGATCAGTATAGATCACAATGAGAAATATTATGATAAAATATGCTTTATGTCAAAGATTGGTAAATGCATTGGGGTGGGAGTCATGGTCCAAGTCAAGAAGGAAGCATGTACACCAGAGTCAGAAAGAAGTTCGGTTGGCTTCATCTTCATTTTCTGAGAGCAGTTGATACCGTTACCAAGATCTTCCTCTGATTCTGGGTATGCATATGTAGTTTGTTCAATCTTATGTGGTATTAACACTGTCAGAGCATAAAATTGAACTTAAGTTATCACTGGATTTGGATTAGTTATTCTTAAAAGAGATATGGGTTTAGGTCTTTACTGGGATATTTTAAAAATTTTCAATCTCTTTGCTTTCTTTCTTCTTCACGTGTAGATTCAGTGTTCACAGACGTTCTGGTCCGGCCAGGCGTTCCTCCCAAGCAGGCTGGACAAATGAAGAGGTACATGTCTAGATTACAACTACGCTTGTGGCTGCATTTGATGATTGTTGTGAAGTCACTTATAAAGTTTTCAAATTCTTTGAACATCTAGATTTTCTGGATTAGAAATGTTACTGTTGGGTTTGCTGGAATACAACTCTGACATATGACCCTAAAAGCTTTATTGGATTAGGTATTTTTTGTTTCTTAAGCACCGTGTGTATGATTTACCATTTTGGGTAATTCTGTGGACCCTTTTTGCTATTATCGTTGAGGCTGAAAAGTGGATTTATTACAAAAGGAGAGTTTTGAATGTGACAAGGAAGGAATGTGTGCGACAAAACCTGAAATCTGGTGTGAGTAAATCTTGAAGGTTTGGTGTTACACACAGAATATATTATTGATTTAGAGGTATTCAATGTTTTGGCAGGATAAGCTGCTCACTGAAGTAGTACAAAGGTTCAATGGTAGGAACTGGAAAAAAATAGGTGAGCTTGCATTTTCTTATTGGGCTTGCATGTTATTTCTTCGACCAGTTCTTTTTTGCTGTAACTTTCAGAAACATACTTCTGTTCCTTGATGGTCTTGCTTTATATTTAATTCATGGAATCAGGTTGCTTTACGTTCAACTCTTAGTGCTTAAACGTTTTTCTTCCCTGGTGGATTTTCAATGAACTCTTACTGTAGTTTGCTTTCTTCCTCGCCCTTAAGCTGCAGAGAACTATTTGGTTATAGAAGCTTTGCGGAATATGTCTAATAACACGGGCATTGTTATACTTCTGGTGTCTTAACAACCCTGATGGATGAAAGAACAAAGACCAGTGTAAAAAGTTCGTTAGCAGTTGGTTCATATCAGTATCATGCTCTGTAATCTGTATGGGTGTCAAAATTAGCCTCTTAGCTTCAAACAACGTTAATTTGATCTATCTGTTTATATTGTAGTCAGTTCATATATCATATGGTAGAGATTTCTATTTACGATGTGGTGTTTTCCAGTTGTTGTTCCCAACTTGGTTTTGTTGATTGGTTGACTTTTTCTCTTGCCCAGCTGAATGCATGTCCGGAAGGACGGACGTTCAGTGCTTGCATCGTTGGCAAAAGGTTCTTAATCCAGCCCTGGTCAAAAGCCCTTGGACAAAGAGGTATAGAATAGTTCTATTCATTGCTCTCATTTATGCATAACTGCGAAAAAGGTTAATTAGTATGTGTCATGGCTATAAATTGATACTAAATATTTGTGCTTTTTCTTGTCTGAAATGGTAGGAGGATGATTGTATTATTGAGTTAGTTGGGAAGTATGGCAGTAAGAAATGGTCGACTATTGCAAAGTATTTACCTGGTCGCATTGGGAAACAGTGCCGGGAAAGGTCAGTAATATGCTTTTTTTTATAAATGATAAAATGTTGTCTTCAGTTAGTCAGTTCACTTGGTAAAGTGAGAAACTACACAAAGATTGCTATAATTAGCCAGCAAGTGTGTCCTTTTAGATGCTTGCTCACAGTTTACCAGGTCGCACTGTTAACCACTGACAAGAAAGGTGCTGGTGTGTCTATGCTTTATACATTAGTAGTTTAGAATGTAAAAATGTTTGATACAGGAGAACAAGTTGTCGAAGATTTGTGTCTCCTGAGATCCTGCTAGAAACACTAAAGTTCATCTCTTATTAGTTGTTGAATAGATGTTATCATGCCGTGAGATGATTTCTCAACTTGTACTGCAGTTAGTATATTGCTTCATCTCAAAAGAAGAATGCAAGTTCTGTGGATTTTTTTCCCCAAATGAATAAACTTACATGGAATCATCACGCTGAAAGTTAGTGATCATGTGTTTTTCTCTTATAAAAGAAACAAATAAATAATCTATATATGATAGTGACTTTCCTATGATTCTTTGACATCTCCATTTCTGCCAAGATCATAAATTTTTTTTTTTTTTTTAATTGCAAATGATGGTGTTTGAGGTTAATTTTGCTATATATATATATATATATCCTTTTTGAAGAAAGGGGAGTAGGTAATACTAGTTATTGCAGTTAAAAGTGCTTGTTGTAGTCATTTAAATTGTTTTTGTTGCAAATTACGTAGTACATCTGCAGTTCATGTGCTAATAGTTATGATGTGTAATCTTCTCCTCGTTTTAAGATTTTCTCTATATGATCGTGCAGGTGGCATAATCATCTTGATCCAGCAATAAAAAAAGATGCATGGACTGAAGAGGAGGAAGCAATTCTAGCTCATTACCATCGAGTGCTTGGTAATAGATGGGCAGAAATTGCAAGGTTTCTACCTGGAAGGTATCTATTATAGTTTATTTCCATATAAGTACCGCTGGAACATTTGTAGCATGTTTATTAGCAAGATTGGTGTTTACTTGGATGGTGCTGGTAAACCTTTCTTCTTTTTGTTCTTTTATTTGATTGTTGTAAATGCATGGTAAAGATTCTGTTTGGTGGTTCTCTAGGATAAATGTTTCTTTCTTCAAGATATATTGAAGTAACCAAGAAGTTGCTTTTTTTCACCGTTAGTGTGGTGAGGGGGTTTCTTTGAGGGGTAGGTTTTCTGAATCTCCGATTGAAACTATCATAATATACTTGTTCTTGAACTATGTGAGATTACACATAAATTCTCTCATAGTTTATTGAGGCAATATTTGCTTTTGAAATGTTCTAGTTTTCTGCCTTCCGTTTTGGTTTTAATTTCCCCAAGCAAAAATTTTAAACGCAGAGTTCCAGTCCTTGTGATTATGATCATGTGTGTGTGTGTATGACCTATATTAAGGTTTTTTCTTGATTATTTAATCTGCTATAGGTTTTGTTACTTACCCTCATTGGTTTCCTAATTAAGTATTTTTCATCTGTAGGACTGACAATGCTATAAAAAATCACTGGAATTGCTCGGTAAAGAAGAGCCTGATTTAAACTTGCCTCGTCTCTGCCCGGAAAGTGCAGGGAAGTACATCTTCAGATACGTGCAATGATGAAGAAAAACAGGGGTCCAGCTGTAGAATCACCGATACTCTTGGTGAAACCAGGAACTTTGGCCAGAGAACGGCTCCAGAGAAAACTGATGGTGCCTGTTCAACAAACCTGGTCCTTGGAAATGCTAATTTTTTCGGGTGATGGTTCAGAGACAAAACCTGCTTCCCCTGAAATATGCGGGTCTCCTGAAGGAGAGAGAAATCTTGTAGAAGCCCTGGACGGGATCGGTTCGGTCAATTTTCAAACGTTACAGTGATAGTTCTGGGGAACTACTCACTGCCAATGCTGATAAAACAAGATCACTGAACCCTCTGTCAACTGACTCATTGAATAATACCATGGATGCACACTATCATACTGAAAAGACCATGCTGATCCTGGTGATTGTCCAATCACATGTGCAAGAATGTTGGACTCTCCTAAAAGGCCTAGATATAGTCCATGTGTCAGATGACAGATCTGATTGCTCGCCTGTTGATACCTTTTTAAGTTTGTCACTATGTGGATCTAGTGAAGAGAGTCAAAAGACTGAAAAAAGAAGCAGAGTTTGCAAAACCCCTCCATTGGTGGATCAGAAAGGTTGTGGCTTCTTGTGTTATGAGCCACCGCAGTTGACTGATTTAGATGCTCCGAATTCTAGCCGGAGTACCGGCATAGATAAAGACATTGAGCGTTGTAGCCTCGAGCTTTTTCATTCATATCCGGGTAACCTGTCTCTGAGCCTTCTAGTAATGATGGTCCAGAATCTTTGCTGAAGAATTCAGCTATGAGTTACAGAAATACTCCTTCAATCATAAGAAAAAGAACTATTACAGAAGCGGCAAGTGGAAGTTACTCTGGTAGTGTCAGCAATTCAATGCGTTTTATCTCATGTGCTTCCAATAATAAAGGGGCTAATGGCTCAAACTTGGTAAGCGAAAAATGTTGCTTGCACTCTAAAGATTCCACATCTGGGACATTAGTTAGTGGACAAGCTTTGGAGAGACGCTGGAATATGCATTTGATTTGGAATGGGATTCAACCACTGCTAGACGTTGTACTCCTGGGTCTACAACTCCACATCAGAGCTTAAATTTGATGCCAAATTGATGTTGACTCCATGAAATGATTCAGTGAGTGAGTTTAATAGTCAGTTGAAACTTTCATGATTATTTTGGCTTTAGCTTTTTTGCTCTGATCAGGCCTTGCATCATTTTCATAATCATAGTTGGCCTGTGAATAATTTGCTATGAAGTAAATTTTAAATTGATATTAGGTTAGATATGCTCCGAAAAGATTTTATCATGCTTGCCTGGCTTTCGAAGGACTGATTAGAGCCTTGCTTACTGGTGCTGAAAAGGCACCTATATAAGCATTCCTATTCATGTTCTAGAAAAAACTTTTATCTTTCCTTCTTGGCATATAGCAAAAATGTAAGGAGACTTTTAATATTTGATTGTTTGCCTAGACATTCTTCTCATCATGTTGCTGTGCCCATTCTGCATGATTCAGCTCCTTCAACATGTTCTATAGCTTTCAATTGAGGCATTTTATGCTTGACCTGTGATGTCTGTAGATGAATATCCATTGTTCTTGTTTGTTTGTCTGCTATTATCCCTGCAACTTTATAAAGTTTTGTGTTTGTTTGCTCTCCCAGGAACTGACTTTGACAGCTCTGTGATTTCTTCCTGTCATGTTTGTTAGGTTCAATACATACTATCATTATAACAGCAGAAAGACCAGCTGATGTATGTGCAATAAATAAAGGTACATATATAATTTTTTTTATATTTTATTTCAAAAAATGATGCATTCATGCTCTTATATCAAAACTGCTGGTTGAATAGCTATATTTTGTTGCTTGTCTCATACATGGGTGATTATTTCAGAAGCCATTCTCACAATAATACATTTTACATTCTTATTGTGTTTCATGCCCTCAAGACATTGTAATATCCAACTATGTATTCTCAAACAGGAAATAAACAATATATATTACACTTCATGAATTTACAATCTTATTCTGATTCCAACGTTTTGTTGGGCATCCTGAATTCATAGATCTTTGGTAGTGTTTGATAATTTTTTTCACCCTTTTACACATCCTTAAAGCCACTAGTTGGTAGTGGAGTAGCATCACTGATATGTTTGCATGTCGGGTGTTATTGTCTTATTGTGTGCATCAAGAAGTTTATTCCTTGGCAGCTTTCACAAAAATCTAATTTCCTCAAGCTTTTTGTCCAGAGTTTGCTGCGACCTCCAAATTAATACAAAAGGTGAGAGAATGACGAAGGTCTGGATACATCTGCGAACAACTGGTATTCTGGTGGCACAGGAACGGAATCATACAAAATGTCTTGCCTTTAGTCATACTTGTTAAAACCTCCGTCCCTGGTCTTTTATATGAAAGGAAACAATGAGCATAAAAAGCTCCAGACTTTCAAGTGTCAAATGCTCTTTTTTCTCTAATAATTCCTGGATATTAACGTTCCAGGAGGTGGTTTAGTCACTATTTGCATGCTTCTTGTGAATAGAGAACAATAAGAACATCTCCAGTCATTATGACAGTATGTGGGAATTTGGATTTATTTGAACGATACCATATATTTGTTGCTCTATGATAGGTTAATGCCTGTAAGAGGACATTCGGCCAGACCAGAAAAACAGGCCGATAAGCAATGTTAAAACCAGAGAGGCAAGTAAAACATTCTTCTTGGATTGCAAATTGTGATTCAGGGTGTCACAAGAGATGAAGCATCCTAATTTTCTGACATCCTGTGTTTATCTTGGTAATATGTTCCAACAGTCCTATATTGGGCCAATTTGGAGTTGTACTCCTCATGTCGTTTTGAGTTACATTTGCACATCTGCCAGTGATTCAGTGATATAGTTTCATTTCATATGAACACGATGTTTTTCTATGAAGCGTGCAATATGCTATAATGAACATGACGTTTTTCTTGTAGTGCACTTTTCGTGATTTTGCCTAGACAATGACATTGTAGCAGCTGCGAATCTCACCATTTCCCAATTGATTATTGCAACTATAGTATTTTAAGAAATCCAACTGGAGAGACAGTTCACACCTCCTTCAAACATTAACTGAACTTTTCTTTCCTATCTAACTCAGCTCTTAAATTTTAGCAGCAGTTGGGCACTATAGAACAAAACAACGAGTTATTTAACACAAGGCCACATTACCAAAATCCTTTCAGTTATAACAATGGCCAAATCACTTAAAGACACCAAACTTGAATAAAAACAAAGAGAACTTGCATCTTTCTTTTTAAAACATGTACACCGTTGACCGAGTTGTTGGATAACTAATCTGATAGTTCACCTAACCTTGAAAAACAAGAAAGGAAAGAACATGAAACAAGACAGAAGATGTTGCATTAACAGCCTGAGAGATCAATGTCAAGTACTAGTGTTTCACCAGCTGCAGCCTACACATCTCCACAGCCACGGCCACCTCTGCCAACGCTGTCTCCTTTCTCATTTTCAGCTGCTTCCACACGATGGAGCTCTCGGAATCCAACTCAGACAGCCAATCTCTCCCTCCGGTTTCTGGCACTCGTTCTCTCCTTTGCCGCTGCTCTCTCGCTGGCAGCGATATCACCAACAACCACCAAGTTCAAAAAGCACTCCAACAGCTTCTGTGATTACCCTGAGTTAGTGTAAGAATTAAGAGAAAGAAAATAGCTTGAAGATCCCAAAGATAAGTCTTTAACACAAACTGTTTTACAGGTACTGCTTCACTGTGAACATCTTGGCATTTCTTTATGCAGCCTATCAGTTGTTCAAAAGTATTTGTGACATTGCACATAGAGGTGTTTTCATTTCAGACATGGTATCCGACTACATCAGCTTCATTTTTGACCAGGTAATTCTACTTGGATCAGTGTAGTTTTTTTGTTTATTTGTATATCTAGGACAGTCAATGATCAAGCCGGTTAAAAGTGAATTTTTTTAATTAAGACTTTATATAGTTTTAGTCTGAATATTAGGGTTTGAATTGGCTCTGAGCTTGTCTTGGATAATTAATATATTGTATATTTATGTATCAAGTATATAAAGATCATATGTAAATACAAAATTTTTAAAGTTGAGCAAAATTACTCACCAATTTACTTATGCAGAAAATTGGTGTTCTCAGAGGGTGAAACTCAGTGCAACATTTTTTCATTTACTATAGTAGTATTTTGATTTTTAACTATCTTAAAATATTTGAGATTGTTAATATTTACTGGTAAGTTAACTTTATATAAACAACTATGAAACTTAAAAAAAAATAAAAAATCAGTCTGGCTTGAAGCTCATTTTAGTTTCCAAATCAAGTATCAACTTTGCATAGAAGAGTTTGAAGAAGTTTCAAGTCTTGAAAAAAGAGACGTAATCGTGCAGCATCAAGCTAGATCGACTCGCTCATTTTGGTTGGCAGCCCTGCAACTAACCTTCTATTTCTGAGACAGAAAACATATGTCAATCATTCCCTTTGTTACTTGTTCCAGAAATTTTCAAGTTATCTTAATGTCCATGTGCAACAGTTGGCAGGATACCTGGTTGTTTCAGCCTCTTCAGTTGCTGTACCAGTTATCCAACACATGTACAATGGAACTTCACTCAGGAAGGCAGCTACGGTTTCTGTATGCATGTCTTTTGCTTCATTCTTGGTTATTGCAGCTAGTGGAGTACTGTCTGGCTACAGATTATGTAAGAGGATCATGTGGTGATACCATTCATCATGCACCAACAGTCGGCTAATATTTCATGTATGGTTAACCACAAATTGGAACAAAGGCAGGACATTGAGTACAAAATTTCTTTCCCCCAGGGAAATGGTCAAGGACATAAATGTTAGAAATGATTCCTTCTATCTAGTTCAAGTCTCAAGAAGCACCAATCCTGACTATGTTGCAACAATTCATTGCAAAGTCAGGTACAAAGTTTAGATGGGGGTTATAACAACCTAGAATTGATTATGTTGCCCCTTTTGAATTATTTGTCTTCTTATATAATCAGAAAATGTATCATCATCCCAGAAACTCAGGATTCTGGCTGCATTAAGCATATTGCATATAATAAGGATTGCTACATAAAAGGACATATTCATATAAAAGGGGAACCATAACTTAGAACATTTTCACTAGCCTGCAATAAAACAAAAAATCATTGCTTGATGCTGTATCTCATCATTTAAACAATTTCCAATAGGACTGTTGCTCCGCTGCTACTGCTCTAGCAGAGAACATGAGAAATACGTTCTTAATAATCATGTGACAAAACTAACTTCTTTCCAAGAGTTGAACTGTAAACAAATTTTTTCCAAGATTTCGACCTTGTTATGATACTAAATATAAGTTTCTAGTCATGCCAAAATCACTACAACCTCATGCCCTTTTTCTATTTTATGGTATTAATTGTGTGTGGTATGAGCCCTTAATCTAGTTAAAAATGGCTTACCATCTACCTTCTTTGCTTACGCTCAAACTTAAGTTCAGCTTAACATTTGGCACTTGATCTAGTGTTAAGACTTGGTATACAAATTCTCAAGCCCAGTGTGTGAGTATCGACCTCAAACTCACTTGAGCTGCTTAATAGTCTAATATATGTGCAAACAATCTAGTGGAAGTATCTAAAATGTACCATTAATAGGAAATTATATAATCAAACTCAAAAACAGTAGGACTAGCTAAGAAGAAGAAAGCTCAAAAGCTCTCCTCATCACAAGATTATCATAAAATAAAGAACTTAATTACCAAGTAACTTTTACAGTTTTCAGTCTTCATTAACAACAAGTTTTCCCTCTGCAAACTCGCAAGACTGGATAGCAACCCCAAGCTGCTTCTGCATCTTCTTTACAACAAAGACTTCTGGCTCCTCGCATATGGTGACCACAGTGCCTTTTCTTCCAAGGCGCCCTGTTCGTCCAGCTCGGTGTGCATAATGGACTGAGTCAGTAGGCAACCCCAAATTAACTACAAGATCACATTCTGGTATATCTAATCCTCTAGCAGAGAGTTCATTGGTCAATAACACCCTCACATCCCCATTCCTGAACCTTTTTAAGATGGTTGATCTTGCAAGCTTGCCAAGATCCCCATGTAGCTCTGCTGCTTTCATTCCACGAGCCTCTAACTTGAAGACCGCATCTTTTAGTTGTCTGGTGTGGTTCATGAAAGCAATGACACATTTTGCATCAAGTGCATGTATGCATCTTCTCAATGTGTCCACCTTGTGTTGTATCCTTGTAACAGAATAATAGTGTGTCAGAGAAGGTGGTAGGCTCTGAACTGGGGCTTGAGTCTGCAAGTTTGCACCGGAATCGGAATGAGATGGTGTTTCTGACAGCTTAGTAGCCGCAGGAGCAGTGACAGATTCTAGTGGGGCAACACTTTTGGCTTGGACAAGAAGCGGATCAGAACCCCAACTCCTAGCCGCTCGAATAACTGAAAATGGAACTGTTGCAGAAACCATTATAGTCTGACGCTCAGCTCGCCTAGCTTTAGAACCGTTCATTATGTTTTTACTTGCACCAGATCTCCTACCAACATGCTCCAGAATGCGATGCATATCCTCCCTAAAATTAAACGCAAGGAGTTCATCGACCTCATCTAAAACCAAATACCGGCAACTATGTGTATGAAGCTTCCCTGCTGCACTGATTTCTGCAATCCGTCCAGGTGTGCCCACGACGATTACCGGCTTGTTCTTTTTAAGTGCCTCTTCCTGCCTTGACTTGTTCGCACCTCCAACAAGTTGTTGCACCAATCTCTTATCTGCAGGTCCAAGTAGCTTTTCAACTTCCCTCACAATCTGCATCCCAAGCTCCCTTGATGGGGCCACAACCACTGCTTCCACATCCATCTTGTTCCTAGGTTCATCATTCTTCTTGAGTGGTCCAATTTCAGAGAGAATAGGAAGAAGATATGCTAGCGTTTTTCCTGAACCTGTGTAGGACTGAATGACAACATCATGATCCTTAAGGATAGTGGGAATTGCTGCAGCCTGAACATCTGTCGGAACTTTATAGCCTTCCTCCTCTAACCTTTCAACTAACAAGGGAGGAAGACCAAGCTCCGAGAAAGATTTTGCAGCAAACGGGCCCAATGCATCTACATCAACTCTCTCTTTCTTTTTAACTGCACTAGTTTCTTTAGGGCTAATTTTCTTTTCTCTTCTTTTAGGGACCTCTGCAGTGGAAATCCCATGCTTAAGCTTGTTTTTGTCATTTCCCCGAGTCGACTCAATGTCACTCTTGAAACCGAGACTTGCAAGAGTGAGAGTCTCACTCTCATTACTCGCTCGACCAAAAAACCGCACGCTGCTGTATAACGGAACTACACGCGAAAATCCACAAAATTTTCGTGATGATAAAGTATCACCTACAAGAAGCAGCACCCTGGTTGCAGCAAAAGCAGGCATTTTGTGTCGTGACGATTCAATCAGCGGCAAAGTAATCAATTCCGTACACTTCACTGCCACTGGTCGGCTTGAAAAGTGAAAGAAGTTCTTGAAATTGCAAATAAAATTGCATACTCAATTCTGCAGCATCATCTGAGTGGAGTCAATTTCTGGGCTTCTTCTGAAATCAAGAAAGGAATAAGACTTATACGAAGAACATACATGATTGATTGGAAAAGATTCCAATCAGACTTTAGATTAGCGAATGCCTACTTCAACTTACCATTCAGGCATTCTATCAAACAGCTACAATTCAAGATGCAGTTATCATAAACAATGAAATAGCGCATATGTGTGTTCCTAAAGCAAAAACAAGTCTTTAGAGTGCATGTGACATTGTGTTGTGTGTGTGTTTCAGAAGAGAGAGAGAGAGAGAGAGAGAGAGAGAGAGACCTTTAGGAGATGATGATAGAATGGAGGGCAGAACAGTTTGTAACAAATCCTGTCCGAAGTTTAAATAGAAACCTGAAAAGATTTTAGATGGATAAATAATTTGCACTGAGCCCCTTAAACTTTTAGGTAACTGAAAATAAGGTACCAGATTTGTTGTGAATTGAGGCCAAAGGCATAAAATTTTAGGTTAAATACACTTTGTCGCCTTAAACTATTTTGAGGTAACTTTCACTCTTGTAAATTGATTGTTTGGACAAAATTGTCCCTCATATTATTTATACTTAGGGATAATTACGTTCTCCAATTTTTGGAATTTGTTGATATTAACAAGTAAATTGAATGAAAATATATAATTATCATAGATTGACTTATTACTAATTTATTTTTTATTATTTATATTTTATATTTTCTAAATTTCATATATATTATTTGAAAATAAATTTAAGCTATTGATTTAAAATAACACGATCTTGGCCATAGATTTAAGTAAAATTTGATATGATCCATGGATTACTCAAGATTAAATCTGAATCATCGAATTATATTAAATAAAATCTAATGGTTGTGAAATTAAAACAAAAAATAAAACTTAAACAAAAAAAAAAGAGAAAATTCGTACGTGCATTACACCCCTGCTTGAAGGGGGTATTTTGTACATTTTCGTAAAATTGGGGGAGTATATTAGTATAATTTTTTTCACATGAGGGCTATTTGCCTATTTCCAATATCATAAGTAGATAAATTGCAACTTGCCCACTTTTGCTTGCATTAACTCATGGGAGAAGTGGGGTTGTATATGGACTCAAAGACATGCATTGGCTTCTTGGGCATGGTAATATAATCAGTTCTAACATCACAGAAACATACAAAAATGTTAAAGATGAAGTCTCAGAAATTTTGCTTTTCTTGCATTACTTCCGAGTTATCCGTTGAATCTATGGCAATTCTACTGTATGGTTAGTAAAAATCTGCACCTACAATAGATACGGGTATAGAATGTTTGAGTCTTGGATTGGCGCTTCCAACGACACTCATTCATGCGGTGGCCATAACTGAAGGAGCCTTCGATTGCACCCATGATATCATATCTTCTCGAGTTGCAATGAAGAAACCAGCTTTGTCCTCGCTCTCTCTAAAAGGAGCTGCAAGTTTCTCAACATGGGAAGCGAAGGCGCTTCCTAGACCTTGAGAGAACTTATGCGTTCCAGCTCCAGTGTTGGCAGAAAACAATGCGGGCAAGGTTTCTTGGCGTTCGATGATTTTAGCCAGAGAAACCATCCACTCTTCAAATGCAGTGTGAGCTGCACCAGTGGATAGTGACCGCACGTTTAACCTCCATTCTTTTTCCGTCTTCGTATGCAGACCTGGATACAATCCATATACTGTTCCTAAATACAGGAGCTCATGAGCTCTCTCATGGCAATTTCTGTTTCGGCAAATATCGATCAAACAGTTGCAGAAGGGTCTCCTGGCCTCAACAGTTGTGTTGCTGAGTATGGCCTTGAATTCTTCTTTCACAATGTCAAAGCTAGTGCTCGCTTTGCCAGCAAGCAGTTCAACAAACACAACTAGTTTTGGGCTTGCTCGGTCTAAACAAGCAAGGACTTTATCAGCCTCATCACCCTCACAAAATGATACAACCGACAGTAAGCACCCACATAATCTATCATCTGGCTTTACCCCTGCCGCCATGGAGGTCTCAAACACCCTAACCAAATCATCTATTTTCTTTGCTCGTCCCAAGCACTGAATCAAACAAGTGCATCCCATGACGTTAAGGTTGACTCCAACCTCAGACATTTCCTTGAACAAATCCATGGCCTTGTCAACATTTCCCCCACTCCCATATATATTAAGCATGGCTGTGTAGCTCCAACTATCCGGCTTGCACTTCTCTGAGCCCTTCATATCCTCAAACAGTCTCTCTGCCTCTTCCACCAATCCAAGATCAGCGCACATGCTCAACAATGTGTTATATAAGATGAAATCCATAGGCCATTTATTCAACTTCATCCGTTCCCAAAGAGCCAGTGCATCTCTTGCCCACCTAGACTTCCCATATATCTTCATTAATGCTGTCAACGTCTTCTCGTTTGGAGCAATCCCCGAATCCACCATCTCCTCGAACAAACTTCTGGCTAGACCAGGCTTTCCAGCCTTACCCATTGCTTCCAACAATGTGTTGTAAACAACCAAATTCGGTTGCACCCCAAGCGACTTCATTTCTTGCAAAACATACCTAATGCCATCATAATCCCCAGCCTCCCCATACATCTTGCCTAATACAGCAAAAGCAATAGGGTCTGGTTTCCACCCACTTGCTCTCCCTCTCTCATACAAACTAATCACCTCCTCAACCTTACCCAACTTCGCATACACATCCAACACAGCAGAATAAGTGACCTCATCCGGCATCAGTCCAGTCTTATACATCCTCTCAAACCACTCTATCGCTTTGTTGAAAAGAATACACTTTTTTGCACAAGTAATGATAGTAGAATAAGTAATGTTATCAAGATCAATTCCCTTGTCTATCATCTCAAAAGCAAGGTCCTCTATGTGCTTAAATTGCCTGCCAAACCTCAAACACTTCATAGTCACATTATAAAAGATCGTTTCCATCGGAAACAAATCCTGGATTTGACCCAATTGAAGAAAAGAAGCGCCTTTGGCCATGGCTTCAAGCTGTTTAGCACCAAAAGCGCATTTTCCCTGGTAAGCGAATGTGGGATTCCTTCAACAACAGCCAAGAAATCAGATTCCTCACAGTCATTCAGCTTTTGGGCGAATTGCCTGAGGTCCTTGATTTCTGGATTGTATGAATAGGAAGATGAACGCTTATGGCGCTGGAGAGAAAGCACAGAAGGTTTCGGTTTAGTGGGGTTAACCCAGGTGGATTTAGGCTTGGAAAATAGCGGCTGCTGATGGGTTTCGTTTGGCTGGTTAGAGAGAATGGTGGTTGACAAGGGTTTAAGCTGCTCAGCCAAAGATGGTTTTCTGGGCTCTTGGGCTGCGGCGGAAGGTGGTGGAGGAGCTCTCTTGGCTGAGTTGCAGGAAATGGCGAATCTTCTCTGGGTGCGGAATTGGAGCGGGGTGGTGAAGGGAAGTGGGCGGTGGTTATTGGTGTCTGAAGAGTGATGATAAGGTAATATAGCTGCTGAGGGTTTTGTCGCCATGGAATTGGGGAGGAAGAAAAAGGAACCTCTGAAGTTTTGAGTAATGGAAATATCTATTTATCTATTCCATGAATTAGATACGACTGTGTAATTGGGACCTTTTATCAAGCTCCTTATCTTCATTCACTGAGCTCTCTGCATGGGCAGGCAGCCAAAATGAAGGGCGGGGAAACCAAAAAGCGAGCGACAGAAAAAGAATAAGCAATTCTAGGAAATTTTAGTTCTATTGGTGTTTGGTAAATTTGAAACAAATATAGGGTAAATTTCAGTCATTTTTTATGATATTTGATATAATTATAAATATTTTTTTAATTTCATTGTCTGTCTAACAACGAGTCTATTTTGTTAGCTTTCATTAGGTTTCCGTCTAATTTTTGTGTTGAACTGATCAAAATATCTTTTAGTATTATAAGATAAAATATATATATATATATATATAATATTTTTATAAAGTAATATTCCCTATGAAATATTTATATTACACCCATCCTAATTTTTTAAATATTTTTTAAAATTTAGCAAGAATAAAATAGTAATATCTACTTCCATTTAGGAATATATAAAAAGTAGCTATAATTTACCCTTAGTTATACATATTGGGACACATGCCAAATAATATTATTATATACATATATATATATATATATATATATTAGATAAAAAGTATAGATCAAATAATAATTTAATATAAATATTTTAAATCTTTTTTCACTATTCTGCCTTATATGGGGATATTTCCTACATCTCTTATTGAGACATTCATCACTTTGGAAAAAAACTACCAAGGTCAAAGTAAACAAGCATTGCTGAATGTATATAACACGGAAAAAGGACCTTAGGGGACATTTGGTCTGAAAGTATCCAAAGGTCTCCCAAGACCTCTTAAAACAAGGACAGAGTCTTAGAAAAGCACTTGTAGAGATGCCTACACTACTCTGCGTGCGCAGTGTTTGTCCCTTGGACCACCTCCTGTCCTTATCAACTGTCTTAATATGATCCATCGGATTAAAATGTGATCCATCGGATCACATCACATCGTACAAAGCTACCCTTACTTATAAATATGACTTTCCATTCCCATAACCAGGTTCGAATACTTTATCCAACTCATATACTTACTATATATTCTTGTGGATTTTTACTGACTTGATCGTCGGAGTGCCATCGTTGGAATTCCCTCCGGCCTAGCTCTAATGAGTATTTGTCTTGCAAATCCTTGGCAACAACCCCCCTATATTGCAAACAGTAGATCCTGAGGCATTTGAAGCCCTTTTATGCATCTGGAGATATCTTCGTATTTTCAGGATACAACACTACATTTATAAGAGTGAATATGTGCCTCTTCACATGCATTAGAATATAGAGATGTATAAGGATAATTTGGTCAGATAAATATTTTTTTAGCTGCAATAAATCAGTAATAAGTCAATCGGTGTAAATATAAATTTTCATTCAATTTTTTTTCTAATATTAACAAATTCAATTAATTTTTAACTAACAAATAAATTTATTAGTTAGTCATAAATAAACATCAGTGTATTATATGTTACTTTTTCAAATTACAGAGATCTAGGTATAGTTATACAAAATTTTAGAAGAAGATAATAGCAGTATGATTATTCTAAATATAATTATAAAATGGGCCAGACGAAGGCCTTACCATCCAGTTGGAGTTGGGCACTACAACCCATGAAGTTTGTTCTCCTGCATAATTTTATATTATATCTAGAGATGATAATGAGTTCGAATCTAATCTGGACCCATCACAAACAGGTTTAGGGTCTTAGAGTTTTGGATCAGTCCTTGTCCTACTTAATTTTTTTATATTTTTTATATGTTGTACTTATATAAAATATTTTGATGCATGCATAAAAAATCTGAACAATTTATTTATACTTATATATAATACTTAAACTTAATGGTATAAAATAGTTTACAAACGTTTTTTATGTATACATATAAGTAACGTACTTTAATTTTTTAAAATATTTTAATGCTTAAAACATGCATATATAAATTTATAAAAAAATTTAACCTTTTAATTATTTTATTTTTACAAAGTTTTGAGGATATTATTTTTAATATATATATATATATATATATTTAAATATTTAAAAATATTAAACTATGTCTACAAGAACTGATGAGTCCTGGGTCCAAGAATTTCTAGATGGGTCAGGTTCCGAGTTTGGCAAAACCCACCATGACCCGGGCTTAATTATTTTTTTATTATAAAAAAAAGAAAAATTATGGAAAAAATATTTTTTTTAATATATTAACGTTTTTATTACGAGTCGCGGTTTCAAACCGCGACTCGAAATTTTTTTTTAATCGAGTCGCGGTTCGAAACCGCGACTCGAAGTTTTTTTAATTTTTTTTTCCGAGTCGCGGATCGGAACCGCGACTCGGTGTTATATAAATAACTTAAATTATTTATTGACGACCAACAATTAAAAAATTAATGAATGCAGTCAATGCTGCATTCATGATGCAGCGATATTTATTAAAAAAAAAAAATTTCGTTCGCTATATAAATTCACCCCGCATCATTCACCATTTCACCATTCATCAGCCAAAAATCACATTTATAAATTGCATCTTTCCGTTGTTGTAGACTTTTTTTTCCAACTGTATATTTGTCACCCATTTTTATATTTTTAAAAATGGATAGAAGAGCAGTGTATGGTCCACGAGATGGAACTGTATTATCACAACAATCACAACACAGGTCCGATGAGATCCTTGATGGTGACATTGATGAGGTCCTGCAGGCAAAACATGCCGACGGTAAATTTTGGAGAAATTTACGTGAACAAGACCTCCCCATTCGTGTACAACAAATACTACACCAAATAGGTTTTTATGGAGTCTATAGGTGCGGACGAATTCAATATAATTGCCATTTAATCACTGCATTGGTGGAGAGGTGGCGATCCGAGACACACTCTTTTCATTTTCGTGTCGGAGAAGCCACAATTACCTTACAAGATGTCCAGGTAATATGGGGGCTCCCAATAGATGGCGAGCCAATCTCAGGGACTGACCTGGAAAGAACCAGTGTTCAGTGGCAAGAATACTGTATGCAGTATATAGGTTTCACACCAGAAGATGGAGCGTTGAAGGGTTCACGGTTGCAGGTTAAGGCCATAATAGAACATATATCACATGTCCACATCACTCCCGACACTCCACACCTTACTGTTGTACAGTATGCGCGTGCTGTTGCATTGTTCCTGCTGGGTGGAACGATGTGTCCTGATTCATCAGGAAACTTGGTATCGCTACTATATCTTGCAAAATTAGAGGATATAAGTAGCAGCCCGGAACTACAGTTGGGGCAGTGCTGTCCTGGCATTTTTACACCGTGAATTATGTAATGCCAGCGAAAAAGGCAAAGCTGCAATAGGTGGCGCGTTGCAGTTGGTACAGGTAAGTTGAATTATTGAATTTATAGAGAAATATTTTTTTTTCCAGGTAATAACTAGAGTTTATGTTATCTCTGCAGATTTGGGCCTGGTCACGCATCATTCCACTTTGTCCCGGACTTGGTGCTCCACGTGTACATATGGGCCCACACCAAATAGATAATAACCGTGTGCTCCCAGGAGCACCATATGGTGCAATGTGGAACTGTGAGCACACTTTCACCCGGACAGTGCGAACAACTGTCCGGGTCATTAGAGATATATTAGATGAGATGCAATAAGATCAGGTATTTTATATTCATAACTTTAATTACATATATTCGATCATATAAAATGACATTAACTTGCATTATTTTATTTATTACAGTTTATCTGGCAGCCGTATGACATGGAATCAAATGTCATTATGGCTTACGCAGGGATTTTAACCCCCAGCTGTGGAGATCAATATGTCCCTTGATCTTTTATGCAATAGTGGAGATGCATCATCCCGAACGGGTCCTTCGCCAGTTTGGGATGATGCAAAATATTCCAGATCAGCCAGATACTCGGGACATGAGCCTGCATAAGATCACCCGTTCCAATCGTACGGGCACAGATTGGATTTTGCAGCACATACTCTACATCACTAGATGGCAAAGACGATATGACACGGTCATACAAAGACAACCCATTTCCAACAGAAGAGATACAGACCGAGGATATTGGGAATGGTACAACAACATAACACGTCATTTCATTTCGTCGTCTACTGATAGACGTGTGGAAAGCGATACCAACCTGGAGATGCACCAATGTTGCAGATTGTGGTATGCTACATAATATCACATGTTTATTTTATATACTTCATTTTTAACAATAATTTTTATTAAAATTTATTATATTTTTATATTTTTTCAGACTCAACAGGTAAATACTCTTCAAACACTTTTTCAATCTAAACCAGTAGACGTTGAAGGGTATCGCCAATTAGTGGCCCAACTTGAACACGAAGTACAAATTATCGCTGAAGCCATAAAACATCAGCCACAACAAACTGCAACACCATCCGATAGTGCTCCCACCACATCCCACAGACAAAGGAGAAGTTCTAGCCAAATGTCTATTGGTTCAGTTGAACGTGGTGATATTGGGGTGGATATAGCTGGTCCTTCAACAGCATATACGCCTCAAGATTACTACGTGCCTCAACCGCCTCAGGATTACTATGTGCCTCAACCGTCACAAGATGATTGGTTTCAATCCACTTCATACATGCCAAGCCATGCAGAAGCTTATTCTTCACATGTAGATCTTGACCTTGGCATTGGTATTAACCAACCATATGCACCAGAATATAACATTTCACCAGTTCCATTTCCATCATTTAGTGCATATCGTGATAATGTGGAGTCCAGTTCTGCAGCATCATTAAGTGGGTTGCATATTAATTCCGGTGGTGATAATAATGATGGACAAAATGAGCCAATACAAAATATGGACGAAAAAATAAGAAGACCTCGACGTCAACGACACAGACGTAATTGTGGGACAGGGGGGCATTTTAATATTTACTTTTGTATTGTAATATTTGTAATAATATTTATAATACATTTATTCATTATTAATTATTATTTGTGTTTTTTTAAATTGATTTGTGGATAAATTAGTTTTTTTTTTTTAAAAAAAAAGACCGAGTCGCGGTTTGAAACCGCGACTCGGAGTCGCTGTTTGAAATCGCGACTCCGTGTCGCGGTTTCAATCCGCGACACGGAGTCGCGTTTGTAACCGCGACTCCAATAAAAAATTCTTTCCCCTCCCCCCCCCCCCCCCTTAAAAATTAAAAAAAAAAAGAAAAATGTCGAGTCGCGGTTTGAAACCGCGACTCGTAATAAAAACGTTAATATATTTAAAAAAAATATTTTTTCCGTAATTTTTCTTTTTTTTGATAATAAAAAAATAATTAAGCCACGACCCTGCCCATTTCCATCCTTAATTATTTTATGGTGACAAAATTAATTTATATTTTTATTAATGTAATTATAATTATAATATTTAGAGTTATTGTATATGGTAATTTCTATTCCTATAGGCAAGCATTAAAATTAATTAATTTTTAACTATATACTATAGACATCTTAATTAATATTGATACATATCTATATCTATATTATTATAAAAGAGAACATTTTGAGCGTACCAACTTTAGATTGCCCCAATTTATCCGTTATTTTATTTTTTCTCTTTAAAATTATTTGGTCAGATTCGTAATTTTAATATTTTTTAAAAATTTTATAATTATTTTTTCCTTATAACTACCCACTACCCCACATTTCTCTTTCTCCTTACTTCTCCATATTATTATAATTTATAATAATAATTTATTATTTTAATAAAAATCTTTTTTCTTTTTATCTCACATCAAAAATTTTTATATGCCCGGGAACCGCGTGCAACGATATCTAGAATAATATAACGAGATTAGAGTAATACTGCCTGAGTTATTGTTTAAAAAATTATGTGAACCCCAAAATCATATATTAGAAGTGCAATCAAGATTAGGTGTTCTGCCACACAATTATGCAACCAATTGAAAATTTATGATATCAACATCCTATTTATTTCTACGGAATGGAATGTTGTTCACTTGAAATGATGTTTATTTATGCTATTATTTGCTTCTCACAATTTAATTTCCTAAAATTCATTTTAAGTTAAATTTACTATATTATTTTTAAAACCAAGATAATTTGTTGAAAAAAAGAAAGAGATATGTTATGTGAACTAGTTTTCTTTATTTACAGTTCAATTTTATTAAAAACAGGATAGACCGCCATGTGAGTGAAGGTCTGTAGCCCTACAAAGCTTCCATCGTAGATGAGAAAGGACATTATTTAGCTTTGAGTACGATGACAGAAGGCACTTTGATTTTGTTTGTGGATGCCACAATTGTTTAGCAAGCATTGCCAAAGTGAAGGCTTTCGAAGAACGAAAACCAAGCCCCTCTTCAATCTTCCTCTTGCATAAACGAGACCAACTAACCCATTGAGTTTTTTTTTTCTTTTCTTTAGGAGTGGCAAATGGACGGGTTGGGTCGGGTTTGGGTTGGGCCCAAACGGGTCGGGTCAAAAAAGAGTAGGGTCCAAAATGAGGCTAAATGAACGGGTTCAAAATGGGTTGGGTTGCAAATGAGTCGGGTCGGGTTAGTATAAAATATTTTATTAATTTAAATTTTAAAATTTCACATAACGAAAAGAACAAAGGACAATACTTGAACTATTGAAAAAGATAATTACTACTTACAATATAATACAACAAAATTTGTATTATACGTCATTTCTGTCTAATGACCATGTACATTAAGATTCTGTCTAATAAAATACTACATTTTATCAAAATAATTCACAACATTTTAAATGCTCATCTTGAATGAACACCAAGTCGTGCAACTAAATTCTCTATATTTGTTGAGAGACAATTTTTTATCTTTATCTTCATCGCCTTCAGAATCATAAACTGTAATATGAAATAAAATAATCACATAAAAATATAAAATCACTAAACAATTAAAATAATAAGAATAACATTATAAATAATTTAAAATATAGTGTGTGAGTGTGGGTGGGTGGGTGGGGGGGGGGAAGAGGGTGGTGGGAGAGATGTAAAAGTGTGTGTATGAGAGAGTAACGAGTTTCGTGTTGTGTGTGTGTGTGTGTGTGTGTGTGAGAGAGAGAGAGAGAGAGAGAGAGAGAGAGAGAGAGAGAGAGAGAGGAATGTGTGGGAAAGATATGTGAGAGAATGTGTATATATGAAAAGAAGAGTTTGTGTGTGAGAGAGATGTGTGAGAGTATGTGTATATAAAAAAGAGAAATAGTAGGTTTTATGGTTTTTTTTAGTTTAATTTATGAGTTGGACCCATATCTAACTCATTTTTAACCCATATACAACCCATACTTAACCCATATCCAACACATAAAAATATAATTTTATTTAATTTCAACCCATATCAACCCATTTTAAAATTTATCCAACCCCCAACCCAACCCAAAACTAGTTGAGTTGGGTTGAACCCATGTGTCTCAATCCATGTTGACACCTCTACTTTTCTTTATCGTGTCAAAAAAATTCCAACGTCATCACATTAATTGCACCTCCTTGCCAATGGTTGATATTATGGGGAATATGGATATTTTGTGTAAATTGGGGGCAAAATGGACAAGCACGGTTGGGAAAATCAGAAATCTTGGCATTCAAGATTTGTATCAAGGCTTTCAGAGCAAGATCGAACTGCAATGCACAATCGGGGAAAGAATCGGGCTTTGGCTACTTTTCGCGGACCTCCCAATTTGTACGTAAATGGCGTGCTACTCAGAAAAAAATATGATATTTGGATTATTCTTTTGTTCAACATGTACACATTATATATACTAGCCGTTGTGGCACGCAGTTCCTAAGTACATATAATAAATATTTTTTATATTTTAAAATATATTATAAATAAGACCAAAATAAATAAATCAATACATGATATTAAAAAGAAAAGAACAGAAAACTAATTTATTAGTTAATGAATAATTTAAAAAGTGGAAGGTGTTAGTTATCTTATTAGTGAATGCCATTTTTTACTTTAAAAAAATAGTGCGGCGGTGTCACTAACCGCCGTTTATGAGTATGGAGTCCCTGTTTTTTTTATAGCAGTATAAATATATTTTAACTATACTATATACGCATCATATGTATAAATCAAATGAATTAGAAATTAAAAGAAAATTACAACAAAAAAAATTCAATCAATCGTAAATGCTAAAAACATTCGTATAAATTATGCTTTTGGGACCCACTTTCATCTTTCCTAGTAGTCTAGTCCCGTACATCGAACATCCTTATCCAACCCCCATAATAGACTCCCATAATACTTCGGACACGTCAACAAGGAGAGGCCATAATCGCCTCCCGCTCCTCTTCTTCCACTCAATTCGTCCAGCGCTTAAATACATTGTACCCCCACATCAGTTTTCCTAGTCAACCTTCTTAGTCTCCGCGTACAATACCCTCACAGCATAAGTTGTACATCACAAACATCAGGAGCGCAACACTGAGTAACTTCTCCAGATAGAAAAGCGAGAGAAACTCTGGGGAAAAAGATCTTCTGGCGCCTTCCTCATACGGGTCCCGATACTTTACGTGGGTCCACCCGACCCGTTTTCCCTTCTCGAATTCTCCCTCTCTATGATTATTAATCCCGTCTGCCCTTTTTCCTAATATTTTACTCGTCTTCTCTCTGGAAGAAGTTTCTAGAAAGCGACAACATCACCGCCACCGTAACCGCCACAACCTCCACCTCTGACACCTCCACCGCGTGCGCGCTTTTTACATTCGTCGCGGCTGTTGATGCTTCTTCAACTGTTAGTTTCGAATCGAGTGCTCTGGGTTAGGTGTAGTTAAGATATCAGAGTTTGAAGCAGAAGCGTCGAAGCTTTTCTGTTGTCTTTTTCCGGAGGTAATGAACGTGGAAATTTTATTTGCAGATTTGCTCTCTTATGATTGGCATTCTGATTGTTGCATACACCAGTAATTCATTGAGCACCACTGGATCGATTGTGTTCAGTGGTTTGTGATGTCGGATTGAAAACTGCATATGCATTTCGAATTAAATTCAAGCTTTTTAACTTTATTCTTTTCCTGTTAAGTTCTTGTTTGTTCTCACACAAGTTAATTTAAGATGATATTTTATTTCATTTAAGTAATTGTAGTATTTTTCTGAGTGCATTCATTGTCCGTTTGTTTATGTTTGTAATTTTTCAATTTTTGTTAGGAATACAGTTAATAGATAATTAAACTCATAAGATACAGATTCAATGTATTATTTTTTAATAAAGTAAAAAATCAGGTGGAATTAAATAAGCTACAGTTATTAGATAGCCACAATATGCTTATTTCTAGTATTTTGATAACCAGCTTGTTCAAGTCAGTCGAGAATTGGAGATTTCAGTTCTTTTTAGCGTTCAAAGCAGCGGCCATATATTTTGATATTCTGTGTCTGTGTGCGACATGAGCGGCGAAGGCACGACTGGCAGCGGCGGGGGGAGTAGTGGCTGCGGCGGAGAGTCACAGAGGTTAGTTCCGACTCCGTTTCTGACAAAGACTTATCAGCTAGTGGATGATCCCAGCATCGATGATTTCATCTCGTGGAATGA
Source organism: Sesamum angolense (assembly GCA_034509725.1). Classification (NCBI taxonomy): domain Eukaryota; kingdom Viridiplantae; phylum Streptophyta; class Magnoliopsida; order Lamiales; family Pedaliaceae; genus Sesamum; species Sesamum angolense. The sequence goes on from JACGWL010000013.1 coordinate 5,103,937, forward strand.
AGATGGGACGACTTTCATTGTATGGCGGCCAGCGGAGTTTGCTAGAGATTTGCTGCCTAGATATTTTAAACACAATAATTTCTCCAGTTTTGTTCGTCAACTCAACACCTACGTACGTAAGCAGTTCTCCCTCCTTCAAATCTTTCATTTGCTCTTGATAATTTTTTATAATTTCTGGACAGGTAATATTAGGTTAAGTATGGTGGAATTGACATTTGAAAGTTATGGCAAATTTTCCGGCAATTGGATTTTGCAGGGATTTCGAAAAGTAGTTCCCGATAGGTGGGAGTTTGCAAACGATTGTTTTAGAAGAGGCGAGAAGTCGTTACTCAGAGACATCCAACGCCGGAAAATTTCAGCCGGCGCCGTTGCCGCGGCTACTACAGCTTTAGCATGCAATGAGCATTCGGTAACGGTAGCAGTGGCGCCGGGTACGGGTATTCAAATATCCCCCGCAAATTCTGGGGACGAACAAGTTCTCTCATCCATCTCGTCCCCCGCGGCAACTGCAGCCACTCCCACTCCGCTGCCAGTGCTGCGAGCCTGCACAACCGCAAAAATATTAGAAGAAAACGAGAGGCTAAGAAGAGAGAATTGGCAGCTGAGGCAGGAGCTGAATCAGTTGGGGAGCTTGTGCGGCAATATATACAATCTGATGTCGAGTTACGCGACAAATCAATGCGAAGCGGCGCTGCCGGAGGCGAGAGCGTTGGAATTGATGCCGGAAACGCCGTCCAAGGCGGAGGAGGAGGAGGAGGAAATGTGCCCAAGGATATTTGGGGTTTCCATCAGGGGTAGTAAGAGATTGAAGAGGACTGAAAACGGACAAGACGACGCGAAGCGGGCGCGTGGAACGGATGTTAAATTAGAGCCGTTGGATGGTAAGATTAGTAAGAATGAGGAATCTCATGGGCTTGATAAATTATGAAGAATGCGAAAAGAGATGAATTATGTGCAATTGAGTTGGTGGGGGGACCGGTGCCGGTGGTGTGACAGACAATGGAGAATGTGACACGTGTGTGTGAGTGCGCTAACTAGGTTATGTTACGTACATATATAATTGGAGTTGGAGGATGGCGCAGCTTCTGGTGGTTTCTGGGTATGGTGAAAAGTGGGCCACGGTGTTGAGTGCTGATGTGTTGGGCCAATGGACGGAGACTAATACGGTCTATGGGCTTTTTGCTTAGAAGTCTGTTTTCTGCCGCCGTCACTGACGTCATACCAAAACTCTGGAAACTTCCTAGTGGGGCACAAGGGACGAAGTTTTTTGACCGTGGTGGTGGTGTTGGTGTTGGTGGGGTCGCACTGCTACGGGTTCTTATACGGCCTGGGATTGGATTTAAGGGGTGTCGTCTCACTCGTCTATCAAAGAAGGTATGTTGTCTGGGATGAACAATCTGAAATCGAACATCATGTTTGGATTTATTTATATATGCATATGTGGATTCGGATATAAGAAATTTTGTATGGGGGGAAGCGCCCAGCAATTTCTGAGTTGTGGATAAAAGATGTGAGCAACTGATAGATAGAAAGCTGGTCGTTTGAATGTGTGTGCAGCGTCGGCTCAGAAAATGGAGTGCCTGAGCTCTAATGGCAGCCAATACCGCTACTTAGCCACCATCGCAGAAAGACAGTTTTAAGTTCGACATAATGGTTTCTAATACACACTTGGTTCTGAATGTAACAGGTACTTTGTGTTGTGGTTTAGAAAGCTGGAATCAGAAGTAACTAGTGGTAACAATTCCAAATACTAACACGACGTTTACTCGCATTGATCCTGGCTCTAGACTTTCAAAACATTGTCCATGGATGAGGTAGGACATGTTATTTTCGAGATGTATCCTTTCAAGATAAAAAATTTAAATTAGGTGAATTTTAATTAATTCAGGGATTTATTTGTTAGATGAAGATAAATATCAAGAGTGTTATTGTTGGATGTAATTTTTCAAACCACAAAAAATTTATGTGTTATTACATCAAATCTCAGGAAAAAGGAGTGTAATTATCCCTACATTGCCTTCATTAATCTACATACATTTCAAGTAATAAGTACAAATAGGCCCAACATATAACATAAATCTAGAACGAGTGTTTCAGACAACTCATGATACTACTACTACTACAATCACAATGATCTACTTTAATCTTTCTAAACAAAAGATAGAAATAAGATTCAATCCATTCTGCTCAAATACAGTGACCGTGTTCTTGCAGCCAAAAGGCCTTCAAAACATGTGGATGTCCTCATCTCCACATCAAACCATACAGAGTCAGACACAAAATATAGGATTTGAAATGCTGTCTTCATTTGATATTGAAGCCATAAGCTGTTCAAGATACGGTCACTACTTCACTTCCACTACAACATACGACTTGGAGAGGATTCGAAGTACAAGAATATTATGAAATCATCTTCCCAAATGAATGTAAACTGGAGTTCATCAAGAGATTAAACACTTCATCATCTCATGAAGAGGGATTACTTTGAGGGATCATTACAATCTGTTAAAATTTCCCACAACTGAAATTGGGGAGATAATTGCAATTTTGGTATTGTAGTTTATGGAGCTTTGCAAAACAGGTACACTGTTTACAAAATAGCGATTTTGATACTGTACTTTACAGAGATTTGCAGTTTTGGTACCTCATTTGCTTTTTGGCCTTTATAACCTTTTAAAAGTATCAATTTAGTCCCTGAATTTTTTTTTCCGCAGAACTTATTCCCTTTACTATTCAATTTATCAGGCCCAACATGCTTTCGAAATAAAATTAAGCCTCTATAAATTCATACATTTTTTGACCGCTTTGTCGCCGGGTAATCCAAGTCCTCGATTTTACGGACTTCTTCCAACCACACTACCGCAGCAGATGGTTCGCAGGTCCTTAGCTCCTTCAGCAACAAACAACACAGCCCTATTTCGTTTCCTACCTTAGGGCGTAGTGATATTTTCAATATAGAGAGGTTGGACAAAAGCCCTTCTTTTATGGAGTAAATATAGGAAATTACATAGATATTTTATCCTCTATTAGAGGAGACAACTGTTTAGCCTCTCATAGGATAGAGGGCAAGACTCTTTGGGAAAACTACCATAGACTAAAAGTTCGAAAAATTACAATGATAGACACTTAGGATATTATGCTTTGAAGAGTAGGAGAAAATTTTATGATGATCCCCTTCTGCTTCGCTGCTTCCTTATTTATAACCATCCGCGGACGCCAAGTGCGGATTCCAAACTCATTTTTGATGACGTCATTGCGTTCGTCATCTGGATGACGTCATTGCATTCGTCATCGTTCTTTCCAGCTGGTATTCATGATGGCTTGTCGGCCATTTAATTGCTAGCTGGCTCCTTTTGATCTGACTGTTGGCTTTTGTCGTTTTCTGCCGACAGTCTTCTTTTTGAATTTTTACATTTTTCGAGTCTTACTTCTCCTTGTAAAAATTCTTCCTTTTACCTTTGTCCTGTTTCGGTTCGGGTTTCTTTTGGGTGACCCGTATCTTAGTTCCGAACAGTGGCTTTTCTTATTTTTCGCAGCAAGGGCATACATGGTTATGCCATTGCCCAACATGCAGCATGTTGCATGTCTTCATCCTTGTGACCTCAGTTGCAGGCAGCTTGTTCTCCATATGAGCATTCTCTTTTTCTCGAACATGCTTTCTGCAAATTCAGTGCTTTTTCCTGTCATGGAGTTTAATAGGAATGATCCATTCACTTTGTTGGAGAAGATTTTGAATGGATACTTGACTTTGTCCATCTCAGTGAGACAGACCCATAAACCCCAAGCTCTTCTGGTGGAAATGTCGTCTTCGCTAATAGCTGACAGTAGTGGAGCTTCTTTTGAGGCAGCTTTAATTCTGTTAAAAGCTACCATGTCTGGTCTCTGCAGTTTGATGAAATGGAACGCTGGATGCGACCCCTTTCCTGCAGTTTCTGGAGCTGCTGATATAAATTTTAGCTCCAAGATATCTCCTCTTTTTAGGTGGGGATTGTTTTGCCATGAATCATATACTGCCCCACTAATCCATTTCGATAATTTTGAAATTTCTGAAAAACTTGGTGACATAGTATGGACCGAAGCTAGAGCTCCAAACTCATACCACTCTTGGACTTCTTCGGGTTTAGACCCTTCCATCATCCAGACCTTATTATATTTTTCAGATGTCTCGATAATGGTCTTGCTTGGGTTAACTCCTTTGGGGGAAATTAATTTTTCCCACATCCGTTGATAAACCTGCCAAGCAGAAGAAGAAGATAATTCATTAGTATTAGCCTTAGAAGTGCCTGTCATTGGCCTAAGGCTAATCTCTTCCTCTTTTACCCCAGAGGTGCTGGGTTGACTCGAATCATCAGAGGTTTGTACTCTCTGTGACTCGTTTGTCGCCGTTGCACCAGAGTCTGGTGATGGCCTTGTGCAAGCAGTACTTGAATCTGCCGCTACAGGTCTAGAGTCCTGTACTCTAAGGGCATGTTTGGGTTCATGCTTTCGCAACTCGTTAGTCATCTCCGAGGATGATGCCTTCCGAATTGGCTCTTGTAGGTCGTTCTATAGTGAGGTTGAGGCCACCATGGTCGTTCTTATTGCGATCTGGACAGTGTCAAGATCAGCTCTTTGGATTTGTCCGGCCACTTGTGCATTCACAGCTAGCCGTCCAAACTTCTTGTTAAGCTCATCGAGGTTTTCTCTGAGGTGCGTAAGCCTTAACATGATGGAGTTCGCTTCAGATGCCTCCATCTCTTGTCAGGAAATCTGCAAGAATATTTTCATGAGATTTTATAACGACAATATTATAGCAATAATATTGGCATTCAGCTTGCCATCTGATAATACGCGCTTTCTCAATCTTAGACTCTAATTTATTTTTCAAGAAAGCTTTAACATTGGTATTATCAACTTTCAAAGTGAATTCTTTAGCAAGTAAAAATAAAGGCCATTTCTTAAAAGCCTTCCAAACCGCAAAGAACTCTTTTTCGTTGATGTGCCACACTTGGGCTTGTTGTTCGGTGAACAACCCTCCAGTGTATCTACAAGGCTCTTCCCCTGTAGTAGTCTTTTTCATGAGCACAACTGCCCATCTATAATCGTTGGCGTCTGTGTAGACTACCAATTCATCATCGTCTTGTGGTATTGCAAGCTTTGGCAGTTTATTGCAAATCTGTTTTAGCTCACGAACCCTTTGCGTATGGATTTCTTCCCATTTCCACTTTGCACTTTCTGTTTCCTTCAAAAGTGGCCGGAAATCCTTTCTATATTTTGCAAGATCCTTTATAAAGATACCTGCAAAGTTTACCACTCCCAAGAAGCTTTGTAAATGCTTCTTATCTTTGTGTATGTCTGGAAAATTGTGGATTTTCTCCACAATATGCTCCTGCAACTCAATACCTATTTCGTCAATAAGAATTCCTAAAAATTCGATTTTATTGACCGCTATAGTAGCTCTCTTCTCAGAAAGTACTAAACCTTCTTTATAACATGCATCAGAAAATATTTCTAGATGTTTGATATGTTCTTTCATATTTTTGGATGCAATCAGTATGTCATCGATGTATACAAACATAAACTCGAAATAATCCTTGAAAAGATTATCCATTTTTCTTTGAAATATCTGGGGTGCATTAGCTAGACCTATTGGCAGTACATTCCAGATATATTATCCTTGTGGTGTGGAGAATGCAGTATATTTCTTTGATTCATTCTCCATTTTAATCTGATAGAAACCAGATTTGCAATCAAATTTGGAAAACACTTTTGCACATTTAATGCAATCAATCAAGTGCTCTCTACTAGGAATGTAATAACCATCAAACTCTAATATTTTATTAATACCTTGATAGTTAATTACTAACCTGGGTTTACCTCTTTTTATCTCACCATGGTTTCTTACCAGAAATCCAGAGCTACTGTACGCAGAGATTCCAAGCTCAATAAGTTCAAGATTGATATGCTCTTTGATAATTATTTGCATATCCTTCTTATCTTCCATGTTCATCTGGATAGACTTATATCGAACATACTCATCTTTGCATTCCTCTTTAATCTTAAGAGTAGCTTCGATCTTATTCCTATCCCACCATGCCAGAGGGTTTTCGCTGAAATTTCTCTGGATGAGCCTCTTGACATTTTCGAGAGAAAGTTTGCTTTCCTCGCTTATGTCCATGGTCTTTAATTCCTACAATGCTTCCTTGAGGTTCTTAATCTCTTCCTTAGATTCCTCATAGAAGCTATCGCTATCGATGAGTCCCTGTTGCCTGAAAGACAAAAGAACTTTACCGAATTTCCTTTTATCCTGCATTTTCGGGTGAGTTAATTTGGCATCAAAATCACCACGGTTGCTGCGAAAATTTATAGGCATTATCCTGTTAAATGTCTTGTCTCTTCGCAAAACCTGTATCTCACTACCACAGTTAGTAGTAAAGATTAACAGATTTCTTTGATTATCCTGCATATATCTTGCAAATGTTTGAATAAAATTATTACCTAGCAAGATATCAGCACCTGTATCATGAAAGTAAATGGGAGGTGTTTTTACCCTAAACCAGGGCGTTCCAAATGCTCCTCCGGTCATGATTTTGGCTTCTCGGATTCCTGTATTGAGTATTAGGATTTTTTGTGAAAAATCTCTTCCTGCAATAACAGGTAAGGTTTCCCTTGCTTCTTTAGGGAAAACTCCAGGATTTGCTGTGCAGATTCCAAATCTTGAGTCAATATAAGCTGCAAAATATTCTGTCCTATATTGATCATATAACATACCCACATATATGTATATAGAAAAGGGGCTTGTCATTCAATCCTTATGGTAACTCCATCAAGATTGAATTCCATACCGTTCCCTTTTCTTCCCCATGGTTTATGATCTTCGAGGAAACTCAACCCCAAAGTCATACTTCCATTTTCTCGTCCTGCAACTAGAATTTCATGGCCTGCTATTTCTAACATGCCTTCATATCTACCAACAACAGGCTGCTGCAAATGATATAAGTCATCACAAGGAAAAAAGTTTTCATTCTTAGTGATGTCAAATATAACTTGTATTTCTTTCCATCCTTCAGGGCATCTAAGTTTTACATTATCTACCCTAATTTATTGAGGAGTCAAAGCTTTTAACAAGTCCTTCTCTTTTCCCTTGTAGCCCATGATCCTATCTTCCGAAAAAGACATCCTGCTACTAAACTCAGTCCTAGAACTAATTGTTCGATCTAAGACTGGGTGATCTTTAATAATGATATCGACACCTCCTATTCTAGGTATCCTAATTGGATCTGGTGCCATTACCTTAGCGAATTCCTTGAAAATTCTGGGAATCTCGATATACTCTTTCCTAATGAATAAAGCAGAATGATGTGTGTTGGAAAGGGCATACGCAATTCTATAAGTTATAGAATATGGTCTATTACCTTATTTCATTAGATCTTTTCTTTTAAAATCCTGATGAAGGGTTAAAACTCTACTGAAATCTTGGTCAGCTAGGTTGTATGCGATCCTAGGATGAATATCAAACATCAATTTTCCTGCATACAGATCACCTATCATTGTTCCAAGACAACCGTCTCTCAAGTCATTAATTCTCCTATCAATTATTGATAAATGTATTTCTGAATCAATTCCTTCTTTGAAAGTTGCTTTTATTACTACTTCAATCCATTTCATAGTAACTGCTATTTCTTCTCTAAGCCTACTTAGTTCCTCAAGAATTTCTTCTTTAGGAATAAGCTGCATCTCCATCACATTACCCGTAAATTCCATGGGAATAGCTAACTCACCTGAACTTACTTTGTAGATTATGTGATGCTTTCTCTGGTTTAGTCCTATCTGGTTGAGGACTTTACGATCCCTCCAATTCTAAATCCATCATATGGACTGAGGTTGGAATCTTGACGCATGATTCTTTCCATAGTTGTGTTTGACACCGTCATTCTGGAAAAGAATCCTGACAGGCTTTCAGAGGTTTGAAGCCTATCTCCTTCATTGTAATTATTCTAACTCGGTTGAAGATCCATCCGAATCAGTTTCTGTCTCCTCTTCATAGACGCTTTCGTCCGAAGGAAGATCCTAAAATTGGTATATTGGTACCAAATCTCCATAGTAGACTGCGTCTAGGATGTCGTTTGTGGCTTCAAATTTTCGTAATTCACCACGTTTCTGCGGGCAGTCTGGGGCTATATGACCTCTTGCTCCACATGTCCAGCAGTTGCAGTCTTTGAAACTTTCATTGGCCTGGGTATGGGCCCGTCTGAAAGTTCTTCTTGTAGGGGTTCTTCCTGTGGATCTTGTATCTGTTCGTCTAGATCATTGGATGAAGCCCTTGTTGGTCCACTCCTTTGCCCAAATTTGTATGTTCTGGCTTTTGTTTTGGACCACCATGATCTTCGCCTAAAAGGAGTTCTTCTGGAATTCCTAGAGTATGAGTCATTACTCTGTTTCTCTCCTTTTTCTTGGCTCACCTGATTCTCCTATAATAGTAGGAAAATCGTTACTATCACAACAGAGAGGAGTTCGTTTAATCGTACCTCTCAGCCTTTTCATGTTTTTCTGGATGGATGCTTGATAACACCAATCTTTCAACTGTCTTTGAGGAAAGACATTCTTCTTGCTACTGAATCCATCTGTCCTTCAGGTACTTTGTATGATTGGATCAACATTTCCCTCAATGGACTGCAGATCTTTGCAAAGAACATTGGAGCTGCTACTTCCACTGCTACTCCACTCTGAAAGAAATACTTGCGAAACCAATAGATATATTCATCTATCGCGCAAATACTTCTTAATTCAAGGCTAAAGAGAGCTTGTGCATATTCTCTAGCCTTTTCTACTCTACTTCCTTCGAAGTATCCATCTCCGATGAAGTGTATCTTGATAAGCCTCCCTAGCCGATCTGCTATTGCACTATTTGAATCTCCGGTAAGGATACTGGCTTTAGTTTCAGCTGGGGTATTATCCCATTCGATTTTCACAGAACCCTCCAAGCTCAAACCACAAATTTTATGAAGTTTTTTTTATCGAGTTCTAGAGTGGTTGCTACTATCTTTATGGCTGCTACACATTCATCTATCAGCTTCTCTATGTTTCGGAAGTCGATAACATCCAGATTTAGTATAGCACCATATGATGCAAGGGCTGGAGTATTGTTCTTGCCCAAGGTGTATTTTCAGGCGCTCTTCTAGGATTTCTCCCTGGATTTTCTCGAAGTCTAGTTCCCACAAACGTTGGTGTTGCATTGCTGTGGAAATCTGCACTTTCTCTCATTAGGTGATCTTATGGAGGCTCGTTGGAACCTGTGCTCCCCTCCGGCGGTGGTAGTGTTGGAGTAACTTCATTGGTTTGAACATTGACTAATTCCACAATCCCAAGTTGGGAAAAGGATTCAGCCAATTCCTGTAGATCTGATAGATCCGCTCTGGTTACCTCCATTATTTTATGGAGTTAAGGATTTCTTGGATCTGTTCATCCCGAGTCTTTGGCTTGGGAATCTCTTTCGCCTTCCCTTTCTGATGTAAAAGAGGTACTGTTCCAAGGGCGTCCCTGATACGCTCTTGTCTGGATATGGATGTTTCAGGATTCTCCCGTTGGTTTCTTTTTAGATCTGCAATTTCTATTTTCAGATCTGTAAGATTCTTGTGTAGATCTGGGAGGATCTTAAGAATCTCGTCCATCTTGTGGTCTAAAGAATCTACTTTCATAGGTATATTAGATAACATATGTCCATAGTCTTGAACCGTCTTCTGAATTTCCCTCAGATCTTGAGAGATTTTCGAGGTATCGGCCTCGATTTCTTTCCAAGCAATTCTTCTAATCATAATTTTTGGATATGAATCGGTGCAAGAATTTACCCTTTCCATTCCTTCTGGCTAGAATTGTACCATGTACTTCGGTGGAATGCAAACGCCTCACCGCTTTTCCTGGTAAATTTTGACGGACTTGGAAAGCCCTCATCTCTTCTTCAACTTCTTCCTTTGTAAGAAGTTTCGAGTCAATCCTTTAGGACTGTTGTCACATTTTTTTAGAATTTCCCAAAGGAAGTTCTTTCTTTGCCTTTCCAGAATCTGGAAGTATTCTCTGTTGTAATTGTAACTCGAACTTTTGTTCGGTTCTATTTTCTTGAAAAGTCTCCTCCGTTAGTGGAAAAATATCTAGATATAATATTAACCCGTATATTTCTTTAATAAACCTAGGCTCTGATACCATTTTCAATGTAATGGGGACTAGATCTGCGGAAAACAAACCTTTTTGGGGCTGAAAGGATATTTTTAAAAGATAAGCCATAGTAAAAGGTGTTAAAACATGAGTTGTGGTATCAAATCTGCAACTTTCATAAATTATGGTATGAAATCTGCCATTTTAAAAGGTATGGTACCTGGATCGCAAAGTTGCCTAAAGTATGGTACCCCTTTTGCATTTTACCCGAAACTGAGATATTATTATACACTTTGAAGAGTGATTCTGTGATGCTTTCTCCTCTACATTTCAACCCCCCTTGATGGTTGGGTAAGTAAGGGAAAATAAAATATTTATATTTTTTAAAATAAAGCAATTTACCTCCTTAGACGTGGAGATAGATTACGCTATATTAAAAACACAGGGAGGTAAATTAGTATTTTATTTTGGGTTAAAAGCATACACCCCCCAACCTTTGGGTCGTTTTGCACTTTGCCCCCAACCGTTTTTTTTTACAAGTCACCCCCAACCTTTGTATTTCATAACACTTAACTTTTTTTTTCTTTTTCGGCGAATCTTGGGGGAATATTCCCTTGTGTGGAATGCACGCGATTTTAGGCTTTTTTTAAAGGATATTTAAATAATTTCACCTTATCCCCTCCCAAAATTTCTTCATGCCCCAAAATTTAAAAAAAAACAAGAAAATTTGAAAAAATCAAAAGAGGTGTGGTTGGGGCTCTAAGAGGAAGAGGCCAAAGGTGGTGGGTGGGGCTGTAGGGGGTCGAAGGTGGTGGGCGATGGCTGTAGCGGTGGAGGGGTTCGCGGCGACTTGAAGGGACAAAGGAGGTAAAGTCTTTCTTTTTTTTGGTTGGGGGGGGGGGGCAAGTGGGTGAATATGGTTGTGCAACTGATAAGGGTGACTGCAATGGTGGATGAAGAAGTTGCAGCGGTGAAGGTGGTCGGCAATGGTGGAGGAAGAAGATGATATTGAATTTTTTTTTCTTTTTCTGATAAAGAAAACCCATTTGTGAAGGGGGTGGCTGCAATGGTGAAGGAGGTTTGCTGTTGCGAAGGTGGTGGTGTAGCCATCGGAGGTGGGTGTCGGTGGGAAACACAGAAGGAGGTAGGCGGTGGCTTGGATGGTGAAGGAGTTGAACAATGGAAGTTTTTTGGGTTTTTTTTTTTTTTTTTTAAATTGATATGTGAAATTATGATTTTGCCCAGCCCTAACTCGCCCAAATGTGCGTGCATTTCACGCAACGGAATATTCCAATTAGATTCGCTTGAAATCGGAAAAAAAATTGTTGGGGGCAAAGTGCTACAAAATTAAAAGGTTGGGAGGTGACTTGTAAAAAAAACGGTTGGGGGGCAAAGTGTAAAACGGCCCAAAGGTTGGGGGTGTTTGCTTTTAACCCTTTTATTTTTATAAAAGAAAATTTTACTTATTTGAAATGTTACCGATGGCAAATTGCATTAAATCCTATATATATGTATAGCTTATGTATGTCTACATTATTTAAAAAAGAAAACCGAAAGAATCATGGAATCATCAAGAACTATATACTGTAATTAAATTAAAAACTTCATAATTCTAGAAATATATTTATATACAGTTTAATGAATTTATCAATCCTTAGTACAAAACAAAGTCTAAGTTCAATATGTGATATTAATATATTTCTTTATTAAAATAAAATATTAATAAAATTAAAATTTCAGATATAATAACAACATAAGGATAATTTTATCTAATAAAAGAATTCGGAAAAACAACAGCAATTTTATAATAGAGAGAACAGAAAATAGATAGAATAGAAAAAGATATATAGCATAAAATTTCAAGTAATTAATGGATGTAAGTAATTTCACGTTTTACCTGCAAATTAAACTTTTATCCATGCAAGTAAATATACATCACACGACGAGGTCATATTCAAATTATAATTTAATCACAATCCTTATTCAATCAATTTACATACATCCATCGTATAAGCAAACGAGTTCTAACTCGTCGCAATCTACTACGAACAGTTCACAGTTCACACAATTCAGCATACACATACTGCATATTACAATCACAATGATCAAACTTCATATATGAAACATAGAAATAAGAACGAATGCTTTCCCTTAAAGACGGTGAGTGGTTCTTGCAGCCGAAGACCTTCAACGAACATTTGGTTTTCCTCCTCTTCTTACGACTCCCACACGTCAGCTCTACATCAAACATCACAGACTTAGACAAAAAACACAGAATTTGAAATGCATCTCTTTGGTATTGAATGCCATAGAAAGAGTGATCTATTCAATTTGGTGCTGTTTCAAGTGCAACAAGAACTTGTTAGATGCCTCAGGCTTGAAACTGAGAGACTCTTATTTCGTATTTTCTATGTACATTGTAACAATATTGGACATCTTAATGCACCGAAACATAGAAAATAGATTGACGAAATGACAGTTAAGGTAGAAACCGACCTTTTAAATCTTGGTTGTTCAAAATTATGCAGCACACTTGTTCCACTATTCAGACAAGAACGAGGGAGGGATGAGACGTATTTGATATTTTCCATATATCATGACTACCTAGCACACGGAACTGTTTAAGTTTTACATAAACATCTTAATTTAATTATGATGAGCGATTCTTACCACAGTACAGAGTCATAGTCACAGCACTAAACATGAGTTTTCTTTCTTATTTGTCTGTCCTCGACAAAATTCTTTAATATGTTGGATAACGGATAAGATGTACACAAAAAATTAAAGCTAAAGTTCGATCCGGTTTAAGGATATATACCTTACTAAGGCAGGGTCATACCTTGGCCGTACATACGGCATGATCACCTTATCAACAGACAGAGTGTCCTTGAGGGAAATAAAACTAGGAGTAAAACCAACAGCCCTCGGATTCCTGTGCAGCCAATCAAACCCGACGTATCTCAAACTCTTGTTTCTAGGATTATAGCAAACCAGATCATAGTTAATCCATTGCATTAATATCTCTCCACTTCTGAGAACTTGCAGCGGCCTGAACCGGCCGTAAAGAGGCGCACCCGAGGGCCTCACTGCATGAAAA